>CM020982.1:104567-1304567 GCA_010134655.1 Fragaria nilgerrensis | reverse complement strand
GTATTTGGAGGCATCACCAATGAATCAGAGTCAAGTACAAAGGTCTAGTGAAGCAAACAAACTAATGACCAGAGATAAAGAGGTACAAGTTTACCAGAACTCAAGACTAGGCTCAGAAGATTTGTCCTCCTCTGACAGAATGAAGTAGACAAAATCTTGATACCCCATTTTCCCCTCAACCTTACTAGTGAACTTCCTTGCCACCTGAGGAATTAAATCATAAATAAATAACCTGGACTGATAAAAAAAATTTAGTCAAAGAGAAATTCTTCACAAACCTGAGAGAATATTCTATCGACTATCCGATAGGTAAGTGCATGGTTACCATATCTGATCAGGTTTTCTTTATCGATCAAGAAGTCATGATCTGTATCCAGCTCCCAAAACTTGCAGTATATGACATAAAAATGCTCATAAGAGAAGTACCTGTAACAGTTCATACAAGAAAGAAAAAGGAGTTATCACATTATTATTATTATTGTTATATATAACCACAAGAAAAAGTACAAATTACGTCTGTATATGAAATCTCTACCTCAATACTTTGTTGATGTCCTCTTCTTCGTCTGCATGTTGCATTGCATCAATTAAGTTTCCACGTTTCAGCTCCCTGAGGGTAAGATGGCCGTTCCCAGATCTATTTATGTAGTAAAAGATTCTGTATATTACAGTTTCAGCTGGTCCATTGCAATATATCTCAAGTTAAAGTGTGAATCATACTGAAGGAATATTATCAATGACCAGAGTAAACATGTGTATGAGAGACAGAGAGAAAGACTGTAGATCCTTTTAAACTGATATGATGCCATGAATTAACAGTTAAATTAATTGGTTGACAACAAACCATATCTTTCCTGAAACTCGGGTGTGCTCTGTAAGAACTCCAGTCCTGGATGAGTCGCCAAAAGTTCTCGAAGGACGGGTTTAAAGTCATCCTGTTATCAAGTGCAAATTAGACACTAGTTCGTGCAACGTCAACACCAATATACATCATATGAATATAGGTTGCAGGCTGCACACAGATCTGATTAAAGGAAGAAATATAAAACAAAGACAATACCTGAGTTAGGTACTTGAGATCTGGTTGCTTTAAAATGGAATATATTTGAGTCGCTACATCCATAGTCAACATGTTGCCATTGACCCAATAATCAACAAATAAGTCCCTGAAAAGCAAATTATTTCAAAGTAAGAGAAAGATTTGCAAAGGATACAATACCCAAACTTTAACACCATGAAAAACCTAACGTAGTTATGGTCCCACTTTAAAACCTGGGGTAAGATATTGTCCTCATCAAGGAGTGAATTGCAAAAATTGAAAATAAATAAATGATGCACTCTCTCTTTTCCAAATAACCAATGAAAGAAAATAGATGACTAGAGAATGGCCAACAGTCACACATTTCATTACCCGAGCTAATCCTATTAGTTAAGATGTAAAAGAACTAAATGACACCAAAATGTTCTCAGACAAAATACTAGCTTTATATAATGTTACAACAACATGGATACAGCTACTTGAGTCGTTTCTCCCCGATCAACTTCACTGAGGAGACTGTCTATACACTTGAGATAAAAAAGAAAAATGTGGTTTGTTGTGTCAAGACTTGAGACCTCTCAAGCCTTTCCCAGGTTGCATAGGTAGAAACAGAGCAATCAAAGTAGCAATCAATAGAGAAACTCGGAAAATGGTTATGGCCAGATGACAAACCGTGGTAAGAACATATATTGTGATGGGGGAGGCACACATTGAAACTCTTGTTCACTTGCAAGTGAGGAAAAGTGAATGATACCTTGTTACAAATCCAGTGCTATTAATATCAATCTTTCTGAATAATGATGTAGAGAAGAATGAAGGGAGCTTGCAGATGTCCTTAGCAACTGACTTGAAGTCTGATATACCAGAGAGTCAGTCAAATCTCAGTTCTAGTATATAAACCAGAGAATCAGTTAAATATCAGTTCTAGTATATCCTACAGAAAGCATATCAATATATACCAGAGAATCAGTTAAATCTCAGTTCTAGTATATCCTACAGAAAGCATATCATAAGTATATCTCACCATTCATCTGGAGCCCATCTGCATGGCCATAGAAAAACTGATCGATTCTCAGTAAACATTGTTCTTTTATTTCACTTGGAGGTGGACGACCATTTAGAAAATAAAACTGCAAGTGGTACAAGAACCATGTCAAAAGTAATTTCCTACAAAAACTTTTAATCAGGTAAAGCTCAAATGAAGTCCACAACACTTAAAAATAAATTGCAAAAAACAGCCATCACATTCCAGAAAGTTTCAAGACCCGTCATACCTGAGGTATCAACTCTTTAACCGGCTCACTAACTACTTTCAGGGGAGACCCTAAATGAGAAGGACCAACCCTCTGTTTCATTACGCGTGGGGAGCCAGTTGAACTTCTTGGTGACAGTGGAGGTGCACTGCCAGCTGGAAACATGGACGGCAAAGCATTGTTGGCAGAGGAATGCGGACTAGAAGAGCTTCCATGGACATTCAACGGTGCACCTGCCTTTGCTTCATTGAGCAACTGTGTCACCTGCACCCATACAGTCACAAAACATCGAAATCAATAAGAACAAAAAGCAAGAAACAAAATGAAATAGCACAAAATGCCGTAGAATGTCTATCCTCATTAAAACGAAAAAAATATATATTCCGATCGCCTAGACAGGAGTAGCATTTCCCAGGCCTAATTACAACTCAAGAACACCATTTCCCCAGCATCGTATTAAACTAACAACATTCACACAAACAAATTCCATCTTTTCTCTCCGCCACCACCACAAAATGCCGTAGCATGTCTATCTGATTGCTAGGCCTAATTAGAGCTCAAGAACACCGATTTCGCAGCATTCATAATAAACTAACAACATCACCAACTAAATTCCATAGTTTCTTTCCGCAACAACAATGTGCTCTAATTAGCTCAATTCTGCTTTCCTTTTTCATATAACACACAGTTTCAGAACAAATCCAACATCATCCCTAGCCAAACCACTCTACACTACCACAAATTCAACACCATTACCATTCAAATTACATGCATTTCAAACACAAATTGCATTATTCGAATCGAAAACAAACTAAGCTACCGAAATTCAGATGCATAATACAATCCAATACATTGCGAATTTGAAAATTGCTTTCAGAAACTAGTACCAGGCGATTAGTCTCGGGAAGAGAAAGCCACTGCTCGAAGAGCGACTCGACGAAGCTCGGATTCGCCTTGAGGGCGAGCGGCGACACCTCATTGAGCTGCAACAGCTCGGCGTCGAACGCCGCAACATCTCCGGCAACGATTTCCATACTCATTGGAAAAACACATACAACAGATCAAATCCCGAACCCTAGATTCGCAATTCGAGCTTCGCTTGCGGTTTTTCTTCTTCTGATAGAAAAAATTGTGCAGAGATTTCAATGCGGAGATTCGAAGCGGAAGACGAAACCAGATCTTCGGGGAATTGAAGAGAGAGAAAATGAGAGAGAAAATGAGAGAGAGAGAGAGAGAGAGAGAGAGAGAGAGAGAGATTTTCTTCAGCGATCGATGCACTTTTAGCTCAAGAAGAAAGAAGAGAGAAAAGAGAGGAGAGAAAGAGAAGGTTTGTATTTCAGCTCAATTTTTCTTTTTTTCTGTTTTAGAAATCATGAAAATTGAAAAAGAGAATAAAAAGAGAATTACGTAAGAGCGCGCGATCCGTAAATCTTATATATATTTGTGTTTGTGATAAAATCATCATTTAAGTTTGATTTCTGTTATATCACTAAAGTTAGGCTCTGACTCTACTATATCAGCTGTCTTGCGTTGGATCGTGCGATTTGTAAATCTCATGTAGAAGATCCATACATGAGTATACATGTATGTGTTTCACGCTTACTGTTTAGAGGCGAGATTGAGGTCTACCTTAAAGTGGGGTAACAAGTCACCTCGTTTATTTTGATGAAGTTCGTAACACATCCAGCTAGTAAAAATTCAGATAGAGGTCCAGGAGAGTGCTTTAACAAACACGAGCACGAACTATCACCACAATAACTTAACTCAAGAATCCCTCAAACCTGTTAACCACAAATATTGATAGGAGATACAAACTAGGCATGAGAGAACAGTGTTAGGTTTAAACCGAAGAAAAGCAAAACGTATAGTCGTAGTGTTCGTTATTGTCAAATTCGTGAGGCTATTTTGCGTGATAAGTTCTCATTGCAACCTATCTTTAACAACAAATGGAAAGTCTTCAACACTCGAGCTGGCTCACTCCAAATTACCATTTTGTCCCTGATGAGATAGTATATTAAGGCATCGCTTCACATTCTGTGGAATGACTGCTCTCTTATGCTTCAAGCATAAAACTTTCTCCGGCGATTTCCCGGCCAAAATGATCGGAGAAGCCAACGCCGGCGACCTTCTCAGGCGATTTGAGAAAATTTTGGAGTCCGATTCTGCAATGTAAGTGACCCAACCTTTTAGTACATAAAAAATAGAATCAAAGTTTGTAGCTTTGTGCTTCTATGTTTCCTCACATACTATGTAAATCTCAAATACTACCCAGAAGAGCTTTTAAGATTAGGGTTTATTGATTTTGGGTTGATATAGTGAAAAAGTTTCAATCTTTGAGCTCATTCTATACTTGATTACTGTGGGCTATAATGGGTTATATTACTTCTATACCAATTGTGCCTCGTTGGTTTAGCTCAGTTGGGTGCATTATGATTTGTGTAGAGTTTAGGGTTTAGGGTTTTGTGATTGATGCTTTTGGAGTGTTTGGTTGTTATGAAGTGGCTTATGGTTTTGTTTGTTTTGCACTTGAACCCAGTGATGAGGTTGGATTTGTTCATCCATCCCAGTTTGTCAACTTGAGTGAAGAGGCGCCCTCATCATCTGGTAGTGTTAGTAATGTGGTGTGCTTGAAAGATGGGACTGCGGTGTTTTGGAATAGGGAGCATAAGTTGGGAATCTCGACGGATGTTCTTATTCCATTGTATAAGGAAGCTAAGCGCGCGATGATGGCAGCAATTCAACAATATAAGGGACTTTATAGTGCATTTGATGTGTCCGGGGTTGAGAGTTCTGTATCTTTGGATGACGGTATTGAAGGTGAAGTCATGAAGCAAAGCAGGGCTGTTTTGTTAGTGAGTTCTGATTATGGCACTGCTTGGAATTCCAGGTACTTCCCCCTTTACATAGTTGGTCTCCAGTCTTTTTTCTCTGTTTGTACTTCACTTCAGATTATGTTATCACTGTTGGCAAGAGAGTGATTACTGTATATGTGACACAGGAAGATGGTGTTGTTGAAGAAGCAAGAGCTCTCAATGTTATTGGATGAACTTCTATTCTCAGCACTTGTTCTTTCATATGCACCTAAATCTGAGCATGCGTGGTGCCACAGGTAATATGTTTGACAACGTCTATTTTATATGCAATCAAAAGATTCACCAGTATGGGTGGTTATGCATTATGGCTACCGCCACTGCAATCACCTTATTAACTTGAAGAAGATATGTAGGGCAGATCTTTTGTCTCAACTAGCTGCATTACTTTATTCATACACATCAACACACGTGTTTACCAGTATGATAGTTATAATTTCTTACTTAAGAGTGTTCAGATTTGGTGTTAAGCAAGTCCCTTATCATGGTTATAAATTTTTTTTTTCTTCCATGGGAATGTGCTGTGGTCAAATTTATGAGCATATTAATCATTGGCAGGCGATGGGTCATCAAGTTAATTGCTGGAAAGTTTACAACTTGCAAGAGATTGTCACCAAAGAGTCTGAGCTGGTGGAGAAAATAGCCGAGGTTTATATCCAATTGAGGAATTGCGTACTTTTAATTTGCAAAGGTTTATTAAACTTTGAAGTCAAAATTTGTCCCCACAGATGTTGTTTGTTTGCCATTTTCTTTGTTTCTTGCCTAGAGAAAACAACAGATTTCACACCATTTACTGTAGCTACTACCTGATAATAAATGTGATTCACTCCTTCATGATGCTCAGTGCCTCTGAATTTGATGTTCTCAGTTAAAAGTTTCAATGAGGTTCCTTTACAATGCATTATGGAAATATATGTTAAATCCGATAATAGAAGTTTGAGTCTCTTGAAAATTATAGCATTAAAAGTTTCATATGGCACTCTACGCATACCATGATATCATTAGCTGTTTAGATGACAAGTTTCCTTGTTGTGGATTCTTTGTTATGACTCAAAATCTTTCTTTACAGAGGTCAAAATGAATTACCGTGCATGGTATCATCGTTGCTGGTTGGTGTCTTACATGACAACAGAGCAGGTTAGACACATTTTCTTAATCCTCTTGCATTCGACGGGCAGTTCTCAAGTTACCTTCCTGTATTTATTATGGTCCTTGGTGAATTTCTTGTAGTCTCTACATGAATTACAGAGATCTAAAAAGTGGGCTGGCTTGCACGTTGCTGACCATAGTTGCTTCCACTATCGCAGAGTGGGTGTTTGTTTTCGTTTCAATATGATATCAAGATTTCCTCACACCATGGCAATTATCCAAATATAGAGGGTAACCATGGCTCAAGTGTTTTTCTTATTCCCTCATAATCATTCTTTCTATGATTTGCAGCAGCTAATGCTTAGGATTTTAGAGGACAGATGCTGTAAACAAGAAAGTGTATCTTCTAGTTATAATGTTACAATAAATCAACTGTGGAAGGTATAGATCTTCTTCCATTTGCAATAATACTTTATGACATTGTCACATTCTGCATGCAAGCAATTTTTATATACCTGACTAGTGTTCGAGCCAGTATGCATCCATTCTTATTGCTACCAAGTACCAGTGACACCATTGGACCTTTAACTTGTCATTACCTTAAAAAGAAATTATGCAACTTTTAAATGGTTCATACTCATTGTCGTGAGAACTTCAGATTTGCTGTACTTCCCATGCAATATCCTATCATCTCTTTATATTCTGTCTTAAAATCTTAAATTCAACATTTTTAGCTCTAGCTAAACAGGGGCATCTTCGGGTGTTCTATATTTAACCCTTTTCACCTTCTTTCTCTGCGAAAGATAGGAGATTACGTTTTCAGCATTACTCGGCAAAAAACACAATACGATGAAACTCTTGGTCTAAAATAAAGCAGAAAAGTTCTACCAGTGGATCTATGTCTTATGTCCGAAATTACTCTTATGTTCCTTGCCTTACAATGTGGGTCATGACAGGAGGAGCTGGATTGGGATGAAATGTTGATAAAGCGCTACATAGGAAGAGAGGTGAATGCCCTTTTTAAACCGAGTTCTTGTTTCATTTGCTGTAAGTTGAACTCTAGTAACTGGCTCTACTGGTTTTCTAGGCCTTATGGCTTCATCGGCGCTTCCTATCCTTATTTTGGATAAAGCATTTTTTAACTGGTCATACTGATCTGCCTGGGGATTGGAAGCACAAAACCAGCATGAATAATGACTTCGGTATCTTTATGGACCATGAGTTACATCTCCTGCAGTCCTGCTCCATCATTCCAGATGATAGTTTTGATGATTACCAAGCACAGGCTACACATTCTGCTACTTACATGTTATGGTTAATTAAGGTAGTAATTCTGTGATATCGATTAACTTCGAACCAATTCTCTTTGATCAAATTGTCCAAATGCTTATGTTACTCTTCTTCCTGCATCATCAGCAAATCCCTGATTCTGGTGGCATTGAATTACGGGAGAAGCTAAAAACCAAAAACCTGAAAGCCCTGCTGAACAACGCATGCCCTGGAAGATCCTCAAGTTGGGATTCTATACTGGCCTACGTCGAAACGTCCGACCATTATGCAACAGAGGTAGACCCGCACCACCCTGCAACTACGAGTTGACCACAGTAACTGTGATGTTCTTTTATTGGTGTGCAATTACAAACTGCAATAGAGATGTAACATGATTACAGGATTCATATCTAGCATTCAAGCAATATGTATACAGTGACCAAAGTTTGATGTATTATATGTGATTGATGAAATCTAAGTACACCTAGCAAAAGTCTATAGATCTATTTTTACTGATTTTAAGCGAGACTGAAAGAAGTGTTATATTTGTGAAATTACAAGAGCAAAGTTGCATGGGAAATGTCCTTTTTTTTAGCCACTTTCTTTACATCATCTTGTCTATATATTTTGTCGGTTCATTGGTTTCTTCAAGTAGTCCGACCCGAAACCCTACCTTATCCTATCCTAAATACATGTCCTGAAATCCAACTAGTCTTCTTCACTTGAGATTTTATGGGGTGACAAGAACACCAACCCAATACTTTCAACTACCAACTTCCAGTCTGGTCATCTTTCTCCATGCAATCTTGCAGAACAATTGCCATTCATCAATGGCAATAGTTTCCACCGAGTTATTGCCTCATAGCTTCCACACTACCTCCCAACTCAAACCCACTTCCCACCACCCCACTGCTTTGAGTTGCAGAGCTTCTTCTGCTTCTTCAATCTCAAATGGCAGAAACAGCTCCAGAAACCCAACAAGGGTGTCAGTTTCTGCTGAACCAAAATCAACACAGTTGCAAAACTCTGATTTCAAAGACACCCACTTGATGAAAGTCCTCAACAGGTCTTGCAAAGCAGGGCAGTACAATGAAGCAATCTACTTTCTTGAGCTGATGGTCAACAAGGGCTACAAGCCTGATGTGATTCTCTGCACCAAGCTCATCAAAGGGTTCTTCAACTCAAGAAACATCGAAAAGGCTATTCGGGTTATGCAAATCTTGGAACAATATGGGGAGCCTGATTTGTTTGCATACAATGCTTTGATCAGTGGGTTCTGTAAGGCCAATAGGATCGAGTCAGCTAACAAAGTTCTTGATAGAATGAAGAGTCAGGGGTTCAAGCCTGATGTTGTTACATATAATATAATGATTGGGAGTCTTTGTAGTAGAGGGAAGCTTGGTTTAGCTTTGCAGGTTATGGATCGTTTAGTGAGAGACAATTGCAAGCCTACTGTGATTACATATACAATATTGATAGAAGCTATTATACTTGATGGTGGGATTGATGAAGCTATGAAGCTTTTGGACGAGATGTTGTCAGGAGGGCTTAAACCCGATATGTATACTTATAACGCCATTGTTAGGGGAATGTGCAGGGAAGGAATGCTGGATAGAGCTTTCGAGTTTGTTAAGTGCTTCGATGCCAAGGGCTGTGCGCCGAATGTGATCTCATACAACATTTTGTTGCGTGCACTTTTGAACCGTGGGAAATGGGAGGAAGGAGAGAATCTGGTGGCCAATATGTGTGCAAGAGGTTGTGAGCCTAATGTGGTGACTTATAGCATCTTGATTAGCACGTTGTGCCGAGATGGGAAAGTTGAGGATGGAATGAATGTGTTGAAGATCATGAAGGAAAAGGGTTAACTCCGGATGCATATAGTTATGATCCATTGATATCTTGTTTCTGCAAAGAAGGGAGGCTGGATTTAGCAATAGAGCTTCTGGATTGTATGATATCTGATGGTTGCTTGCCAGATATTGTGAACTACAATACAGTCTTGGCAGCTTTGTGCAAGAATGGGAGCGCTGATCAGGCTTTGGAAATCTTCGAGAACTTGGGTGAAGTTGGTTGTCCTCCAAATGTGAGTTCTTACAATACAATGTTCAGTGCCTTGTGGAACTGTGGAGATAGAGTAAGAGCTTTGGGAATGGTATCAGACATGGTAAGCAAAGGAATTGAGCCTGATGAGATTACATACAATTCGCTTATATCGTGTTTGTGCAGAGATGGGATGGTAAATGAGGCCATTGGGTTGTTGGTAGATATGGAAGCTGGTGGTTTTCAGCCTACAGTTATCACTTACAATATAGTTCTTCTTGGGTTGAGCAAGGCTCGGAGGATTGTCGATGCCATTGAAGTGTTCACAGCAATGGTTGAAAAGGGTTGCCGGCCTAATGAAACCACTTACATTTTGCTGATTGAAGGAATTGGATTTGCAGGATGGCGAGCTGAAGCTATGGAGCTCGCAAAATCTGTCCATAGTTTAAGGGCTATATGTGAAGATTCATTCAAACGCTTGAGCAGGACCTTTCCCATGCTTGATGTGTACAAAGAGCTTACTCTGTCTGAGATTGAGAACTAGAGTTTGTTGACAAAGCTTCAATGCATTTCAAACAATCCTGCTGAGTTTCAGTGATGAACCACAACTGACATATCCCACTCGAGAAGAATTTGGTGGCTGTAAATTATGAGTAAATTGCCTTGTAGGGGTTTGGCAATACCCAGAGAGATTCCAAACTTTGTTTTCTAGCTCTGTATTGACTGATATGAACATTTGCATATCCGTTCTCAACATCGACAAGAACTTGTTCTCTCCTTTTACTTTTCATGGTACCATTTTCACTTGACAAATTTCAGTTACAAGACCGAAAGAACAGTGAGATTTTCAGGAACAGTCACTGAACATTATGACAACACCAAAGCATTACAGTTCCTGATGCAAATAACTGACCTATATCTGCACGAGAAATACACAAGACCATCATTACTATCATGTAGTCTTCTTAGAACCGAAAGTTACAATAAACTGGTACTGTTTTTTGTTTTGTTTTTGAAATTCAATAAACTGGTACTGTCAACTACTGTGCAATTGCTACCAACTAAAGCAGTGAATGAACAAAGACATGATCAAACAATCAGAGGTGCGGAAGTAGAATTCATATCAGTATACTAACTGCTACTAGCCTACTACTATGATCATTTGGATTAACAACACATAATAATCGCGATAATGGAAGGACGATAAAGAAATTATCAAGCAGAGATGACATCTCACAATAACATTACAAGAAAACAACCTTGGGATATTGCATGTCTAAAACTGCTCCTAGAGTAGGTCAAAATTTTGCATGGTCTAGTTTTACATGGTCTCTTCTTGTACAACTTTCCATTCAATCAGCTTTTGACGCAACTGATCAGCCTCTTTTGTCATACCAGCAGCAGTTACACCTTGAAGTATAGTTGAATAAATTGCCTCATCTGGCATGCACTGATCTGATATCATCATTTCTAGAACTTGTATTGCAACATCCACTTTATTGTTTCTACATAATCCATGGATCACATACTTGAAAGAGCTAGTTCGGACCTGATGACCTCGTTTGTGCATCTCCTTCAGTATAACAGCAGCTTCCTCAACTAGATTTTCCCGGCAAAACCCACCAACCAAAGAACGATGGGTAATTTCATCAGGAATGATACCAATTTCTACCATTTGACCATACAATCCCATAGCTTTCTCCATAGACCCCGACTTAGCCAATCCATCAATAACAGTATTGTAAGTGATCAGACCAGGTGAACAACTGGTACCACTTAATAGTTCAAGCAACTGGATAGCCTGATCAATCATTCCCTCCCTACAAAGAGCTCCCAGCAGTGTGTTATATGTTATGATATCCGGCGAACAATTTTGCGAAATCATTTGAGTAAAGAAGTTGATTGCACGCTCTAACATCCCAAATTTGCACAAACCGTTGATCAATATATTGTAAGTCACAACTGTAGGGGATACAGAAGTCTCATTCATGATTGTGAAGATTTCATCTGCTTCATCCCAACACCCACGGCCACAAAGAGAATGGAGAATAGTGTTGTAAGTAACAACATTAGGATCAAAACCAAGAGAGAGAAGATTATGGATAACCAGAGCAGTATCTTCAAGTTTATTCCGTCTACAAGTAAAATTAACCAGAGAGTTGTAGGTAACAATATCAGGATAACATCCCTCTACTACCATATCATCCAAAACCTCCACAGCCCGCATTATTCCACAGTGTCTGCAGATTAGCTCAATGAGAACAGTGTAGGTAACTATATAAGGAGGGCACCCCTTTCTCAGTTCCTCCTTCCAAAATGCAATAGCCTGCTCAAAATTTCGAGTAGCAAACATGCCGCGGATTATTGTGTTGTAAGTAATCACATCTGGAGGACAACCGCTAAGGCTCATGTTTTCAACAAGATCAATTGCACATCGTAACTGTCCTTTCATACAGAAACAACCCACCATCATGTTATATGTGATAATATCTGGTACCCCACCAGACATGACCATGATCTTTAGAATCTTCGCAGCTTTATCTATTCGATCTATTTTCACAAGCCCTCGGATTAGGTTTCTGCAAGAAGGGAAGTCCGGTATTTGGTTTCGACGTGCCATGATATCAATCAGTCTTGATGCATTAACTAACTTTCCACGGCTGCAGAGATTCCGAAGAGCATCATTGTTTTTGTCCTCGCTATTTCCAACAAAGCGTCCATCTAAAT
The DNA here is from genome assembly GCA_010134655.1 of Fragaria nilgerrensis. Classification (NCBI taxonomy): domain Eukaryota; kingdom Viridiplantae; phylum Streptophyta; class Magnoliopsida; order Rosales; family Rosaceae; genus Fragaria; species Fragaria nilgerrensis. The sequence continues at coordinate 1,292,280 of CM020982.1, read as the reverse complement.
CCAATGGTGAAGACCTATGAGGCCTCTTCTCATACATTTCTTCCTCAGATTTCCTCTCAATACGCAACTTATCAGTATCAACGCTCCATTCATCCAGTTCCACTTCATGGACTCTATCAGTACAAACACTTCTCTGAAAACCCCTATTCTGTAAACAATAAACATCACTTTTGGAACCAACACCTCCTCCCCATCGTAAACAACACTGAGATTCACGACTATACTTGCTTAAAAAACTTGATATTGGTAAATTTCCAATGCCAGAAGAGGGGCTAACTTCTTCTGCACATGCATGTAGACATCGAAAATCAACCATACTGTTCTGTTGGGCAATGGTATGCGCCATTAATATCCTTTCCGGTTGAACAAACAAAGTAAAGCTAGACAGAAACACCTGTAGCAAGTAAATTGGTAATCCAACTATCTCAGCTCTTCTCTATAATCCATACAAGAGAGCAAGTTCCATATTCTCATAAAAAGTCATCGCATTCAATAAACCCGAAACAAGTAAAAGTGTAAAACAATATCTCTACCTTCCCTATTCTCCAACTTGAGACAAAGAACCGGAACTCTGAAAAATTCCAATCGACAACATCAATACCAATCATCAGATGAAAAGCCGCAAAACAACTAAACCAACAAAATCACTGAAAAAGCAAAAACATTGAATCCTTGACAGTCCCTACTGAGAAATGTGTTTTCATTTCCTTACTGATTCTACATAAAGTTTCAATCTTTTACCAAAATTCAAACACCCAACCGGGCCATTTCACAGTTCCAATCCTTAGTGATTCTACTTAAAACATAAAGTTTTAATCTTTTCATGTTTTCAATTCAATCCATTTCACATAACTCACAAATCAAACCATTTCAGCTTTAGCTTTTACTGTTTCATCACCACAACAAATACATGTACATACATAAACACTTCTTAAACTTAACACATAGCCATGTATATATGTAGAGAGAGAGAGAGAGAGAGAGAGAGAGAGAGAGCTTACTGTGTAGCTGGGTTTTGAGCTTTGGTCAGTGTAGCAGTGATAGAGGGAAGAAGGCTTTGTTTGGGTTTCTGGGTTTTTGAGAGCGAAGAAAGAGGAGCTGTGTGTGTTGAGCAAGCTGATAACGTCGAAGTGTTGAGAAGAGTGTAGAGGGTTTTAAGCGGACGTTAGTAACTAGGAGTCTAGGAGAACACTAGGGTTGTCATTTCTCAAATTGCAATCAGAGGTCAAATTATAGTTTGTAATGAATTACATCAACCTCCCCTCAAGTTTCTAGCTAACACATTCTACCCCACAATGATGACATCGTGAAAACCGAAATTTATTGAGAATAATGTACTTTATGTTCTATAATATTCTCTGTCTTGTTTTTATGCTACTAAGATATGAAATTGAAATTCAGTTTTCATATAATTCAAGAAATATATGATAGGTTTATAGGATAGAAACGGACTATATATTCATTCTCAATACCGGAGAAGTACTATGTAATTCTTTATATAAAAGACATCTATCAATAAATAAGATAATAATTCTTTATTCTTTTTGTTATCTCTCATTGTCTCTACACTAGTGGGTCTCGGCATCCCCTTGATAGCCCTAAGCGGGTCTCAGCGGCCCTAGGCGGGTCTCGACAGCCTTTTGGCGGGTCTAGACTGTCCCTAAACGGGTGTAGGCGGTCCTTACATGGGTCCTAATATAACATCCTGACCTAGATTTAATTCAAGAAAACAGCCAATTTCATAAAACAAATATAGCAAAGAACTTCAATTTAGACTTCAGAATTTACCTTCATGGATTCTATTTATGTGAATCCATAAATTACGAAGTCGCCAGAGGACATTGAACCCTCGTCGGACAATTCCTTGAGCCTCAATTAATCGATTCTCACTCACCGTAAACTGTTTGGAGAAACCAAGACCAGAGAGACGTTTAGAAAATTGAGGCAAAGCTACTACCACCACTTGTGCCAGCCTCTGTTGCCAAAATTAGAAGAACCTGATCGAAGACGTTGCTATCTTCTCTCCTTCGATTCTCTGTCATCGGAGTTCCTCATCGAAAGACGAAGACCACAACGAGGCAAAGGTCTGGCCACCGATGTGACGTTGTGGGACATCCGAATGACGGATAGGGGATCCGAGCTCCATCGATGCTCCTGACGAGGAGGTCAAAGCTTTCTCCCCATAAATAAATCACGATTCTTCATTTCTAGAGAGGGAGGGAGAGGGTTAGTACGTGAAGGTGGTTCTCTTTCCCTGAAGAGAGAGTTCTCTATATCCCCCTAAAAAGATAAGGTCGGTGAAATATTTAATTGAGAAGGTCGGTGTCATTCTCTTCTTCCTTCCTTTTCTCAAATCTTCTCGACCTTTCCAAATTAATTTAATAAATTTTTTTATATTATTTTTTTCATATAAAGTATTTATTTATTATTTCTAAATCATCCGGGTATTATACCTAAGCAGGTCTAGGCGAGTCTTGACGGGTCTAGGCGCCCCCTTAGCGGCCCTAATTGGGTTTCGGCATCACTTTGGCGTCCCTAGATGGGTATCGGCAGAACCTTGGAGGGTCTAGGCGGCCCCTAAGCGGGTCTAACTAGTCCCATCGTGGATCTAGGAGGGTTAAAGCGGTCCCTTGGCAGGTCAAGGCTGGTTAAAATGGCCCTTGGCGGCCGTCAGCGGGTCAAGGTTGCCCATTAACGGCCCTAGACAGGTCTCGGCAGCCCCTTGGTAGGTCTAAGCGTCCCCTAAGAAGGTCTAGAAGTTCCCTACACGGGTTAAGGTGGGTTAAGGCGCACCCTTGGCAGGTCAAAACGGCCATTTGGTGGCCCTCGGCAGGTCAAGACCGCCCCTTGGTGGCCCTAAGCAGGTCTAGGTGGCCCCTAAATGATAAACATATTTTACGCTATGTTCTTAATGTATTTTCGAGTCTATTTAGCTTCGTTATTTCCTTAATAATGTCATTTCTAACTTGTTTCTGTGTTATAGGATTGAAAGAGGCAATTTTACACAAAAGAAGGCTAAAACACAAGAATTGAGAGGAATCCTAGTCCAAGGAGGATTTACAGTGCATCAAGGAGTCTCAATAAGTCATAAAACAGAGGATAAGTCGTTTAAGAAACTTTCCTATTCTGAAACGGAAACTTGCCTATTTCATTTTAAGAAACTTTCTTATTTTGATTTAGGAAACTTACTATCTTTGAACCTTTCCTATTTTGACTTTCCTTGTTCATTTTAATTCTTGCCTAAATCAAGGGATATTTTGTGTTCAATATAAATCAGAAATTAAGGGAGATTATTTCCTTTAATTTCATCATTTAAATCTTGAATATCCCTACCTTATTCATCTGATTTTACTTCTCTTGCAGGAACCCTAATTGCGCATCAAGGAAGGAAAATTAAGGATTTTCGTCAAGGACTTGATTGGTGGCAGAATAAGGAAGGATCTTCATTGCCGTGATTTCTTTTGGAGATCAAAAAACATACATGGTCCTTATTCAAGCTTCATTCGAAATATTATTACGCAAGAGAATTTTATGTAAGGTTTTGTGTAATAATCCAAGGCCGTTGGATCAGAAGTTGATCAAGGGCTAGGAGGAGACTTAGGGTTCGGCCAAACCAGTATAAAAGGGAGCAAAGGAGCAACATTTTGATCATCACTTCTCACACCAAAAATCAGTAAACACGTTAGCCTTCCTTCTCCATTTCGACGCCTCTCTCTAGTAAATGTTATGTAATAATAGCCGAGACTATGTGTTACATGTTTACAGGTTAAGCAACTTTATGTAAACTTAGGCATGTTCAAATTCAGAATTATATAACACTTAATAATTCATGTTTAGTGTAGACAGGTACTTTGAGTCAACGCTGAGTATCGATCGCAGCCTTTGCCTGAAATATCTTAAGTTCTAGACTTCTATGTGCTTAGGAGATAAAATAAGTAGAATTAAAGGAATGCATGACCTTGTAGGCATGTATTTCAAGTTTGTTTTTGATATCACTTGGCGATGAAATTGATTATATGTTTGAGACATGTTGATATTTGTTTGATTGATTCTGAAATTTTGGTTGATGTGTGTGGAAGATAATCACTTGTATATATTAGTTTAGATTTTGTCTTTATCTTTTAGTATGAACGTTAGAATCAATCTCTCAAAACCACCATTTTTATGTTGTGTATCATATGTATATTTGTAAATAAATACTTGTGAATAATTTTATTGATAGCTATTGACTTTCTACATGATCATTGTTACAGGAGCACCCTTAGTCCCCGGATTGATCGAACTACGATTGTCAAAATAGGTTCTTAATTATCGCATCCCGGTTTCAGAGCACATCACTAAACGGGTCTAGGTAGTCTCTACGCGGGTCTTTGAGGGTCAAGACGGTCTCTTGGCAGGTAAAGTGGGTCATTAGCGGCCCTAGGCGGTCCATTAGCGGCCCTAGGGGGTCTCTTGGCGGGTCTAGGCGGTCATTACACGGGTCCTCAATAGGTCTAGTGATAGGTGCATTTTATGCAACGTTCTTAATGTGTTTCCGACCCTATTTAGCTATGTAATTCCTTTAACAATATTTATTTTAACTTAGTTTGTGTTTTTAGGTTGCAAATAAAGCCGAGGAGCACAAAAGAAGTAAAAGATGAGAAATCCGGAAGGAAGAGGAATCTTTATGGCAAAAGGAAAGAAATCATAAAATCTGTCAGGAATTGTCAGGAGAAAACCGGCACTAGTTGAGTCTTGACGGGTATAAGGGAGGTCAAAGCGGCCCTAGGCGTGTAAAGCCAGCCCCTTGGCAGGTTAAGACGGCCCTTTGGCGGGTCATGACGGCCCAAAGCTGGTCAAGGCGGCCACTTAGCGGCCCAAGATGGCCCCTTTGTAGCCCTAAATATGTCTTGGCAGCCCCTTGGTGGTCCTAGGCGTGTAAAAGCAGACCCTTGGTGGGTCAAGGCGGCCCTAAGAGGAGCATGGCGGCACCTTAACGGGTCAAGGCGACCCTAGAAGGAGCAAGGCAGAACCTTGGTGGCCCTAAACGAGTCTAGGCGGCCCCTAGGCGGGTCAAGGCGACTCCTTGATATCTCTAGACGGGTCTTGGCAGGTCAAGATGGCCCCAGTTGTGTCTTGGTGGGCTTAAGGGAGGTCAAAGAGGCCTTAGGCATGCAAAGGCAGCCCCTTGATAGGTCAAAACGCCCCTTAACCTGTCAAGGTAGGTCAAGGCGGCCCCTTGATGTCCCCATACAGGTCTTGGCAGCCCTTAGGCGGGTTAAGGCAGCTCTTTGGTGGCCCTAAACTAGTCAAGCCTGCCCTTTGGCGGCCCTAGGCGGGTCAAGGTGGCCTATTTGTGGTCTTAAACGGGTCTTGACAACCCTTTATAGGTTAAAGCGCCCCTACGCAGGTCTCGGCGGGCCTTACGAAGGTCATAGCGGCCTTATGCTTGTAAAAGCAGCACCTTGGCGGGTCAAAACAACTGCTTGGAGGGTCATGGCGGCCCTTTGGTGGCCCTAGACGGGTTAAGGCGTCCCCTTGGCGGGTTAAAGCGGGACAAGGTGGCCCTTAACGGGTCTAGGTTGTCCCTAAGCATGTGTAAACAGTCCACACGTGGGTCTAGACGGCCTTTGGCGTCTACTAAGCGGGCCTAAGTTGTCCCTACCTAGGTTTAAGCGGGTCAAGGCCACCCTTGGCGACCCTAAACGGGTCTTGGCATCCTATAGGCGGGTCAAGGCAGGCCTTAAGAAGGTCAAAGCTGCCCTAGGCTTGTAAAGCCAGCCCTTGGAGGGTCAAGGCGGCCCCTTAGCAAGTGAAGACGGCTCTAGGAAGGTTAAGGCATCCTCTTGGTGGGTCAAGGCGGCCCCTTGGTAGCCCTAACCGGGTCAAGGCGAGCCTTAGGGAGGTTAAAGCGACCCTAGCTAGGCCTGTATAGGCAGCACATTGGCAGGTCAAGGAGGCCCGTCTAGGGTAAAGGTAGCCCCTTAACGGGATAAGGCGGCCCTAGGCTGACTTAGACGGATCAAGGCGGCCTCTTGGTGGCCCTTGATGGTTAAAGGTGGTCACTTGCTGGCCCTAGGTGGGTCAAGGCGACCCTTTGGTGGTCCTAGACGAGTAATGGCAACCCCTTGGCAGGTCAAGGCGGCCTTACTTGGGTCTTGGTGGGCCTTAGGGAGGTTAAAGCGGCCTTAATCGTGTAAAGGTAGCCCCTTGGCGGGTTAAGGTGACCCTATGAGGGTCAAGGCGGCCCTAGGCAGGTCACAACGGCCCTTTGGTGTTCCTAAACGGGTCTTAGCAGCCCCTTGGCGGGTCAAGGAGGTCCCTTAGTGTCCCTAGACGGGTCTTGGCAGCCCATTGGCGGGTCAAAACAGCCCCTTGGTAGGTTAAGGCGACCTTAAGCGGGCCTAGAAGGGTCAAGGTTGCCCCTTAACAGGTAAAGGCGGGTCAAGGAGGCCATTTAGCGGCCTAAGACGGCCCCTTGGTGGCCCTAAACGGGTTAAGGCAGCCCTTTGGTGGTCCTACACGGATCTTGGCAGTCCCTTGATGGGTTAAGGCGGCCCTAGTTGGGTCACGGCGGCCTATTGGTGGCCCTAGGTGTGTAAAGGCAGCCCTTGGCGGGTCAAGGCGGCCCTAGGAGGAGCAAGGCAGCCCCTTAACGGGTCATGGCGGCCCTAGGTGGGTCAAGGCAGCCGATTGGTGTCTCAAGACGGGTCAAGGGGGCCCTTGGTGTCTCTAGACGGGTCAAGGCGGCCCCTTGGTGTCTCTAGACGGGTCAAAGTCGGCCACTTGCCGGCCCCATGTGGGTCAAGGCAGCCCTTTGACGGCTCTAGACGGCCCCTTGGTGGTCCTAGAAAGGTCATGGTAGCCCTTTGGTGGTCCTAAACAAATCAAGACGGCCCTAGGCAGCCCCTTGGTGTCCTTAGATGGGTCTTGGTAGCCCCTTAGTAGGTCAAGATAGCCCCTCGGCGGGCCTGAGGGAGGTCAAAACGGCCCTAGTTGAGTCTTGGCGGGCCTAAGGGAAGTCAAAACAGCCATATGCGTGTAAATGCAGCTTCTTGGGGGGTCAAGATGGCTCCTTGGCGGGTCAAGGCGACCCTAGGAGGGCTAAGGCCACCCCTTAAGTTCCTTAACGGGTCAAGGAAACCCAAGGCGGGTCATGGCGACACGGGTCAAGGCGACCTAAGGCGGTTCAAGGCGGCCACTTTGTTGACCAAGGCGGCCCAAGATGGCCTTTGGGCGATCCTAGGTGGGTCACAGTGGCCTAAAACAGGTCTTGGCAGCCCTTTGACGGGTCAAGCCGGCCTTAGTTGAATCTTGACTGGCCTAAAGGAGGTCAAGGCGGCTCTAGGCGTGTAAAGGCAGCCCCTTGGCGGGTCAAGGCGACCCTAGACAGGCCTAAGAGGGTTAAGGCAGCCCCTTATCGGGTCAAGGCAGCCTTCGACAGGTCCAGGCAACCACCTGGTGGCCTTAGGCAGGTCAATGCGGCCCCTTAGCAGACTTAGATGGTTAACGATGACCTTTTGGTGGCCCTAGACGGGTCTTGGCGGGTCAAAACCACCCTAGTTGAGTCTAAACAGGTATTGGCAACCCCTTAGTGAGTCAAGACGGCCCTAGTTGGGTCTCGGCAGGCTTGAGGGAGGTTAAAACGGCCTTAAGCGTGTAAAGGCAGCCCCTGGGCAGGTCAAGGCGGGCCTAAAAAGGTCAAGGCAGCCCCATAACGGGTCACAGCAGCCCTAGGCGGGTTAAGGTGGGTCAAGGCGGCTCCTTGGTGCCCCTAAACATGTCTTGGCAGCACTTTGGCAGATCAAGGTGGCCATAGTTGTCTTGGCGGGCCTAAGGGAGGTCAAAGCTACCCTAAGCGTGTAAAGGCAGCCCCTTAAGGGTTAGAACGGCCTCTTGGAGGGTTAAAACGACCCTTTGGCGGGTTAAAACGACTCCTTAGCGGGGCAAGGCGACCCTAAGCGGGCCTAGAAGGGTCAGGTCAGCCACTTGGCAGCCCAAGACGGGTCAAGGCAGCCACTTGGCGGCCCAAGACGGGTCAAGGCAGCCCTTTAATGTCCCTACACGGGTCTTGGCAACCCCTTGGCGGGTCAAGGTGGCCCATTGATATCCCTAGACGGGTCTTGGTAGCCCCATGACAAGTGAAGAAGACCCTAGTTGTGTCTTAGCGAGCATAAGGGAGTTCAAAGCTACCTTAGGTGTGTAAAGGCAACCCCTTAGCGGGTCAAGGCAGCCCCATAATGGTTCACGGCGGCCCTAGGCGGCTTAAGGTGGGTCAAGGCGGCTCCTTGGTGACCCTAAACAGGTCTTGGCAGCCCTTTGGCGAGTCAAGGCGGCCCTAGTTGTCTTGGCGGGCCTAAGGGAGATCAAAGCGGTCCTATACGTGTAAAGGCAGCTCGCTGGGGAGTTAAAAATGCCCCTTGTCGGGTTAAAACGGCCCTTTGAGTGTTAAAACGACCCATTGGAGGGTCAAGACGACCTTAAACGGGCCTAGGAGGGTTAAGTCAGCAACTTGGCAGCCCAAGACAGGTCAAGACAGCCTCTTGGTGACCCTTAACGAGTCTAGGTGGCCCCTTAATGTCCCTACACAGGTTTTAGCAGCCCCTCGGCGGGTCAAGGCAACCCAAGGCGGGTTAAGACAGGTCTAAGCAGCCCTTGGTGGCCCAAGGCAGCCCAAGACGGGTCAAGGTAGCCCTAAACGAGTCTAGGCGGCCCGCCCTAAGCGGGTCAAAAGCGGCATATTGATGTCCCTAGACGGGTCTAGGCAACCTTTAGGCGGCCCCTTGGTGGCCCTAGACAGGTCTTGACAACCCTTTCTCGGGTTAAAGCACTCCTACATGGGTCTCGGCGGGCCTTAAGGAGGTCATAGCAGCCTTGCGAGTCAAGACAACCCCTTGGCGGGTCAAGACGGCCCCTTGGTGGCCTTAGACAGGTTGAGGCATCCATTTGACGGGTCAAAGTGGGACAAGGCGACCCTTGGTGGGTCTAGGCTGTCCCTAAGCAGGTCTAAACAGTCCCCATGTGGGTCTAGGCGGCCCTTGGCGCCCCTTAAGCGGGCCTAAGTTGTCCCTACCTAGGACTAGGCAAGCCAAGGCGGCCCTTAATGACCCTAAGTTGTCCCTACGCGGTTCAAGGGGGGATAATGGCGGCCCTAAACGGGTCTTGGCAGCCCATAAGCGGGTCAAGGCGGGCCTTAAGAAGGTCAAAGCAGCCCTACGCTTGTAAAGACAGTTCTTGATGGGTTAAGGCGACCTAAGGCGGTTAAGGTGGCCCTAAACGGGTCAAGGCAACCCTAAGTGGGTTAAGACGGGCCTTAGGGAGGTTAAAGCAGCCCTAGGTAGGCGTGTAAAGGCAACACTTTGGCAGGTCAAGACGGCCCCTTGGTGGCCCTAAATGGGTCAAGGTAGCCCCTTGGTGGAACTAGGGGGTCAAGGCGGCCCCTTGGGGGAACTAGGGGGTCAAGGCGGCCCCTTGGCGGAACTAGGGGGTCAAGGCAGCCCCATAATAGGTCATGGTGGCCTTAGGCGGGTCAAAGGGGGTTAAGGCGGTCCCTTGGTGACCCTAGACATGTCAAGGTAGCCCTTTAGTGGCTCTAAACGAGTCACGGTGGCCTTAGGTGGGTCAAGGTGGCCGTAGTTGAGTCTTGACAGGCCTGAGAGAGGTCAAAATGACTCTAGGCGTGTAAAGACGGCCCCTTGGCGGGTCAAGACGGCCCCTTGACGGGTCAAGACGGCTACCCTAGGCGAGCTTAGGAGGGTTAAGGCAGCCTCTTCACGGGTCACGGCGACCCAAGGCTGGTCAAAGCGGCCCCTTTGTTGCCTAAGACGGCCCCTTAACGGCCCTATGCGGGTCACAGCGACCCCTTGATGGCCCTAAACAGGTATTGGCAGCCCCTTAACGGGTCAAGCCAACCTTAATTGAGTTTTGGCGGGCCTAAGGGAGGTCAAAGTAGCCCTTGATGTGTAAAGGCAGCCCCTTAACGGGTCAAGGCGACCCTACGCGGGCTTAAGAGGGTCAAGGCAGCCACTTAACGGGTCAAGGCGGCTCAAGGTGAGTCCAAACGGTCCAAGGCGAGTCCAGATTGCCCAAGGCGGGTCCAGGCGGGTCTTGGTAGCCCCTTGGTGGCCCTAAATGAGTATTGGCAGCCCCTTGACGGGTCAAGCAGGCCCTAGTTGAGTTTTGGTGGGTTTAAGGGAGGTCAATGTGGCCCTAGGCCTGTAAAGGCATCCCCTTGGTCTAGAAGGGTCAAAGCAGCCCTAGAAGGATCAAGACGGCCTCTTGGCGGCCCTAAGTTAGGTCAAAGCTGCCCTAGGCGTGTAAAGGCAGCCCTTTGGCGAGTCAAAACGGCCCGTTGGCGGGTTAAGGTGACCCTAAGCGGGCCTAGGTAGCCCCTTAACAGGTCAAGGCTGCCCAATGTGGGTCAAGGCGGCTACTTAGCGGCCCCAAGACGACCCCTTGATGTCCCTAGGCGTGTAAAGGTAGCCCTTTGGAGGGTCAAGGTGGGCTAAGGCGGCCACTTGGCGGCCCTAGGCATGTCAATGCGGCCCCTTGGCGGGTCATGGTGGCCCTAGACGGGTCTTGGCAGCAACTCCTTAGAAGGTCAAGGCGGCCCTAGTTGAGTCTCGGCGGGCCTAAAGGAGGTTAATGCGATCTAGGCCTGTAAGGGCATCCTCTTGGCGGGTCAAGACGACCCTTTAGCGGGTCAAGGCGACCCTAGGCGGGGCGTAGGAGGGTCAAGGAGGCCCCCTTAACGGGTCAAGGCGGCCCCTTGGCGGGTTAAGGCTGCCCTAGGCATGTAAAGGTAGCCCTTTGGCGGGTTAAGCGACCCTAAGCGGGCTTTGGAGGGTCAAGGCAGCCCATTAGTGGGTCAAGGTGGCCCAAGGCGTGTCCAGGCGGGTCAAGGCGGCCTAAAGACAGGTCATGGCAGCCCAAGGCGTGTCATGGCGGCCCCTTGGTATCCTTAGACAGGTCTTGGCAACCCCTTGGTATCCTTAGACAGGTCTTGGCAGCCCTTTGGTGTCCCTAGATGGGTCTTGGCAGCCGCTAGTGTACATGAGGTTAACGTGGAATAATGAGTCTATCGAACCACGCTTTGTTGATAAATCAATGTAGTATAATGGCCTGATGGAAATATGTCATCCAACATAATAAAGAGACAAGTCCTTGGGTAGGTGACGCCGATATTGCAGCTGTAAACCTTATCCAATATGTCTTTGTTAAATAACGTAGTGAGAACAAGAGCTTAGACTCACCATATGGTGCAAGGTCTCTCACTAACACGTACTAGAATCGACTACGATGAGATATGCTCTCGTAATGGATGTCATTGCACTCCACTACTTTGTTAGTTTGGTAGTTTCCGAATAATTGAATATGCAGCTTATGAATGTGGTCATAAACACATCTCTATGGGATCAGAGATGTACATGAAGGTCTTGAACGGACTTCAATCGCTCAAATCAAGTTGCTCTAGACCATAAGAGCACGTTTGCAGAAGGAGTTTGGAACGCACACTAAGTAACTATTTGATTGAGAAGGGATATGATGAACTATACCCTTACGTGTTCATTCCGGATTTACATGGATTTACATGGACTCTTGATGGACTAAGAGATGCCAATATGTATCAAACATTCGAAGTTAAGAATGAAAAAAATCTTGGGAATACACAGTCTCGAATAGGAACTCAAAGACTGTATTGATGATGATTTTTCCATCAATCGGCTTAGGCGCTCTAACGAAAGTGAGGCCTACATATACTCTCATGATTAGTCAAAGTATTTACTCTAAAAGAGAGAGACGGAGTTCCCATCTAAGTACAATAAGACACATCAATATACTTGACACAATACGAAAGACTTAACCTCTCATTCACTATGAAAAGTTGTAAAGCTAAATGTAGTTATGCACCCACGCAACGCTAAATGGAATGGCATAAGGACATCATTTCAATACTTAAAGGTATTTGGGCTTATTCAATCCGTACATAGAATACGGCATGATATAATAGACTCTATCCACGCAATCGCTAGCTATGCATGAAGAAAGATGCATCAAAAGCGAAATCAGAAAATCTGTATTTTTTGGACAGCCAAGGACGGAGCTTTGTGAATAGCTCGGAACGAACCAGTTATGTGTGTAATATACGGTTGGAAAGGTATGGATGTCTACTTTCTATAACCGTTTATGTATTGTCCATATGTATTTCCTAGATAAAGTTATGGCTGTTTTAGTACCCGAATGTCATGCTGCGTGAGAATGTGATTTTCTGCGCGAACTTGTATTTTGAATTATCAAGCAGCCTTCTCCTTAAGATCTAAGTGTAAAAGATCATGTTTGAGGACATACGGCATGATTTAATCAATCATTGCCTAATGCCGCATTTTGAAGATATGTTAAAAGCATTGATATGCTAAGTTATCGAAACTTTTGTGATTAAAAAGAATCAGGAAGAGTCCTATGATTAATGTAAAGATCAGGGGGAGGTGCGAACTTTAGGAGGAGTCTAGCACATACATGTCACTATCAAATGTGAAGAGTGTATTGTACTCTTTTTCTCCTACGATCAAGGTTTAGCTTTCTCCTACATGGTTTTTGTTACTTGACGAGGTTTTTAACAAGGCAACACATGGAGCACCATCAGTATGACAACGCGCAGCACAAGGGAGAGTGTTCTAGAATATTTTGTAATATATGCTTTGCCCTTATGCTTATAGGATATGGAATTCACCTTCCATATAGTGATAGATTTACAGGATATAATAGGACTATGTATTCCTTCTCAATATCGGAGAAGTATTTTGTAATTCCCTGTATAAATGACACAAATCAATGATATAAATGACACATATCAATGAATAAGATGATGATTCTCTATTTTATTTGGTATCTCTCATTATCTCTACACTTTATATTCGATTACTTTCTTAATTCTTATAATAAAAAAAAATTACCATCGTTTAGACTTTTATCTAACTTTTCGACAAGAAAGTCTTTGACGCTCACGAGAGCAAATAAGTTTTGTTCTCGAGTCTCCTCATAACATAATGTCATATTTATCTTGGGAAGTGAAATTTGCACTCTCTATTTTACAATCCACACTCATTATTTCCGTTTTTAGTAACTTAAATATTGTCTTTAGTAACAAGTGTTTTGTGTTTTTATGAAACTTTTAACTAAAAAGAAAAAGTACGAGTGTAGATTGTAAAATCGGGAGTGCAAATTTCACTCCCCTTTATCTTCTAGTACGTTTGGTTGACCCGAACTTGATATCATATTTGAACAAAGATTGGCACCTCAACACTTTCTAAAGCCTTTTGGAATGTCTCATAGCTGGAAATTTCTTATTCGTTCACTAAACAAACTCATAATATTAACATATTAGTCTTAAACATTATACGTGGACGTGGTTACCAATTCTAATTTCTAGTGGAATAAAACATGCAATTTTACTGCAACTAGATTTTCTTCTCACTTTTTGTCATTACGATTATAATTAATCCACATAAGTTAGATCGTAGAAGATCATACATGTGCTCAAAGTAAACACATCAACATTCTAAAGAAAAAAACATGACATATAAGACAGGGCAATACTGAAGTATATTGAAATCTTGGGGGTCACACAGCCAAATCTTAAAATTGCAACAATTACTCTATCGGGTATAAAAGAAAAACCCTTGTAACTGATTAGTTTAATCCCTCCTCTCTCTTTCTCTGAAACAACTTCCTCTCTTGAACACCCAAAAAGCCTCACTCTTTGTCTCTCCTGTCCTCTATGATCTAATCCCCTGTTTTTCTTCTCTCAGGTAAACTTCCAATCCCCACTATATCAATCCCCTCACCTCGTTCCCAATCTCATCTCTTTCTTATTGAATCCAGATAAAACGAATGTTAAAGTGACCATTTTTCCATTGGTGTTTGATTTTTTCAGAGGAAGAAGTATGCAGGGATTTGCGGAGAGAGGTAATTCTGGGGACTTGGGGCAGCTCCAGTCCACCATGCACGCCATTGAGCTCGCCTGTACTTCTATTCAGGTAAAGCTCTGTTCTTTAGGAGTTTATTGGTATTGGACATTCAGAGGAGAGATGAAGTGAACTTGTTTGGGATTAGGATTTATGGGTTTGATGTAGAAATGGATATAGAATGATGGGTTTGGTTAAAGCTTTGTTCTTTTGGAGTTTTCTGTTTTGGAGATTGATGATGGTGAGGAACCCACATTGCCAAGTTTAGTGGAGAGTTGAAGTGGACTTGTTTGGCATTAGTGTTGATGGGTTTGGAGGGAAATAGAGGAAAAGAGTGTAGAAGTTTGAGAAGTAGTCTCTGTTTTTGGAGAGTTGATGGTGAAAAGGAGGAGAGAGAGGGCACATAATATTTAGTTTTCGGAAATGGGGTTGAGGAATTGGAGTTAGTGAGACTCCCGAAGTGAGACTGCTGTTCTTGGTTATGTCTTGGTTTCTCTAGTGACCTTAGAGGAATGAACTTTATTAAGAATCGAAATTTGATTTTCGAGATGACTGTAGTTATTTGATTATCAGATTCTTGAACTTGACATGAGTGAAGTTCGAGTGGTAGTTGTGTTTGAAATTTTATTTTAAGGCACTGGAAGTGGTACAGCATATATATATGTACAATCTCATATGAATAGAACATCGTCTTACATATACTTTTCCCTTGAGCAGATGCAGATGAATTTAGGTGCTGCTGAAGCTACTATTTTGTCACTCTCCCAGGCTCCTCAACCATACCAGACATGTAAATTCATTCTTGGTAAGTCAAAAACGTTTTCTGCTTGCCGGGCATAAAATTTGATTTTGCTTCTCTATTACACTATGCTTTCTCCTCATGCCATCGAGAATACAAATTTGGCTGTCCTATCTATTTGTCATGCTGATAGCAATTTCATTGTTTCAGAGAACTCTCAGGTGGCAAATGCAAGGTTTCAGGCTGCAGCTGCAATTCGTGATGCAGCTGTTAGAGAATGGGGTTTTCTTAGCTCAGATGAAAAGAGAAGCATGATTAGGTTATCTCACACTCTGTGAACTTATCGCTTGTTGTTTCTAACAGCAATATTAATAATACCAGTCCATCACTTTCATAGTTTGCTTTCCTTAAATAAAGACAAGAAATTAAGATTAAATCTCTGCCACATATCTTTCTTAAATACTTAAGTTGTCTTTCTACGATCAAACATATCTACCTTTGCTTATAATTAGGCATAGCTCCTATCATTAGTAATGATATATCATAATCCTTGATCAGTGATCGATCCTTGTATTTAATATTTTTTTGTTGTTGCAGTTTTTGTCTTTGTTTTGTTATGCAACATGCTCATTCACCTGAGGGTTATGTCCAAGCAAAAGTGTCCTCTGTGGCTGCTCAATTGTTGAAAAGGGGTTGGTAAGTGGCACTTGATTTTATATGTAAATGTTGAACGTATTACATGTGTATCTGAAAACTATCGTTCATATGTTGCAACACTGTTATAATCATGGGCTTCACATAATCTTTAACAGGAATTGCCAA
This sequence comes from Fragaria nilgerrensis, assembly GCA_010134655.1. NCBI lineage: Eukaryota > Viridiplantae > Streptophyta > Magnoliopsida > Rosales > Rosaceae > Fragaria > Fragaria nilgerrensis. The sequence goes on along the minus strand of CM020982.1, from coordinate 1,276,776 downwards.
GCATAATAGATCCATGTTCTAGTGGGAACTAGAGCACTCCAGTTTGAAAGACATGAGTCTTGACCTGGCAAAGTAATATTTATTTTTATTTTTATTTTGATGAGAACCAAACTTCATTGAACCAGAAAACTAGAAATATACCGACTCAGTGTCTCATTGATCACAGAGCTTTAGTTATTCCTTAGTTTCTACTTTAGCCTCTCTAGTAACATAGTAATGATTAATAATATGCTGGGCTGTGTACTAGTCTTGTAGTTGATCATCAGTATGGGATTCAGGATAGTAGTTTGCTCTTTCTGTGATTTTGGAGCACAATGAGGTTATTTCAATTCATGAAGCTAAAACCAAATCTATAGGAACTTTACAAAATCTTATTAGAAAGTGCATCTCTTTACCTTTCTTGAGTTGAGCATTACAAGTCTAGGCCTTCACTTGGATTTTGTATGGGGTTTTATGTATCCGTTTTAACCCATTTGATAAATTCTACAAGCACTGTTTGCACTTTTGTATTTTATTAAATCAAATTTTGGTACCTGAAGTCATGATAGCAGAGAATCTATGAAGAAAACAAGACATTGGAAATTTATTTTGCCAATTATTTTTTGTAGGCTTGATTTCTCAGCTGCTGAGAAGGATGAATTTTTCTATCAGGTGCGTGATTAATATATATAAGAAACCTAACTTCCTTAGTTAAGAATTTGCTTTGAACTCCATTCTTGAGTCTACAATTTTAGGAACAAGAAACCATTGGTGTCTTCATTCTATCATATAATCAAGTTGCTACCCCACTGTCTGATGCATTATCAAAAACCATTCTTGAGATCTTTTTTGATATTCTGGTGATGTCATGTGTAACAGGTAAACCAGGCTGTTTATGGCATTCACGGTGTAGATGTGCAGTTTGCTGGAGTTAATTTCCTGGAATCTCTGGTATATCTCCCTTTCAGCTTACTATATCTTTTATATTTTTTGGTCTCTGACTGGTTTTTGCTTCAGCATTTAGGATATTATCAGATGTAAGACTAAGGATTTCTTTTGTTTAAGGTGTCTGAATTTTCTCCATCTACTTCTAGTGCGATGGGTCTACCTAGAGAGTTTCATGAGCATTGCAGGAAATCATTAGAGGTAGACCACTTGAAGGTATAACTACTGCCATGTTCATCTGCCTACAAATACATTTGATTTTTCTTTTTATATGGGGGGAGTTTCCCTTTGAGATTATGAAAGTGGCTTTCTTTTTGGTCTTGCCTGATTTGTTCTCGTTGCTGTGTCCTCGTTGCTCTGACGCTGATGTTTTGTTCATTTTACTGGATAGACTTTCTATTGCTGGGCACGAGATGCCGCATTAAGTGTTACAAATAGAATAGTTGAGTCTGACTCTGCGGTACCAGAGGTTAAAGTCTGTACTGCTGCACTGCGTCTCATGCTTCAAATCCTGAACTGGGAGTTCAGTCCAATTGCAGTCCCTCTTGGAGTCCGGACGGGTACTGATTCACCTAAGAGATCTGAGTGTAATCTAGTGCAGGTAATTGCTTGTTTAAGTATTAAGTTCGTAGCATGAACTTCTCTTGTTATGAAGAAATGTTCTTTACATAACATACTGACTGAAAGCACTCATAAGAATGTATTGCCAACTTGCCGCCATTCTTATGTTGGTCCATGGTTTCTGACATAAAACATCAGCTGTCCAAATCCACAATTATTAAATGTGTTTCTTGGCAACAGGGGTTTTGTACGAAAAAATAGGATAAATAATAACAATGACGATAATAACAACCAAAATGTGTTGCTCTTCTGCTGCTGATTTTGGCAGAAGTACATATGTGCCATCCAAATCTTCATGTATAGCTCAGATTCAATATGTCAGAGTAAATTTAAGCCATTGACTAGGTTTCTGGATTTGCTGTGCTTGTAGCCTGGACCTGCTTGGCGTGAAGTTTTGGTTACTAGTGGTCATATAGGTTGGCTCCTGAACTTATATGCAGCACTGAGACAGAAGTTTTCTTGTGAAGGTTATTGGCTTGATTGCCCTGTTGCCGTCTCTGCTAGAAAGTTAGTAGTCCAGTTCTGCTCCTTAACAGGAACCATATTTTCATCTGGTAAAATTCTTTCCTTGCTCAGATATATAGTATTCAAGGTTTCATCAAGTATTGGTAAAAATATGTAATGTGGTGAACTTGTTCAATGATAGTACAAATGCATGAACACCATCTGCTCCAACTGCTTTCCGGAGTAATACAGTGGATTGATCCTCCTGATGCTGTTTCTAGAGCGATTGAATGTGGAAAAAGTGAAAGGTTACCCCTGAGAAATATGAATTTCCCCTGCCATTGCTTATTATTTATTTTTTACATGTACAATTTTTCACTCTCATTTTGGTTTTCTTTAGCGAGATGCTTGATGGTTGTCGTGCTTTATTGTCAATTGCAACTGTTACAACACCGTCAACATTTGACCAACTCTTAAAATCAACAAGGTAACCATTGACCATCGTGATGTTAATTACTATATCATCAATCATCATATGAAGGTGATATTAGGTTGGATGGCTTTTATGCACTGAATCTGTTATTTATTTTGAATTTTGGGCAAACTTTTTGCAGGTCTTACGGTACTCTTACCTTCTTATGCGTATTGATGTCTGAAGTTGTCAAGAACCTAATGACCAACAACTCTGAAGAAGAGACTTGGAGCTGGGAGGCACGCGATATATTACTAGATACTTGGACTGCACTCCTTGTGGTATGATTTTAAAAATACACAATGATATGCTTTAGTTAGGATGTGGAGATATTGTTGTTTTGCTATTTTTCATATATGTTGAGACACTCTAAACTTATGTTTTTAATTTTTGAGCAAGACTGTACTTATGATTGATTTGATTAGTTTATTAGTGTCAGTTTCCAAAGATCATGGTTGTACACTTGTATTTCAAGACTTGTTTAACCCTTATGTAGTTATGATTGTGAAAACAAAGATCACTTTTTAACATTTCTTTGTATTGGATTTTGATCAGTGTGGTATATGCTGGGGTCAATCAGATTTCCTGACTTTCCTTCTCTTTTTGCTTTCAATTCCATTCAGCCAGTAAATAGCGACGGTGGAAATGCATCCCTTCCACCTGAAGGGAAAAATGCTACAGCGAGTTTATTTGCCTTGATTGTACAGGCTGAACTGAAAGGTAATTCCAACATGTTACTTTCTTGTTTTTTTTTTTTGGTTCCAGAACCATCTGTTTTTACGTTTTTTTATTATCAATACATAATGGTGAATGCTTTGTCATATAGCTGCTTCTGCATCAGCATTTAAAGATGATGACTCCGACTACCTTCAGGCCTCTATTTCTGGTATGAAAGAAAGCTATCAGAATGTCTATACAAGAGTTCCTTCTATAAGTTGATAACTGGTGAAACAAGAAAGTGATCAGTGACATCTTTTTCATGATATTTTGTTCACGTGTATAATGTATGGTTAATGCAGCCTTGGATGAGAGGCTATGCTCCTATGCTCTAATTGGTAGAACAGCAATTGAGGTCACAGTACCTTTTCTCATAAGACTATTTTCAGAGCGTTTTGAACGGCTTAATCAGGTGAATGTCAACGCTTCTCTCTCTCTTTGTGTGATAATACGGTACAAATTATTATTATTCTACAAAATAAGATTACCAGATAAATTTTATTTTCTTTAGACTTCATTTGTTTTCTCTACATGACAAAGCACAAGAGAATGGTATAACTTTTTGTTTTTGTTTTTACCTCTATTTTTCTTTTTATTGTTGAATATAAAGATAGTGCTAAAAGTCTTGTTTTTTTTTTCTTTCTTGAGTTGCTTATACCCTAAGTTTTGTTCTCTCTTATAGGGCAGGGGCATTATTGATCCTACTGAAACTTTAGAGGAACTTTACTCATTGCTACTTATCACTGGGCACGTAATCGCTGATGAAGGGGAGGGAGAAACACCTCTGGTAATTAGGCTGTGCAGTAACTACTGCATATGTGATTTTTCTTTAATGTTGATCCATCCAGTGTTCATTTATGGAAGAATTCATATTAACAAAGGCATACACACACACAAGAACAACAAACATCTGATGAAAATATATTGTATTTTTAAAGTTTGCCTAATTCATTAGTGGAAAGCTTTTCATAGATAAGATAATCTCCTAATTCATTAGTGGTTTATAATTTATCTCTAGAGCTCTAAAGAGTCTGCTAATTGTCATGGTTTCAGGATATCTCTAGGGTGCCTTGAAACTTTACCTTTATTTTGTCTTTAATATTATATGTAATTTTTACTTTTGAAAATTCTTCTCTGTAGTTTCTGTTGATTTAACTCTATCATACTTACGTTTTTACTTGTTGTGAACTTAATAACTTCATTGTGTGGCTTTGAGGTATGATTCTCAGTTACTGTGTTTTTTAGATTCCAAATGCTATACGATTTCATCTTCCACACAATCTGGAAGCAGACACGCATCCTATTGTCATCCTTTGTGGGTAAGTTCCCCTGAATAAGGTATCCTATGTCTATGTATACTTTCGTATACATCATAGAACATCTTGAATGCGATAATCAGGCATACTGAGTAAAATTGAGTACTGCTATTGGGGCTCTAAACTCTAAATTCTTGTTTATATACTGTTTAATGTCTTTTTTTTCCCCATTTGAACACAGCTCAATCATAAGGTTTGCCGAGGAAAGTTTAAAACCAGAAATGAGAGCATCAGTTTTCAGTCCCAGACTCATGGAGGTAGCATTCAGTTTGTTTCTGCTGTCCCATATTACCCAAGAGTTCACCATTTTTACCTTTGCGTATATTATCATGGGGGCTAAATTGATAAGTGTCATCTCTGATGACCTTAACTAATTTTTTGACTGATAGTGCTGTTTTCAAACAATTCAGTTCCATTATTTCAAGCTTATGCTTTGTGCAGGCTGTCATATGGTTCCTTGCTAGATGGTCTTGTACTTACCTAATGTCTCCTGAAGAAAGTCGAGACTCTACAACTGTCTTGCTAAAGTTTTTTGGACAACAGGGTCAAGGAAAATTGGTGCTAGATATAATTGTTCGCACATCCTTGACAGCGCTGGTGTCATATCCTGGAGAAAAGTATCTGCAGGTGTGTGTTACAAAACCTAGTTGACTGTGGCTGTTTGCAGTTTTTCAAAAACTACGACTATTCTTGTGTTCCTTCATTCCAAAGTGTATTGCACACATATTAAGAGAGGTTAACAAGGTAATATTCCAAGTGTATTCTAGATCATTGTCTTACATTACATATAGGGTCTAGGGAAATACTGAGAAAGGTTAAGAAGGTAACTTTCCTAGTATATTCTGGATTATGTAGTCTTACATTACAGGTTTTAGGGACATATACTGACGGGTAATTGTGCAAGAGTTGGATTATAGTCTTGGCATGTCTTCATAATGATTGGGCTTCTAGTTCTATATTTTCTTGTTGAGATTAAAATTTATTGATGATGCTTTTTGGTTTGTGTTTGCAGGCGCTTATTTGTTTCCAGCTACTTCACGCGCTTGTTCAGCAAAAACATATTTGCATTCATCTTGTTGCTTTGGTGGGTGAGATCATTTCATGCCCATTTTTTGAATGCATAAAATTTGTTATTATGGTATTCCCTATATTACCTTATCCAATATTTTTCTTGTACCGTATCCAAGTTTTTCCCAAATATCAGTTGTTTGCCTTCAAATTTCTCTTATATTTGTTTGTCCTTTTTGTGAACTTTACTGGATGAATGATCCCAAATTTCTTGAGCAGGATTCATGGCGTGACCTTTCAAATGCTTTTGCTAATGAAAAAACTTTGTTCTTGCTAAATACAGCTCATCAGGTGAGAATTTAATATGCTTTAATTGAGAGTTTCTTAACACTTTTATCTCCGTTAGTTATATGTCTTTTTTCTTGTGTTCTAGCGTTCCCTTGCTCAAACACTTGTTCGGTCAGCTTCTGGTCTGAGAAATTTGGAGGCATCAAACCAGTAGGTCTTTATTTAAATTATCTTACATAGAAAGTTTATCTATATGTGACATGTCAGAGAGAATAATTTTCTTGTACCATTTTCATAAAGGTACGTTAGGGATCTCATGGGACATATGGCAACATATCTAGTTGAAATCACAAGCAAGAACGACTTCAAAAACGTTGCTCAACAACCAGATATCATCCTGCCGGTAAGGACACAAACTCATAAAAGAAACCTAACTCTACTTTTTTACTTCAGTAATTAAGAACAATTAACATTGTAGCATCTTGTAGGTCAGTTGCTTGTTGGAAAGGCTTCGTGGGGCTGCCAGTGCCTCAGAACCTCGTTTGCAGAAAGCAATTTATGAGCTGGGATTCTCTGCAATGAATCCTGTTCTGGTTCTTCTTGAGGTTTACAAACATGAGGTAACATTCATCTGAGGTATTATTCATATGCTTAAAATTTAAAAACTATGCTGATCTTTAATTATTGCTTAGTCTGCAGTTGTATATCTGCTACTCAAGTTTGTAGTTGATTGGGTGGATGGACAAATAAGCTATCTAGAGGCTCAGGAAACTGCTGTTGTTGTCAATTTCTGCATGAGTTTGCTTCGTCTTTATTCAGCAAACAATATTGGCAAGGTATTTTTCTGGCATTATGCTTGTTTTCGTCTGTACTGATGTTTTATGTATGGGATGCTTGGATGAATTGGATATATTGGAATAAAATGTTTACCGCAACATCTTAGTTTTTTTATGACATGCAAATCAAGATGCAACTTGCAGGTAACTTTGGGCCTGTCTTATAATAATGTTAGTAATAATGTTTCTGTGTTCTGCCTTCATGGTTGGAGCAACTTATATTACCTAGTGATTCTAGCTGTTGATTTTGCTTTCATAAGTAAATTACTTCTACCGTTATTGTTGTAGCCATGCGCCCTTGCCCATTTTTTAAATAGTTCTATTCCAAGTTGTCACGTGTTACTTCTTTATTGCTTTCCAGATATCAATAAGTTTATCAAGCAGCTTAAGCACTGAAGCAAAGACTGAGAAGTACAAGGATTTGCGTGCTCTACTCCAGCTCCTTTCAAGCCTTTGTTCCAAAGATTTGGTATGGCCTCTTAGTGTATCTGATTGGTTACTGTTCATTACCATTGAGCATTGGATGAACCCTATTATGAAATACCTAATTGCAGGTTGATTTTTCATCAGATTCCACTGAGACAGAGAGCACGAACATATCTCAGGTAATTCGTAATTTTGTGTTTTAATCTCATGCCAAACTTATAGTGTCTGACACATCAGTTTTGCAGGTCGTTTACTTCGGTCTTCATATAATTACTCCTCTAATATCATTGGAGCTGCTGAAATACCCCAAGTTTTGTTTTGATGTGAGCTCTTCTACCCTTCATGAAGGAAAAGCCTTAGTGGTTGTTTCTTTGAAGCTGATATATGGCATATTATCGTGCAGTACTTCTCATTGATCTCCCATATGTTGGAGGTCTATCCTGAAACAGTTGCACAACTAAGCAGTGAAGCCTTTTCTCATGTAATAGGAACCCTTGATTTTGGTCTTCAACATCAGGTACTTGATTATTCAAATTGTAGGCTTCAGTTCCAATTTAGGTTGCAACTATATGCATGTACTGCTCTATATCTTATGCTTTTTTTGCTTTATCCATCTGTCTTGTTCTTAATTTGCGTTGATATCAATCAATTTGAAGTGATCGAAAAAGCAACTTGTACGATTCTAATTCCTGGATTGCTGATATACCTGTAACCTGATGGACTAACAAGAGATGGATAATTCAGCGAAAAATAAATTAACAGACATATAATATGTTCTTTGCTTTTCTCGTTTGAGGATTCTTTGAATTTAAAATAATTGTATTCCCTAAAACTGGTCATAATTTCTAATTTCTAACCTGTGACTTGTATGGTTTGAGTTTGTTGTTAGGATGCCGAAGTTGTTGATATGTGTCTCAGAGCTTTAAGAGCTCTTGCTTCTTATCACCATAAGGAAACAAGTGCTGGCAAAGTAGGCTTGGGCTCACATGCTGCAGGCCTCAAGGATCCTGGTGGAAATTTTCAGGAAGGCATTTTGAGCCGGTTCCTTCGCTCAGTACTGCAATTACTCCTTTTGGGGATTATAGGTAAGGTTTAGTGATATTGACATGCTGGGTTTCCTCTATTGCTTTTGTTGCATGTTGTTTAACACTTTTATTGTATGATTCAGTCCTGACCTGGTCAGCAGTGCAGCAGATGCTCTTCTTCCGTTGATACTTTGTGAGCAAAGCCTATACCAGGTAGTTTTCCCATCGCTTTTTCTTACATGTTTTTTTTGCCGTGGATGGCTTGCTTTTCCCTGTTTACGTCTTTTCATCCTGGTTAGAGGTCAAGCACTTGTTCGGGAATGAAATGTCTCTTACTTCAGCCTATCTTGCATTGTTTCAAGATTCTTTTACTTTTTTGTTTCAAACGTGAGTTGCCATATAGGCTACCGCACACTCAGAAATTTGTTTTACAATTATATCTTGTGTGGCCGTTTCCTATGCCTTTCTTGACACTGCTAGATGAATTACTTGCATGCATCACTTTACCTCAACCTTTCTCCTAGGTTTTATTGATCTCTTCCGTATTTTTTCATTCTGTACAGAAATTGGGTAATGAGTTGATAGAGAGGCAGGCAAATGAAACATTGAAATCAAGACTATCAAATGCGTTGCGGACTCTCACAAGTTCGAATCAGCTTTCATCTACCATTGATCGTAAAAACTGTCAAATATTCAGGAAAAATCTTAGTAACTTCCTGGTTGATGTTCGAGGTTTTCTGCGAACAATGTGATATGCCATGTATATAAAGTAATGAACTCTGTATAATACGAGGGAGAACAGATTCTTTTCATTATTTTCTACGATTGGCGGAACAAATTTTTGACAGAATTCCCAGATTGTGAATATTTGTCTGGGAAGTAAGCTCAACCCTACATGAAAAATAGCTGCAAACCCTCTCAATCGTTTCACGTAATGTGTCAATTTCATTACACCTATTTTTGTACTGGTTTTCTTTTTGGAGGAAGTGATATTACTGTCTTGTTCTCTATTCGCATTCATTCTCCTTCCTCCTTTCATGATTTTTAAATGAATTCCATATGATCACGGTACATAGCATAAGCAGCTTCAACAGATTAATATGAATCCATGAGTTACAAACTACAAAGTTTCAAACAAGTAGTCCTAGCTAAAGTTTCTATTTATTGATATTATTGAAGGTAAGGTAGCAAGCCACCTTTACTGCACAGTCCTCACTAGTTCTTAAACTTCTTGATGAGCAGACTCATACGTTCAGTTTTCATCTAAAAGACTATCTTAGTAGAACCAGATCTAAAAAGGTATATGAGTAGAACCAGACTGATATTTCCTTAAAGGTGCATGAACCCGAACCGAATCTTAGTCATGCTGGTCACAAATGGAGAGGAGTTAGGACTACAAAATCAACTGTGGGCACAAAGTAATAGGAGTTGGACTACGGAATCAACCCTGTTAGCCATTGTAGTAAAAATATTTATTTCCTAAATTTTATTTTTAATTAGATGTCACGATCCCATTCGCCAATTCTCAATCAAAATACTTATTTTCTGCATTTTATTTTTGATTACGTGTCAGAATATATATATATATATATATCAGTTCATATCCAGAACGAAGCTTCACTTTGAAATTAAAGTGTGAAGTTCCTTATTTGACTCACTTTTCGGTCATATTTTCACATCTTCACGTTCAGTTTGTAGAACCTGATGCATAGATCACTCTCGCCAAGTTTCATTGAATTCGATGATTATATATATACAATTCCTATCCAGAGCGAAGTTTCACTTTGAAATTAAAGTGTGAAGTTCCTTATTGACTCACTTTTCGGTCATATTTCCACATCTCCGTTCAGTTTGTATACAATGCATATATCACTTTTGCTGAGTTTCATTGAATTTAATGAAGTCATAATCGTTATTTACACAAACAGTTTTCAGGAATGAAAGACACACTGAAAAATATAGCTACATCCAAGAAGACCCATAACAATAAGAATAAGAACAAGTCCCAGGAGAAGAACTAGATATGGGGATCAGAGTGCCTCTATACCTGTTTGTCACTGAATGTTGGATGTTTGTGTTTACCTGCTTTCGTATATTTTTGAATGCTTGATGGTATGTTAATGATCAAATGCTCTTGATTGATTATGTTTAGCTAAGTTGGTCAATCATCTTAATGGTTGATGATGAACTGTTGTGTTGTTGGCTCTCTTGTGATGATAATATATAATCTTCCCTATATTTAATCCAGTAGGTGCTCATGTAAGTTTGCTAGGCCAATCTGAGGTGGTATCATCTTTAATAAAGTCAACACTTGATTGAAGTAAGGCTAGGTATACATCATTTAGGCTTAGTTTGTTATTGATGTGAGAAAACTCAATTTTAGAAAAACTCAGTTTTAAAAAAAAAATCCATAACTTGTTTTTTAAAATCATGGTTATTTAGCCTAATTTTTTTAAATAAATACTTTTGTGAGGTTTTACCAAATAGGAAAAGATTTCAAATGGTGATTATAAGTGATTTTATGCTCCAAAACACAATACCAAACTGAGACTTAGCATACTGATCAGAATAATAAGGGAAACAATTTCGAGAACATGTTTTTTAAAAAGAAAAAATTAGATGCATCGATCAATTGATATAACCAAACTACTAAAATATATAATTCACAACTGAAAAGTTGGCGTAAACCAAATTGGACGATGATTGACCATCCATGACATGGTTTGAGTAAGGCTTTGAAATAGTCTTGTTTTCCATGTCGTACACACCAAAATCATTTGGCAATTTATTGCTGAATCTCATGAAATCGAAATTATGATTGTAGTATTATATGCAATTTCGCTTGCATCCCGAAAACTTTAATTGAAAGCCACACATCATCCCCGGCCACCGCACCAAGTAATTTTGTAGCATTGTTAGTAACATAGTTGTTTCCTAAATTTTATTTTTAATTACGTCATTCCGTGTCACGATCCCATTGGCCAATTCTCGGTAAAATAAAATACTTATTTTCTGTATTTTATTTTTGATTACATGTCAAGATCTCATTCGTCACCAATTCTATTCCCTCTATATTTCTCAAACCACCGACTCTCTCTCTCTCCTCAAAATCTCATCTTCCTCAAAACCCTAGATTCGATTCCCTCCGATCAGCCATGGCGACTCCACCGTCCTCTACAGCTCCGCCCTCCGCCGCCTCCCAATTCACCTACTCCAACCCTTCCTCCTCCTCCGCCTCCTACTTCCCAATGCCCTTCCACCTCCAGCAACCCCAATACCCGGCCCCTTACGCCGCCGCCGTCCCTCCCGCCCCCGCCGTCGTCTACCCCGCTCCGGCCCCCGGCCCCGCCTACTCTCTCCCCCAGCAGTATCAACAGGTTCATCTCTCCCCCTCCTAAGCTTCTCTAATCGTTTTAATTTCGATTATTAGGGTTTTGAAATCTGTGCAAGTTTTTTTTGTTTTTGGTTTGGTGTTTGGAGATTTTGCGGAGGTTTCATGTGGTTAATTTGGTGTAGTGATGTATGAACAGGCTCAGCAGTTGTTTCAGAGAGACGCGCAGACGATCACGCCGGAGGCTCTGGAGAGCGTGAAGGCTGCGCTTGCGAATAGTGAAATTGAGCATAAGGCCGAGGCTAAGAAGAAGGCGATTCCTCGAAAGGCTGCCGGGCAGTCTTGGGAGGATCCCACCCTCGCAGAGTGGCCCGAAAGTAAGCATCTTTTCGCTATTTGGATTGTGTTATGTTTACGATTTAGATATGTTTTCTGTTGTGTTTTGTGATCACACACTCACTTTGCGTTGAATCGGTACCATAATTGTGCGAATTTGGAATCAGAACTATGTTTATAAATTGTCACTCAATTGGTTTTGAGTGCCAATCCTCAATTTTGAAATTCACTTATATGGTTTCGTTTCCTGCTACTTTCTTAGGTTTGAGCACTATGTTCATTCACATCATAGGATTGGTTTTCTTTCTAGGTTTTTATTGTTTGAGCGCTATGTTCATTCACAAGATTAGCATGTTGATTATATCTAATTATCTCTAAAGTTATATGCATTGTTTTGACTGGATGTTTTGGTTTCTTTTGGCTTTCGCAGATGATTATCGCCTGTTTTGTGGTGATCTCGGTAACGAGGTGAATGATGATGTTCTTTCAAAAGCATTTACTCGATTCCCTTCCTTTAACATGGCCAGAGTAAGTACCTGCCTCATCTGCTGTTTTTGCTTTTCCCTTTGAAGTTCTTTTATTACTAGCTATTGTTTGCTTGGCATGAACGGTTTATATTTCTTCTTCAGATTTTTATTTGAAGAGCACAGAGAACTTAATGATTGTGTATTCTAAGGTAGGTCTCATCTACAGTTTGCATTTCGGTTAGATGTCTCACCTTATGGATAGATTCCAAAGTTTACGGAGCAGATAATGTTTCCTTTTTACGTTTTCCTGAAATCATGCACCTACCATTTGGCCGTTAGGAGTCTAGATATGTGAGTTTCAAGCACTCTTTGATTTTGAGATCATGGTTGTTTTGAATCGGGTTATAATTTTTCTTATAATGAACGTAAGATCGGGGTCTTTAATTTGTGTTATAACCTTGGGGATATGGCTCTCTTCTATTCCTTCTCTTTTGTTGGTCATGGATTATTTGAAATTTAGCTTCTGGACATGAACACAACAAGGATTATATCTTTAGTATATTGAGTTCAGAACTATTTGACCAAGACTTCCTTTTTATCCTCGACTTCCAAAGTTGTATAAAACATGACTCCATCCAGGGTAGCTTTGGCCCCTAGAAAATTAAATGTGAAATTTGAATTCAATACATGATCAAGTCTTTCCCTGGTTGCATCAAAGCTTGTTATAGTATTGTAGTAAAGGGAACAATTGTCATGGGCCATCTACTTTTTTGAGACAAAAGAATCAAGGGTTGGAGGAAATCTGGCAGTTTAGCAAGTAACAAGTGTCTTGAGTTGTGATTGGTAAATCAGACGTATGATAGAGAGGGATGAGGTTTACATATCGTATGGTCAAGTTATGTAATGACATTTTGCATGAATTTATAGTTATAATCTAAAGGGCTACTAGTAATGGTGTTTTATGGACTGTTTAACTGTTTTGTGTTGTTGGTCAGGGTCAATAAGGGCATACCATTCCTTCTCCTCTTATTTAGGCTACTACTGCATGCATGTCCTTTTTATAGATGGGTCTTAAAAGTCTGAACTCTGGCTTGTGTTGATGACATCTAGTTTCATTGCACGTAAAGTACCTTATTAGAGAACAATTGTTTAACTGTTCAGAAATCCAATTGTTTACCTTGGTGCCCAACACTACTACTCAGATTTGTGATTCCTGCGTTCAGTTCTTGTAATTCATGTGTGCTGTTCCTATCTTCTACATTGTGTTTTATCTATTTTCTCATATGGAATTGAATTTTTCTTGTATTGTTTGAAACTAAGAACTCGTATTTACCTGTGTTATTTCTATATCTAGGTTGTCAGAGACAAGAGGACTGGAAAAACTAAGGGATTTGGATTTGTTAGCTTTGCTAGCCCTTCGGACCTGGCTGGAGCACTCAAGGAAATGAATGGTAACAAAACATTTTTGTACTTTCCTGCTCATGTTTTTTTTTTTTGGATTGTATGCTTTTGCTGCTCTAAGCATGGCATGTATATCAATGAACCCTAACATTGTAGGATCCTTGCAAATAAACTAGTTAAAACCCCAACAGTCGGACCTAGCATAGACTAAAGGAACCAAAAGTAGAGTCTTTAGAAGGATATGTAACTCTGGGGTACACATGCATGACTGCTTATTGGCTACTAAGAGAGTAAACATAATATGATATATGATTTCCCTGCACTTTTTGTTGTTTGATATACTGCAAACATATTGAATGTTTCGTATCTGGTTCGGCTTGTAATATAGTTAGTGCATATATATCCTCATTAGGTTGAGATTGTATATAATTTCAACATTATATTGCAGGCAAGTATGTGGGAAATCGGCCTATCAAACTGCGGAAAAGTAACTGGAGGGAGAGGATAGATTATGCTGCATTAGAGAAACAAAAGGTATTATTTCCACTTATTTTTTGTGGTTTCTAATCACTGTTTTGCCTTTGCTTTTGTTCTTACTTTTCCGAATGTCATGCACAATTGCAGAACTTCTCTCATAAGAAGCCGAAGCTTTCAAAGAAGAGCGTACTACACAAATGAGCCTGGAGAATTTGTAAACATGATAATGAATGTGGAGATCTAAGAACTGAAGTATATGTTCCGTTTATTCTTCATTCCTCTACTCCAACTTGTCCCCCCTGATAATCAAGTTGCTGTAGAGAGATATGAAACTTAGTGAGTTTGATTCTAAAGAATGGCTAAAGTACGCTATCTTAGTCCACTGCTGTCTCAACTGTTGTTCAAATGAGAGAGAACTTGGATCCTTTACTCGCAGTGTACCCCAACCATTGTTCATTGTACATTACTAACTTTAGCTTATTCATACGAGCTTATGTGAAACAATAAAAACGTCTCTGTTTATTGATAGTTGACTAGAGCACTGCCTTGTGTGCAACTTTTATTAGTAGTGCACTATTTGTGCCTGAAGCAATTATCAGGGCACGTTTACTAACTCGGAATTGAATTTATCATGAATTGGTATCAACAAGAATCGGTATCAGAATATTTATTCCATTATACTCTTTACTTACTATAAAGAATCAAAACATGAATAAAACTAAATTACGATTGATGTTGTTTACTTACCATATAGAATCGGAATTAAAACTAGTTTGATTATAAAATACCCTTACAAGAAAGGAAGCTAGATGTTTGCAATTTTATTGTTCTTCTTTTCAAAGATGTAAATATTCTTGGATAATATATTCATCAGACCACCTAAACTATATATATATATATATATTGGTTAACTCAAGTGCGTGTGTTCAAAGTTTTGCAGCACATATATGAACACTCATGAATGAAATAGAACCGAACGAAACAGAGAGGAGACGATAAACAAAAACAAAGAAACTTATCGATCACCATGGAAGAGAGAAACAGACCTTGGAGTGCGCCGTCTTCTTTTCTATTTTGTTCGTTGTTTTTAATCTAACAATATTTTGTTGTCTTCTCTTATATATATATATATATATATATATATATATATATAGGGTTGGGTCATTTAGAAATATTATAATTATGTGAGGATATTTTGGGGAGAAAAAGTTGATTCTATTACCTTGATTCTGATACCCACCTCCCCCCTTGGGTATCGAATAAGGGGTTTTGTCAGGAATCGATTCCTGATAAGTAAGTGGGACCCACATCCATTCAATACCTTGACATGTTAGTAAACGCCGAAATTCATCCATTCCGGAATCAATTACACCACTCTCAATTCCATTCCAAGTTAGTAAACATGCCCTCAATGTTCTCCCAAAGGATGCAATTGGTCTAGCCCCACACATGTAATTAATCAAAATTTACCAAAAAAATTGACAAAACTAAAGGAGACTATAGGGTGGTATTATCTTGGTTATGTTATTTACATATGTAGTTGGTTCCACGAAATTACTTGGGTAAATAATCTTGCAGAGGGATAGCGCCCACAGTATAATAGTCCCTCTGCGGTGGTCCTCATTTTGTACAGGTATTTTCCAAAAGCAAACCCAACCAACCAAACTCACCTAAAGACCAAGTACCAACCTCCCATATTCCCCCAATTTCTCGTCTCCTTCTTTATTATTTTACAAAAATTATTAATCAGTCCAATTCCCCCAACCTATTTCTCCCAATTCCATCACCCACATCTCAAAAGTTTCAATTTCACTCCCAAAAAAATTAGAAGCAAAAATACTCAGAACCCAGGAGGACACAGGCCTTTTTGTAATAAACAAAAAAAGGTAACCCAATTTAAACATTTATAAACTGGGCAACACTCAAAATCAAACCAATTCTAATTCTGAAGCTCAATTTAGGGTTAGGGTTTTCCTCCGCTGCTTCTGGGATTTCACCCCCCAGTTTTTTTATTTTCCGGATTTGCCCTTGCTCGGTATTGAATTTCCGTTATATAGAACTCCCCGATCGCTTTGAAAGTCTGGTCTTGTTTGTCATTTTCGCTTTGACCGATTCCTCTGTAGCAAAAAAACAGAGCTTCTTTTTCTTAGCTTCTGCGTTTTTTTTTTTTTTTTTTTTTTCTTCTTTGTGCTCTCTGGTCTGGTCTTCTGGGTTAGGGTTAGGGTTTAGATCTCTCATCTATCGGATTTACCAATTTAGCCTTTTAGGGATTTCGAGCTGTGTTAATTTCTTCGGATCAGTTTTGTTTTTTGTTTTTATTTTTATTTTTTGTTGAATTGATTTGGGTTTTGTGGAATTCTGGGCTTAGTGAGCGGAGTTTGAGCTGGATTGAGCTCGGTGGCAGTTTCAGAGTGTTGATTCAACAACATGTAAGCCCTAATTTTTGGTTTTGATTGATCTAATCTGTTTAATTTTGAACAATTTAATTTAGAATTGCTTGGTCTTGAGATGTACTGAGGTTTATTTGATCATGTAATGCTATATTTGTGAATTGGGAATGAGTGAATTTTTCGATATGAGATCTTGTGGAGTTGGGATCAAAGATATGATCAATAGAATATGAATGTTTCCAAAGAAAAATATGGAATGGTAAGGAATGCAATGTGCTTTATAAATCTTGATCCTAGCTGCTAGATCAATAATGTGCTGAATTACGATCTGGGTTTGAGTAATTTGATAAAATGTATGTTCAGCTGTTGATGTAAAAGGCTATTTAATGCCAAAGAGATATAAGTAAACTTTGGTCTAGGCGAAGCTATGTTAATGCTAATGAGGATCATGCTTTTCAGTCGCTGTAGTATCCAAAGAATGCCTTAATAAAGGAGTTTCTGGTCATCAAAGGTTTAATCTTACAAATGTATGTTCATAGCATGCTTGTGTGAAGTGGAGTAGATTAAGATGAGTATGCCATTTAATCATTTTTTTTTTTTTTGCACACTGATATTTTATTTATATATTTTCCTGCAGAACCTTGTTTACGTGGAGCTTTGTAGTAGTGTCTCCAATTGAGCTTCTAGCAGTAAGGTTGTTGGATCCAGTGCTTATGAATCCGTTACTCAATATTTAATAGTAGTGAAGATTATAAGCCGGAACTTAAGTTATTAGCTTACTTCCTCTCTACCTGAGATCTGTTGATTCCTCATACACGGAAACATTTTGGAGGCTTCTGTCTGTTATTAGATACTATGGGGACAGAACTCATGAGAGTTTGCTTAAAGGAAGACAACGATGAATTTCCCTCAGTTCCACCTGGATTTGAGTCATTTACATCTTTCAGCTTAAAAAGGGTGAATGAAAGTGAGAAACAAGATAGTGAAAACCTAATCACTTGCAATGCCACTACTAGTACTTCTGGATCACAGTCTGTTCCGATGGAAACTGGTAATGATGTTGCTGACGTTGCAAAGAGGTCTCAACGGAGGAGGCCAGGGATAAATAATAGACGGTATAATAACTATGCAGAGGATGAGTCTGATTATGAGAGCCTTGATCAAGTTAGTGTTGCAGTCCACCTCTGTTCTTTGCGTTTTAATACAGTACACATATCTCCAATAAAATCATATACTTCTTGATGGTGTCTCATATACCACGTGTTATTGCAGAGTTTTCTACAAAGGTCACTTCTTCCTAAGGGGGTTATACGTGGGTGTCCAGAGTGTAGTACCTGCCAAAAGGTGATTTATCAACATTCTTGCTTTTTACTCTTATTCTTTATGGTTTAACCATGTTGCATGGTTCCTGTGCAAACCTTTAACTTATTTATCTCCCCCTGTCCCGCTCCTCTTCCCTTTCTTACTTGCTTGATTTGAAAATCTGTCTTGTCGCCAATGTCATAATCTAATTATTGAAATATTTGAACAGGTATCTGCAAGATGGCATCCAGGTGATGGTCAAAGGCCTGACATCCAGGATGCTCCAGTATTCAGGCCAACTGAAGAGGTGTTCATACTGATTTTACTTGTTCATCTGTTCATACTCCTTTTTCTTCCAATATAGAGTTAATTAGAGCTGCTCAAAAAGTCTCTTCATTTTTGGGTATTCAGATTTCTGAGTTAATTTGGTAACTATTTCAGGAGTTCAAAGATACTTTGAAATACATAGCGAGCATACGCCCAAAGCTGAACCATATGGTATTTGTCGCATTGTTCCTCCCTCTTCATGGAGACCTCCCTGTCCTCTCAGGGAAAAGAATGTCTGGGAGGCTTCTAAGTTTGCTACTCGCGTCCAAAGAGTTGACAAGCTTCAGAATCGAAATTCAATGAGAAAGATTCCTAAAAGTCAAAATCATGCGAGGAAGAAAAGGAGAAGATGCACACGAATGGGTGCTGATTGTCCTGGTGGTGGTAGAGGATTTGGGGATGATGGAAATTGTGAGGCAGAAATTTTTGGGTTTGAACCTGGTCCGTTGTTTAGTTTAGGAGCGTTTGAAAAATACGCTGATGACTTCAAGACCCAATACTTTAGCAAGAATGAACATGTTACTGATATAGGAAGTCACTTGAGTGAAGTCAAAGAGCGCTGGGAGCCATCTGTGGAAAATATTGAGGGTGAATATTGGCGGATGGTGGAGAAACCTACAGAAGAAATTGAGGTACGTCTTGAGATTTTGATGCAATTATATCTGCACAAATTAATATATACTTGTTCTCATATCCCCTCCCCCTCTTCTCTGGCTAGCTTGTTTGTACTGTGCACATTTGCTTTGTGCAAGTACAAATCATCTTTTGGTGTTATAGTACATTGTACCGCTAGATATTTTCTTGAAGATGTTTCTCCTAAAAACAAAAATAGAAATAAGTAAGACATTCGCCAACTGAAGATTAATTGCCCTAACCCATGTGCTCGCTTCCCCAGGTTCTATATGGGGCTGATTTGGAAACAGGAGTTTTCGGAAGTGGTTTTCCCAAGATGTCCTGTCAGGGCAGTTCTACTTCAGAGGAACAGTATATAACATCTGGCTGGAACTTGAACAACTTTCCTAGACTGCCTGGATCTGTCCTTTCTTACGAAAGCAGTGATATATCTGGTGTTCTGGTGCCATGGTTATATATAGGGATGTGCTTTTCTTCCTTTTGCTGGGTAAGACAACTTCTTCGCCTTTTTTTTTTTTTCGCTAGCAGTTTGCCATGCATGCATATGTGCTGTGTCAAATACAGATCTCAAGATCTCAGTTTAAAATGATTAGAAAATTATCTCCTGCGTTTGAAGTTCACAAAGTAGTGCTCTTTTGGTATTCTGTCTCCATGTCAGTGTTCATTCTGTTTATTGAGTTTATGAAGACTTGTGGTAACTGATGGACAGTGGTGTTTGAATTATTTGTTCTAATTATTGATTCCCAAGTGGTCGAAATTGTTGGTTCTTATCAATGCTTTCATTAATTACAGCTCTTGTATAGATGTCATTGGTTGCTGACTCTTTCTTTCTTTGTTGTTTGATAACAGCATGTTGAAGATCACCACTTGTACTCTTTAAACTACATGCATTGGGGTGCTCCAAAGTTGTGGTATGGTATCCCTGGTAGCGAGGCCTGTAGATTTGAAGAGGTTATGAGAAAGCACCTCCCTGACCTATTTGAAGAACAACCTGACTTGCTTCATAAGCTGGTGAGTTGTGCCACTATGTAGTTTGGTGTTTTTAAATATGTGCTGGGATCCATGTATGTATATCCTGCCAAAAAATTTTAATCCAAATATATTCATGATTCAGAAGTGTGTGCATATATATACACATATTTTTTCTGTAGCTGTTCTCAGCCTTCTGTATATCTATTCCTCATAACAACTTTTTTATTATCATTAAAGAAAATTGTTCTTCTTTGTTTATTCATTCAGGTAACACAGCTCTCCCCCTCAATACTGAAATCTGATGGGGTACCAGTGTACAGATGTTGTCAGAATCCTGGAGAGTTTGTTCTGACCTTTCCTCGAGCGTACCACTCAGGATTCAACTGTGGTTTCAATTGTGCAGAGGCAGTTAATGTAGCTCCTGTTGATTGGTTGCCACATGGACAGGTTGCTATAGAGCTATACCAAGAGCAGGGACGAAAGACATCCATTTCCCACGATAAATTGTTGCTTGGTGCTGCAAGGGAGGCAGTAAGAGCACATTGGGAACTCAATTTACTGAAGAAGAACACTTACGATAACTTAAGATGGAAAAATGTCTGTGGAAAGGATGGGGTCTTAGCCAAAGTTCTCAAGGTAAAATCTGCTTTGAAGTCATTACTTTGGATAAGTTTCACAGTTGAGTAACTTAAAAGTAATAATCAGTGCTAGATATAATGAAACTCCTAACTGTTTGACTCTAAAAGTTGGAAGTAGAAAATAAAATTAAGAAATAAGATAAATTAATTGTAAAACCAAATTATGCCGGTCGGTTTTTGGTTGGGTGGGTGTGGGACGGAAGGATTAAAGCTCCTGCTTTACAATTTTGTGTTTATTCTTTGTACAGAGTTCATTTGGGTCTTGCTAGCTTGTTTGTACTGTGTATCAAACATTCATATATGTGTGTGTGTGTTTGATATACAACTGTTAAAGATGATTCCTTCTTAAACCATAATTGTCTTGTCTAGGCACGTGTTGAAATGGAGCGGGTGAGGAGGGAATTTCTTTGCAATTCTTCCCAGGCATTAAAGATGGAGAGCAATTTTGATGCCACGAGTGAGAGGGAATGCAGTATATGCTTTTTCGATTTGCATCTGTCAGCAGCTGGTTGTCATCAATGTTCACCAGATAGATATGCATGCTTGAATCATGCAAAGCAATTCTGTTCTTGTGCTTGGAGCTCTAAGTTTTTCCTCTTCCGTTATGACATTGATGAATTAAATATCCTTCTTGAGGCATTGGAAGGAAAGTTGAGTGCAGTATACAGGTGGGCTAGGCTAGATCTTGGATTGGCCTTGAGTTCTTATATTGGCAAAGACAACATGAAAATTGGTAAATTATCGCACACCTCCAAGAGTACTATGCTTGAAGGAGTGAGCTCACATCCACAAAGCAATTGTTTAAAGATCAACTGGGGAAAGAAATCCCTAAAGATGATCCAGGAAGGTCAACTGGGAGAGAAGAATCATTTCTTAGCACTGCCAACTCTCTGCAGGTTTGCCAGTTGTCACGAGAAGACACATCCTATGCTTTGAACTCGGCTGAAAAGGAATCTGGGATGAAGATGACTTCAGTTGAGACTATTATACTTCTTAGTGATGATGAAAGTGATGAGCCCAAGAAGGATGATGGAAGTGATGAGCCAAAGAAGGATGATGAAAGTGATGAGCCAACGAAGCTACATTCAGACAACCTTACAGCGATATCTTCTGCTAATGAGTTAGAACCTTCTAATAGCTTGGTGGCTCCTGATGGAAAAGTGAGCCCTTGTAATGTTGAAAAAGTTGCGGTCATGAATATGCCTGTGACAGACGCAGATGTTATGGTTAAAAGAGTTATTAGTCCGTCGGCTAGTGGAGATGAAAAATCTCATATTATGAATGTGAAAGATGAACAGGAGAGTGAAGGTCAATCACGATCTAATTCACCTAACCTTCCTTCCACATTAGATTCTGTTGGGGCAGAACATGGACCAGACACTTGCCGTATTGGTGAGCCAAAGGTTTCTATTTCCAGGAGTGACCCGAAAGATTCACAGCCGTGTGGCAATATAAAACCTGAGAATGAGGACAGACATGAAAAGATAGTAAGAAATGCTGATGCCAATATAGTGGACAATGTGAGAACTGCAACTGGAAACCCATCACCCAGCCAAAATAATTTGGACAGATATTATCGCCAGAAGGGTCCCCGTATTGCAAAGGTAGTGCGGAGGATCACCTGCATTGTTGAGCCTCTAGAATTTGGAGTCGTGATCTCTGGAAAGTCATGGTGTAACAGCCAAGCCATTTTTCCAAAAGGTATGCGGCCATTGAATCTCCAGTGAGTTGTGACGCTATACATTTGTTTCCTTGTCCGTACATTCTGATAAATGTTATTCTGCTTGATGTAGGATTTAGGAGCCGGGTTAAGTACATCAGTGTTCTTGATCCTACTGTTAGGTGTTATTATGTCTCGGAAGTACTTGATGCAAGACAGGCTGGACCTCTCTTCATGGTAAGCAGATTCATTTTTTCAATAGATACTTTTATTCTTGTTATTCTGTGTCGTAATCCTGACATTACGTCTTAGACGGTGGGAAGTGGGCATCATAGAGGAATTAATAGAAAGACATGAGATGAAACAGCTCTGAAAATATACATGGTTTTTAGGAAAATTGAGTACCTCTTTTTTTGACGTGCAACAATTTCCAGCAAACACTGTAGAACTGTTGTCTCATATATATGGAGTTTGATGGTACTAGGAAACACAATATTGTACTCCATGGATACACTTGTTGTAATAAAAGTTTGTTGGAAACTAATTTTGGCTAGAAATAGTGAGATATGTGTATATTGGTACCTTTTGCGGTTCAAAGTGGAAAGTTTTGAATGGGTGTAATATTTAGGTTTTTAAAAAGTATAGTCATCTGTGATAATGTATTTGATCAGCTAAGTTATCATTTGCCCTTAGGTTTCTCTGGAGGAGTGTCCAGGTGAGGTTTTCGTCCATAATTCAGTTGGCAGATGCTGGGATATGGTGAGAGATAGAGTCAATCAAGAAATCACGAGGCACCATAAGTTGGGAAGATCGAACCTTCCTCCTTTGCAGCCACCTGGGAGTCTTGATGGCTTTGAAATGTTTGGGTTTACTTCACCTGTTATTGTACAGGTAATTTTACCAGAGCAACTGATAATTATATCTAACTATTGCCAAAGACACGTTTGCAATGATGTTACTCCTGTGGAACGTGACTTCTTTAGCATCTGTTCCTTGCATTTGCTTTATTTTACATACTCATTTCATTTGTCTTGCATAACCGGACTGCCAATTGGGGATGCTTAATATTAGAAGCTTTAATGCTTAGGTCTTGAGCTTGTTTTCTTGTCATTTTAAGCATTAGTAATTCTGAACTCCTATCCATACTAGTTAACATATATTCATGACTAATCTTTAGTGTTCATTTTTGTTCTTATTTGTACAGGCCATCGAGGCAATGGATAGGAATCGTGTTTGTTCCGAGTACTGGGACTCTCGTCCCTACTCCCGACCTCAAGTACAGATTCCACAAAAAGCTCCATCTGAAGAAACTAGAGAAAACTTAAATGATCAAGAGGCTGCCGGCGTTAGCCTCTTATCTAGTGGGGTTGATGCAATACTTGGAGGCCTGTTCAAGAAGGCTAACCTAGAAGAATTAAACTCATTATACAGCATCTTAAGTGACAATCAGCAAACTGTCGGACGAGGCCTAGTGACGCGACTTCTTAATGAAGAGATTCAAACTCGTCGGCCAACATGACCATGAGCTATTGCTTACTAGGATTAGACACCAAACTTGCTCAATCTGTCAGTTTTAGACGTGTGTAAATTCTGCGTCCCTGATTTCAGGTTGTATGTACATCTCACTCAACCTGCTTATTCATTTATACTAGGAAAAAGGGAGCGGGGGAACCGGGAGAGAAGAGAAGGCTCTTCTTCTGTAGAGACTAGTGTTGTTTTCTGTGTAGCACTAGGAAACAATCTTGAGCTATTTGTACTCACCAAAAATTTTAGTATACCCAGTAACATGATTATTGTTCCTAACCATCCAGCAAGTGTTGATTTTATGTCAAGTCATAATTCCACTAGGAATCTGATTGTTCTTTTTCTATCATGTTATTATCCAAATAAAATTGCATTAATACATTACAATCAAATAATAAAAGAAGTTGGGGAATGTAATTTAAGCAGGAAAGTGATGAATGTTGAATCATATTATGTTACTACTAGGAATTGAATTCTTTTAATTTCTGTCCCGAAAAATAAAAATATAATTTATTTTCTACTTTCAATAATGAAATAATTTGGGTATAAATAATCACACACAACCTTCTGTTTCCTGAAAAGCGAGCAGCGAATATATCAACTCTGCTAGACACAAACTCAAACCCAAACCCAATCAAGAGAAGAAGAGCGACCTTTCAATCTGTGGCCACCAGGTAAAACCTTTCAAATTGAGGAAGCACCTGATTGCCCCCATAATCACCTCAAGGTAGTAGAAATAGTTGGCTACCGAGCACATGTCATGTACTTGGTAAAGAATGTTGTTGCACTGGAGAAGGTTGTTGTTGATCCTGTCCGGAGATGGAGATATCTTAATGGAGTGGATAGGCCAGATACAGAACTCGATAAAGAAGTCAAGGCTAGAGATCATGCTAAGGAATGCCTTAAACCAAAAATACCTGCAACTGTAGAATTTGTGTGCCTGTAGGATGAATAATCCATAAGATGAGTTGTTTTAGCGTAGGGTCTGCCCTCCTGTTTTTATTCATTATATTACTCATTTCATTGTCATGCATAACCTGACTGCCAATGGGGGATGTTTAATATTAGAAACTGCTTTTAAGCACCCATTCTGCTGGAAAATTTCTTCCCACCAACACCCATCAACTTCTCAAAACCCAGAATCCAACAAGTGAAAAACAGTACAATAGTATTTCTCATCCTTGCTTCACACTGGGTAGTTGGTGGTGACTTCTGTGTTGATTCTTGTGCCACACTGGAGGATTTGAGGGGTGATCTGAGGAAGGAAGGATGACTACCTCTTCCTCCACAGTTCTCCTTTTGGACCCTAGCTCATACAAGGTTAGATGAGAATCTAAACTTGTATGAGAATGGGATTGGTGATGGGGCTGTTATTCTGGTATGCTTTCAACGCGAATAGCGTATCAAGGTCACTTTTTCAGGGGAGAAAGAATCTGTTGAAATCATGGTCGACCCGAGCTCTACTGTGGCAGACTTGAAGAGGATTGTGAGCCAAACTCAATCTGGTAGCTACTGCTTCCTTTACCAGCAAGCGCGACACCAAATAAACAAGAATGTCATCAGGCAATGCACTGATCCTGTCCAACTTATCGTATTCGTCCTTATTTTTCCTTCTCCTCTTACCCTTGTTCTCAACCTAACAAATACAAACACCAAAATGTAAGAACATCAAAATGCACCCAAAACTGATCCGTCTATTGAATTCATTGATCTCAGATACATGAGAAATACAGATGTCAAATGTTTAATCTAAAAATGACATACTTCTAAAAATGACAGGATGCAATTTTCAATCTTCCAAATGAAACAGAGATGTTGCATGCAATTTCTTTTCAATCTAAAGATGCAAACTTTGGTCGGAAACAGAGTCCTATGCATGCAATTTCAATCTGGAAAATAACAAAGATGCAAACTTTAAATCATTAACGTATCTGGAAACTAAGATTTAGACAGTTTTTAGATTCAAAATCACAATCTGGAAATAAACACATATTCTAGGAATTTCAAAGGCTTATTTACCTTGTGAAGTTGGTTGATGCTTACAAATTATAGAGAGTGAATATAAGTTCACAGAAGTACAGTGAATAAGCAATATACAGATGTGTAGGATAATATTAGTTTCATCATTTCCTATTAGGATGCTTATATGATATACCAATTGTATTGTGATTTAAACCATGATCAGCAATTTATTCAGTATAATACACAGATCAGTGCCAAATTCTTTTGAAACAAACAGATAGTTGCTCATTCTATCCAATTAGGAAGGCATACCTCTAACTTGGTAGCAGCAATCGAAAAGTACTAGATCTCTTCCTTGGCTCCATTTTCACTTTCAACCATTGTATGATCCTCACGGCAATGTTCTGGATTCCATCTTGTAATCGTGCGCTCCCTGACAGTATACATCTCCAAACACGATGGAGAGTCTGCACCGTGACCATTTCTACTGATATCAAGAACCAGTAGTGTCTTTGCCACACCTCCACAAAGCCGAGTAGCACAATGTACATCAGACCACACCTTCAATCGATTACTTGCACCACCCTCCTCCGAGGACACAATCACTGCATATTCAGAATGTACCAACTCTGGATGATGACGATAAGCAACAAAGTCCGCACCATATGTAATCCCCGACATAACAACCCAATTCTTCATCCTAAGATGGCAATACGCCTTATATTTATAGGAAAACAATGCATTCCTAGACTTCATACACTCCCATAGCTGCTCCTCACTCTTCACACAATTATCTTCAACTATCCTGAGGCATTTTAGAGCATAGCTCAGATAAAAGCCCTCTTCCAAACTCAACTCAAACCACCGCCTATCCTTCTCAGCAGTAACCATGGCTTCGCCGAAGCACGAACAGTTGAAGTATTCAGCTTGTTCTGCTTCCACTGAGAGAAGCACACTGCTCCCACATAACAACCCTTCACAGTTTGATTGATTTAGAGAAGACTGAAGCCTCAGTACTATATTTGACATGGGGTCTGCTAGTGCTTTAGCCTTGAAGCCCTTTCCTTTCCATCTAGGCCCCATTAGATTCTGCAACAAACATCAAACCAACTCAAAACCCATGTTTAAGTTCCACCGAAGATACCGAGTTTTACATTAGAAAACAGAACCAACACTTGTATCAGGGTTTTGTGGGAGTTCAAGAACATAGCAAATCAGTCAAGAACAAAGAACGGGAACGAAAGGTGATACCTGGTTGGGTTGACGTAAGATGCGGTGAGTTCCAATCAAGGAAGCAAGAAAGGTTTGATTTTCCGGCGACAAGACAGTGGCGGAGCCAGGATAGAAATGTCACCTGGGCTAACAACAAATCAACCTTGAAGACAAAGCAAAGCTGAAACTCTAAAACTGACAAATCAACAAATCCTAAATCGACAGAAACTCTAGTTATAGACGACATTGAAGCCTGCTATGTCCACGATCAGATTATAAGCAATCCGATTGAGCCATACCTCGGGATGTGGGCTACGGGCGACGGCGCGGGCTATGGGAAACGGCGACCGCTCTGGTGTGAGTTGTGAGTTGTGACTGAGATTGAGAAGAAGTAAACGGAGAAAAAACCTGCACCCAAACGACGACGTTTCAGGTTTATATGTAATGGTAATTTTTTGGGCTTCAAAATCTCACCTGGGCTCCAGCAGTAGCTACAGGCGATGGCAGAATGTGGGACTGTCTACTAAGACCCTTAGGTTTGATGCTGATGACTTATCAATTGACAATAATTTCCAGAGCTACTGGCGCCAAACAAAGAAATATATAGAGCAGGGAAGATGGAAATACATCATTTGGGTGAATCATATGCTGCAACAGCATAGAGGCAAACAGTGTTGAAAAGCTTGGATTGGACTTTCATTCTATTGGTTATGAGTTTCCAAGTATGAGTTTCCAAATATTGGTTTCAAGTCCCTCAAAGTTCTTCAGATTCGACATGTTGGTGTTACTGGAGAAGTTATCGAGTATTTGATGTCCTATTAACAACATAAAAGCTAAAAAGAAGCAATACATCAATTGCAAATGAGACTGCAATCATCAAACACTTCAAAGCTGAGAATAAGACTGACCTTACAACCAAAGAGAGGGTTTAGGCCGCTGGCGGCTGTAGGCGGAGGCGACGTCAGCGAAGGCGACAGAGAAAGAGTCGCTGTGACAGAGAAAGGCGACGCTGTTCTCATCGTTCTTGCAGAGCGACGTCGGCGGAGGAACAATCGCATTGACAGGGAAAGGCAACGTCGTTTCTCGGCTTCCTTTTTCGTCGTTCCTCTTCTATGCCGCTTCGTTAAAGTGGGCTTCCTCTTCGATTAGGTTTTAGACTTTTAGTTCTGTTTTTTTTTTTAGTCAATACACGATGACGTGGCGCGTCGGTCAACGTGTCCAAAAAGTCAACTTTTTTGGACACGTCACGTGACGTATCAGACACACATTTTGATGTATCGTATCGGTATCGGTGTATCAGGAGTGTCGGACACTCCGACGCTCCATAGGGGTGGAGTATTGGTGTAACATATGTTGACTCCTTCTACTTATTTGGACTTTAAAGAGACTCCCAACTGTTTGCATTTTTATTATTTATTTTTATTTTTGTTACTACTGTTTTCATATTCAACTTTTTTTATTTACAGGTTGCACAAGTACAACCAGTTTCATTCCATTCATTCTAATAATTCTATTACCGCTTCTCACGTTTGGCATGAAGCAAATTTTCTGGCAGAGATGACATTTCTGATTTCTCTTATATCTAAATTTATAACATACATGAATACCATGAGTGATTAGAAATAATTAGACTCAGATCATGTGGTGTGAAGCTGATGGCGAGTTTGTTGAACGACTGACTGTCCTCCTGTTGACCTACAATAACAAGGACGACCGGGGGCTTCCGGTCTTTCCTCCTCCGAAGCTTAAGTTAGTATCTGGTCACAGAATGTAATTACTAAGGGTAGTTCATGATACTTGACAAGCTAGTGGCTGAGCCATATTTATGGCCCAGAGTATGTTTTCCTTCACTTGAAAACCGATGTGGGACAACTCTCCTTTGCTGTTATTTCAAACACTCAAATCCCTTATGCCTTCTAAAACCGTTTCCGGCCCATTGCTGCCACCGAGGTCAGGCTCGGCCCAACCTACTTATGGGCGGGAACCTCGAGGCGGTCTCCGTCGTGGTGGAATGTCTGCTGGTTTACGGGTTTGGGAGGTTGTTTATATGCACAACCGACTACAAGTAGTATACTGAATAAAAACATAAAGGGTTCTACTAAAACAACTCATCTTATAATACATGGCATGTATGATTATTCATGATACATACAAAGGCTATGGCTTTCTTGGGCGAGTGGAGCAGATGTGGGCCTTCTATGGGGCTGGCTTAGTGGGCTTGGGCCTAGGGTGTGGTATTGGGCCAGGTTTGGTCATTTTTTTGTTTTTGTTTTTTGGTTTGTTTATGGTTTTGTTATATGTTTTGTCGATGTGCTACTTTAATGGCATCTTTCTTGAGATTATTAGCTTTAATATCGGCGTTGTTTAGTTGTCAACATGATGGTAGATTGTCTTTGCACGTGGTCTGGTGGTATTTAGACACGGTGTTAAAGAAGGAGAATTGACTCGTTATAGTGTTGGCGGCGAGGTTGTATCTCTACTCTCAAGACTTTGTAGCTTTTTTTGAGCGTGAAATTGGGTTAGGGGTTGGGCCCTTTTGATTCATGGATGTTGATGTTGGTGACGGACCCGTAACTATGGATTTTTATGGGAATGTGTGTCGTGGTGTAGCCACCACAATCGGTCATTTTATTATGCTGTAATTTTTTTCTGTTATCAATAAATTTAAAGAAAATTACATAGTAGCACATGACCAAATTTTAAAATACTAAAAACCCACTTTCAATATTTTTTATACAAATTAGGACATGAGCCCAAGCCCAAAACTTATAGTACCAGATCTGATCCACACTTCCATAAGTAAATGACTAAAATACCCAACAAGTTATCTTCTTTGAGTTCTTTCTCTACCACCATCGATCTGGTTTTCTTTCTCTCTCTCTCTCTCTCTCTCAACCTCCTTACCACCATCGCCGCCCCTCCTCCTCATACTCCACTCGCACACACCGCCGCCGCCACACCATGTGCGCCCCACAATCGTGCTCTTCGGCGTCGACTAGGGCTGGGTCCCCGTCGCCGGCGACAAGAACTCTGAGGACAACTTCGATGCGCTAACAACGACAAAGGACGATAGAGCTAGCGTAGCCGCTCGTGGAGGTCGGAATCGAGTTCAAGATCCACATCGGGAAGGATCGGGACATGAAGGAAAGGCTGTGCTTGGAGGTGGAGCGGCTAGGGCTCAGTGCCGTGACTGCCGTCATTATAGGCAACCGAGGGTTCAGCGTCGTCGTTGCCTTCAAGAGGAGCGTCGTCGTCGTCTTTAAGAGGAGCCTGAAGCTACATGGCAGTAGCAGTAGTCTTTACTTTGAATTTGAAGGTGATATGATCTAGTCGTCATATTCATAGGCTAGCACCTTGTCATGATCCAGTCAAGTCTTTAGTTTGAGTTTGAAGGTGATTTAATCTTCAATTTGTATGAGATGTTCATAGATTTGATCTTCAGTTGGTATGAGATGCTTGGTGATCTTCAGTGTCTCTCATTCGTCTCACTCAGTAGCAGTGATATAAATGAGGTTGATTGGTTTGGGTGTGTGTTGAGTAGTATGTGATTTCATATATGAATGAGGTTTGTTTTGAGGACATGAATAAGATCTGTTGATCTGAATGAGGTTTGTTTATCGAGTTAAACCATTGCTTGTTGTGGCAGATGTAGTTTTAAAGTTCATTAGCAGTGATACATACAGTAGCAACAGCGCTATCATTAGAGTGGACAGTAGCAGCGCGCTAGCATCAGAGTCAACAGTAGCAGCTTTGTTTGATTCCGGAGAATTGCCTAAAAAAAATTACAGTAGCATCTTTTTATCGGGTGCTACTGTGCTACTTGACAGTAGCACCCAATGTGCTAGTCGGCAGTGTGCTACTGTGCTACTCGTCAACAATAGCAGTTGATATGTAAATGATATTTTGGTAAAATTATAGTAATGACAGATAATATGTGGATATTAGTTTGTCCTAATTTGTTAATATTTGTCCTTAAATGTATAAGATATTATGTAAATGATGTATTTGTAAACTGAAATTTGGTTAGTAACTTTATAGTAATTTACTAATAAATTTATTTATTCTAAAAAAATAATAATAAAATATTAGGGATTTGTAAAGAAAGTGGTTAATGGTGAATCATATTCCAACTAGGAATTGTAATATTCTCAACAAAAAAAAACAAAACTAGGAAATGTATTCTTTTCTTTTAATTTTGTCTCCCGAAAAAATATATTCTATTTTTAATAATAAAAACAAAATAAATAAATCGGCTATAAATAGACACTAAACCTTCACTATCTTCATTTCACTCACAAGGAGCAGCGAAGATATCTCTGCTGTTGCCTAGAGGCACATCAGAAACACGAAAACCCAAACCCAATGAAGAGAAAGAGACCAACCTTTCAATCTCTGGAACACCAGGTACTACCTTTTATACCATTGATTTTGTTTATGTTCTTATTTCCAGATTATGATTTTGAATATAAAACTGTCAAAATCTTAGTTTCCAGATACTTCAATGGTGTAAAGTTTGCATCTTGTTATTTTCCAGATTGAAATTGCATGCATAGGACTCTGTTTCCAACCAAAGTTTGCATCTTTAGATTGAAATTGCATGCATACATCTCTGTTTCATTTGAAAAATTGAAAATTGCATCCTGTAATTTTATTAAGTATGTTGATTGAGTAGGTTAAATATTTCACCTCTGTATTTTCTCAGGTATCTGAGATCAGTGAATTCAATAGACTGATAAGTAATTGGGTGCGTTTTGATGTACTTACATTTTTGTTTTTGTATTTATTAGGTTGAGAAAAAAAGTAAGAGGAGAAGGAAAATTAGGGACGAATACGATAAGTTGGACAGGATCAGTGCATTGCCTGATGACGTTCTTGTTTATTTAGTGTCCCATTTGCCGCTAAAGGAAGCAGTAGCTACCAGCGTACTTTCCAGGCGATGGCAGAATGTGGGACTGTCTACTAAGACCCTTAGGTTTGATGCTGCTGATTTATCAATTGACAATAATTTCCAGAGCTACTGGCGCCAAACAAAGGAATATATAGAGCAGGGAAGATGGAAATACATCAATTGGGTGAATCATGTGCTGCAACAGCATAGAGGCAAACATGTAGAAGAATTCAGTGTTAGCTTCTGCTTAGATAGTCGCTTTTCAAGTCTGATTAATGGATGGATTCAATTTGCAATGGAATACAGTGTTGAAAAGCTTGAATTGGACTTTCATTCTATTGGTTATAAGTTTCCAAGTATGGGCTCTTGTTTATACAATATTGGTTTCAAGTCCCTCAAAGTTCTTCAGATTCGACATGTTGGTGTTACTGGAGAAGTTCTCGAGTATTTGCTGTCCAGCTGTCCATTACTCGAGAGATTATCAGTGAGTTGCACAACTGATTTGGTTAATTTAAGAGTTGTTGGTCCATCGATTGCGTTGAAGTATCTGGTCATACGATATTGTGGTAACCTGAAAAGCATTGAAATCAGAGACGTAAACATCGTCTCATTTATTTATATTGGATATGTTTCCATAAACTTAGTTATCAGTAATGTACCATTGCTATCTGAGGTAAAGATTTCGAAGGAGACATGGCAAAAGGATTACTTAAGGGTTTTGTTTACCCAGTGCTGTCTTTCCAACATAGAGATTCTGAAGCTGCATATCCATGGAGCGGTTAGTGCATGCTGTTATTATTGTGAGTTTACTTTTATCCTCTTTAGGTTATAGTTTCTCACTCTTTGTTTCTTTGGCTTTCAGGTCTACACTGAGAACCCTGCATTGCCTCTATTCGCAATCTGAAGCATTTGGAATTACAAGTGATATCAAATTATTGTAGGGCACTTTATCATTTATATAACTTCCTGAAGGCATCTCCTTGCTTGCGGAGACTCGTGTTGCAGGTATGTATAATACTTGGTTGATTACGCAGTAAAACTTGGTAGATGTAATTTTCTGCTCATCTACTTTCCTATTTTGAAGAAACAAAGTAATAACAGAAAATGGAAGTTAAATTTTCTGTGGTATCTATAAACTATGCTAATAGAATTGATGTATGTTCTCATGCAGTTGCAGCTATATGAAGTGGGTCCATGTTGCCTGGAAATTGGAGAAATTGAGAAAGCACCTCATTGCCCCCATAATCACCTCAAGGTGGTAGAAATAGATGGCTATCGGGCTCATACATCTGCTGTCGAACATGTCATGTATTTAATAAAGAATGTTGTTTCACTGGAGAAACTTGTTATTGATCCTGTGCGGACATGGAGATTCCCTCATGGAGCGGATAGGCCAGTTGCAGAACTCAATAAAGAAGTCGAGGCCAGAGATCATGCTATGGAATACCTTAAAACCAAAAATACCTGCAACTGTAGAATTGTGTGCCTTTAGCATGTCCTTGTGATCTTGAATTGGCTTTGTATGTATGATGAATAATCAGACATGTCATGTACTATAAGATGAGTTGTTTTAGCAGAACCCTTGTGTTTTTTCAGTATACAGTGTATATTACTTGTTGTAACTTTTCACACCACATGATACGAGTCCAATTATTTCTGATCACTCATGGTATTCATGTATGTTATAAATTTAGTTATAAGAGAAATCAGAAATGTCATCTCTGCCAGAATATTTGCTTCATGCCAAACATGAAAAATGGTAATAGAATTATTAGAATGAATGGAATGAAACTGGTTGTACCTGTGTCAACTGTAAATAAAAAAAGTTAAATATGAAAACAGTAGTAACAAAAATACAAAAATAAAAAAAAAAAATAATAAAAATGCAAACAGTTGGGAGTCTCTTTAAACTTTTAAAGTCCAAATCAGTAGAAGGAATCAACAAAACTTGAAAAGGTAAATCAACTAGAAACCTAAAACCCTGACCATCCCAAAACCCCAGAGAAGTTAAAGCTGTGGAGATGAAGGTGGTGCCTTAGTAAGCGGCGGCAAGGACAGCTGCTATGCCATGATGAAGTGCCTCCAATACGGCCACCAGGTTTCACTTCCTTCCCTCTCTTTCGGTTCAGTTGAAAATAAAATGGCTCAAAATTGAAGTAAAGATTGAATTTTTCGGATATGTTGTGCTGTTTATCACTTGTTGGATTCTGGGTTTTGAGTGAAAAGTGAAGAAACCCAACTCAATCATTTGAAATTTGATGAATGAGGCTGGTTTTAGTTTTTGCTGGGAGCTTCTGTCAGTCTGTGTGGTCTATTTGGTTCCTGGGAGATGTAGGAGAGTTGAAAATGGAGCATAAAGTTTATTCTTTTCTTGTGTCCTGGTTGTTGGGTGATTATTGTGGTTATGTATAAGTATTGGAAGACATGGGTTAGCCAAGTTGTTTGAGTATGAATTGGAGGGAGTATTATAGTTTAAGTAATACTAGATGTCAAAACGTGTTCTGCTTTGCAAACTTATGCGGGCAGCTTAGGTTAGAGTTCCATCTTTAGATTTGGATAAGCCATTCATTCACACCATGGTACGCTTGACATGCAAAATCAGCTGTCATGTCACCCAAATGTCATTAAACTCTTTTTACATTCAGCATTTTCACTGAGTTGCCCTGGGGTGGCAACGCTCGAAAATCTTTTGATAGGTGGTAGGAAGGTGAAATTTACCAGCAGAATGTGTGCTTGAATATTGAGCAGTAAACATTTTGGTTTGGTGCTGTGATCATATTTCTTTTGTGTGAAAATGCTGTGATCATATGTATCCAATAGAA
Organism: Fragaria nilgerrensis; assembly: GCA_010134655.1. Lineage (NCBI taxonomy): Eukaryota > Viridiplantae > Streptophyta > Magnoliopsida > Rosales > Rosaceae > Fragaria > Fragaria nilgerrensis. The sequence goes on along the minus strand of CM020982.1, from coordinate 1,242,357 downwards.
ACATTAGTAATAGTACCCTTGTCGATATTTTCTGTGTTTGTTCTTCATATTTTCTGCAGACGATGAAAAGGAAGTCTTTGTTATTCAATTTATAGAAGCTTGAAGATTGACATGTGTGTGTTATTGCCCAGATTGTTGCTATGGCAGATTTGATGCCAGCTGATGATTCAAATTTAATGTTCCCTGCTTACCTGGTTTTTGCATGGCTTTCCATCTTCTTTGTGATTGGCTATGGTAAGCTTCACTTAAAAGACAGAAGGCCAGGCTTGCGAAAGTGTCAAGAAGCATCATCCTGTTGGAAGATAATTACATTTCAAGTGCAATAAACTAATTATCACCTTAATGTTGCCAATGTAGTATCTCTAGATTCAATTCATCCATGCATTAGGTTAAAAAATTATAAGTTCATGCCTTGAAACGGAAACCAGTTTTAGCTTTCCACTAGACTGTAAATATGAGAGTCAAAATCAGTCGTATCATGTCTGACCACATGCCATTGTCTTACCACTTATAAATGAATTGACCCACATGTTTATTTGGATGATTTATGGAGTGGAGGTTAATATTCTCACTGTCATAGGTTGCTGCCATGGGGTTGGATCCGTCAAAGCACTGGGGCAAATAAATGTCAGTACTGCACCCGTATCTGCATAAGCTGAAAGAGTACATCATCTATTTTGTTTATGTGGGTGCATGATGAATTGTTATACGTTGATGTTGAAAGTATATGAAAATGTCAATGAAATTTGAGTTGAAAGAATTCATCACCCCTCTCCTCCTATAGAGCCAAACTCCTTGGTCACCTTCCTTCAGTTACTTGTTAATATGTTGTGCATAATCCGAAAGTTGGTCTCTTGACATTTCATTCCTTGGCAGTTTATACGGTATAAATGTATGTGGTGAAGGAGGGGAATATGAAACGTTGACACTGGATTGCCCTCTCTTTGTTGTAAGTTTATATCATTCCTTATCCTTTGACTAAATTTACAAATTGGGATTTGTTTTGGTTAGTGTATTATTGTTTTTGACTATTGATACTTTTGCCTTTTACACCAAAAATCGAAATCTCCAGAATGCTCGAATCATGCTTGATGAGTCTCAAGTGGTACTGTACTCTTCTGATTCCATAGTGCCAGTTGGGGTGCTTCATCCGGTGGCTTTTCATTTGCAAAGTAAGGCAGAGTCCCATAAATTAGAGAGCAGTGACAATACCCATGTGATCTGTGAGGAGAAGGTGGGTTCTCTGTATGATGTGCAAGGAGACGCAGAAGCATGTGATGCCATTTGCCAGGCTGATGCTACAGTTGACGATTTGGTTAAACTCCCTGAACATAAAATTGACGTTTCAAGAACAGAAAAGGGTGATACATTTTCTATTTGTTGCTGGTTGCAAGATTCCTGCACAACTTCTGCAGGTATATATCTGAACTAGCATTCTCTGCAAGTTAATTTCTTCATCCAACTTAGGTTATTGCACTTTTTTCCTTCAGACAGAATGATTACTTCTAGTATTGAATTACTAGTTTGCAAGAAGACCTGGAGGTCGTTCTGAAGAAAATTGAATCTCTACTCGTGGAATATGGTTTTGGTTGGGAATATGTGCTCTACATTCATCTATATGTCGCTGATATGGGTGGGTTCTCTACAGAAAATGATACATATGTGAAACATATAACCCAGGAGAAGTGCCCATTTGGTGTTCCATCTCGCAGTACAGTCGAACTACCTTTGTTGCAAGTGGGTTTAGGTAATGAATACATGGAAATTCTAGTTGCAAATGACCACACCAAAAGAGTTCTGCATGTGCAAAGTATATCTTGTTGGGCACCCAGTTGTATTGGACGTATAGCCAGGTAAAACTTTTCAGCAAATACAGTTAACAGTTCTATATTGGCTTGTATGTTATGCTTGCCTTGCCGAGCAACTCCCTTTTGGCACCCTTGCCTATACTTTTGCCACCCCGTAACATTCATACCAGGAGAAGTACTTTAGCCGACGAATTATTTTCGTCGGCCTGTTACCAAACTCGTCGGCTAAACTCTTAGCCGACGAGGGTTCGTCGGCTATAGTGTCGTCGGGAAAGGGCCCTCGGCGCTGACTTTAACCGACGAAACCATCACCGTCGTCGGCTATTGTCCATACTTTAACCGACGAAACATTATGTCGTCGGCTTTTGTTCATGAATTTAAGCCGACGAAACAGTCTCTATCTTTCGTCGGCTATACTCCCAGACTTTAGCCGACGACTTTAAGTCGTCGGCTATACTCTCAGACTTAAACCGACGACACAATACGTCGTCGGCTATACTCCAAGACTTTAGCCGACGAATATCTCAGTTCCGTCGGCTAAAGTATATAACTAAAAAATTAAAAAATAGAGCCTCTTTCGTCGGCTATAGTGAGTTTAGCCGACGAAACATGCCATAATTCGTCGGCTAAACTATATAAAAATAAAAATAAAAATACTATAGCCGACGAATTGTGGCGTATTTCGTCGGCTATAACTCCATTCCAGTAATAAAAAAAAATACATAAAATTTTTAAATTACCATTCCAAGCAAGCTGCAAAATACACCAAAACAATTCCATATATATAACCAACAAGAAGCACATAAAACTATATAAGGTATCAACTACACAAAATCTAAATGATCTAAATCAATATCCGGATCTGGGGCCTGCTGGTGAGGAGATTCCGGCAGCTCAGGTATGTCTATAGGCGCAGGCATGGGCGGAGGTGGAAGTCCCTGAAGCTGGGCAGCTGCTAAATCCTGGAAGTACTGGTACATCTGCTTCTGCTGGGCATGCTGGGCGGCATGTAGGGCTCTAGTATAGGATCTATATTCGGCGAACTGGGCGGCATGAGCGGCAGCCTGAGCGTCAGCATGAGCAGCCTGAGCGGCTTGCTCTCTCCGTAGTCTCTCAACTTCCGACTCTAGCTGAGTCGTCCTGCTGCTGGTCGAGGCTGCCTTTCGTTGAAATCCTGGAGTGGTCTTCAAGACCCCCTGGCCCTTCTTTCCTAGACCCCGGCAGTAGAAGTTGTTTTCTCGCGGTGGGAAGGCTGTGCCCATGATCCTCGCCCCAACCCTCGGATCTGAAGTGTCGATCCGGGAAATGGCTTCGGACATCTCTTCCTCCTGCGTGTCCGGCCATGTCTCCCTCACTATAGCACTCATCACCTCGTCACTAGCCTCCCTCACCCTTGCCTAATTGGATAGGAAAAAAATTATTAATTAACATTTTAACATATATATTAGTAAAATTAAAAATTCCGTAAAAATGAAAGATTACTTACTATATCCTCCTGGGAGTCAGGATATGCCTTCTCGTACGTATAGACGTACTGGTTGACCTCTGGATGTTCCCTGGCCGCCTCGTCCATGAAGACAGCGAACGGTCTAGAACCGGCATGATGGTTCCTTGTGTTGCGTTGCCGGTTCTGAGCGTTCGCCCGGGAAACCGCCTTCAAAGAAAAAAGTAAACTATTAGTAAAATATTTTAAAACGCACGTACTTAATGATAAATTAACTAATTAATTTATTTAAATACCTGTTTACGAGGGTTGTTGAATTCTGATGTCAGAAGCCAACGCCACTCGTACTCTCTGTACTGAAACTCAGCAGGGGTAGCAGAACGTGCGTTCCCGTGCGTAGTCCAATAGGTCCGCAACTCGTTCTTCCACTCCTTGTACCTACAGATACAACAAAAATATTAGAAATATAATTAATATGACAGACAGTTTTGTTTTTTCATTAATTTCCCAACGTACCTTCCCCCATGCACAAAGTCCGCCCAGCTGCTCTTCAAGGGTTCGGGAACCTCAAACCACACCTGCATTTAACCGTTTATTAGTTTAGTTTTTCCCAAAAATCTACAATGTAATACATAATATTATTCAGGCATTTTGTAAACTCACCGACATCGCGTTATGGACCATGTCTTTAACCTCCTGCGGGACCTCGCCCCAGTCTGACCACAACATAGGGACTCTATCCCTAATGAGCGCTCCCACGCGGCCGGAGTACGTCCTCGACTTTCCGCCCGATACTACGTCGCCATCCCCGTCAGTACCGATGACAATCCTCCCTGAGGTACCGACGATCTTCTCCAGAGCCTTCCCTGTGACGGGGCCTCTCTTCTTCTTTGCCGGCTTCGCTCCGACGGTGCCTATGACATGATAAACCAAATTGATTATTAAAATCGGAATCGGAGAATTATAACAAAACAAATCATTCATCTTTCATTACCTGAGGGATCGGACGCGGACGCGACGGATTCCGCCTCCGATGATGATACCCTCGCGGAAATAAGAGGCGTATCAAAAGGCACGAACCGGTACGCCGCTGATGGAGCCACTGGCGGGGGCAGTGGATAAATCGGCGTCCCTGAGTCATCGACTACAGGTATGGCCGGTATCATCCGCGGAAGGAATAGGTGAGGCGGCGGCATCTGTACCCCAGATGACCCACTATCCGAAGAAGTAGGAGTTGGAGTGGGCGCCCGGTGTATCTCAGGCATACGGGGTGCAGGCACCTCCGTCTGAGGCTGAGCAAACAACTGCCTCGCGGAATAAAGGAAGCCCCGCTGCCTCGATGAAGGGGGCACCTCCGGCTGCCTCTGCGCCGTCTGCAGAAGGCTCGCATGTCTAGCAGTCATAGGGCCCTGAAACGACGTCTGAGGGTTGCTAGAGGTTCCCTCAGACGATACAGACCTTTGGCCCTTCGAACCCTTCGTCGATCTAATATTACCGCTCATCCTATTTAAAATATTAATTTGAATCAAGGCCACAAAATCAAAAATGCAAACTCATTTTTAAAATGTAAAAATATATTCACTTCCTAAATACTAATTTTCACTTCCTAAATACTATTTTTCACTTCCTAATACTATTTTTCACTTCCTAAATATACACTTCAAAAATAAAAATATACACTTCCTAACAACACCACAACATTGCAATTGACCGGAAAATCAAAACAAACACAAAATACAAAACAAATATACATTTCCTAAATACTAATATACACAACAAATATACACTTATTAAATAACAATATACACTTCCTAAATACAAATATACACAAACAAATACACACACAATATACACTTATAAAAACAACACATTCCAATACAAATACACAACACACCACAACATTATATACACAACAACATTATATACACAACACACCACAACATTATATACACAACAACATCACACATTAAAAACCGAAGCTCAAAAAACGTACTCGAGAGAGGAGGGAGGACCGAGCAGCAGGAGGAGGAGGCCGGCGGAGGAGGAGGCCGGAGAGGAGCGAGGAGGGAGCCGGAGGGAGCCGGAGGAGGAGCCGGAGGAGGAGCCGGAGGAAGAGCCGGAGGAGGCCGGCCGGAGATGGACCGTCTGATTTCGAGGGCGAGGCGAGGGCGAGGGCGAGGGAGAGGGAGAGGGAGAGGGAGGGAGAGGGAGAGCGAGCGAGGCGGCCGGAGAGGGAGAGGGAGCGGAGGCCGGCCGGAGAGGGAGAGGGAGAGGAGCGGAGATAAGGTCGAGGGCGAGGGCGAGGGAGAGGGCGAGGAGAGGGAGAGGCCGAGGGAGAGGGAGCGGAGGCGAATTTCGGAGAGGGAGAAAATAGGGCGGAGGCTAGGGCATACAACCAGTCGAGCTGGGTTATACCCGAGGACTTTAGCCGACGAAATAATTTCGTCGGCTAACGTCGGCTAACACTTTAGCCGACGAAATAATAAATTCGTCGGCTAAACATTTAATAATTTCGTCGGCTAAAGGTAATAATTTCGTCGGCTAACCATTTGAAATTCGTCGGCTAAACACAAACTGTTTATACATTCATCAAACTGTGACTGCTGCTCGTGATGATCAAACTTGAGAACGGAAATCCTTCCGTCAGATCTGACCATCATGATAAAATACATGTATGGGAAAAAATTCAACTTGATCTGACCAGGTTAAGTGCTCGATCCGGACGGTCAATCCCGTAAGTCAAACCCCTAAATGCACGGAAAAGGTCGTTGGACCGTCTAAATTTCGTATTTTGGCCGGACCTTCAACTGAAAATATTTTCAAATTGATGAGACACAACAAGTGGTATAAAAATTTTACGCAAAATAACCACCGAAGATAGGGCTACCCATAGGGAGAAAGAATTGAAAATTGGATTGACCGCAACTATCGGCACCGAGACATGACCGGAATACCTTGATTTTTCAACCGTAGACGTATTTCACCATTCTGGTCATGTCTTATTTCACGACTTTTTCACGTTTGAAGGTTCTACGTATAGTTTGTTTTTGAAACGGAACATTTACCTAACACTTAGTAAACAAGTTATACAACATTAGTAGGCATGTTCTGACTGTGATGATCAAACTTGAGAAAATAAAATCCGACGGTCAGATCTGACCACCATGATAAAATACATGTATGGGAAAAAATTCAACTTGATCTGACCAGGTTAAGTGCTCGATCCGGACGGTCAATCCCGTAAGTCAAACCCCTAAATGCACGGAAAAGGTCGTTGGACCGTCTAAATTTCGTATTTTGGCCGGACCTTCAACTGAAAATATTTTCAAATTGATGAGACACAACAAGTGGTATAAAAATTTTACGTAAAATAACCACCGAAGATAGGGCTATAGTATGTAACAGAAAAAGTTTAGGGTTTAGCCGACGAATACCCTAAATCATCGTCGGCTATACTATGTAATAAAAAAATATAAAAATTAATAAAGCCGACGAAATATTAGGGTATTCGTCGGCTAAGATGGTTTTGGCCGACGACTTCCATTATACTTCGTCGGCTAAGATGGTTTAGCCGACGACATTCATTTGAACTCGTCGGCTTTAAGATCTTTAAACCGACGAATTCCTTTTCAATTCATCGGCTTTAAGTTCTTTTAGCCGACGACTTCCTTTTCAATTCGTCGGCTATAAGTCCTTTTAGCCGACGACTTCTAGTATTCTTCGTCGGCTAAGACGGTTTTAGCCGACGACTTTTAATATAATTCGTCGGCTAAGAGGTTTTAGGCCGACGACTTATGTTGTATTTCGTCGGCTTAAGTAAAAAATACAAACCCTAAAACAGATGGTTTAAACCATACTAATTTCCTGTTCATATATCACCAAAATTCATATAAAATAACAGAAATATGAATTCAACATATGTAAACTAGAAATGAAGGTAATACAGTCTTTTTTATTACAAATTAATGTATTACTGTTTCTGCACATCCCGGAGACTGGGATCATGGAGAATCACGGTGGAACACGAATATAAATAGTAAACATCATGGGCAAGAGACAAGCACGTATAGTGGTTCACCATGCCATCGGAGGGCATGGCTACGTCCACTTGGAATTCACTATCATGGCCAAGAGGCCCTTTGGGATCGGGAGAGATATTCATCATCTATCATCCTATCTCCTCTCTATGTCTATGGGAAGCCTTCCTTTTATAACTAAGGAAGGTTCCCTCCTTTTACATATTAGGGATGTGGGACAAACTACCGACTACAATTACATCCAACTACCGACTACAATTACATCCGAAGAAATTAAAACTAAGGCTCGTAATCGGAATCATCCGATGAGTCTTCTTCGGTGTCAGAATAATTTCTGGTAATCTATGTCTTTCCTCATCGCCAGAGTCTTCGTCTGTTTCTTGATTTGGATCAACATCAATAAGCCTTGGCTCTTCATCACGAATTCGCACCGAACGACCCGCTTTAAAATTATTAAGGCGAACGGTAGAGGAGTTAGGAATACCTATTGCGTTGGGCTCTTGATACGCAACATCTTCTTCCTGGTCTTCGGCCTCTCCAAGTGTAGCCGCCCGGTAAATGTTTCGAGGGTGCACAAGGTTGACTACTTTCCACGCGTCACCCTTAGCAAGGTCATCAAGATAAAACACTTGTTTTACCGATGTGGCAAAAACGAACGGGTCATCTTCGTAAGAACTTGTAGCAGTGTTCACCGATAATATTCCGTACTGATCGGTCTTCATGCTCTGCGGGCTAGTATCAAACCATCTACACTTGAAGAGGTGCACTGTCATGCCTTCACCGTAAACGAGTTCCACCACTGAATCAAGAACACCGTAATAGTCAACTCCATTCCGCCCACCATGCGCCATCACCCCAGAATTCTGTGTTCTCCGTCTGCTGTCTCTCTGTTCACATATAAATTGCACGCCATTCACCTTGCACATCGGATAAACTCTTGACATTATCGGCTTCATCGCTAGAAGTCTTAGTTCGTGTGACCAATTTGGGTGACCATCAAATTGAATATGGTTCATCTGCAATTTACAATTTAACATTGTAAATATAGATAATTATGCACTAAAAATAAATACGTACATAAATATTGAATTACGTACCCAGCCGTCAAAATAATTTGCGAACTCCCTGTTGTGGTACTCGAGATCACCTTGAATGTCTGGACAATATAGATGGATGTCTTTCCAGTATTCAACTTCTGGACAGTTAATCAATACCCACCAGTGGGCAATGACTAGCTCATGTGGTTGCAACTTGTAGGAGTCTGGCAAAATTCCATAAACTTCAACATCACTGGAGAGTATGGAAAGAGTGAACTTCGGTACATCTACCGGCATGGCTTCGTCTGTTTCCTTCAACGCTCCTAAATACAACTTCATGTAGGTGACGCACTCGTGCGCAATATATGCTTCAGCTATACATCCTTCAGGCGCGGATTTATTAGCCACATAATCTTTGTAGTCTCCAAGTTGCCTATAAATCAAGTTGCAAAGTGTTATGATTATTGAACATGTATATAGAAAAATTGGATTGAGGAATTCAGGTGTAAAAAACGTACCTTTCCATGGGATACATCCAAGTGTAGTGTACTGGACCGGTAAGCAACAATTGCTCGGGAAGATGGATCATCAGGTGAGGCATGATGTCAAAAAAATTTGGAGGAAATATCCTCTCAAATTTACACATGATATAAATGATGTCCTCTTGCATTTCCCGGAGGTTAGATTTTGTCACTTCCCGTGTGCATAACTTCTGGAAGAATCTTGCCAACGCTACTAACGGCTCCACCACCTGACGGGGAAGGAACGGTCGAATGAAAACAGGGAAGAGACGTTGTAGCAGGATATGACAGTCATGACTCTTCAACCCGTACATCTTATTGTCCCGGAAGTTCACACACCGGGCTATATTTCCTGCATAGCCTGAAGGATACTTCACACAACTCATCCACCTGAAAATTACGTTCTTCTGGTCAGGTTTCACGGTGTAAGGAGCTTGAGGCATTTTTTTCTTCCCTTCTTTCAACCACAGATGTCTTCTTAACTGCATTTTTTTAGATCAATGCGTGCCTTAGGACCGTCTTTCGTCTTCCCCTCCAAGTTCAGCACTGTGCCCACCACACTGTCGCAAACATTCTTTTCTATGTGCATCACATCTAGGTAGTGCCTGATCAACAACTTACTCCAGTATGGGAGTTCCCAGAATATGCTCTTATGTGTCCAGAATTTGTACCTGTCGGGTCTTTCAGGTATTGCTGCAACAATATTTGGATGATTGCTGAGCTGCCCAAAATCGTACTCATTAAGCACTGCTAAAATTTCTTCTCCCGTCCATCTTCTGGGAGGCACACCGTGTTCTACGGTCCCATCAAATGCCTTGTCATCGAACCGCCAATCGTGATTATATGGAAGGAAAGCACGGTGACCCAATCTGCATATCTTGTTGCAATGACTGCTGCTCCCCTCATCGCTAAGGCACTCTGGACAAGCCTTGTATCCCCTAACAACGTTGCCCGACAACATCCCACGGGCAGGAAAATCACTGATGGTACCAACAACCATGACATGCATCTGGAACATCTCGTGCATGTACTTGTCATAAGTGGGATGACCAACTTCCCACAAAAACTGAAGCTCTTCAATCAAAGGTCTCAAATACACATCGAGACACTTCCCTGGATAACCGGGCCCCGGAATCAACAAACTCAACATATTGTATTCCTTCTTCATGCACATCCATGGAGGAAGGTTGTACGGTACCAAAATCACCGGCCATACACTGTATTGAAGACTCATGTTGCCAAAAGGGTTGAACCCGTCGGATGAGAGCCCGAGCCTCACATTTCGGACCTCTGACGCAAAATGAGGAAACTCCCTGTCTATATGCTTCCAAGCCTCCCCGTCAGCAGGGTGTATAAGGGTATCTTCGTCATGCATTTCCCTATCAACGTGCCATCTCATAGCTTTGGCCGTGTGTGAAGACATGTACAACCGCTCAAGCCTATCCCTCAACGGGAAATACCGAAGTACCTTCACAGGTTTCCTATTGCCTGCAGGAGTCAGCTTATACCTGTCAGTGTGACATACCGGACATACGTCAAGCCCACCAAGGTCATTCCCTTCTGGATCTTTACCCCAGAAGAGAACGCAGTCATATCTGCATGCATGGATCTTGATGTAGGAAAGGCCAAGATCTTTCAGGATACATCGGACCTTACGATGAGTGGTAGGAAGACGATGACCGTGGGGCAGCATCGAAGCAGTGTACTGTAGATAATCATCAACAGCCTTCACGGTCGATTTTGTCTCAACTTTAATCTTCATTACGTCCATCACACTTTCAAGAACGGTCTTCTGACAACCGGGGTACACAGGGGTCTGTTGGAAAGCAAGCAGTTTGTTGTACTTTTCAATACCAGCAGTGTTGACAGCTCTAGGGAAGGGCTGCACCGGGTCAGGCATATACTGTCCTTGAGCGCATACACCGCTCTCATAAGGAAACATGTCGTTGATGAATGCCGTTGTTGGATCGTTGGATGTACTGCCTGTCTCAGAAAATTGGCCATGATCATGCGGACCCCCTGATGATGTTTCACCGTGATATAACCAACATGTGTACTTCTCCCAAAACCCGTTACTCCTCAGGTGCTGCCATACTTTGTCAATGGGAAATCGATGCATATCGCTGCGACACTGACATTTCGTGCACGGGCAATAGAAAATTGTATTCCCGTTAGCATTAGCCAGCGCATATTTTATAAAACTCATAACTCCTGCACCGTATCTTTTGTCCCATTTTGGAAGCGAAATCCAACTCTTATCCATATCCTGAAAATATAACAAAATATATTTAATTATAACGCTGCTAGCTAATTATTAATGATGAAATTTCATGCCATATATAAAATCTCAATTCATTTAGTATATATTCTACGTACTACGTACAACTAATTAATAACTAATTAATTAACACACACACATATCATATTAACACAATAATATATAGATTAACACAAATTAATAACAACAATATATACACATTAATACAATTAATATTTAACACAAAATTAACAACAACTTCATACCGTACCATATCAACACAATAATATATATTATAAATTAATTAATAACATATATATATCTACTAATATTTATTAACAACAAATTAATTCATATATATTATCAATTCAAATCATCAACCAAATCGATCAACACATATATATATATACATCCAACGTACTCAAAATTAATCAATTCAATCATAATCAAAATCAATAAACTCAATCATAATCAAAATCGATAAACTCAAATAAAACTCAATTAATCAACATATATATACATATACGTACCTATATATGGCTCCACAAACTAATTATGGACAGATTTCGACAACACCCAAACGTTTTCTCCCGTTTTTTCTTCTCCCGTTTTTTTTCCCAGATGAGCTGCTGCTGTCCAGATCGCAGATATAAAGCACTTTAGCCGACGACATATTAATTTCGTCGGCTAAACTTTTAAATATTTCGTCGGCTAAAGTTCACAGACTATGGCCGACGAAATAAATTCTTTAGCCGACGACGTTTTTTTTTCGTCGGCTAAAGTTTACCATAGCCGACGAAAATTTTAGTTAGCCGACGAAGGAAAATGTCGTCGACTAAAGTCCACTTTAGCCGACGAAAAAATGCTTCGTCGGCCTGGTTTTTTTTTTTCGTCGGCTAAAGCCTTTCTTCTGGTAGTGGTTCTATCATGGCCCGAATCTAAAGCAACCCCAGGTCATAAGTCCAGGCCCAATTACTGTGGGCACCCAAAACCAGCTCCGCCGCCGCCACCTTAGATTCTAGCAGTCATTCTCACCTCTCCGCCTTGATCTTGGTCAAATAACCACCATAAGAGTCGTCGCCGCTCCTTGCTGAGAAATAAAAACCCATAAGATCTTCGGCTAATCTCTTGCAACCGCGACAAGCAAAACAATCCATAAACTTTAAATTCACCGTCGTCGACCAGCCTGGTCAACCTCAGCAAATCGCCGCCTCAACCTGAGGTCGGAAACCTGTCGACTTGTTCAAACATCAGGTAATGTAGCTTTCTGAAGCGACCAGAGGCGGAGTCAGAAATATAAGTCTAGGAGGGCCGAGATATAAAATACAAAAAATGTATATAAAATTTTAAATTATCTGTTAAAATTATGTGTTAATTAAAATTGAACTTATTGTTTTTGTTGATGTATAGTTTCATTTATGTACATGTAAATAATTATATATTAAAAGTTTACATGTATGTAAAATGATTAATTAATAACTAATCGATTATGATGATGAATATGGCAAGATGCAAAGAGGAAGGAAATTATATAGTCCAAAATATCAAACTTGTCATTATTACGTGACATATTATTACATGAAAAGAGGGCCAAATCATTACAATTATATATAATTGTAGCCATTTAGTCATACAATAGTGGTGGAAATTGACCATCTTCACAAGGTTTGGGGGGTGCCATGGCACCCCTTGGTCTTAGCGTGGCTCCGCCAGTGGAAGCGACCTCAACAAATCGTTGCCGACCTCAACAATATTTCCTATCAATATAAGGTAAGGCATGAAGGGCCTTGTGCTTGTCTATGCACCTTGTGTGCTTTACCTTCTTTAGGTAGGCGGACGCGCCGTTTGCTTGGTCAAATGAGCGAGCGCAACATCATGGTGAAAAGATGAAACTAAGTGTCGTCAGGTTTATTTTCCGGTTGCAATATAATAGGAAAGCTACGTATTGGACATTAGGATATATAATTGAAGCGTGCTACACATCTAGTGATTTTTCTAATATGTCACCGTTGTGAAAATGTAAATGGAGTCGTCATTAAAGTGTTACTCTTTGTTAGTTGGTGCGTGTTTGCATACATGTATAGATGTACTTTGTACGGATTCTCGATATATACATTGAGATTTCTTCTATATGCTTATTGTAATCAGGAGTTTAGGTTTCATGTACCTCTTTGTAGTCGGCAGTTTTATTATGAATGCTTGAGCACAACCGCGTGCACCGGCCTTTAATTTAAAGAAGAAAAAAAATTTGGCGCCATAAATGTGTAGGACGAAATTAACCCTCAAAACAATTATAGCGGTTGTTAGGTTGAAGAATTCAATTTACAAAATGTTGCATCAAACCTAGCTTAAATATCTAGAACTCATTTAATCGTTGTGATTAATTTACACAAATATTTGTATTCGATCCAACATAAGTATCTGAAACTCATTTAAACGATGTCTGCCTTTTGTGTTTGATGAGTATTTTAAACTCTGATTTAAAAAAACACTATCGGGCGCGAAAGGCAGTGACCTCTATAATTTTCGCTATCAGGTACAGGAACAAGACCGGACGATTTACCATATCGAGCCTCACATTTCCACAGTGGCGGACTTGAGGATGATGATTCAGAGAAGCCTCAACCTGGATTCTGATTTTTCTCTTGGTTTTGTTCACCATAATGGCCAAGCTCTCGCAGCTGAAGATGTTGTTGTTGCTCCTGGTGATTCGACTGAGTCCGGAGACTTGTTAGGGTGGGTTATTTTCGAATTGACTTTCAACTTTATTTTCCTTTTCTGATTTTGATCTCTATTTTTTTAGTCCTGGACGCAGAAATCTCGGAAAGGAAGTGGAAGTTGTTGCTCTTGGAGATTCTACAGAGTCCGGAGACTTGTTAGGGTAGGTTATTTCGATTTCCGCTTTTTTTAATTGACTTTTGATCTTTATTTTCCTTGATTTGTTCCTGATTTTCATCTCAACCTAATTGCAGGGCTGCGCCTGCTGATGTTGTTGCTCCTTTTGATTCTACTGGAAACTTGTCTGGGTAGGTTTTTTTTGTTTTTTTATTTCGGGTTTCAAATTGAATTTCGATCTTTATTTTGTGTAATCTTCATGCTTCGGTATGTTCATGTTGACATTGACTGTGTATAATTGTCCGTTTCAGCAATGCATCCCAAATTCCATCTCAAGGAGGCGAAGGCCCATCTCTAATCCCAGCAGGAAATGACAAAGTGGATATCAGATGGTAATTTCTGAACTTAAGCTCCTATTTTTCTAAGATTGGGAGTAACCATTTAATAGTTAGTGTGGTACCTATTTTTTCTTCTAACTCTATGCCCCTTTTGAGAGGTGCAACACATTAAATGAGAAGCTTACCTTGTCTGAGAATGGCATCCGTGACGGTGATACGGTTATCCTATGCCAGCAGGGGGAATGACATCTGAAGGTCAGTCTGCCTAGTGAGGTACTTGAGGTCGACTTCAACCCGCTCTCAAACGTATCAGAACTGAAACGGATTCTTTGTCTGAGTGACTCTGCAACAGGGAGGTGGTTGTCTGCATTACAGTCTTTCTCCATCACTTTCTCTGGTAAGATTTTGGATGAGTCTTCATCTCTAGAAGCTCAGATACTGGATGAGATGCTGGAAGCTCAGATACTGGATGGGATGGAGGATCTGAGTCGGACCTTCGAGATCCTATCTTGATCATGTTATCGTGCATCAATATTCTGAACATAGCTTGACATATGTACTTAAAGTAGTTTTGCTTTTCATTTGCAGACTTATGAGTTTTCATTTGCAAATGCACCAATGGCATGATTCAACTTTGCAGATATTCACATATCAAGAATTCATGTTATGTGGTACTGGAAGCTTTTATGCGGATATGCCTTTGTATCATGCAACTGCATTTTACCTATGCAAAATGATGCTATGCAATTAAGACATATATGTATTAGGATTACATAATTGCACCAATTCATGACTTTACTTTCACTTTTTTTATAATTACACCACATGATCCGAGTCCTTCTTAGCTGAAGATTGTTACACTTGTTCTCCCACCTGGTAAACTGGTAAAAGGAATTGGATTTGCCAGGCCCATACTTCGTTCCTTTCTCCCACCATTTGGAACTTCTAAACCCTTTAACCAGTTCTCGATACTACACTTTTACTCTTCAGTAGCAGCAATGTCGCTTCAAAGTCGCCGTGGTAAACTGGTAAATGGAATTGGATTTGCCTGGCAATACTCGAGAACTTCTCCAGTAAGACCAACATGTCGAATCTGAAGAACTTTGAGGGACTTGAAACCAATATTGTATCCACAAGAACCAAGACTTGGAATGCAGATCCCCAAACGTTTGTAGGGAAACTTATAGTACTGTTCAAATCTCATAGAAACTTCTGGATAAAAATCCAATTCAAGGATTTCAACACTTATTTCCATTGCAAATTGAATCCATCCATTAATGAAACTTGAAAAGCGACCATCTAAACAGAAGCTAACCCTGGATTCTTCTATATGTTTGCCTCTATGCTGTTGCAGCACATGATTCACCCAAACGTGTTCTTGTGTAATCATCCACACTGACTTCACGACTACAAATCTATCACAGAATTTTGTAAGAAATCATCTCAATACAACATTTGCATATCAGCTTTCTTCTCTTCTCCTTCACACATAAACTAAACGCTCTTGTGCACTAAAAATTTGAGATCAGTAATTGAATAGATATTTTTTTTCATGATTTGCAGGATTATATAATCATAGAAAGCCCAGGCAAACACCTCCATAAAAATTTAAGAGTGGAGTAGTAACTATAAATGTATACTCAAAGCGGAGGAAGTCTGGTATCTATATCAGTACTTAATTCTAGACAGTAATAGCCATGACAAGTAAACCATGGAAGACCAAAAAAACCATGATTACATTTCTTTCCGAATTCATGTGTTGTTCTTCACCAAAATCCTCATCTACATGTGTACAACTGCTCTTGAAAAAGAGAACTCTCAACCTGTCCAAAATGGAAAAGGGATTGCTTAGTGGCAAACTAAGATGAAAGGGTTCTGTCCTCAAAACTAAGATGAAAAAGGGATATTTCTTCTATTTTTGTTTTCAGAATTAGTGAACTCCATGAAAAGTATTGAAAAGATTTTACAGAACTAAAAACTCATGTCAGATTACATAACATCAAGCCAACTTAACGAATTTCACACTTAACTCCATTATACTGATAAACAAAGGAAAGATCAATTTTTTGCGAAAGCTCTTTGTTGGAATCCTTAGTTACTTTTCTATAAATGTCAAAACTACAAATTCAACAGTAAGCACACAATAAATATTCATAATTCAGCCATTTGAATCCCCAAATATATAAGAAACATTCATAGTTTAGATGCACACAGATGAACATGAAAGAATAATGAAACCAAACATAGCAGATCAAGCTACCCAGATGCCGAATCTTTAATCAATTAATCAATTAAATACATACAACCCATAAACAATTTTCTATGAAATCGTTCTTTAAATAAAAAAGGTTATATATGAAAACGGTAGTAACAAAAATAAAAAGAAATAATAAAAATGCAAACAGTTGGGAGTCTCTTTAAAGCCCAAATCAGTAGAAGGAGTCAACAAAGCTTGGAAAGGTAAATCAAACCAGAAACCTAAAACCCTGACCATCCCAAAACCCCAGAGAAGCTTAAAGCTGTGGAGATGAAGGTGGTGGCTTTAGTAAGCGGCGGCAAGGACAGCTGCTATGCCATGATGAAGTGCCTCCAATACGGCCACCAGGTTTCACTTCCCTCTCTTTTGGTTCAGTTGAAAATAAAAATGGCTCAAAATTGAAGTAAAGATTGAATTTTTCGGATTATGTTGTGCTGTTTATCACTTGTTGGATTCTGGGTTTTGAGTGAAAAGTGAAGAAACCCAACTCAATCATTTGAAATTTGATGAATGAGGCTGGTTTTAGTTTTTGCTGGGAGCTTCTGTCAGTCTGTGTGGTCTATTTGGTTCCTGGGAGATGTAAGAGAGTTGAAAATGGAGCATAAAGTTTGTTCTTTTCGTGTGTCCTGGTTCAATTTTTCTGGGTGATTATTGGTTATGTATAAGTAATGGGAAGACATGGATTAGCCAAATGGATTGAGTATGAATTGGAGGGAGTATTTCAGTTTAAGTAATACTAGATGTCAAAATGTATTCTACTTTGCGAACTAATGCGGGCAGGTTTAGGTTAGAGTTCCATCTTTAGATTTGGATAAGCCATTCACACATGGTATGCTTGACATGGAAAATCAGCAGTCTTGTCACCCAAATGTCGTTGAACTCTTTTTACATTCAGCATTTTCATTGAGTTGCCCTGCGTTGGGAACAAAGTAAAAAATCTTTTGATGGGTTGGTCGGAAGGTGAAATTTGCCAGCAGAATGCGTGCTTGAATATTTAGTAAACATTTTGGTCTGTTGCTGTGATAATACGTATCCAAAAGAAACATTAGTAATAGACTAATAGTACCCTCGTCTATAATTTCTGCGTTTGTTCTTCATATTTTCTGCAGAAGATGAAAAGGAAGTCTTTGTTATTTAATTTATCAATGCTTGAAGATTGACATCTGTGTGCTATTGCCCAGATTGTTGCTGTGGCAAATTTGATGCCAGCTGATGATTCGGTGGACGAGCTTGATAGTTACATGTATCAAACTGTAAGTCTCATTCCTCTTGTCTATATTTCACCTTATTTGAATGTTTCTTCTTTCGAAAACAAAGAGTTAAGATCTGTATGTATGTATGGTAAAATGTAATAGTCATCAACAGATCATACACAAAACTAGGAGATTGAGTTAGATGAGAAACATCCATTTTCCTTACTCTGGAATTGGTTGTGATATGCATTTGTGATATGCACTTGTGTGAATAGCCAAGTGTTGAGATATATATCCCACATCGGGAATTGGGACCTTGCCTGTGGGTTTATAAGGGTTTGGGCCACTCCACTCATTGCCAATTGGTTTTGGATGTGAACCCCAGACTACTTTATCACCAAGTTTCCCAGGTTACTTCAAATAATAAGAATAAACAATCAATATCACAGTTTAAAACATTATATTCTTGACTTGTCAATTGGAGATTTCAGACAACCCTGTTAGAAAAAGATGTGTGCATTAAATGTTGCTTTTTCACTGTTAAATCAGATTTAGCAGTCTCTTGTTTAGTGTGATTGTTGTTAAGTAAAACTAGAGCTGGTGTTGGTGTTCATGCAATGTCATTAATTTATCTACTACTTGTTGATCACTTCTCTTAGGTTGGGCACCAGATAGTTATCAGCTATGCAGAATGCATGGGAGTGCCATTGTTCAGAAGGAGAATACAAGGATCCACAAGGCAAGCTTTCTGAGAAGGGTATTTTGGTATATCCTATGTCGGCAAAGTTGAAATACTGTTCTTGTTGGTCATTGTTTCTTTGCAACAAAAGATCTTCTATATCTCGTTTATCCACTTGATTAGTTGATTATGTTAAACACATATTAATTTCTCTATGGCTTATGTATATTGTGTAGGCATCAGAAGCTTAGCTATAGAATGACTCCTGGCGATGAAGTTGAAGACATGTTTATTTTGTTAAATGAAGTCAAAAGACAGATTCCTTCTGTCACTGCTGTATCTTCTGGTGCTATTGCATCAGACTACCAACGGCTGCGGGTGGAAAGTGTCTGTTCAAGGTTAGGCCTTGTTTCTCTTGCATACTTGTGGAAACAAGATCAGTCAATGCTCCTTCAAGAAATGGTAATTTGTTTTGGCAAATTAGTTATATAAATGTATTCAGTTAATTATATGCCTGTTTTAATATCGTAACCTTTTCTGCCATTCCAGATAACTAGTGGGATTGTCGCGATTACAGTGAAGGTAAAATATTATATATTTCTATTTAACTTTACAAATGCATCCCTTTAATTTGAAGCTTCGAATTTTATGTTCCTTGATTAGCTGGTTTTTGCATGGCTTTCATCTTCTCTGTGATTGGCTATGGTAAGCTTCACTTAAAAAGACAGAAGGCCAGGCTTGAGAAAGTGTCAAGGAGCATCATCTTAATGTTGTAATCCTTGCTTACCTGGTTTCTTAGAGGCTTGTTGGAAAATAATTACAGTTCGAGTACAGAATAAACTTATTATCACCTTAATGTTGTCAATGTAGTATCTCTAGATTCAATTCATCCATGCATCAGATTAAAAAATTATAAGCTTTCCACTAGACTGTAAATATGAGAGTTAAAATAAGGCATATCATGTCATGCCACATGCTATTGTCTTACTACATATTAAATGAATTGATACACATGTTTATTTGGATGGTTTATGGAGTGGAGGTTAATATTCTCACTGTCATAGGTTGCTGCCATGGGGCTGGATCCGTCAAAGCACTTGGGCAAAGAAATGTCAGTATTGCAGCCGTATCTGCATAAGCTGAAAGAGTATGTCATCTATTTTGTTTATGTGGGTGCATGATGTATTGTTATACATTGATATTGAAAGTATATGAAAATGTCAACGAAATTTGAGTTGAAAGAATCCATCACCCTCTCCGCCGATAGAGCCAAACTTCTTGGTCACCTTCCTTGTTAATATGTTGTGCATAATCCAAAAGTTGGTTTCTTGAGATTACATTCCTTGGCAGTTTATACGGTATAAATGTATGTGGTGAAGGAGGGGAATATGAAACGTTGACACTGGATTGCCCTCTCTTTGTTGTAAGTTTATATCATTCCTTATCCTATGACTAAATTTACAAATTGGGATTTGTTTTGGTTAGTGTATTATTGTTTTTGACTATTGATACTTTTGCCTTTTACACCAAAAACTGAAATCTCCAGAATGCTCGAATCATGCTTGATGAGTCTCAAGTGGTACTGCACTCTTCTGATTCCATAGCGCCAGTTGGGGTGCTTCATCCGGTGGCTTTTCATTTGCAAAGTAAGGCAGAGTCCCATAAATTAGAGAGCAGTGACAATACCCATGTGATCTGTGAGGAGAAGGTGGGTTCTCTGTATGAAGTGCAAGGAGACGCAGAAGCATGTGATGCCATTTGCCAGGATGATGCTACAGTTGACGACTTGGTTAAACTTCCTGAACATAAAATTCACATTTCAAGAACAGAAAAGGGTGATACATTTTCTATTTGTTGCTGGTTGCAAGATTCCTGCACAACTTCTGCAGGTATATATATCTGAACTAGCATTCTCTTCAAGTTAATTTCTTCATCCAACTTAGGTTATTGCACTTTTTGTCCTTCAGACAGAATGATTACTTCTAGTATTGAATTACAGGTTTGCAAGAAGACCTGGAGGTCGTTCTGAAGAAAATTGAATCTCTACTCGTGGAATATGGTTTTGGTTGGGAATATGTGCTCTACATTCATCTATATATCGCTGATATGGGTGGGTTCTCTACCGCAAATGATACATATGTGAAACATATAACCCAGGAGAAGTGCCCATTTGGTGTTCCATCTCGCAGTACAGTCGAACTACCTTTGTTGCAAGTGGGTTTAGGTAATGCATACATGGAAATTCTAGTTGCAAATGACCACACCAAAAGAGTTCTGCATGTGCAAAGTATATCTTGTTGGGCACCCAGTTGTATTGGACCATATAGCCAGGTGAAACTTTTCAGCAAATACAGTTAACAGTTCTATATTGGCTTGTATGTTATGCTTGCCTTGCCGAGCAACTCCCTTTTGGCACCTTTGCCTATACTTTTGTTTTGTTCCCGCAGACCAGTATTGTTTGAATCTTTGATGGTACAAAGTTCCATTAATTGATGGGGGTTGATTTATAGTTCCAAATGATTTATTTTCAGGCAACTTTGCATAAGGAGATACTTCACATGGCTGGACAATTAGGGCTCAACCCTCCCACAATGACGTTATGTGATGGAAGCGTCATGGATGAGCTTGCAACAGCACTGGACAATAGTGAAGCAGTGGCAAATTGCTTTAACTGCTCAATATTCACTTCCGCTATCATCTTTGTCGACTACTGTTCAACTAAAATTCCGCCGTCGGATAGATTAAGTATTCATGACAAGCATAAAGCTTTCCTTAAACAAAGAAGAGTCTTCAATTCAGATAAAGGAAACAATTCTGAAGCATTGAATCCCATTTTTTTATTTCTCCTTCTCCCGGATCTGCCAAAAGGGTAATTGACTATATCTCTGAGTTGCCCTTCTTTTTTCATGTTATGCACTCAGTAGTAGCATATGTGTTCCTATTTGGTATTATGTCAACTCTCATTATGCTAGTGGTGAATTGCTTTAGCATACTAGATATATCTGAAACATAAGTGTAGGATATGTTCCTTGCTTTAGTATACTTGACCTATCTGAAACAGAACTTTAATTTTTTTACACTGGAGAAGTTCGACTTGATGCTTGATTGTTTTTAAAATTAGTGTACTATAAATTAATTTATAGGATCAAATATTATATTTACAGATATATTACTTGCAAACATCTTAAGTCCACTTAAAGCCTAAATTTTCCAACATACATTGAACTATTGAAGCGAATCTGTGGTAGTCCTTGGTTTGCCTATAAGTAACTGCTTGGCAACGTTAAGTTTGATTTGGTATTGTTTCTTTACCGATGCTTCTGTATCTCTATCAAAAGAACTATGAATGTATAAGCAGGTGCGCCCTTCTGTTTTTGGCATTGCAGGGCGCTTGTAGAAGTGAAGCCTATTCTATTTGTTGCAGACGTTTTTGAAGCTACAATTAGTGATGTAAGAGACCAGCCTCACTCAAGGTCCACTGATTACTGGGGTTTTCAGCATGCAAATTGGCATGAATCGTGCATTCAAAAGTGCATTGTTCCTGGAAAGTTATGTGCAGTTGTTTTGTCTGTGAGTAGCGAACTTGCTGCCATGATCTGTGACAAGGACAAAGGGGATCATCTAAAATCTGTCATAGGAAGGCAGATGGATAGAGTTTTAAGATTTTGCTTATATCTTCTTGATAAGATTATCACGGAGAACGATTTCGGTTGGGAAGACACAATGGTATGTCTCTTGACTAACACACTGCTTAAGGTTCCTTCTTCGATTATGTTCACAATGTTATGTTTTAAATAGTTTAGCTTGAATATGCCTAAACTTTGGTGCTTCTGTTTATAATATGTCGATTCTCTTAACATGTTTATAATAATGTTTTTCTTACCTGCCAGAGTTTTTCTTTTGTAGTATTTGAGATTCTACTTTCCAACAAGTCTTCAAGTGACTCTGGATGCGGTCTCTCTCAAGTTGACCAATGCATTCAGCGAATTTGCTGAGATGAATCGAAATATCAAGATCGGGAAGGACCCCATCTTCAACCTGGTTCCTGTGTTAGGTGCGGGGAAGTCTTCTGCATCCATGAATGATATCATCACCTGTGAACTATTGGCTCGGAAGTCAGCTTCAAACTGATCCGGTGCAAATATTGCACAATTTTGTGATGTGACCTCATAATCATATAATGTATCTGATGCTTGTGTTATAAACTGTCAACCTAATTGTGTAATCAAAATTCATGAAACTCTATACAACCAACGCTATTCCTCTAAAACTACAGTTGAACCAAGAACATGTTACATGTGGTGTTCACTCCTGAACGATTTGGATTATCCTTCACCTGAGATAATGTTATCTTCCGGTTTTGATTGGCTTATTTCCCATGACATAGCCTCAAGAGTCGGGAGTTAAGACTGATGTGTTGCGGTAGCACGGTAGCACCACCTTAATGTGGTGGCTAAATGTCTTTTATCATGTTCCTTTGTGCTGAACAAAATTAACTACAACTTTATGGCTTTGTTGCCATACGTACAAGCGTGGTTGCCATCATTACATCACTTCAAATCATGTTCCTAACTGCTGACAAACAACTAATGAATGCCAGTGTTTAACAAACCGAATCAACAATCATTTTACCAAATGATTATCATCATGATTCTTTTTTCAGTGGTTATCGACTATACATGTCTTTCTTGTTCACAAACTCCGAATAGCTAGAGAAATCTAAGATCATTTACCAAGAACATTGTATTAGACTATTCATTTGGTCATAGTTAGATGATCAAACAGTTTCCCATTTTTCAGAAAGATGATCTTCGAAGATGAACAGTTCGAACCATTGGAAAATATAGTGAAATAGCTCAACAATGCAACATTGCAACACCTCCCCAGTCCCCAAATATCAAAGTGTGCAGCATTGAATCAGATTTATTATGAAACACAGTGGCAGTTGCCTGCATGTGTATGAGTGTATGACCTCATTCATATACCAGCAAGTACATGCAGCAAGGTACGTGGTGCTGCTGATGAGCCAAAACTCTGATGGTAAGGCGACCTTACTTGTAAGGACATGTCTATCTAGGACAAGCAAGTTGAAAGTCGCAGAGGGTCTTAATTGAATTTGAGAGAGCAATTCAAAGTGCAAAGCCATCTTGTAGAGGGTGGTCACTGAGCACAGAGAACCATGCATGCAAAGCAATTAAGTGCCAGCTTCTCTGTTTGCCATGGCCAAAGTGTGGGGGCTTTCACTCTGACAAAGCAAAAACAACAGGTTATAATTCTAGTAAGGAGCCAATGAACCATAGCCTGGAAGCCACATGCTGGAGGGGACCATATGAATCATTATGCATGTCTTCCTTCCATTCCATTGCTGGTTTTAGAGGGCAAGAAATGTACTGAGCAGAGAGAAACCCCACAGAGCATGCAGTAGTCACAGTGCTGAAGCAGTAGTAGTAGTAGTTGAGAAGCTTCAAGTCACATAAAATCCACTAGCAATGGAATCCTAACAGCGAGCCAGCCGCCCCCCTTACACACACACACATCTGGCCTAGCTTGTATGTACACTTGCAAAATACAAGGAAAACAAAAACTATGAAATTAAGAAAATCGTGTTATTAGGACTAGCTTTTATTGTTTGATCAGAAGAGGTGTATAGAGGTGATAATCTGACACATTTTGTGCTAAATGGTCGATCATGGAAGTTGTTGCTGCAAAACAAAGAACACTTTGTACTTATGAACTTATTTTGCTTATAGCATGAGTTGTTTTTTAATTATCCTAGTTCGTAATTCGTCAAATATGCATTTTGTCATTACTTGTTTACGTTTCTCTCACACCCTCACTATCGTTCGCCTAGGTATATCAAAGTTTAAGTGATTCCTACATTCTTTTATGCTCTAAGGAGTATTGAGGAAGTTAAATGCAAGACGAAGAAAGTCAAGTTAACTTTGAAATTATGTCGGTGAGCTGTGACTTGGTCGGTTAAGGTGTTTAACTGACAACTTTGAGGTCATGAGTTCAAACTTCATTGACATATGTAGGATGTACGAGTTATTAATAAAAAGTTTTTTTTAAAAAAAGTTAACTTTGAAATTATCATTATACCTCTTCTTCTTACGACTCTAAGAAAGCCTCGTACTCCCTGGAATAAACTTCTTATACGACTGCAATGCAACTGGTTGCCGTGAGAACGACGGTTATGTTAGACTTTCATGTGAGGCGTAGATGGATCCAAGTAGTCCTAATAACAAGTGGGTGATACAAATCCTCTTAGAGCAAAAATAAGGCAAATTATAGATTGGCAACTTAGCTAACTGTCGGTTGTTCAAATTAATCTAAGTCTAATAAGCCAGCTGCTCTAAATAAATGGATTTACCACCGTTTACAAAGTTGCACACTCTGCGAGCCAAGTCTCTATATCTAGTGACATATGAGTGGGGGCATGAACACAATAATAGGGTATTAGATGACATATTCCTTGGAAAGGAAACATATGTCAAGTTGTGGTAGATGATCAAGCTCACCAAGCTCTCTTTTGTTTAATTGTTAAGCTTTTTTTGAACAAGTCCATTGCTTCTTGTCTAAGTTGCTATTGTTTACTTCGACAATCGTCTTCATCTACAATGATTTACTATATTTCTGTCGAGTGATATAATTTACTCCATATCCGCTCTGTTGTCCTCTTTAAAACCAGGTATAATCATAGGGAGATGTCTTATTTCATTTTGGGGGTGACCAATTGTTATAGCATAGTTCGGAACCTATTGACGATTGCATTAAAAATTTAATCTTTTCGACCAAAAAAAAAAAAAATGTAATCTTACATTAGAAGTGGTGTGTCGATGCATTATGGTTTAATGGTTAAAAGTGAGAATTTACACTAGAAGTAAGAATGGTACTTACGTTTTACCGCACAAATGCAACACCAAAGATTGCGACTTCTCAACTAAATTAACTGCCACACTCTTAACCCTAGCCATATCACTCACATATAAAATGGAAGAGGAAGAAATTGATCGCCACATTGTTTGAAAACAATGAACATCTTTATCTATAAACGCTACTCGTAATATATTTAACTTGAAATGTGCTTATACAACCTATTTTTTGTTTACTCTTAATCAGTCACACCTAGATTTGAATATCAACCTGATCAATTATCTCATAACCTTAAGATATTTCATTTCCACTTCTTACATTAAATCGTTAGTTGTAAAGTATTTCCAGACTGTCTGAAACCTTACCTTAAAACTACCTAACCTAAAACCTATGTCAACACTGCATCCTCCCACAGCAAGAAAACAAAATAACTGTCATTCTATTATAGCAATAGGCCTTTACCAAAATGGAAACTCCTTCATTGACCATGCTCCTCTGGTAAAAAAAAAACATATTAATTACCAATTCACCATCCCTCCTGAAATGGCAGGTAAGTAATTCACCCCACAAAGCTAGGCAAAAGCTCTAGTCTTTGCTCTAAAGCTGTGAAACAGAGCAAAAGCAAAAGTGAAGAGACTCTTCAAAACCTGGAAAAACCGAGAGATCTGAGGTGGGGGACAGAGAGAGAGAGAGAAACAATGAGTCAGGAACCGAGTTGGGTCATGTCCTCCCTACACTAGTTTGTGTCTTTGTGAGTGAAGATAGCCAACCAAGGATTGGAACCCAAGATCCTGACCATTGGATCCCTTCTACCTGACACCAACCGTGGGATTAAGCCCACACCCCATTTCATCATCATCTCTCACCTCTCTGACTGATTCAACAGTTGAATTGGGAGAGAGAGCCCACCAGAGGGAGAAGAAAGGAGAAAAGAACCAAGCTTTGAGCTTTCACTCCAAAAACCCAATTCAAAGGTTCTTGCTTTATTTGGCTCAGGTGATTTTTTAGGGAGAAAGATAGTCAATTTGTGATGGGATTTGAAAATGTAGGCAGATTATGGTGGTTATGTGATTCAGTTTTTGTTTCCAAGCATAAAGTTTTGATTTTTGATTTCTGGGTTTTTGTTGTGTGCTGATTTGAGCTAGAAAGTTTGAATCTTTATTGTGTTGTTTTACAGATTTTTTGCTTTGTGGTTGCTTTGGTGGAGCTGAAGATCAGGAGATTGAGCTGCAAAAGTGGTTAGAGCTTTGGCAACGGTGAGGAAATTAAGTGTGATTTGAATTTGAATTGAATTATTGAGAGGGGTTTTTTGTTAGATTATCTGGGTTTTGGGAATTGTTGGGTTATACTGTAGTGAGAATACCCATCTGAACTTTAGTGTATGAGTACAACTGGTTTAGATTTGGGTTCTGAAGCTTTAGTTCATCGAAAAGATGAGAGGAGCATTAGCTTAGGAACATAGCGAATAGTAAAGCATTATATAAGCAATGGAAGATTTTTCCAAATATTCTCATAGTCCAGCTCATTTTGCGGTTGCACGCCGTGACTATGCTTCCCTTAAGCGCATTATATCTACCCTTCCTCGGCTTGCCAAGGCTAGTGAAGTAAGTACTGAAGCTGAATCTCTTGAGGCTGAGCTCCGAGCTGATTCTGTCTCTGCTGTCATTGATCGTCGTGATGTTCCTGGTCGTGAGACCCCTCTGCATCTTGCAGTGCGTCTCCGGGATCCAATCTCAGCAGAGATTTTGATGGGTGCTGGTGCTGATTGGAGTCTTCAAAATGAGAATGGTTGGAGTGCTCTCCAAGAAGCAGTGTGCACTAGAGAGGAAGCAATTGCTATGATTATTGCACGACACTACCAGCCGCTTGCTTGGGCCAAATGGTGCCGTAGACTTCCCCGTATTGTTGCCTCTGCAGGCCGTATTCGTGATTTTTACATGGAGATAACTTTTCATTTTGAGAGCTCAGTCATCCCGTTTATTGGTCGTATAGCCCCCTCAGATACTTACCGCATTTGGAAGCGTGGCTCTAATCTACGTGCTGATATGACTCTTGCTGGTTTTGATGGGTTTCGCATTCAAAGATCTGATCAGACATTTCTTTTTCTTGGAGAGGGCTACTCTTCAGAGGATGGTAATGTGAATTTGGCCCCTGGTTCTTTAATTGTTCTAGCACATAAGGAGAAAGAAATCACAAATGCTTTGGAAGGAGCTGGTGCCCAACCAACCGAAGCTGAAGTTGCCCATGAAGTGGCCTTGATGTCACAAACGAATATGTATAGGCCAGGCATTGATGTTACTCAAGCTGAGCTTGTTCCACACCTGAATTGGAGGCGACAGGAGAGGACTGAGATGGTTGGAAATTGGAAGGCCAAAGTTTTTGATATGCTTCACGTGATGGTGAGTGTGAAGTCTAGGCGGGTTCCTGGGGCTATGACAGATGAGGAGCTATTTGCAGTGGATGATGAAGAAAGGGTGGCAAATGGTGGTGACAATGATGAATATGATGATGTATTAACTGCTGAGGAGAAGATCCAGTTGGATTCTGCACTTCGTATGGAAAACTCTGATGTTGTTTGTGAGGACGAGGATAGTGGGGTAACTGAGAGCCATGAAAGTGGTTCAGGCACCTATGAGAATGGTGAATTAAATGGTGTTGGTAAGGACAAGAAGAGTTGGTTTGGTTGGAACAAGAAAGGTTCAAAGGGAAATGATGATTCTGAAGATCCAAAGCTTTTAAAGAAGTTTTCAAAGTTGGCCCCAGAAGGTGGCAACCAGAAATCATTTGATCATCAAAAACCATCATCTGAAATTCCTAAAGATGATATGACAGATTCCAAGAAGGGGAAAGAGAAAAGCAGTAAGAAAAAGAAGAAGAAAGGATCTAGTGAACCTAAGCATGAGAGTGAATACAAAAAGGGTTTGAGACCTGTCTTATGGTTGACACCGGATTTCCCTTTGAAAACAGATGAGCTTCTTCCCTTACTAGACATCTTAGCAAACAAGGTCAAGGCTATAAGGAGACTCAGGGAGCTTTTGACTACTAAACTACCCCATGGCACTTTTCCTGTCAAGGTAATCACTAAGCTCCAGCTTACTATTTTTTATTTTCAATATTTTCTTCTGCTTGGTTGCTTATGCAATTCTTCTGTTGATTAGGCTTTATTACTTTTTCCTGATTCAGCATTGCTCACCTGTATATATTTTATTTTTTTTGGAAATAGATCCCAATGTTAAAATATTCTAGATGAAGTAAACTCGGTGATTGATGAGGAAAAGATTTCTATGTTTGTATGTGCTTAGGATGGTGATTATTGTCCAAAACTTCTAGATTACATCGCCTACTGAATGTTGATTTATGCTTTTATATTTGGGAGTTGTCCATCACCTAGTCAGTAGAAAACGCTAGTAAGGTGCCTTTGACTGACCAATATGTTTGCAACGAGAAAGCTTTTATTATTTTTGTAACATTATAAAGCATGTTACAGTCACAGACTGATTAGTCGACAATGGGAAATGTGAAACTGAACTATGAGAATGAAAAGTTAGTCACACAAGTAGTTTCATTTGTTGGCTATTCAGTTGATGAGTCTTTTATTTTTTTGGTCTGACAGTTGATGAATCATATAGAGTTCTTCAGCTTGTGCTTTTGAATGTCAACATAATGTTGCATTTCTATGCCACAGGTTGCTATTCCTATTGTTCCAACAATACGAGTTCTCGTAACTTTCACAAAATTTGAGGAGCTTCAGCCAGTGGAGGAGTTTTCAACCCCTCTCTCCAGTCCTGCCCATTTTCAGGATGCAAAGTCAAAGGAAACGGAGGGATCCTCATCATGGATTTCATGGATGAGAGGGACCCGTAGTGGACAGTCGAGTGACGGTGATAGTCACAGATACAAGGATGAGGTTGACCCTTTCCTCATACCTCCTGATTATACATGGGTTGATGTCAATGAGAAGAAACGCCGCATGAAAGCCAAGAAAGCCAGGAGCAAGAAGCACAGGAAACACGCAACAACAAAGAGTAGTGATGCGACACGTCAGGCAAGCGAGGATGTTGAAGAATAGGTTTCACATGAATCAATCTTACTCTGCCTCTGCTGATGGACTCAGTGGACAAAAAAGATGTGGTAAAGCCCCCGTTATTGTGCAGTCCTGACCTTTATTCTTCTCTTTGAATACAATTTTAGGCTATCAATTGTTGATTTAGAAGAAGTGTCTTCTTCAGTTACTGTATCGTTATGTGATGT
The DNA here is from genome assembly GCA_010134655.1 of Fragaria nilgerrensis. Taxonomy (NCBI): domain Eukaryota; kingdom Viridiplantae; phylum Streptophyta; class Magnoliopsida; order Rosales; family Rosaceae; genus Fragaria; species Fragaria nilgerrensis. The sequence goes on along the minus strand of CM020982.1, from coordinate 1,212,827 downwards.
GAAATCGGAAAGGAACCCACTTTGCGTTTTTTCAATAGCTCTCCTTTTTCCTATTCATCTCCCGTTAATCTCTGTATCAAAGGTTTCCTTTTGTCAAATTTGCATTTTGTGTGTGTTTGATATACCATCTGTTTCACTTAGTACACTACAGTAGGTTTAATTTTTGAGTAAGCATTTGCAAGCCATAGTTATGATTGTTATCCTCCATGTTCTTTTTATTCTTACAACAAAGATGAGACAGTGAATGCCCAATTGAAGCATCAAAATGATTGAAAACTATAGTAAACTATGCCCAATTGAACATGATTGTGCCCAACTGTTCGAGTTTTTTGCCCGAGAGAGAGAGAGAGAGAGAGAGAGAGAGAGAGTGATTTCCTCAATCTCAAGTCTTAACATCACACAAGCAATGTTAGTATGACTATATATGTAGTTGTTTATGGTCTTTTAACACATTATTAACACAAGCCAGAGTCCAACTCAACTCAAACACAACCATTTAGGATAGAGCTTAAGAATTCAAGTTCCATAAAGAGAGAGATAGTCTCACAGTTCTAGAGATGAGATACTCGGTACTTAGCTTGGAAACCATGTTGGGTACCAGAGTATGTGGTCTAGCTTATTTACACCGTTAACAAACCATGCAAAACCCTAAGTCCTAGCCGCCGTCACCACCACCACCACCTCCATTAAGTTCATTAACGATCTCCCATATATGTTATCGGTCGAAACAGTTCGTCGAGAAAGTGTGTCCATGCTTTGGTGTCATCTCATGTGCGATCCTTATTGTATTTCCCGCTTTCTTTGTCTTTGTGAGTCGAAGGAAGCTATTGCATCTCCTACTTTGGCTATGATCTCCCCAAGCTCACCAGGCTGAGTCCAACATAGGCTCTGACTATATATGATTTTCTGCACCAATATAGCATGAGTATTAAGTACACATAGACATGGCAATTGATGATTCCTCTCAACAGAAAAAAGAAGCAACAGTCTGATTTGCAAAGGGAAAATGCCGAAATGTACAAAAATAGGGATTTTAATGCCCATATTAATATAAATCTTTTCTATTAGCTTATTTCAATGACTCTCTCACACACATAGATCATTCGTCGACGACCTCATCCTCGCCTCCACCATCTCCGGCGACCTCTTCCGTGGAGGGACGTCTGTCCGCCGCATCCTGATGAGCGCACCGCTCTCCTCCGACCTTCGCACCAAGTACAGCGTCCGGTCCATGCCGGTGTGCAAGGACGACGAGGTCCAGGTGGTCAGTGGGACCTACAAGGGCCGCGAGGGCAAGGTCGTCCAGGTGTACCGCCGCAAGTGGGTGATCTTGTCACACCCCGGACCCGGTGTCAGTGGTTTCCAAGCACCTGACGCCGAACCCGAGACGTGAGCGGGAAAAGTAAAAGAAACTAAAACAATTTCAAATACTTTTCTCGAAATAAAAGAAAATAAAACATTTACAATAATAAAAACAATTACAAAGACAAAACAGGCAGGCCTTGCGGATCTATCTCACTTCTAATCTTCCGTAACTCTTTTCTACTCTTGTACACGTTTGCTAAACTTCACAGTTAAACTTCTTGAAAGACGTGTACCTGAATTACAAAGACAAACAGGCAGACCTTGCGGATCTATCTCATTCTAATCTTCCGTAACTCTTTTCTACTCTTGTACACGTCCGCTAAACTTCATAGTTAAACTTCTTGAAAGACGTGTACCTGAACAAAGTCTATAGGGTGAGCTTACGCTCAGTAGGGTCAAACCTTTTTAAGTTAATCTTAACTACGTTGCACAATTAAGTTATCAAGTAACAAACAATAATTTATATAAATAACAACAATTCGATGCATAAATGCTAATGCACTTCCTCCATTCTATTACTGGTTAATTAGTCCATACACCCAAGACATATGTGCCTACACGTCTCATACCGTGTAAATGTCTCGAATATATGACCTAACAAATCAGTAATATATAAACTCAAGTACCTCTTTTGTTAGTCTTTTGTTAACCTCATGGTCCCTAGTCCCGAAACTCGAAAGATCGTTTTATCGACTCATCCGTCGAAGGGAAATATTTTCCCCACTCATTTGCGCAGGTGGGCTGATCATAGCTACTGGAAGTCCCCATGAGAAAACTCAACTACACAAAATGTATTTGTTCTAATAATCTCATTCACACCTCTCCATAATCACCAATCTCATTATCCTCACAATTCCTCACAATGCATTATGTATGCAATTGAATACCAATACTCGTAAAATAACATTCAACACATGCTTTTTATAGAAAATAGTAACATTAATCATATAACTTAACGATTACACATGCTTTTATGAAAACAGTAGCATCCAAGAGTTAATCACTCAATGACACAAAAATCACTCATTTCAATTATAAACTAATTATCAATTTAAATAAAGATTCCCCGATAGAGAGACCTTACCTGAAATCTGAGCGCTAGTTCCGACGCTAACTAAAATTAGTAACACAACGACACGTTTTTGAAATCCTTATCTTTCTGCTTCTGGAATCCTGCTACTTGCTTTCGACCTCGTACTGAATCTTTATTTTGAAGTAGCCGAGGAATCACCTTAAATCAATGCAATCAAATATGTCAAAATTGCTAAGGACACCCAAATCCTTAATCAATAATAATCGATGTAACTTCAAATCAAATACTAACTAATTATACGAAAGTACAAGACTTCATAATTTACTTTGTACACCCAAAAGTCCTTGTCAATCGAATCCTTTATAATTTAACCCACATATGGCTTCTCCTGTTTCCACTCCACCTCATCATCAAATTCCCATCATTTGCTTTGGACACCCATCTTACTCCATATTTTCCGAAATGTCAAATCCTCATTCCATCGAAACACCATTGTTCAAGCATCATTTCCACATCTACTATAGTCCGCCAACACCAATAGCAGCTCAACCCTTTTTCAGACAATCCTCAACTTAACTTCGGCAAACAAGCCTTGTCATCACAACTTGGCTAAATTGACAAACATTAGAACCATCTGGAATCTTCACCTTCCAAATATCAATTCATCCATTCCTTTAATTCAAACACTTAAAGCATCCACACATTATCAGTGTACTTTACAAAGTCAGAAAGCAACCACAACAACCATCACTGCCGCTGCCAACTCCAAACACAATACTCTAAAATTCCAAACCTTCAATTCTCAATCAAAACTGCATCTCAAGTACACGAGAACATAAAATCCGAAACCAGATATGAATCAAACACCTCCACCACCGCCGTGCACGGTGGCCACACACGGCGGGGCACACACTGCCTAAAACCAAATTCTTCATCTCTCAACTAAACCCAATTTCAATTACACAGGAAGATAGAGCTCGACTAACTGACCAATTTTCATACCTGAGTCGACTTCAAAGCTCGTCGGAATCCGTCGAACTCTCGCCGGAAAATCCCAGAAGCTTCAACCCTTCGAATCTCCCTCCTCAGAGCTCGTCTTGGACAACCAAAGACATGGAGAGGTTCACCAAGTCGAGGTGAAGCTACCAACACCATCCATGCCCGCCGTCGTGGCCGGAATCCAAAGTTGGCCGGCGAACCCAACTTTTCTTCTTCTTCTTCGATTCTTCTTCACCGGACTTCATCTCTGAAAATATCCTTGGAGAAGACCAGGACGTCAAGACAAAGCCGTCGCCACCTTTCTTTCTCCTCGCCGTCGCCGGAAGACGGAGCGGCAGCCGGGTCGACCCGTCGCTGGCGTTCGGGTCGGCATCTCTCTTCCTCTATGTATATACATCAAACCGACTTTGATTCAACCGACGTCGAATTTTTATTTTTAATTAAATTTTTAGATAATATCAATTTTCAGAAATCATTAAAAATAGCTATGATGTCCAAACGATGTTTCGACAAATTTCACGAACTCTTAACGACGTCTAGGTTAATCCTATAAGCTCAAAAGACAAAATTTAAATAATTTTTAAAAACTACAAAGAATTTGAAAGAATAACAGAAATCAAAATAAAAATAGCTCGAAAATAATTTTTCTTTTAAATAAAAATCTGAGATTTCAGGATGTTACAGATCCACATCGAGCGCATCACCAGGGAGAAGGTGAACGGGTCAACGGTCAACGTCGAGATCAACCCTTCGAAGGTGGTGATCACCAAGCTCAGGTTGGACAAGGACCGAAAGTTGCTGCTGGACTGCAAGGCCAAGGGACGCGCCGCCACGGATAAGGACAAGGGCACCAAGTTCACCACCGAGGATATCATGCAGAACGTGATTTATGGTTCGTCGTCGTTTTAATACTACTAGTAGTTGTTCGAATTTGTCATTTCGGTGTCGGTTTTTGTATTGGATCTTTAAGCTGAGACTTCAATTTTGTGTTGTTCTTAACTATTCAGTGCTGGCATTTACCAGCCTCAACTCCGCCGCCGTGTCCTTGCCCTCTGTAATGCCCTCACACCGTGACCAAATTCCAGTGATTAACTCAATTACGGGGGGTCAGTAACCGAGACTGGGGGTCAATAACCGATTACTGGGGGTCAGTAACCGAGTTATTAGGGTCAGTAACCAATTATTGGGGGTCAGTAACTAAGTTATAGGGGTCAGTAACCCGATTATTGGGGGTCAGTAACCGAGTCACCGGTGATCGGAGTCCAGCGGCCGGTGACAGGAGAGTGGGATTCTGGCCAAGTATTCTCTCTTTCATTTTCTCTCTATGCATGTTTAAGAGGCGAGGGCAAAATAGTCTTAAAATAATATGGTTTGTTAAGATTTTAGTAAAGATTTGTGCATTTGGGCATAAGAAAAGTTACCTTATATTGGAATAAGCTAATGGAAAAGATTATCATTGGAATGAGAAATGAGGGGTTTAAATTAGTACTAAATGAGCATTTTCTCATTTGCGAAACACCCGAATACATTTTATTTTCTTTTTTCTTCCAGACGAAAAGTCATTATTGTCTCCACGTATTATATTATTTATGGATACGTGTCTCTCCCTATCAGACGTCGTTTTTCTCCGTATCAACCGTATACGAGAACATATTCTTAACCTACAAGGCACTGGCTATGGGAGGGTATGGGGCCTGATACAACGAAAACGGCAAATATCGGCTCTGATACGTGTCAGATACGTCTGGATACGTATCGAATACATGGGGGGGCAATACTGACTTTTCGTTCCTAACTAGGTGGTGTACCCAAGCGTTGCTCGAGGCTTGACAAATGCATACAAACGTGAAAAAAGAAAAGATGAAATATATATATAAATAAAGATGGATAAAAACGTTACTTCAACCTCTAAATTGTAAAGTTGTAATAAAACGAAAAACAGGACATAAATGTAAATTATGCATGTCAGAGCGAGTGGCATAGATGTAATAAAAATAAAAATAATGACAAAAGTGTAATTTCACACCTTATAACATTGTTCAAATTGAAACTGAGAATTAGTACATAGTATAAACAAAAGTCTCTCACATAGAAATAATACATAACATGGACTCATTTCATTTATTATAACAATAATATGTTACAATCGATTCGCAGTTTGTGAGTCAAATTCATAATCTCTTAATTTTAGAATAAAAAAATATAGGACACGAGATGAAATGAACTAAGTAACTAGCTATTGTTAATCTTTGTTTTTTATTTTTTCAATTTAAAAATCAATTATGATCTACGGTTCACTGGTGGAATGTTCTGACTTCCATGATTGATCTACGGTTCGCAATTAGCTGGTTGGAGATATTGGGCACATTGACAGTCACCGGCAACGGTGGGCGCGTTACTCTCAACCTCCGGTGAAGCGCACGTAAGGTACGAACGAATCCATCAACAACGCGGTGATAGTAAGCCAGATGTTCATCTCTGACAAAACCGAGACCGTTGCCTGTAAAGTGCAAGAAGTAGGTCACGTACGGCACGCGGTCCCAAGGCTTGGGAAGCAGCAGTGAGACGAGGGAAGCGACCAAAAGGGAAGCTGTAAGCTTCATAGCCATGCGTAATTTGCGAGTGTGAGTTGGGAACCAGTAGTCTTGAGTAGCCACAATGGCGAAGCAACAGTAGCCAAGTAAGCTAAGCATGGCAACCATGAACTTGGTGTGGTGGGTATCAAATGGGAAAGATGGTGTTTCGGTGGCCGGGAATCTGATCTGGATGAAGGTGAGAAGTGTTGACACCATGAAAGTGACGATGGCGAAGGAGGAAGGGGCCGCTTGTCTTTCCAAATCTAGTAGAACAGCGTTGAAGATGAGGATGTTATTGTAACGTTCACGTGATAAAACTGAGGGTGGCCATTGATACTGGAAATCGGCCATGGTAAAAATTAATGACTTTAATTTGGAAGAGTGTATTCAACACAGGGGGTTTCGTTGGGATTTGCTCTTTTTGAACTGTTATGAAGGAGAAAGTTTCATGATTGAAAAGAAGAGAGAGAGATAGATTTGAGCAGACGCTCGATGGCATGGGAAGTGATAAGAGCAGTCGGGTTAATCGCCTTTTAAGGACGTCACCTGTTGCTATAAGGACGTCACCTGTTGGTCATGCTACTCAACAGCAGCTAACGCCGTTAACATCAATCAGAAAACAAAAATTAGAAAACCAACCATCAATTTAAAAAATAAAAAAGTCGTTGAAATATAAAGAGGACCCAGCCAATATAAACTCGGGGAATCGCTTTAAATCTAGAGTCTAGAGTCAAGTAATTAAATCTTAATTAAGCAAATGATCGAACCCCATGCTTCCTCCATTTTGTATGGAATTAACAGAAGGAAGGGAGAATCTTGTAAAAGGGCTTAGCTATTAAGGAAGCCTCCTTAAATAGCCCTCCCTTTAGCGCTGAACGAATAAGCTACACATAAATTATATTTTTTTCATGCCATGCTAAATGTTTGGTTTCTATGTCACTATCTATAACCCTCAGTGGATAATGTGTCTCAACTTTAGTCTTACTAATCATATTAATTATACATTTACATTGACATGCAAATAATTTGAAACACAAATCGATAACCAAAGCCATCTTTTTTGTTAAGTTGTATATATTTATTATACATGTAAACATATAAATAATTTCAATCACAAACTGTTAGGGAATGCAACATTTATAAATCTGATAGTTGCAACATTTAAACAACTATCTTTCTTACTATACAACAACACGGCGCGCTGCTATGAAATGCAACTTTACAAATCAGATTGTAGGGAAACATATATGTAGTTTCCAAAAAAAAAAAATCAATCTTACTCTGGCTTTGCTGATGGACTCAGTGGGACAAAAAAGATGTTGGTAAAGCCCCCTTTCTTGTGCAGTCCTGACCTTTATTGTTATGTGATGTTTAGGGTATCAATTGTTGTTGATATCCTCTTTGAATACAATTTTAGGCTATCAATTGTTGATTTGGAAGAAGTGCGTCTTCTTCAGTTACTGTATTGTTATGTGATGTGAAATCGGAAAGGAACCCACTTTGCGTTTTTTCAATAGCTCTCCTTTTTCCGATTCATCTCCCATTAATCTCTGTATCTAAGATTTCCTTTTGTCAAATTTGCATTTTTGTGTGTTTGATATACCATCTGTTTCACTTCTGTATCGTAGTACACTACAGTAGGTTTAATTTTTGAGTAAGCATTTGCAAGCCATAGTTATGATTGTTATCCTCCATGTTCTTTTTATTCTTACAACAAAGATGAGACAGTGAATGCCCAATTGAAGCATCAAAATGATTGAAAACTATAGCAAACTATAGAAAACTATGCCCAGTTGAACATGATTGTGCCCAACAGTTTGAGTTTTTTGAGTTTTCCACAATGATGAGGTACATCATTTTCTTATATGCCTTGGAGTGCACCTATAGTGTTATAAGAGAGAGAGAAGTGATTTCCTCACTCTCTAAGTCTTAACATCACACAAGCTAAGTTAGTATGACTATATATGTAGTTGTTTATGGTCTTTTAACACATTATTAACACAACCATTAAGGATAGAGCTTAAGAATTCAAGTTCCATAAAGAGAAAGATAGTCTCATAGTCCTAGAGATGAGATATTCGGTACTTAGCTTGGAAACCATGGTACCAGAGTACGTGGTCTAGCTTATTTACACCGTTAGCAAACCATGCTAAACCCTAAGTCCTAGCCGCCGTCACCACCACCACCACCTCCATTAAGTTCATTAACGATCTCCCATGTATGTTATTGGTCGAAACAGTTCGTCGAGAAAGTGTGTGTCCAAGCTTTGGTGTCATCTCATGTGCGATCCTTATTGTATTTGCCGCTTTCTTTGTCTTTGTGAGTCGAAGGAAGCTATTGCATCTCCTACTTTGGCTATGATCTCCCCAAGCTCACCAGGATAAACAACACACAACTTTCAACTTTGATCCTAATCGCCAAGAAGTCCAAACAACATTCTCTGGTATTTTGTACATCAGGCTGAGTCCAACATAGGCTGACCATATATGATTTTCTGCACCAATATAGCATGAGTATACAGTACACATAGACATGGCAATTGATGATTCCTCTCAAAAGAAAAAAGAAGCAACAGTCCGATTTGCGAAACACCCGGATACATTTTATTTCCTTTTTTCTTCCAAACGAAAAGTTATTATTGCCTCCACGTATTATATTATTCACGGATACGTATATTTCCCTATCAGACGTCGTTTTTCTCCATATCAGCCGTATACAAGAACATATTCTTAACCTACAAGGCACTGGCTACGTGAGGGTATGGAGCCTGATACAGCGAAAACGGCAAATATCGGCTCTGATACGCGTCAGATACGTATCGAATACATGGGGGCAATACTGACTTTTCGTTGCTAATGTTGAGTAGGGAAACTTGCCTGCTTCATTTGCTTAAGGGTCTTCGGTGGATGAGTGACACGTGTCACCCGATCCGACCGTCCCGTGAGCTCTTATATTGGTCCTAGGGTTTGGGATGGGATATTCATTTTCTTCTTCGAGATCACACTCTGCCTCTGCTTCTGCTTCTGATGTCGTCCGACGAGGACGAGCGTGCGGATGATCCTTTCAAAGGATTCCGCTACTTTAAGGCGCCACCTCCGGCGAGGGTAAACGATGATACGGATGATGATGAACTCTTCATACTCAAGGGGTAAAATGGAAATTCAATTTGTTTCGTTTTTGATTCCATAATTCTGGTAGGGTTTACAATTTTTGTGTTTCAGGGACGCCGATTACCAGCAGATGTCAGCGTACCAGAAGGGGTTGGAAGCTCAAAACTTTATAAGACCCCAAAACCCATCTCAGTTCTCTACCAAAGCTGACGGCTTTAGCAGTTTCCCATGATCTTCTCTGCCCCAAACTGCAGTTTCCCCAAAGGAACTTCCGCCCCTGAGTTTCTCACTTCCCAATTTCAGGTAATCAAGTTCATTTTGGATAAAGTTCAGATTTTTATGTTCCGGGTTTTGTTCAAATGCTTAAAGTTTTGAGGCTTTATGTCAAAATTGTTAGTGTTTGGGTTATTGGGTTTGTGAGGTCAAGTTTACTACAATCATGCAACTACTTTGTTAAGCTCATTTGGTTATTTGTGGGTTGAAATGTGTATTAATGTGGTTGTTAATGGTAAATTGGTAATCGTTATGTTAAATAAGAAGCGGGTAGAGATAGGGTTAATGAGGAAAACTTGACTACTATCATACAAGAGCTTTGTTCAGTTTGTTGGTTTGTTTATACAAGAGCTTTTAATGTTCAAGTATACTTTAGCAACACGGCATTAAGCTTATCATGTTTCCTAGGGCAATTCTACAGTATAGAAGCATAGTATTGGCCGCTGCCGCGCTGCATCTGCAGCTGGAAGTTCTAATTCCGAGAGTGGTTTCTATCTGTATGAGGTAACTTGAGTTCGTATGTTGTAGACCCTTGAAATTGGTTTTGCAAGTGACTGAGGAAATTTGATTGATGATTGTGTATTTGTGATTTCTTATGTTTACCAGGTTCTCGGTGTGAACCCCTGATTGAGGGGTTTGACATAGTGAAGGCAGCGTTTAAGAAAAAAACACAAGGAGGCTATGAGCAACAGTGACAAAGAAGCTGCTGCTACAGTAGGTTCCGGCTCTCTCTCTCTCTCTCTCTCTCTCTCTCATCATATTCATTATGCAGCTGGAGAATGCAACACATGATGGCACAACTAACAAACAGGAAGAAAGGCATGACATTCTGATCTTTCAAGGTACATGCACCGTAGTCAAATTTTCTAGTTATGACTTATGACTCTGTTGAAGTTGAAGTTACTTATGAAAGGAGAAAGCAAGTGGAAGTTGAATATCAAATCATGCAGTTACTGCATTGATTTGAATTTTCACAACTGGCTTAGTGTTCAGTAATATTATGGCCACTGGCTATTTGAGTTACTTTCTAAGGATTAGCTACTATAACATGTTGGGGTTTCTCCAGTTCTTCATTATAAGATACTTGCATTATTGAAGGTACCAGGGAATAGCTAGGGAAATGGATCTGGAAGAGTTAGTCAATATTAATCACTGCATAAAGATTTATATATGCGGCAACTTTAGCTTATGCAGTAACTTGTACAATATACATTTTAAATCTGATGGGGGTCAGTTAGAAATAAGATATAGCGGTGAAGTAAGAGCTCACTATTATCATTCTTTTGGTTTTGCTTGCTAAGGTTTTAAACTAGGAACTAACTGAGTCTCATAGTACCCCTAATAGTCAAGATGCTCTACTAACTTTTTATTGTAGAACTTTTAAGAACTACAGTTGCATGTTTGAGATAAACCTGTTTTCCAAAGAACATATTTTCCATATTCTTTCCATATGCATGCATTTATAATATTGCTCTGTAAATGTATCTTAATTCCTTTTTCAGATGTCCATATTGTTGTAATAAATGCGGGTTGCAGTTATCATATCAGCCACATTTTATCAGGAAAAGATTATTTTATCTGCCTTAGATTGAATACTTCTATTATTTTTTCTTTTAAGTTCCAGGTTCCAGAGGATATAAATTATTCTCATAAGATCATACCATGGGGCCTAGGTCCGTCTATTCTTGATCATGTGATTGGCTGATTGCTAATAAGTAGCATAACCAAAGTTTACTGCTGAATTGATGGATCATTCTTGAATTGATGTCTGCTGATTCTTGTTCTTCTGTTAAGCTTGTATTCTGTATTTCTGTTGAATGAAGCATAAAATTAGGTGGCTTACCTTCCAGCTAGTGGCAGTAGAAAGTGGATGGGCCTGGTTGCACTATATTCATCTCCAAGATTGATAGATTACTCTTCTGTTGCCCATTTGTTTTGGATACTGCACCTGTTATATGCTGCCCTCTGATTCTGTCCAGTTTTCACTGTATTGAACTGGATGCAGATCCATTTTGTGTGTGTTTGATATACCATCTGTTTCACTTCTGTATCGTAGTACACTACAGTAGGTTTATCTTTTGAGTAAGCATTTGCAAGCCATAGTTATGATTGTTATCCTCCATGTTCTTTTTATCCTCCATTTGTGAATCAAATGGTGTTGGTAAGGACAAGAAGAGTTGGTTTGGTTGGAACAAGAAAGGTTCAAAGGGAAATGATGATTCTGAAGATCCAAAGCTTTTAAAGAAGTTTTCAAAGTTGGCCCCAGAAGGTGGCAACCAGAAATCAATTGATCATCAAAAACCATCATCTGAAATTCCTAAAGATGATATGACAGATTCCAATAAGGGAAAAGACAAAAGCAGTAAGAAAAAGAAGAAGAAAGGATCTAGTGAACCTAAGCATGAGAGTGAGTACAAAAAGGGTTTGAGACCTGTCTTATGGTTGACACCAGATTTCCCTTTGAAAACAGATGAGCTTCTTCCCTTACTGGATCTTAGCAAACAAGGTCAAGGCTATAAGGAGACTCAGGGAGCTTTTGACTACTAAACTACCCCATGGCACTTTTCCTGTCAAGGTAATCACTAAGCTCCAGTTACTATTTTTTATTTTCAATATTTTCTTCTTTTTGGTTGCTTATGCAATTCTTCTGTTGATTAGGCTTTATTACTTTTTCCTGATTCAGCATTGCTCACCTGTATATATATGATAGTCACAGATACAAGGATGAGGTTGAGCCTTTCCTCATACCTCCTGATTATACATGGGTTGATGTCAATGAGAAGAAACGCCGCATGAAAGCCAAGAAAGCCAGGAGCAAGAAGCACAGGAAACACGCAACAACAAAGAGTAGTGATGCGACACGTCAGGCAAACGAGGATGTTGAAGAATAGGTTTCACATGAATCAATCTTACTCTGCCTCTGCTGATGGACTCAGTGGGACAAAAAAGATGTTGGTAAAGCCCCCGTTCTTGTGCAGTCCTGACCTTTATTCTTCTCTTCGAATACAATTTTAGGCTATCAATTGTTGATTTAGAAGAAGGGTATCTTCTTCAGTTGCTGTATTGTTATGTGATGTGAAATCGGAAAGGAACCCACTTTGCGTTTTTCCAATAGCTCTCATTTTCCTATTTATCTCCCATTAATCTCTGTATCCAATGTTTCCTTCAAATTTGCATTTTTGTGTGTTCGGTATACCATCTGTTTCACTTCTGTTTGGTACTACACTACAGTAGGTTTATCTTTTGAGTAAGCTTTTGCAAGCCACAGTTACGATTAATATCCTCCAGTCAGGCCATGTTTCTTTTTCAACTTACACAACAAACCAAGAATTTAAGATGATATAGTGAGGGAATCTTACCTTGAATGCGCAGTTGAAGCATCAAAATGATTGAACATTATAGCAAGTATGAACATGTATATATGTAGTTCTTTCTGGTCTTTTACACATTAGTAACACAATAACACAAGCCAGAGTCCAAAGTCAAATCAAACACAACCATGAAGGATAGAGCTTAAGAACAGTCTCATAATCCTAGAGATGAGAAACCAAGTGTGTGGCCAATCTTTGTCTCCGGAGAAAGAAGCCATTCCCATCCCTTACGCTCTGACTCCCCAAAGCTTACCAGGATAAACAGCACACCACTTTGGTCATAATCACCAAGGCAAGAACAAGAAGTACAAAACGACCCATATTTTTTGTTAGAAAATGATTCTTGGCCTTAATAAAGCCTGAGATCTGTGGCCTTAATCTTAGGTGACATGTCGTTATGTCACTTAAACACACCACCAATTAAAAAAATTATGTCATGTCGTTCGTAAGCAAAAATACAATCTTATTCTTCTAAATCTAATGACTCTAGATTATTTTGTCTTTTTATTAAAAGAAAAAAATTGATTTGTCTTTCTTTTATAATTAAAAATATATATTTCTAGCATTTTCTTTCTCATTTTCTTTTCATCACTATCATGCTTAGGTTTAACGTAAAATATAGTGTGAAAATACATACATTTATGAGAATATACTTGTTCAAAAACACGAATTCTTATGAAATATATATATATATATATATATACATACAGTTCCTATCTAGAGTGAAGCTTCACTCTGAAATTAAAATATAAAGTTCCTTGTTTGACTCATTTTTTGGTCGTATTTCCACATCTCCACCATTCAGTGCTGATATTATTGTTACCCGCCAAATTCATTTTAATCTGAATGGTCTTTAAAGTCACAAATTCCTTTCCGGATAGTCATTTCGTCAATTTTTTCTGATTAAAAAAATTGCAATTTTTAACCTATGCTGTAGGCGAGTAACAATCGCATACCACACTACGAGTAGGCGAAAAGCAATCGCATACCACACTACGAGTAGGCGAATAGCAATCGCATACCACATTATAATCCAACCATCCCTACGAGTAGGCGAGTAGGCGAGTAGCAATCACATACCACACTTAAAACATATACAAAACCTATACCTGTCGAAATAATCAACAACTTCGGTAAGAATCCACATGTTCAAAGTAGTCGTATATCGAAAAACAGTAATTAACATCCGAAAACAAGCACACATTCTCACCAGAAACACTTCAGATAGAACTTTCTTTCTCCAACCCCAAATGATGAAACTCATCACCGGGGATCAACCTCGTATCGTCTTTCTGCTGCACCTTAACCTTACACAGCCCTCCTCCTCCTCAACCCATACAGCGATTTCGAAAAAGAAGCATCTGCAATGCCAGATTATAAGTTTAGAGTCCCTTGGAAGTTATGCATTTCTTCTCTCAATTTTGAGTTAAAATTTTGAGTCCCTGGCTTGTTAGGCTTCTAGGCAATGCTTGTAAAGTACCAAAGTGTAGAATTTGAATGTTTGAATCGAGTAATGGGTAAATATCTCATATGTATTCCATGTTAACCTGGTAGCTTTGCTTCTCGTATGTTTTTCCAAAGATCAGCAACTCTGACGACACTGTTACTCTAGAACCCTTTGGAGCTGTAACCCTTTCTGAGTCAAAGTTTTTGTTTTTCATTCACCCATTTAGATATACAGAAGAAGTAGGAGGTGCTGCATTACTTGAATAGGATGGAAACTACTTTCTTTCATTCATGTGCACAGAACAACAAAATTGTTGAATCTAATTGATAACTACCTATTTACATATCATGCAACCGTACTAATTCCCCGCTTAGATGAATCTGAAATTCCTACCAGAAACGGTCCTTGTTGACACTCAAGTATCCAGCCATAACTTTCCCTCCTGTGTTTCTCATTCCATCTATAAGAAAGCACCAAGTTGAACCCAATGCTCCAATGAAAAAGTCAGCCTCGGTTGCCATCAAGAAATTGACAAGCGGGTAGTTTGTGCTAGTTTCTCTACCGAGACTTGTTTCATAAGTAGCCATCGTTATGTTTCCAACCTGACGTGTCACATTTGTGTAGTAGAAGTTCCAATGAGGATACCCTTTAGATTTATCAATCACTTCCTGGTTAAATTTTTAGCATAGTCCATGAGTTTTAGAGCTATATGAACATTAATGTTAATGGAAAATTTTGCATGCAAGTAAAATGGACCTGCATTTCAGTGGATAGCCAAACACTATTGAGCTGTGGAAATCGCTTTCTAATGCGATCAGCAAGACTCATGTAATCTTCAAATTCAAAGACCTTCATTTCACATGCTTTGTCTCCCATTCTTACATGCATGCTCAGTAGTGGCCGAGGCATCCATGGCTTGTGATTAGACCAAACAAACTCTTCAATATCAGACCTTTCAATATTCATTGTAACATCCTGCCACAAAATGAATAGGAATTCTTTAAGAATCATGATATCAATATACGATTTCATTCTTCTGACCCATCCTGCACGCAGAACATGTCAGACTGCAACTATAAAAGTAACTAACAACCTTAGACCATTCCCCCTCGAAACTTTTGACAACCATATACGCAGCTTGCTTTCCAAATGCCGCATGGCGAGCAACATTCATTAAGTGACATGTGTACTCGGTTTGAAATCGCATCAAGTATCGTACTGCCTGAGATTGTGAAACAACACACAAGTCAGTGTGGAAAATAAATGGGATATTCCTCCAATATTAACAAAGCATACCACCAGCTTTGGATACCTGTGCTCGCCACCACCTTCGATCCATTTTGCGATGAAAAGCAATCAGAGTCCCATTTATTACTGTTGTTGGTTGCAAATAACTCCAAGGTTCACCCCATATTCTGGATCAAATACTTGGCACAATGAAATAAGGAGAAGTGAGCTGAAGATGAAATCGTAAGTTGAGAAACTTGAATACCTAGGTGTTCGTCCAGCCCATATTTGCTTTGAAGTATAATTTTCTTTTGCCTTGATGCTGCCATTTATCCAGGCATCTTCACTTTCCATAAGCTCGAATGCACGATTTCGACATTCTAGGGATGTTTCTGGGAAAAAGTAGCAGGACCAACTGGAGCGGGATGAACCTAGAGTATATAGAACTTATCACCAATACTTGAACATTTGTTGTAATACAAATGAGATGATAAGCTTTTATTGCTATGTTATACCTTTGCAACCGTCATGATCAGCTCGATTATAGTAGTTGGTAACAAGGACCCTTTTTTCCTTCATTGCAATAGCAAGAAGCCCACACATTCCAGCAATCTGGGCTCCAATACCAAATCCAGGTAATCTCTCCCAGTCAGCTACAAGAAACTTTACACTAGGATCCCTGCAGTTTAAGGGATGCTGATGCATCCATATGTCCTGTTGCACTTTTCGTGTGGAGGGGTAATTTTCTTCGTCAGACCCTGAAATCTACAGAAACTTTCATAGTTATAAACAAGATTGCAGAACAACATCATCTTAGCTCACCAAGACAAGGTCATGAAATTTAAGGACTCAGAATCTTAACTTTGTTCATTTCTTACATCCGGTATATAGAATTGAATAAAATGTGCATATGGACATAAATCGAAAGTTTGGTGCATACGTAAACATCATCACATGCATAGTTACATTGACATATATATTACACAGTTTATTAATTGGATTTTGAATGCTAACTAGGAACATACCCAACCAGCAGAAGCAGCTTCAGACATAGCTTGATTCCTAAAATAGCTAGAGTGCTCATTTTTTGCAGCTGTTGCAAGGCTCTCATTCTCGGGATGCTTATCGAGGCGCTTGTATACTTGTGCTTTCAACTTGCAGTTCTCCAAATGAGGGGCATTTGGCACATTGGATTTGTTTAGTCCATGTCTCAGCAAGTAGTCACTTACTCCAGAATTGGATTCATTTAGTAAAGCACTCCAAGCCGAATACAACAATGAGGCTCTCTCACTGGTGATGGTTTCTTCATTTCTAAGCGAATCGACTTCCACTCTCTCTGTTACCTTTGGCTTAGAACTGCAGTCTGTGCATGCAAACATATCTTTATTTCAGCACCACAGACTAAGCTTTCACAAATTGTCTTAGATTTTGTAATACCAATGACTTAAAAAACTGATTGCATGCTTCCGAACTTAAGTACCAGAACTCAGTTCTGTTTGAGGCATAACACTACAGAAAATACAACTATCTAACTAGTTAACTACAGTCAAAGTTGAAATTGAAATGAACCACATGTTAATAAAAAAAGTTAATCCCTCGTCTTTTGAATGTACTATTTAATACTTCCCATCCTGTTCTCTGCTCATTCAAGTGTTTCTGAAGTACCTAATTCATTAAGTTTAAGTTTAAGTGTTTAACAGGTAGTTCACTTCCCTTATTGTATAATTTACTTCATTCCCTTTCCAAGTTTCCTTTGATTTAAAGCAAAGGCAAGTAGGAAAAACAAAAGCAGAAATGAACATAGTCCACTGAAAACATTGACAACTATTAAGAATATAGACAAGGAGAAAATTTCACTCACTGATGAACTCTGAGCTAGAATTCCCAGCTGAAGCACCCCAAGCAATGGTCGAAAACCCAAACCCACCAAACTCGAAAGTACCAAATGAAGTGAGAGCAGCCATAAACAAAGAAGTAAGACAGATTCCACATAGCAAACCAACCACACAAATTTGACAAGGAAATGAACTCCCCATTTGCAAAGCCTTCTGTGAAACAACTCTCTCTATAGACTTCTGATTTAACGGTTCCATTATAACAACAACAATCCTGCTTCTCCTCTTTACTTTCTCCCAAATCAAAGAACTCAAGAGATCAGATACCCTGAACCCTTTTATCACCAAAATTCCATGACACCTCTCACCTAACTCATAATTTCCATCACATGAAGCAATTCAACTTCCTTTTACAAAGCTTACTACTTTTGTGCAAGTGATTTTCACAAGCAGAAAAGCATGAGAAATAGGCTTACTTGTTCCAAAATCCAAACCACCAAAAGAAGGAACAAGATCAGAAAACTCTCTCGATCTCAACCGTCGATTTCACCTTTAAACTCTACTGGTCCACCTCCATCTTCCTTCCAACTGCAAAAGTAAATGAACTTTCCTATCAGAAAATGCAAAACTCATGCCCCATAAACTTCCAATACCACTCAAAAACACCATCTTCCACAACAAAACCTTCAAATTGTTCAACTTTCTTGCAGAAACAATGAAACAAACACAGATCCTATTACCATAACTGGATTACAGAAAGAAATTCAAGACCTTTGATATATAGATATGCAAGAACCAAACTTTACACTTTACAGACACCCATTTTGCACTGTGAGGTAAAAAATCCAAAATAGGAATCCAAGTGGAGATAGTGCAGAAGCAAAAGAACAAAAACACAAGACAGAGAGCCCCATGCAGAGAGACACATAGCACAAAAGAACAAAGCAAAACCCAAAAAGCAGGCAACTATGTGAGTACCTTGAAGAACTTATCAGCACCAGAAACTCAACTGGGTAATCTCAGCAAATCCAAGAAAGGACCATGCTTTGATTGCTTCACGGGTTCTACAGAGAAAGAAGAGAGTGATGTGGGTTTAGTTACTGGGTACCATTTTTGACATGTTCAAGAAGAAACAGGACATTTCAACCTGTTCTGAATAACCGCAGTCATTCACTCATATCTTGTTATGCGGTGCATCATCATCAGCTCACTATCAATCACTATCTGTCAGTGTCACTTTACAATAAAGTGACACGTCGCACAAATCTATTAGGAACAAAAGTGGCTCGTTTGGTGAAACTTGAAAGTGGAGTAACTTTATCCCCTCTTGCTGTTCAAGTTTGATTCGATGATGACCAGTTACTCAATATGATAAACAAAGCTTAGAGTTTAAGATTGGACATGCTTAAAATAATAAAGATTAGCTCTAAGCTTATAATGATAAGTTCAATCTAATCATGTTTAGCTTGCTGTAGACTTGAAACTTGAACTATTTTAGACACACTTTCTTTTGGTCCCTATGATGAAAGAGGTCTCATATTTACCAAAAAAGGAAGTGTAACTTGGCAAGGAACCAATAAGTGTTTCTTGCTAATTGGAATGAAAGTTAACTTATCTCAATGAGTAACCAAAGCTTAAATGTACGTCTTAGCATAACCATTTAACTTATCATTAGAGGTGGTTGGGAAACTCGGTAAATAAATATATACACATTGTAATGTCCTTTTCATTTTCACTGACTAATCAAATTGAGACTAGCTAGGTTTAGTACTTCAGTAGGTACCAAACAAAGCTGGTGGGGGCGCACTTGGCGAGCTAAGAATAGGCCGTCATGGACTTCTTTCATTATCACAAGTGATGGATGTTAACCAGGAATCAGAATATAATTTTGTGTCTTTCATTTTTGATCTTGTCGATTTTGGTCAATAAATTTTCATTTTAGGTCCAAGAAGGATAATAGATTGATTGAAGGATTGAAAATGAAATTAAGCACCATGATGTCGTCTGATGCTTATCAGTAGTTTATTAAAAAAATAAATAAAATTAAGCACCATGACTCTCACAAAACTTAAAAGTTTGGGACCATTTGACACACCTATTTTTATTGGCAAACTTGAATTCCATATCATTTTATGATATTTAAGTCTAGTTTGGTATTGAGTTTTGGGAATTAAAATCACTTATAATCACTATTTTGAATAGATTTTTTGTTTGGTAAAATCTTAAGACGTGTTTTTTTAAAACTTTTTAGTTCAATTAACCACGATTTTAAAAAGCAGGTTGAGGGTTACTTTGATTTTGTCGATTTTGATCAATCAATTTTCATTTTAGGTCCCGGAATTGATTGAAGGATTGAAAATGAAATTAAGCACCATGATTCTCACAAAACTTAAAAAGTTTGGGACCATTTGACACACCTATTTTTATTAGCAAACTTAAATTCCATGACTCGGTCAATTTATGATGTCTAGATCCATGACTCAGTTTATTCAGGCATAACATTTTACACCAAAATAATATCCGAATTCAACTATTCAATCTTCTCTTTTAGCTTACGTTAGTCATATATAGATTGTAAAATTTAACTTTTACTTTAACATATATGAATATTTCCTCACAATTTGTGTTTGATGGTCATATATGAAATCAATACATGTCGATGAGAGATCGCATTGTCGAAAATACGAAATGGTAATAATTATATTTCTATTTGGCGAAAAAAATGAAATTGTACTAATAATTTAGAGCCAGTAGTGCACAACTGCACATGGCCAAAACAGATGGAACTGACTTCCCTTAAATAAAGCCACGCACAACCTCAACGGTCATATTTTTCAAGCTTCATATTCCTCTTCAAGCTTTTCTGAATCAAAAGGCTCTCATCATCTTAAACAAAGTCAGCTTCCAAAGAAAGTAGCTATCATGGGTTGCTTTCCAGCTTGTTTCACTTCTTCTAATCGCAGAAAGCACCGAAAATCAGTAGCTGTAGCTCCCTGTACACAACCCCAACACCAAGTGAGCTCACG
Organism: Fragaria nilgerrensis; assembly: GCA_010134655.1. Lineage (NCBI taxonomy): Eukaryota > Viridiplantae > Streptophyta > Magnoliopsida > Rosales > Rosaceae > Fragaria > Fragaria nilgerrensis. Next base: position 1,192,565 of record CM020982.1, on the reverse strand, counting down.
TTTTCTCTTCCTCCGATTCATTACTGCTCACTCTCACTTGAATTTTACTGAACTGCCACTTCTTGCAGATCCTTGAAGCTACTGAAGAAGCTGTTCAATTTGAACCCACAAGGCCAGATGACATTATCAAACCCATTACAGATTGCAAGTAAGCAATGCTTTCAAGTTGTTCATGTTATTAATGTTAATGTTCTACATTGTGTTCATTCTCTTTTGTATATTATATGTTCAAGTTTGTGATTATATCTATATGTTTGTTCATTATATAAGTGTGCCGAGGGAGGTTATTGAAGAAGAAACCAAGAATGATGCTAAAAAGAAAGTGACATTTGATTTGGTGGAAGAAAGGATTGATGAGAAACCAAAAGAGACTGAACCAATTTTGGGTTCTATTGGATCAAATTTAGTTACTGTGGTATCAGCTCATTCATTGAATTATAGGTATGAGAATTGTTCAAACAGTGAGGATGAGGATGAAGGTTTGATAGATTTATCAGGGAGTGATTTGAATGGAGATGAATATGGTGGGAGTGTTGATGATGAGGTTGAGAGCATTAAGACTGTGATTCAAGAACAAGAGTCTTCAGAATCTTTGTTTTCAATATCAATTGGTTCGAGGAAGCGGGTTAGTGATGCTGAGGAAGATGAGAAGGAGGTGAACAGTCCAATGCCAAAGGCAAAGCCAATTGAGTCAGACCAAAGTGGTAATAGGAGTCAGCATTGCCCTTCAGTGTTGAGCCCAATTGAGAATCTTAGTCAATGGAAGGAGGTAAAGAAGCAGTTCCTTTAGATTCGAAACAGCAAGAGAAGGAGAATATAAATGCTGAGCCGGATTTCGACATACCAATTAGTCCAGAGCCTACACTGAAGCTGTCAAAACAAAAACCACTAGAGTCCAATGACATAAAGCTTGTCGAACAAGAAACTGGGGTCGACACTAGCCTTTCGAGCTGGTTGGTTGAATGTGAATCCACCCCCAAGCCGAATGGTAGTGACAGTTCTGTTGGGAACTTGATGTGTGAGGGAGTGAGTCAATCAAGACGCTTGGGAGATAGACCAGTAGTTTTGGGAGCATGGACTAGTGAAGAGCTTAAGCAGTTGTCTAATTCTTCTACTCCAAACCAATCGCCAAGCCTGAGCTCTGATCAGATACCGATCAGAGGGACTGTAGGGAGCTACTGGAGTCACACTGGCCAGGCCACAGAATCGGACTCAAACTCTTCGGGCAGAGGAAAGGAAAATGCATCAGGGAGGAGCAGAGAGGTATGAATGAGTTCTTTATAGGTTTTGTTTATTTCAGATAAATGTCATATAAGTTACTCGAATCACAGTGTAGAATCTGATAGCTGTGGCGCTGTGCTTTGATTCTGCAGGATGAGAAAGTGAAATGGAAGACTATACCATTGGAGGCAAAATTGGAGAGAGTTCTGGATTTGGGCATACTTGGAGCTTAGCACATCTTGTGTGTGTGCTATTGTGGTTCCATTTATTTTGAATTCCCTAGTGTGAAGTCAGTTTGTCTAGAATATGATCAATAATAAGGAGATTTGGTGACTTCTAACTGACTATATTGCCAAAGCAAGTTATTGCATTGCATTAGTTTTCATAAGTTAGTGTAAACTGTGATTCCAACAACAAAAGGAATACGACTAAACATCTCATTAGTTTGTATATCTGTGACTTTACCATATACATCAGAAATACATAATTTAAAAAAAAAATTAAAAAGAGGGAATTCTCTTTATTCTTTCCTCTTCCCCCATACTACATCCTAGCATCAGCTTAGGGTCTGAGTGAATTTACCATATACATCAAAAATACATAATTAAAAAAAAACATTAAAAAGAGGGAATTCTCTTTATTATTTCCTCTTCCCCCATACTACTTCCTAGTATCAGTATCAGCTTAGGGTCTGACTCGATGGGATACCCTCTGAGACGGGAATTATATTGTTTCTCTGTTTCCCATTTGGGTTTTCTACACATCATGAAAGAGCCTTCTTATCTGGTCAACGTTAGCAGGCATCAATGTGACTGGACAACGCTTATACTGTATGAAGAACAACACAACCCAATTAGTTACTGATAGCACCAGTGATGTTATTAAGCTTCATGCACGGAAAACATTAACTAAAGCAGGAGGTCCAAGATACATATCATAGACCAAGTTTTCCAGATTGACAGCTACAGGAAACCTCACCTGAGTAACATACTTGAAAACGCAGGCATAGCAGAAGACAAACCCAGAAACTGTAATGACAGATGGATTTGCGCGTTTCTGCGAACAGAGAGGACAAACAGTTCTATTGGAAGGCAATGGAATCCCCTCTTTGGCAACCTGTTCATAACAAATGGATTAGACGTGTAAAAGTAAAACAGCAAGCATTGACAAACTTCAAGTGCTAACAAGCCCAAAGAAATGAGTGATCAAAGCTAAGAACTATAGATCTTTCACTAAATCAATACTGCTGCAATTTCTATGCAGAAAATATGTCATTTTAATCTGGGAGGATTGTCATTTTTATGTCTCATTATATCTATGATCTCATCACTAAATACTTCAATGCTGCTAAATATTCAGAACTTTGTAGAGCGAAAGCTAAGATGGATTGCAGAACACTTCACCTGGGGAGAAGGAGGTGGTGGAGGTGGGGGGTATATGGTTGGAGCTGACATTCTCTCTTCAGCAGATTGGTACCACCATTCCATCATCTATAAGTTTAAATCAATTCAATATAAGTTAGCAGGTATGGTCCACATAAGAGAAGCAAATGAAAAATAAAAATGGAAGATTAGATACCTCATTCAAACTGAATTGAATATGAGAAAATATGCAAGAACCTTCTACTTTTTTCTTTTTTTGTATATTTGCATTTTTAAACTTTCCACTCCAGGAAAACGGAGGAAAAGATTTGTCCAATTGAAGATTTGAAAATCCTTTTGTTTCATCAATCTATTTGTGTGTCTACCAAAATACATGTGAAAATCAAAGAAAGAGCAACCTACAAACTTAATACTATTTTTCCTAATTATTTTTCCAAATATAACAACATAGCCATACTCACTTTAAAGAAGAATACTGCTGCGATTAAACCAGTCTGCGCATAATCCAGGACTGTGTACGTACCACTGAGCAATGCTCCTTGTACTGCCTGTGAATGTAAAATAATGTCACATAACAAGAAATGTGAAATGAAGGGCAATTGAACCAGTGGTCATTTCATATTTCAATAGTTGATCATTTGCACATCTAATGTCTCATTCAAATCCAGATCACTATGTGTACGCTAATACACCATAGACCTTATCCTTAGTCTTATTGCTTTTCACAAATAAATATAACAGAATCAAGTTTTGGTTAGAGCTGTTAACAAAACAGATGAAGTTATACCTTCAACCATGGCGGACCACGGAGTCTCTCACGTTCACGGCTTCTTGTTTTTGAAATTCTAGAAGATGTATCCATCTACCTTGACACCAAAATATTGTATTTCAGCTATTGCACCATATACACAGAAATAAGTCATGAACAATTCATTCTCATAACAAAAGCCAACAGACAAAAATATATATATATACATATAGTATCAACTAATGTGCCACTGTTCACACTAAAACTATAGAAGAACACAGAAGAACCCAATTAAATTCTTGTCACACTATACCAGCTCTTGCCCAGTAGCTCGACAGACTTGAATCCCAAGAACATGCAATCCTAAAGAATAAAATCCCGTCGCATCCAACAAGTATAACATCTGGTAAGCAAATGAAAATCCTGCATCATAAGTGCCAGGTTAGAAACTTAGAATGATTTATCTCACCATGTGACAGTTAACATGGATAAGAACCTCTGTTAATTCTAAACAAATTTTATCAGACTAATTCACTGAAAAAGTTTGCCACAACAGGGTTCTTTTGTTGTTTTTAAAAATGAAAGACAAAAGAGCTCAAGCAACATTAAGAAAAAGGCATGCAAGTGCTTTCTTTGAACATAAAAGTTGCATGATGACACAATATAAGCATCTTTTTTCTGCTTACACTATTCTTTTGTTGTTTTTAAAGATGAAAGATATAAGAGCTCAAGCAACATTAAGAAAAAGGCATGCAAGTGCTTTCTTTGAACATAAAAGTTGCATGATGACACAAAATAAGCATCTTTTTTCTGCTTACACTAGGTTAAACATTCTTGCATATCGTCATATTTGCTAGAGGAAATGTTAAGAACAAAAATAAAAAGTTTCTGGGTAGCAAGCAAATGCCTGGCTAGGAGATGCATACCTTCACTGCTAGCATGCACCCATGGGTAGCAAGCACCTATAAATTTCTGGATCTTCTTTGCCAAATGTGTCCTAACTGATGCTTCTGCATCGAAACTTCCTCTTGAAACACCAGAACCGTCACCTCTATCAACTATATCAGCATCATCAAATCTTTCACCACTATCTCCCCATAAAGTTGCTTGTAGTCTGGCTTCCCTTTCTCTAGTATAGATTGCGTGCAATTTTGATTTGAAGTATGGCAATACAACCTGGTACACATCATTTCAAAAATTATTACTCTTTTCTTACAGCTATAGTAATTAAATTACTCAACCTTACGCTAGTTAAGAGAAATTACACTAGCATCATCTTTCAAAAGTTCATATTCGATGAACGAGGTCCCAAAGGGCATCCAAATTTCCAAATTTGACAAGGAATCTCAACATTTTAAACTATCCCATGAGTAATCAATCGCATGCCACACATAAAAGCTATACGAAACCTACAACTACTGCTTGCCGAACATTCTTTTGTCATCAATCCATAACAACCAGCATTTCAAAAAAGCAAAACCTCCCTATCAGTATCAAACTATCAATCACATGCCAAACAACAACGGTAAACAAAATCTACAACAACCGCATGTCAACCATAACAGACCAGCATTTCTAAAAGCAATAACTCCTCACTTCCAAACAACCAATAGCTCCGAAAACAAGCAGATATTCTTACCAAAAACACTACATACAGAACTTTCTGCTTTCTTCTCCAATCCAGAATGATGAAATTCATCACCCAGGATCAACCGAACATCGTCCTAACATCAAACCAAGCCTTCAACCCTATGCAATCACACTAGCATCATCTTCAGAAAGTTTAATGTTTCATAAATAAGGTCTCGAAAGGGTATCCAAAGTTCCAAACTTTTAAGGTATCTTAACATTTCGAACCATCTACGAGTAGTCAATCACATACCACACTTAAGACATATACAATATCTATAACTACTGCTTGTTTAACTATCAAGAAACCAGCATTACTAAGACTATAAACTCCTTATGGCCGAACAACCAACGCCTCCAGTTAAAATTTAAATGTTCCTAGTAGTCCTGCATCGAAAAACAGCAATAACAACCGAAAACAAGCACACATTCTCACCAGAAACACAACCGAGAGTACTTTCTGCCTCTTCTCCAACCCGGAATGATGAAATTCCTCACCGGGGCTCAACCTCGCATCCTCCTTCTGCACCTTAACCTTCACAGCCCTCCTCCTCAGCCCATACAAAGATTCCGAAAACGAAGCATCTGCAACAAACAAAAAAGAACCAATCTTTCATCACCCAATTCGCACACAAACAACACCCAATTCAATCCCAAACTCTCCTAATCCAAACAGGAAAAACAAAACCCCTTCAAAACCTGTGGTCCTTAAGCTATGGGTTTCGAGAATGAGCATGAGGAAAGCGAAGAACTCGTCTTCGTAGTCAAGAACCCTGTGCAGAAATGGCCTCCGCAAAGCCAAAACCTGAGAGAGACGGCAACCCAAAACCATAAGAAACCCAGAAAACGAAGAGTGGGAAATTACAGATGGGTCCTTGAGGAGGGAGACTTACGCCGACGGAGTAGGTGAGGGCGGCGCGGAGGCTGGCGGGGAGCTGCTGGGCGGCGGCCATCTCGAAGAAGGTGGGACGAGTCCCTTGGCCTCCCACCTGGAAAAGCATCGTGCTTTGTTTCTCTCTGTCTGACTGAAGCTCAAGCTTTTTGGGGAAGAAGAAGAAGAAGAAGGAGTTTTTGTTTGAGCTGAAGAGTGAGTGAAGCTCTAATAGGATACGTCTCTTTTGTGTGTAAAAGTGTTTTTTTTTTTTTTTTTTTTTTTGTTTTCGGAATAATGAGGTAGCAAGTCATCTCTCGGATATGTCACTAAAATCAAGAGGTCATATATTTTACTAGACATGAGGATTATATGCTAGGCCACTCAACCACTAGCTGGATACTGATCTAGATTAAACTATAGGTAAACTACAAAACCGACAAATAAATGATGAAGTGTTAGTCTGGTTACTTTTGTGTAATGACTGGTTATGTTGTTGATATGATTTTGAAATCATGAATGTTGCTTTGTATTAAGATTGAGGTCTAAAAGAGTATCCTCATAAAATGATTTTGCCCTTTTCTGTTAGCTTCATACCTTGTTTTGGACTTTTGGTATGACTGCAAAAGTTTGAGTTGTTTTGCTTCGAAATTAAAGATGGATCTGGAGTTCGATTAGACATGCACCAGCAGATAGACATCATGGATCGTAAGTGTATCATGCTGAAGATACCAAAATGGGGGGGATCTCGATTGTTCTATAAGATAAGTAGAACAATCCACTTGGACTTTCTTTGAGAGTATGACAAATCATAAGAGAAGGGTCATGGTTTTACGTACACTGACCTAGAGTTGGAGGTGGTGATGACTGATGAAGGTTCTTCACTGAATAGTATTCCATATATTATCTAGCCATATAGTCAGAGAATACAGTCAGAAAACTCGGGGACTAATTAAAGCTTAAGCCACCAAATCTTCGCTTTTGAATAAAAGCAAGCATGTCAGGTTTAGATATAATAATGAAACTAGAACTACTCTTAACTGCATAAGTACATGTTGTCTATCAAAGCTTGGAAGGCGAGACAATTCCTGGAGCAGCACTATTCCTTTTCATCCTGTCCTAGCTCGTTTTGTGGAGAAGGCATCAGAATCAGCATCAGCTGTGACGAGTCCCTTGGCCTCCCACCTGAAAAAGCATCGTGCTTTTGAAGCTCAAGCTTTTTGGGGAAGAAGAAGCTAGAAGAAGAAGAAGAAGAAGAAGATCGAGTGTGTTTGTATGAGCAGAGTGAAGCTCGAATAGGATATGTCTATATGTATGTAACTATGTATAAGTATTATCTTTTTTGTGTGTACAAGTGTTTTTTTTGTGTGTGTGTGTGTCATTTTGATCGGAATGATGAGGTAGCAAGTCATCCCAGATATCTTACTCAAGTAGTAAAACGCTCATCAAGCTCACTCCACTAGAGGATAGATGTATAACTAGGCAAATCTAGACTAACAAACTTTCAAAAAAAAAAAACACTTCGGGGGGTTAATATTAAGATTGAGGTCTTCAAAAGTATATGTTTATAATGAAACTAATCCCCGTCGCAAGTGCAATAACCTGAAGACGCTTCGAATCTTCTAATCATATGAAGGAGAGGAGTTGAGACTCGAACATTAGACACGAGGATTCTATACTAGGCCACTCGACCAACGGTTGGACACCTCTTTTTTTATTATTAGTAAACTAGATCAACTACAAACCGACAAATAAATGATGAAGTGTACGTTAGTCCGGTTACTTTTGTGTAATGACTTATGTTGTTGATATGGTTTTGAAATCATGAACGTTGCTTGTGCTGCATGCGTATTGATGAGGTAGCAATAAGTCACTTTACATAGGTGAATAACATGTCAGTTTAGTCTGTATTCGGATCGAGGTCAGTCAGTGTAAGAATTGAAGTGTTGTTATTTGCAAAACGTTTTAAATTCTTAACGTCTCAAATCTGTTGGCTACAAAATGATGGGAGTTGAGATGTACTCGAATGCAAGACATGAGACTTTCATGCTAGGCTACTCAACCAAAGATTAGATGAGTGATTCGACTTGTAATCACGTTTGCTATGGCTAGATAAACTAGGGTCTCTTTCTTGTTTTATAGGTGAGTTTGAGTGAGCTTGAGTATCTACATTTTGGATTCGTGACGAGAGAGCCATGAATCTTTTGTTTCTGAATCCAAAAACCTACCTCGAACTCTGAGGCCATATCCTTTTTCCAGCTCTAAATCACGTAAAAATTTCTTAATTTTCAAACTTTCTGCTCGTTATAAATTTAAGAACTTAACCTCTAAGATCCTTACAAGTACGAAGTTTAATGTTTTTAATATAGGCGCTCTTTCTTAATGCTAGCAGGTAGTAAGGCCATCTCTAACCATTGTCCTAAAACTTATAATAAGTTTAAGTTTTTTAATTTTACATCTCTAACCTATATACAACTTCAGCCAAAATAGGTTTAAACCTAAAAGAGGTCCTATTTTGACTCAATTATTTAGGAGGAATCTTAAATTTCACACTCATTAATTGAGTGGTCCCCACATATTATATGTTAGGTTTTGACAATAAGAGTTGGAGATGCAAAACTCATATGACAAAATAGGTTTGGGTGAGTCAAATTTTAAATTTAGATATAAGTTATAAGACAATAATTGGAGATGTCCTAACAATTTATATCATTCCTCTTAAATGAGCTGATTTCGGTTTGTTGTAAGCTAAATCTTGTGAAAGGAAAAAGATGCAAGTAAAGACAAAACCATTAGCTCAAGGTAAAAAGGTAAAAACCTCAAAAACTGTGAACTTTGAAAGTAAACAGCAAAACACAAAGAGATGAAATGGGCTTCTCCTCTTTCTTGTTGTCATAAACCAAAAATGATGGGGAAAGTGTGGAGGTCGGTGTTGTTTCTGGCTCCGCCGTGCGTTGCCTTCGCTCAGTTCGTACTATGGAGAAAGCATGTTGATCGACTCCAACGGCTTCAAGCTGCTGAGCAAATATTGCAATCTGCTGAGGAAACTTTGAACAGGTGATGAACCCAGAACACAATGCCAGCTCTGTGCTTTTGGTTTCTTTCTAATAGTTTGTACTCATTTTTATGTGTTGTTGATGTTGGTGTTTTAAGGAAGATGGAGAAGATGAGACGTCAGCTGATGTCAGATAAGTGAACAAGCCTCATCTCTGGGTATGTGCTTCTTCTTCTTTCTGTAAAGCTTGTTTTTTTGTTTGTTTGTTTCCTGCTTCGGTAATGCATCAAAATTTTGTGGCTTTTGTGCTTCTATGATAGGCCCGTGTTGTAGTTTTTATAAGAAATTTGAATAGAAGAAGTTGAAGTTGGTTTGCCAAATGGGTGCTTTGGAAAAGGATGAAACACAGTGTTGCAAGACTCCGTTTTTATGAATGTGTTAGGAAATATGGCCTTGTTTGATCGGCAGCTATTTGGGACATACACTTTGTGCGATTATGATACTTTTTTTATGCCTTGATATATTGCAAACCGGTTTCTTGGACCCGGTTTTGAGGCATGATGCCAAACCCTTCAATTTAAGGGAACACAAAAGTCTAGTAGATAGTCAGGTTGCAACCAGGAGGGGGTTCAGATGCTGTGTTGTTTCGACTAACTCCTTACTGGTCTGATGTATTCAGAAAAATGAGCAAGACTTTCGAAATCTAATTAAGTTTTAGTTTCATGCTATAGTCCCTTCGGCATTATCTGTTCTTGGCTTTGCTTGTTTGATGATCTTATTTTAGAAGCAAGTATTGCCTTTTCCATTTTAACATGTCAGTTTGCTGACATAGTTATAACTTGTCAATTTTAGAACTTGAAATACTGTATTTACTGCAAGTCATTCAATTGTAGAACTTGAAGGATTTGTGAATGGAAATGACAGAATATTGTGAGAATAGTAATGGTTTTCTAAGCTTTGTATTATGAGAATGAAATGTGTTGTTACATTAGTCTCATGTCTATGCCATTAAATAGGGCTAAGCCCTGCTCAGACAGCTTAACCAATTCTAATTGTCCCAGTAATAAGGAGCCAAAGGGGATTTCAGCACACTAATCACAGTCTAACAATTTTCTCACTTGTTCAGCAAGTTTCTAACTTTATGGCAACTGAATGAGTGAGCTGAGCTGGCACTGTTAGAATGTCGATGTAAAGGCTTCCAAAAGAATCAATTGAGCCATTGTAGACTTCATCATTTGCTTTCTAGAAGAACTAGATAAGGCTCTTTCTTTGATTTAAAGAGTAAGAAGCTAACATCTGGGCAAACAAAGCTGCAATTAACCCCAAATGTTGTACTTGTACCTCCCACTGTACTACACTAATCTTTCTCCAAACTATGTCCCACCCTTTCTTATCTACTGATGGCAAAGTCTCTTGGTTACATTGATTCAATTGGTAGATTATGCGAGTAGTTGTTTTCCATTCGCTGTGACTAAAAAAGTACAGTTCCTTAAAATCCACTGTTTTTGCAGATTGCAGGATATAACTTTGTTGGTTGTCTACAATATGTAAGATAACTATGTTTAGGCACAAATTGTTCTAGATATATAGTTTGAATACATGAAGTAGAAGTCATTTCAGTGAACTCACGAGCCTGATGCCGCACCCTTAAATTTAGCCTACACAAAACTCTATTATAGGTCTTGGAAAAGGGTTCAGACTCCTTAACCCTCAGCCTATTGGTCCATTGTATAGAGGAAGATCAAGACTTCCCAAACTTGTTTATGGTTTAGTTCATCTTTTAGTATCTTTGGTGTTCACTATTGTTGTTTTGCTTTATAGAAGTGTTGCCTTTTGTAGTTATAACATGTCTGTTCGTTTGTAAGAAGCTGACATCTGGGGAAACAAAATCTTAGGTCCTTAGTCAACTTTGTCAAGCATTTCATATGTCTCCAGTGTTGTACCTCCCACTGTCCCACACTCTAAAGGAAACATCTTTTATCTTCTCCTATTGAGTACTGGAAAAGATAAGTCTATATAGAGGTATGCAGGTAGTTGTGTTCCACTTGCTATGAATATATTGGTAGCAAAAAGAATATCAAAAGAGTGCAGACACTGAAATGTGTTGTTTTGGCATATTGCAGTACATAATTTGGTTGGTTGTCTACAATTTGTAGGATATGTATGATTAGGCGCAAATGGTTGTTGAAATAGTTTGAAATACATGAAGTGAGAAACATCAGTGAACTCATAAGGCAGCAATAAGAGTTCTAGAAGAGAGAGTGTAGGGTAGACTTAAGAAATAGGGAGAAGATGAGGAAACTATTAAGAGATTTGTTTGATTCAAATACTTACCCTGAACCCAAGTTCTTGCTGTTGTTCTTTTTTCTCTATGTGATTTCATTGTTTCTTTCTTTTACCTTTCAGCCAATTGACATGATATGGGAAAACTTACCTTTGATTACATGCTAATTGATTCTATCGCTGAACGTTTTTTTTTTTTTTTTCTGTTATTTACATGCAACAGGTGATCATGAATATTGCAGAGCCACTGAACTAAGGATGTTAAGCATACGACTTGCAGATTTAGTGTAAAGTAACTGGACGCAGAGTCCTGCTTTTTCATTTGATAACTAGATGACTCTATTATATGTTTATTTCATGAACGACTGTCTCATAACCTATAAGTCCGAAGTTAAACATTTCCGTTTCTTCTCATTTCACCAGGCCAACTACATTCCTCTTTCCCAAACAACATTGCAATAACACTAAAACAATGCTCCTTTTCTCACTTAGGCTCATGCAAAAAGGAGCCAAAATGTGAAGGCACTGTTATTACATGTCCAAAGTATTACTCTGAACAATACCATCCAAATTGCGAGTGTTAGCGAGAATCACTCTAACATGAGCTTTCCTTGTGATTTGTTTGGGTTTTTTTTTTTTTTTTTTTAAAAAACAACCTGTTAATGTATTTCGTATCAAAAATAAACACATGTCCAAATTATTAAACTCTTAGACTTTATGCTCATCGAAAAAAAAAACTCTTGACTTTTTGTTTTTGTCAACAATGAAAACAACACTTAATGCCAGCGCCTTCAATACCATTCTCTCTCTCTCCACACTACTGTTCACTGTAGAGCAGAATAGTAAGAGCACACTCATCATCATCATCAAAATGAGTTCTTCCATGTCAAAATTGAATCCTCTTGTGACTCAACCATGTTTATTGCTCGCCTACTACTTCAACCATCTTACCCAAAAAGTGGAAAATCAAGAGAAGGAGGTAGCTACCAGATTGGCTGCTCGCATAAATGAAGGCATAAGGTATAATTCGGTTTTATCCAACATTTCTTGCTAAAGTTTTCATCTTTCCTTATCATTCTTACATGGTTTAGCTGAAATTGCTTCTTTTAGTTTCAGTTTCTCAGTAAAGTTTACAGCTTTCCGTTTGTTTTTTGTCAGAATGATTAAGGACTGGCAGGATCTTAAGGAGAAGTTGGAAAAGAGCGAGACAAAAAGTGAAATGGAAGAAGCTTCATTTTGAGATGACTGGTAGTTCTTTACTGTTGTTTTTGAATATTTACTCCATATAGCTTTATGAAATCTTATGTAATTTCAAAGCAATAATATGGGTTTATATGCTTGATAGGGGTGTCACAAGCATCTGAGGAACCAGGTAATATATGTGTGTCTAATTCCAAATTCTATAATATTTACAACCGCAGAAAGTTGATACTGCATTTGCTCTGATTGACAATGCTAGAGAGTGTGGTAGAATTTTTACTTACATTTTCTTGTTTGTTATTAACATGTGACAGGTGATGAAGTTTGGAGCCTTGGATGCGTGTTTGGTGTAGGGTATGGTTTTGAGTTGTAACTTGAGAGATGTGGTACAGAAATAGTTGTTAGATAATTGCTTAAACCTGGACGGTACTAATGTGGTTGATCTGAGGGGAAAGACTTGTTATGTAGGAAGTGCTTTATGTAGTTGATATGGATGCTTACTTTTGTGCAATGACTCGTTGATATGGTTTTGAAATCATGAATGTTGCTTATGCTGATGAAAGATGTGTTTGGTTATATGCATTTTGAAAGTTTTTGTTCAACTTCAAATCTAGAGTCTAATATTTAAATTTTGTATGCCTCCTTTGAATTGTTGTTTCTGAAACCTGAAATGGAAATGTCTATGTAGAAAGATTTCTTTGGTTATATGCATTTTCAAATCTTTTGTTCCTCCTCAAATCTGGGTCTGATGATGTATGTGTAGCTTGAATCCACATATAGTAGATTATACAAGAATAACCAGCCAAATTTTGTTTCAAACCCTTGATAAATCTCTCGTACTTCACAGTAGTGGCATGAGAAGAAAGTAGAGGTCATAGAGCTGTCCAATTGACATGCATTCTAGTTTGCTATGGAATCTTTCCATGTCTGCATTGGTGTTTAAGGGAACTTGAAAGGTTTCAGTTGTTTAAGGGAATTTAATTTTGTATATTTTACCATTTTCTTTTAGCTTCATACCTTTGACTATGCAAGAATTTGAGGGTTGTTTTACTTCAAAAGATGGAGTTCAGACACCGGCAAACTTCATGAACCAAGTGTGATGCGACAATTAGCACTCTCCAGCTCCATGTAGTCAGTTCATCCTGTTAGAATGCATAGCAAGTTGAATTATGACTTCTCAACAGAGAAGCTGCAGTGGCAACTGAAATACGCCTCTGGTGGCGTTTGCTCTGGTAAGCTCTCACTGTGATATAAATGAACTTTTTGTTGATTGATTTACATTCATATATACATATGTAGTCATCATCTGCCTCGATTAATCTAAATGACCTCTGTTCCTCAATATTTCTGGCCACAAAAAATGATCATTTCATTCTAAACAAGGTATGAATCCAAAAGCCAAGACCGTTCATACACCTATCAACATCCAAACAGTATGAGCATACAGTACACAGAGAGATATATATACCGTACACAGACATATAGCAATCGATTTTTCTACTCGAACTTGGAGCTAGGATTTATATACAAGGATTATACACTTATTCCAACTAGGAAATCGTAATCACAACTAGGATTTTAATCTTGGTCCAACTAGGAAGAGCAATCCTAATCCCAGCTGGACTAGGGTGTAAAACCCTATTAGAGAAAGGAAAAATGTGATTAATCTTGTAGAGGACCTTGATTGTCAAAGTTGAGGAAAAACATAAATATATTGATTGGAAATTTGGATATATCTATTATTGATAGTTCTTAACTAGTGAATACAATCAGGAAACTCGGAGTAAGTTCAAGCCATCAAGTCTTCGCTTTTTTTAAAAGCAAGCATTGCAAGTTTAGATAATATAAAAATGAAACTAGAATTGAGTGCGATTGTTTCATCCTACTATAAATACATGTTGTCTACCAAAGCTTGGAAGGGAGACAATTTCTGGAGCAGCAATGTTCCTTTTTATCCTGCCTAGCTCGTTTTGTGGGGAGATCAGCATCACCTGGGGGATCATGATTCTCATGATTTTCAGATTCTTGCATGTTCTGTTTCATACTTGCATCTAGTGAACCTTCATCCATAGGAGTGCCTGTTCCTATTTTGTTATGCTCATCTGAGGTAGCTGATGTCGGCTTGACCCTGTTGTCTTCCATCTTCCTTTTTTGCCCAAACATCATTTCAAGATACTTTGCTTGTTCCTCAATTCGCAACTGCAGCTTTCTTTGAGTCTGCATGAATGAATATGACATCAGAACATGTGAAACCCCCCACCCACCGATTCTCTCCCCTTGGAAGTGTGACTGTATTTCATTTCACCCTCACGTTACTACATTACCTTGAGCACTCTAGCCAGTTCCCAACATGTAAACAGTAGTACATTTGTATACAGACATGAAAACAATGCATAGCTTCCAACTGCATACCTCAAGTTGCTCATAAAGCCGCTTCTGGAGTTCTACCTGCAACCATAATGCTTCAGTCATCCCCATACTGCTCCAGCTAGATACTGAAATATGCAAGGCCGCTTAGTTGCTAAGAGTTCAAATGACAGTCAAGTTAATTCCGAAAGCAGTTCATCACTGCCAGAAGACTAATTAGATAAATCCTCGAGCAGCCGATCCTAATTCGTCACATGATTATTTTGGCAAATCAAAGCTTTTGAAAATGCTGTTGAGGTCATAAGAAGAACAAAGGAGGTAAGCATTACCTTCTGATGACTCCGGTATGTATCTGGCTGTTCTATATTTCTGAAAATTATGAGAAGAAAAAGAGCTTCATCAAAACATATACTAACCACCATCATGTTAATTAGGCACTGGCCAAGGATGGAGCTATTGATATTATGATATACCTGTAATTTACTTCTTACATGGTAGATTGTCAAGCCTTCTTCATGACATCTAAGATACCCTCAGGAGTGGCTCCTGTTTCTTGAAGTTATTAGTCAATGACAAAAGAAGCTTTGTGATTTACAGACCTACTGAAATGTAGAAATATAACAAGATATAATGATGGAAAAAAGAATATGATAATCTGTGTTACCCACTTTCACTACCACCAAGCTGGATGACAGCTTCAACAAAAGCTTCATGAAGTTCTTGTATCCAACGAATTCTAGCTTTGGTTGAAGGTGCACTGGACTCTGGGTCAGGGCTAGTACAATTGTCCATAGCAAGTTTAAGGTAGGAACCTAACCTTTTTAGCTGCAGGAGAAAATATCAGACGAAAATTATACAGCGCACCCGTCATCTTTACCGTTGATTTTGACGCGGACCTTTGACTTTTTCAAAATCAATGGTAGAGATGACGGGTGCGCTGAATAGGCTCCCAATACCAGAAACAAAAATTTGGAGTCAAACTTTGGCGTTTGTGCCTTTATATAGAGTGTGGTTCTGAAAGATGAGATTTGCCAATCCGTTGAAATTGATCATCTATCTAGCTAGAGAAGAATTCAAACCCACATTCTTATCCCTTACAAAAAAAGTTGATTTCACGATATAAATTAGAAAAATTTTATTCACACACTCCAATTTGTTAAATACACATCCTATATTTTTTATAAAATTTTAAATTCCTTTTATACCCTTTCTTCTTCCAAATGAACAATGAAACATAATCAAAAAAAGCTTTCTCCTTCCTCTTCAGCCACTAACACCAGCAAATTGATTCATCAAAATCTCATCTCATTTGCTCTTATCCATATATATGTATATATTATAACTCAACAAAACTCATTTAGATTCTATCGACATTTTAGATTTTGTATATTGATAATTTTCTTCTGAATTAAACTGAAGGAAAATTCTTTAGGTCTTCTCCACCACTATTAATTAAAGAGAATACAAACATGTTTTAATAACACTCACACAAATCATGCTCATGGTTTCTTCATGAACAATTGGTATCGGATCTCTGATCAATTTATAAGATCATAAACCAAGTCAAGTTATGATGTTTTATTAATAAGAAAGAAGAAGGAATTAGAGAAAATAGGTGAAGGCGATTGGGAGAGAGAGAGAGAGATTAGAACTAAAGCTAGAGAAGGGCAGAAAAGGAAAAATAGGGGAAAAAATGGCAAAAAAGAAATTAGGGGGTGTGTACGTATAAATTAGGGATGTGTGATAAAATTACTCTATAAGTTATTTTAAAATCTTTATGTATCAAATAACACAAGAATATATAAATCGTTATAAATGACTAGATTACACCGTGTATACACACGTCATGCATACAAGAATTTATCCAGTTCAATTAAAATAGTCTCGGGTCAAAATAGAATTCTTTACCAAAATACCCTCTTAATGTGTGCATAGACCACTTTTCTATGCTTAATGTTGAGTACAAAACCTAGTGATTACAAAACCTAATTCCTGTCACAGACCCTACATGTCTCATTAGGTAGGGACTCATTCGAGCTCTCTTGTCACAAACCTTAGTCGTCTCATCCTCAACACCATTTTTCGACGCAAACCATTGAGATTAGGAGCTGGAGTACTAGAACTTCGGTTGACGTACATCTCTTTAGGCTTGAGAAAAGGGTTGTTGTAAAATGGCTCGTCCATTGTTAACAAATCCACCGGCTGAAGTTGCCCTTGTTTCACTGATTGAACGACACCCAAATCCCAAGGACCTTCTTCCTCTTTCTCTTTGACATTCTTAGGACTCGTCAGAGCGGCGACAGCGTTCCTCTCAGCTACATGAAGAAGAGTGTTCTTGGGAAGATGATACTCGTGATTAGGTCTCCACCCTTGAGTTCTTGATTCTTGTAAACAAGGGTTTCTTGTGGCTTAAGGTGTCTACCATCAGGGTATTCCTTCTTTAGCTTCTCTTTGATATCGTTCACCGTTTCTTCTTTTGAACCAAGCTCCACCGAGTATGCAACAGGCACATCTTTGAACTGAATGAACATGAGCTCTATATCCCTATCCCACCAAGCCATTGTATATGATCACATTCAAAAGAAGAAAATCAGCTTTCCAGTTTTCTACTCGAACTTGGAGCTAGGACATATATATATATATATACACACACACACAGGATCGAAGGAGGACGTCCGCAAAGGAGTAATAGTGCGGATGGTGGGTAGCCCACCAAAGTGGCCATCGCCATCGCCATCGCCAAGGGGTCAGAGAACGGTCGCTTATGCTAAGAACGGAGAAAGATGAGAGAGAGATGAGACACGATAATTTAACAAAGAGAGAAGGGAGAACATATGAGAAAATAGGTTTTGTGGTAAGGTAGGAGACAATCTTGACCATTGATTTAGAATGAACGGTCAAGATTCTTTTATTAGGAAATATTAAAAGATTAACTGCAGCCAGCTCCATGTGGGTTCCATCACATTCTTCCGACGACGTCACATTCTTCCTCTTTCTCTTGTGGCATTCTTCCTCTTTCTCTCGTGGTGATCGAAGGAGGACCACCCGAAGGAGGACGTGACAGCCGGCTAGAGAGGCTAACTGTTGCTCCATGTGGGTTCCATGACATTCTTCCTCTTTCTCTTTTCGTTTTGACTACTTCTCTTCCTCTCTCTTACATCTCTAAACCGAGAAAACATGAACCAATTATGTCAAATAATTATCTTTCTTGGTCTAGCTAGCTAGCAAATCAATTTTCCGAGCGGGAAGACGATCAAAACTAAATCTAAATCGAGTTAATCGAGTTATATATATATATATATATATATATATATATATATTCTTCCAATGAGGGATCCCTTTTTTGGACATATATGAGGGATGAGGGATTACACCAACTTTTCGATCACAAAATCACATCTTCACCGTTCAATATGTAGTTCTATATGAGTAGATCACTTCTGTAAATTTTCAGAAATTTTGGTGATCGTTAAGGCATTCAAAACTACGATTTATAATTATAAGCATGAACGGTTCATGTTTGGCAGATTTGGTTCGTTCATTGATTTAATCTTGTTCGACACCTTAACGATCACCAAATTGGCTGAAAATTTGCATAATTGATCTATATATAAGGACCAACAAACTGAACGGTAGAGATTCAAAAATATAATCGAAAAGTTGGTGTAATTCTCCATCCCTCATATATGTCAAAAAATGGATCCCTCATTGGAAGGGCCCTATATATATATATATATCTATATATATATATATATATATATATATATATATATATATATAGACACACACACAAGGTATGCAAGTACATGCAACTCTATTATGCTTGTATCGAGGTTGTTGTCAAGTTTTCACCTAGACCTCTTTGGCTGATAACACTTCTTACAGTATGAACGGAAGAGATCCAAATGGATATGTTGATTGCATGTGGTCAATCTGTGATGTTCATGACCAGGTTTCCATCACGTCGTTTTCTATTTTAATCTCTGTTTTTGGTCCCAACTCAATCAATGATATGGCCAAGGAACTCTACAGTTAGTAGTTGGGGCTCCTACTCAGGAGCGCTGCATGCCATACATCCTCTAACAGGACTTGTGTGCACGTGCCTTACAAGTGGGGGTGGGTGTTTTGTTTTGAAAATTTTAGCAGCGCTGCGTGATAGAATTTTCCTCCTACTCAATAAAAGGTCATAAGACTTTTAGATGTCAGGATCTTTCCACTGACTTGTAACCTTGTGGCTGCTAGGCTTTTTGTTTCTTAGGATTTAGAATGCTCGAGGTCTATGATTACTCCATACTCCATAACAGACGTATTATTCTTACTTTGATATATTGTCTGTTCTTGTTTTATATATGTTTCTGCTTGTACATAATGGGTGTCTTGATTCACAAACTAAGTTCGGAAAATTGTTAAAAGATTTCTACATGTTAATTTTTTGGGTGAAGAAGAAGGAGCGAAGTGAGTCTTTATTAGGATATGTATACGTATACGTATAAGTATTCTTTTTATGTGTATGTATTATTTTTGGGTGTCATCTTCGTCACAAGATGGGTAGCAAGATAGTAAAACGCTCATTGACCTCCTCCACAAGAGGGTGTATTTGTAAGTATGACTAGCAAAGCTAGACTAACTAATCACCTAACAAGTTTGTATCAAGATTGAGGTGTAAAAGAGTATATAGGACTAATTTATGTACGTATAAAATTTAACTAATCTCCGGTCACGAATTCACCAACCTAAAGATGCGTCCAATCTACTAGCCATATAGAGGTGGGAGTTAAGACTCGAACGTTAGACTGTCCAGCCTAGACATATGAATTTTATACTAGACAACTTGACCACCGGTTGGATACTGCTTCTTTTATGACTAGATTAATTAAATTAGGTAAACAAGAAAACTAACAAATTAATGGTGAAGTGTTAGTCTAGTTACTTTTGTGCAATGACCGGTTATGTTGTTGATATGGTTTTGAAACCATGAATGTTGTTTGTGCTGATGAAAGATTTTTTTTTTTTGAAGGAAAGAAATACTTTTATTAATGAGTACGAATGTCGTACATGAGGGCATCTTTGATGAAATCAGGAGCATGAACATACCAATCTCTAGTTACATTGTCTTCATAATTGAAACTGGCAAATCTATGAGCTACTCTATTGGCTTGTCTTGGAGCATAGACCACTTTACAATCTTGAATACTACACACTAGACTTCTAATATCATTAACTAATGCAGCTAGAGGAGATAGGTCACAAGCTAAAGCATTGACAGCCTGAACAACCACCAAGCAGTCACTCTCAATAGTGATTGACTGGAGCTGTAATGCATGCACCAAATGCAGTCCTTTTTGCATCACAACTAACTCAATGTGAAGAGGAGAAGAAATAGATGCTTGCCTTGCTGCAAAAAAAGCTTGAAACTGCCCATGGGAGTCCCTTATCACACCCCCAGCGCCACCAAAACTGAAATTTGGGAGAAATGCGCCATCAGTGTTCAGCTTCAAGCAATTTGCAGTTGGACGAGTCCAGAACTTCACTTTTTTAGCAGAATGAGCTTTCGAATCACCCTGTGATAGATTAGCTTTAATAAAATCATCATACCATGCCATAGAAGAAGCAATAAGACTTTGAACAGAATGCGCCTTATTCCTCCAAAGAATATTGTTCCGATTAAGCCAAATACTCCATAATAAGATTAGAAACTTATCAAAGAGTATAGGTGATAAAACCTAGGATTGAAGGAGAAACCAATCCTTCCAAGTGCTTGAAGATGTCGGAAAGGAGAAAGGAGAAGCAGAGAAGACTTCCTTTGCAATCCGGCAATCACGAAATAAATGCTCAAGAGTCTCCACCCCTTCGTTGCACACATAACAACTCAGAAGGCCTTCATAACCTTTTGCAGTTAATGTTGTGCGTGTGGGGAGTAAATTATGCACTAATCTCCAACCGAAAATGGCTACCTTACTAGGAACCTTAGCTCTCCAAAGGACTCTCCAGATGTTCCCATACGGATCCCCATCAGAAGTGGACGCAAACACATTACCAAGTAACAATTCTCTAGCTATAGTATAAGCTGATTTCACCGAGAATAGTCCCCTGTCATTTAACTTCCAAGCCACTCTATCTTGACCAAACCTACGACTGAGAGGAATAGTAAGAATCTGATCGACTACATGAGGCTCAAAAGCTGCATACAATGCATTTAAATTCCATCTACCATGTTCCAAATCAAATAAGTCGGACACAGTTTCAAACACAGAGTCTGGAGGCTTGGTAATAGAATGAGACGAAATAGTAGGGATCCACTCATCTTCCCAAATATTAACCAAAGTATTGTTGCCGATTCTCCATTGTAAACCAGCTTGTATGGATCGGTCTAGCATTCATAATGCTCCTCCAAGAAAAGGAAGGTCTATCTCCCATATCTGCAGAGAGAAAAGAACCTTGTGGATAATAGAGAGCTTTGTACACTTGTGCAATCAGAGTATTGGGGTTTGTCAATAACCGCCAACCTTGTTTAGCTATCATAGCAAGATTGTGAGCATATAAACATTTAAACCCCATACCACCAGCTTCTTTAGGGGCACACATCCGCTCCCACGATCTCCAATGAATCTTTTTCTTCTCATCAGTACTACCCCAAAAGAATTGAGAACATAGTTGCTGAATATCATCACATAAAGACTTGGGGAGGAGGTAACAGTTCATAACGTAATTTAGAAGAGTTTGTGCAACTACCTTAATAAGTAGCTCTTTGCCTCCTACACTCAGAATTTTTGACCTCCAGCTGATGAGTTTCTTTGTTAGCCTCTCTTTGAGATATGCAAAAATAGCAGTCTTATTACGTCCCACATGAATAGGTAAACCCAAATATAGGCCATGTTCTTTGACACAATTTACCCCTAGAACCGAAGCCAATTGGTTCTGAACTTGGGGGCTCACATTGCCACTGAAAACAACACTTGATTTCTGGAGGTTGATCATTTAACCAGAAGCTCTTGCATAAATGCCGAGAATATTCTTTACTGCATGACATTCTTGTAAAGTGGCTTGTCCAAACAGAAAGCTATCATCCGCAAAAAGGAGGTGGTGAATAACTGGGGCAGTTGGGGACATCACCAGACCTTTCAAATCACCACTTTGAATAGAGGAAGAGATCAAAGATGATAAGCCTTCTGCACATAATATAAACAAATATGGTGATAACGGGTCACCCTGTCTTATTCCACGAGAAGGAAGAACAAAACCTGTAGGGTTACCGTTAATTAAAATAGAGTAGCTCACCGACTTGACTGTAGCCAAAACAATATTCACCCAATTTCTAGAGAAACCAAGTTTCAACAGTATACCTTCCAAATAAGGCCATTCTAATCTATCATACGCCTTAGATATGTCAAGTTTAAGGGAGAAGAAGCCCTCAACTTGTTGTCGGAGCCTCTTCATGAAATGAGCCACCTCTGTAGCTACCAAAGTGTTGTCTGAAATTAACCTTCCAGGCACAAATGCACTTTGAAGGGGGGAAATAATACTCGGAAGAATTCTTTTCAAACGATTAGCTAACACTTTGGAAGCTACCTTATAAACCACATTACATAAAGCAATAGGACGGAGATCCGATGCAGCTTGAGGCTCTGGAATTTTTGGTATTAGCGTAAGGTGAGTGAAGTTGGATTCCTGTGAAATCTTCCATGTAACTAGTACTTCTCTAACTGCCAAACACACATCATAACCCGCTATATACCAAAATTTCTGAAAAAAAACAAGGGGACATACTATCTGGACCTGGGGATTTTGATGGATGCATTTGGAACAGGGCTTTCTTTATCTCCTCATCAGAATAATCTTCAAGTAGAACAAAATTCATCTCTGGTGTTACACGAGATTGAACTGAATTCAGCACAGTATTCAATGCTATCTCGTCCACACTCTCAGCTTTGAATATATTCTCGTAGTATTGAACAAGAATTCCAGCAAGTTCCTGTGGTTCAGAAGTCCACTGTCCATCTCTATTAACCAAACGTTTAACTTTGTTTCTACACTTCCGGTTAGAAGCACGCTGATGAAAATAGGCCGTATTTCTATCCCCTTCTTTGAGCCATTGCACTCGAGATCTCTGCCTCCAATAAGTCTCATTGAGAGACAAAAGCTCAATATGACGGACATGTAAAGCTTTTTGCTCGTCAAAGTGTGTAATCTCAAAAGGTAGTCTCATGAGATGATCCTACTTGCTTTGAATCAATTTCATTTCAATATGTCGTTGCTGAAATACACCCATATGCCATTTGAGGAGATGATCCCCGGTTCGAGTAATCTTCGTGCTAACTTGTTGCATATGTTCCCCAGTTACAGGAGCCATCCATCCTTGCTCAACAATAGTCGAACAATCTGAATGTTGTAGCCACATCTCTTCAAACCTATACCTGTTAGGTGATCTGAGTACTGCACTAATCGGCTCCGGGTTAACCTCCACAAGGAGAGGACAGTGATCCGATTGGCTTAGGGGAAGTGTAACAACCCTAGAATAAGGAAACTTATCCCGCCAAGCAGGGTTCTGGCAAGCTCTATCTAAGCGTTCCTTTGTATACCTATTGGACCATGTGAATCGAGCTCCTACAAACCCCATATCCAAAAGATCACAATCAACTAAAGCTTGTCTAAATCTGTTCATCTATGCCATGGACCTTGGAGGACCCCCTGATTTGTCTGCCAAACACATGACTTCATTATAATCACCAGCCACAATCCAAGCCATGTTTGATTCACCCGCAAGCATACGTAATAATTCCCAGGTCTCTGTTCTATCTGCAGTAGCAGCAAAACCATACAAACCGGTAAACCTGAAAACGTCAACAGATCCTAACTCACCCACTTCCACATCAATATAATTGGTGGAGAAGTGTCAGAGTCGAATTGGTGTTTCATTGCGCCAAAACAACCCAAGGCCACGGCAACTTTCTACTACAGGTGAGCAGATTACCCCATCAAATCCCACTGCCCTCATAATATCAGAAAGGAGACTTGGAGAGGCCAGAGTCTCGGAGAGAAAGATGATACTTGGTTTGTAGAGGCGTACCAAACTAACCAATGCATCTTGAGTTTCTCTGTTGTTCAGCCCCCTGCAATTCCACACAAGAATTTTAAAAGGCTGCATCAGTTACTACGAGACAATATCACGTCATCGAGATGAAATTGGCTGACGGCGAGAGGGTTAACTCTCTCTAGGGTTTTTTTTGGAAGCTTCTTGTGCTGATGAAAGATGTGTTTGGTTATATGCATTTTGAAAGTTTTGTTCTTCTTCAAATCAAGAGTTGCATCTGAGACTTGAAATGGAAAGGAAAAATGATTTAGATAATGTCTTACCTTTTTAGAGAAGTAAATTTTTTTTTTTTGATCAAAAGGTCATACGATTCAATAAAGAGCAAGCAATACAAAAACGACGCACCCCAGAGAGGTCGTCAGAAAGCATCGTTTCGTAGAATCCCCAATCCTACACTACCCAAAGCATAAGCCAAGAAATTCCTAGTACACTCACCTTGTAGCGATTAAGCACGATTTTACCAGTAAATTAGGATCCGCGGAAAACTATCATATCTTACGAATGCACTAGTCTACCTGGACCAAACTAAATTTAAACTAGGGGCCCAAGCCCAACTTTATTAGCCAAGGCCCATTCGAGCCCAATTCCAAGAGGAGCCAATGATGTTGCCCTAGCCGCCTCCACCTTTTCGCCGACGTCATCACCATCAAAGCCAAGCATTGCCGTCATAGCCAAAACCAGGGTCTCTATGTCCTTGCCAGATTGATTCAAGATCTGATCGATCTCAATTGTTTCACACCACCACCATCAATGCCATCACAATCACCATGAGTGAAGGGAGAGAGGTCGAAGCTTGTATTAGATAAGAATTGGCGAGCCAAACCGCGGTCACCACCATAGATTCGACGGAAGAGAGGAGGGAGGATCCCCATCACAGTCGAAGAATGAAAAGAAAAGACTTCCATATCGTCGTCGCCATGGCAGCCGTCTCCATCTCCATAGTCGAAAATCACCACCGATCCACCAAAGAGATCTCTAGAGACCAGATCCGAATAGAGAAAAACTCCACCATAGCCATCCAAGAGAATAGCAAACACGGAGAGGATTAGCAGGGTGAAGCCTGCTTTGGTCTCCATTGAAAAACAATGGAGAAAGTTTGGTCGGGCTCGAAACCCTAGCAGCTGGCTAGGGAGGAAAGAACGATAGTTATAACTTATATTGTTATAATTTGTTTAGAGAAGTAAAACTTTAGTATCTGACCTTCAAAAAACTTCAAAACAGTATTTCACGTTATTACCTTGACTAAATATTAGTACCTGGAGCCGTTAGTTCCGTTAAAAACTAACGGCATATATATTTTTGACATAAAGTAACCACTTTGCCCTTTATTTTTTGTTTTGATATTTTTTTTTTTCATATTAGTCTTAATTAAACACTTATTAAAGACTTAAACAGAGAAGCGCCGCCGGAGATCATGCTACACCAATAATAGCTTTTTAAGGATGAAGTCTGGTGACAGATTAATACAACCGTCTCTACTGAGTTTGAGACAAAAATTTTGAGACTGTCTTTAATAGTATTACTGACACATTGCAGTGCGTCTCTAATAGTAGTAGAGACACGACATGTTGCGTCTCTAAAGTTTTTGGCGCGACCTCAAAAACGCGGCATTTTTTGGCACAAAATTTTGGAGTACTCTTTGAAAAAAAAAATACAAGTTGAATTTGTCAATGTGTAAATCAATACAAGTGTGTTCGATGTCAATTACTCTTTACTGGGGTTAGTGAAAGTGTAGAATATTTACTGTCAGTTTCATGAATAAATGAGATAAATGCTTAGTCAAGGTGAATTCTTGTTGTATCCATGTTTATGATGGGTGCTGACTCTGGTTGATGATGGCTTCTTTGTTTGATTTGTTTAGTATTGATATAAGGTTTTGATTGCTGAAAATGTAGGCTCTGTGGCTCCCATGCTTTCTGATCAGGAGGTTGCGGAGGTGAATAGGTTGATAGACGATTTGACTGCTTTGAATTCCAAGCCTGTTGGTTCAGTAATATATGTGTTCCGCTGTATTTCAACTACGTACTTGCTCTTAGTGTCTAGAGATTAGAGATTGAATGCTAGTTTTGCTTAGAAGTGCTTTATATTAATGTGTTGTAATTTCATCATATGTTTTGTTTACTTGCTCTTACTTGCCTGTTGGCTTTCTGTAAATATGATTGGGGAATCAATTGCGTTCTTATTTGGATTAGCAACTAAAGTACTACACATGCCATTTGCTAGGCTTGTATCTCCTTTAGGTATTCATATATATTCTAGCATCATTTTGGCTGTATGAATCATTTTGCCATTTGCTACATTACGGAAATTTTACATTGCATGCCTCAAACCATTCCTTGTGGCTTTCATGCATTGACGAAGTTATTTGTTATTGTTTCTAACTATTCAAAATTGGTCTTTTTATTTCCCACTCAGTGATTGCCAAGCTTGACTTTGGCAAGCTTGGGTGCATATATAGTTAAATTCAGTCCTGGCAATTCTAGCTGACTAAATTTTCTTGATACCTTTACCGTTCTGAGATAAGTGAGATAACTAATGTCTGCACTTTGTCGTCATTGCCATGCCATTCTGAGGTAAGCTAGGATTTTTCACTGATTTGTTACTCCTTATGGATTCACCTATTGTAGATTCCTGTATCAAGTACCTAAAACTTTAGATGATTTCCCAGTGGCGCTGCATTTATGTTCACATTTCATGTTTCTCCCACACATAACCTCTCAAAGGTCAAGTGCAAGACCATGGTACACTATTACGTCTTGCTCTAAGTTTGTGTCTAGATAATGCTGCTCCCATGTTATAAGTTCTGTCAGAGGTACTTTCTACTTGAAGGAAATCTCTGCCTCGACACTTTAAGAGAAGACTAATGTGTATTCCCATTTATTAGTCTAATGTTTCTTTTTTGGTCCAGAATTTAAACATGGTTAAGGAAGAAAGGCCACAAATTACAAGAGAGGAACCAGATCCTCCATTTTGGCTAAAAGTGTAGTTGAAGAAACAGATATAAACAGTCAGCACCCAAATAAGGTTCTGTGTTATTCTAATGCATTCATTTCCTTGTCCTGTCACTTTTCTTTTCTAGATTTATAATTTTTATTTGATCAGAGATACGTAACTTTCCTTTTCTTATACGTAATCTTTATTTTTATTTGATCAGGAAACCTTGACATGCTATATTATTAGCTGCACTTACATTTGCTTTAAATATTTGATGGATGGCTTCTCAGTCTATAAATTGATAGAATGATAGATACATAATAATGATCATTTAGTATAAGTGGTTGACTATGAGAGCCTATTCAGCGCACCTGACGCCAAAGAATGCGATGCGATGTTAAGTTCTGACTGGCCCTTGTTCTAGTCGTTTCTCTTCCTTTCTCTTTCTCTCATGAATCAATCATGATCTCATCTTCCTTATTTCCTCTCTCTCTCTCTCTCTCTCTCTCTCTCTCTCTCTCCTCTCTCCTCTCTCTCTCTCTCTCTCTCTCTCTCTCTCTCTCTCGTCATCCTTTTGTGCAAAGACCTTCTCCGTACCTGGCCAACCACAACACCCAAGCCTTCGCCGACTTCATCGATCGTATTCGACTCGATCCATCCAAACATTCTGATAATCCTTTGTCTTCAACGATTACGGCTCCATCCACGTCGATCTCTTGGAAATAGCGAAGAAGCTCGAGCTCTCCGACATCAAGCAATTCGTTGTACCATATCGGCCTCGCAAATGGCACGTTGCAATTCCAATAACTAAAATTCACATAATAAAAATTCGACTATCTAATGTGATCATTATAGTGAAATATGGCTATGGTATTAAATTCAACTCTATTCGGCAACGTTCGAGGCTCGATCGAAGCGGTCAACCATAATCTATCATCACTTATCACACGGAAACGTTCTTACATGCCTCTTTGTGATCTAGTTTGGTCGATCATTTCACACGTTAAACTCTCACATAGATGGGATGTAACCACTCATGTAAAAATTTGGAGATGTTTACGTCCCGACAATAGGGCACCCATACGGTATATTAAGCATAAAAAAGGTTGACCGCTTCTATCGAGATCCAAACGTTACCCGAAGTACGTGATTTTTCAACCACAGTCGTATTTCATTATTTCGTTCACATCTTATTTCACAAGATTTTTGAAAATTTTACTTTCTGTATAGTTGGTTCACAAAGTTGTACAATTGCATATAACCTACTAAACATTATACCACATTATAGGCATGTTGCAATTCCAATGACTAAAATTCACAAAATAAAAATTTGACCGTCTGATGTGATCATTATAGTGAAACATAGCTATGGTATTAAATTCAACAGTATTCGGCAACGTTCGGGGCTCGATCGAATCGGTCAACCCTAATCCACCGTCACTTATTACACGGAAACGCTCTTATGTGCCTTTTTGTGATCTAGTTTGGTCGATCCTTCCACACGTTAAACTCTAACATAGATGAGACGTAACCACCCATGTAAAAATTTAGAGACGTTTACGTCCCGATGATAGGGCTCCCATAGGATACATAAGTGTAAAAAAGGTTGACCGCTTCTATCAGGACCCATACGTTACCCGGTGTACGTGATTTCTCAACCATAGTCGTATTTCATTATTCCGATCACATCTTATTTCACAAGATTTTTTAAAATTTTGTTTTCTCTGTATAGTTGGTTTACGAAGCTGTACATTTGCATATAACCTACTAAACAAGTTATACCGCTTTAGTAAGACACGTGGTTCTTCGAAGTCATAAATATGTAAAAATAAAAATTCAACCGTCTGATATAGTCATAGTAATTAGACAGGTCTATTGAAAAAATCCACCTCATTTCGAATACGTTAGGCCACCCATCGAATCGATCAAACTCAGTTCACCCTCATTTTTTACACGAAACACGGTTGACTGACATCGTGCGAAACCCTATTTTCCTCTATTTTCGATCCTAAAACTCGTATATATGAGATTTAGGAATCAAAGAAATATTTTTGTTAAATTGACCATCCGGTGGTTAGGCTCCTCTTAAAAACGCCCAAGCGTAACAAGGATTGACCAATTTTATCGTTAACCAAACGTTACCAGAAGCTTTTGGTTTTTCAACCTTAGACGTATTTCACTATTCCGGTCAAATCCTATTTCACAAGATTTTTGAAAATTTGCTTCCTCGTTGTAATTGGTTCACAATGATGTACATTTTCATATAACCTAGCTATTAAATAAGTTATACAACTTTAGTAAAAAACTTGTGAAAATAAAAATTACCGTCTGATGAAAAAATTTGAGATATCTACACCTTTTGCTGCACCATACACACTCATCAAAAGGAGCTCCAATGTTTTAGAAGTTGGTTTAAGGTTGGTTTAAGGCTGACCACATCGATCGAGAGCTAAATGTTATCGAAAACATGTAAATTTTTTCTCATAGCCGTATTTAAGTACGCTGATCATATCAGACGGTTGATTTTTCATTTTACGAAATTTAGCCATAGGAACCAAAATGTGGCTACTATTGTGGTATAACTTGTTTAGTAGGTTTTATACATAGATCTTCGTGAACAACTATTGTAAATACAATTTTAAAAAATCGTCCGTAGGATCTAATATGTATAGTGAAATACGAGTATGGTAGAAAATTCACATATGTTCGATAATGTTTGGACCCCGATCAAGGCGGTTAACTCTACTAACGCTTATTATTCCTTATGAGAAACCTTATCGTTGGGAGGTAAATTTCATAAATTTTTACATGGGCAGCTGCATCTCATCTACGCGAGAGTGTGTGTGTAGAAGAATCGACCAAAATAAGTCAAGAAAGGGTGGGTAAGAGCGTTTTCGTGTAATAAGTGACGTTGTTTTAAAGTTGAACACGTGGATCAAGACCTAAACAATATCGAAAATAAGTGAATTTTTTTCCATAACCATATTTGAATACACTAATCATATCATACAATCAAATTTAAAGCTTTTTAATTTGTCATTAGAACCATATCATGCTTACTAAAATTGTATAACTTGTTTAATAATATCTGATAGGTAAATTTCACGAAAGGTGGACTTACTCTCACCTCTAAAAATTGTTCAACCTTCCTGTATTCTTTTTATAGTAATAATTAATTATTGCATGTACAATAATTATGGGAGATGTGACACTTCCTTTTAGGAAGAAAAAAAAAGTTCACAATTAACTACCAACATGGATTATTAAATTACCAAAAAAAAAAGTGCATGAACACACGCATGTGTTTAAATGGTGAGGAACTATGATGCTGTCTCATGTGATGGGCTTTGCCAACCAAAATAAATAAAAATTTGGAACCATCCTCTTCATCCTGCATGGTGTAACATCAAACAAAGTACTTAAGAAACACATGGAAGTTTGTAGACCTGGATTAAGTAAATAATTCGGAAGCAGCAAAGCTTGGAACTTCGGAAGTTAGTTCATTGGAATCAAAACAAAATAAGACTTTTCATCCTCATAAGACTTGAGAATTGTATCTGTGAAATAGTTCCAAGTACCGAAATATCATAAATTTAAATATTATAGCAATGTCTTATTGATACAGTGAAGAGAGTCTAAACCTTCCCCATGTCACCAATATAACAACACTTTGAGGGGAATTTTGGCCAGGATAAGGAGAGGCTCTGAACTGGTATCTTGACTGAAAACATATGAACCATCTGACAATTTTGTCCTAGCTTGTATACCTACATAATTATCAAGATCATGAATTTTCAACATAGGACTTGGTGATATTCCAATTAACCTAGTTAAGTCAGTGAGAGCTTTCTTTTTAATTTATCAAAATTTAGCATACACTGTATTGGGGCCACAATTCCTTTAGAAATGCAGTGTACGTGTATATATCCAGGATCTCGCCATCCCACTGTCTTGCTGGTGCACCTTTGTATGTAGTATGCACATGGTTAATGTCAATCATGTACTAGAAAATCAATATATATATATATGCAAGAGTGATCTATATATGTACTAGGTTCTACAAACTGAACAGTAGAGATATGAAAATATGACCGAAAAGTGAGTCAAATAAGGAACTTCACATTTTAATTTCAAAGTGAAGCTTCTCTCTGGATAAGAACTATATATATATATATATATATATTATATATATATATAATATATATATGTATATATATATATATATATATATATATGCAAGGACATTAAGAAAGCCTCATCAGTAGAAGAAGACAATACATGAATGAAATACTGGCAACCAATTTCACCTCTATATGTCACTACATAATCAGTAAAGAAAATTAATGATTAGATCGTGCACTTAGAGAATGGTTGGTGCTTATTTTTCCTTTATTTTGTGCAAAAGAAATTCACATGTGAAGAAATATTCACACACCACACATAGTGTTGCGATCGAAGGTTAAAGTCCCGGCTGGGGATCTCACAAGCTCTCCTCCTTTTTGACCCCATTCAACAAAAGGTGCTGCTTCCCCTAAAGAATATCCGCTTGTCCATGTTACAGTCATCTAGATGCCAAGTAAACAGATATCGATTCATGAGAAACAGTAGGTCACAATTTTTTGGACAATAAGCTGTTCAATTGAAAGAAATTCAGTATGCCAAAAAAGAATGAGTAGTTACCTCATTCACATTTTGCATTGTGCTAAGTGTGGATAAACTGGAGCTTTTGGATTGGCGAATGTTACTCTACTCGAGACTGCCACCGGCTTTGGCTGCAGATAAGAAATAACCAGATACATCACAAAATTCAATCTTTAAAATTTGGTAAGTGCAAGAAGACATAGTACTGATTAAGCTATCAACCCATCATACGTTGGATAATCCACCGGAGAATAGTGCAAACGAGAAGTCTGATCTCTGGTTAATCAACTGTAACTTCAATGAGCCTCTCCCTGTATATTGGTACTTTGGACTAGAGTAATCGCATACTGGTACTGCACAAAGTAAAAGAAAAAAGATTGCACAACATATTTAATATGCACTTCTTTGACTCTGGATCCTCTTCACAGCATAACACACAGAAAAGCCATGGAAAAGCAGCACTTGCTAACCTTAATTGGTGCAGTACATAAAGTGGAGCAGTCATCCAAGAATTTTCTGCAGGACAGGTTGAAGCACTGCAAATCCAATCAAGTCCTTAATAATTACTTTAGTACTTACCAAACAAAATCAAAACCAAAACCATTTGCAACAGAAAAATGCTAGTGCTTTCAATAGCTGACCTGAAATTTGCTGGAGAAAGTACTCCAATCTAATCATCATGTGAAATTTGCTGACCCTTAATTTCATCACACAGCCTTATCCTAACCCTTTCAGACGCCGATCTCCTCTCGTTCAGGATTCGGTCCTTGAGATTCTAGTCGAAGGCTACAGGGTCATATCTTCGTCTTCCGACATTGGAACACAACGAGTCGTCTTCTGGACTCTAAGCAAGACGAGATAAGGGTTGCGATGTGGCTCTCTTCCATAGAAGAAGACGATCACTTCTGTCGATGATGGGCGAAACCCTAAAGATCCACATCTCCATCCACTTACTTACCCTAGCCCCATCACTCGCCTACCTAACAGACCGCAAACGCCAAACTAACGCCCCAAGTCCACGTGCTCAAACGGACGGTGGAGATGTCGGGTGCGCTGTATAATTTTCCCTCTGTGAGAGCCTTAAGCTACTACACGTTCTAATTAGGGTTCTACTGCAGTTTAGGGATTTTCGGATACTCGTAGTATGATTTGAGTTTTCGGAAAGCATAAGTATGATAAATTTGGGTCGTTGGAATTGAATGTGGAGTTTCGACACTTATGATCATCATTTTGACAATACGTCGACAAGGATTCAAGCTTGCAAAGTATTCAGCATGTTGCTTGCCAACAGCTCAAGTAAGTTGATAACTTCTAATTACAAACTAATGTGGCAAGAAACTGGATGCTAGTTTAGAGACGCATATGCAATCTTTACCAAGTCACGCGTAACAACAACAAACGAAAAAACAATCAAACAAACAAGAATTCTTGGGTAGGCCAATTCTGGGTAGTTCGGTGTCAAACTTTCTGGCCTTGCTGTTCGGTATTGATCTTGCATAGCCTTAACAATTCAGAGAGCATATTGAAAGAAGACCCTTCCTTACTCAGAGCCTTCTCCCCACTTGCTTTCATTTCAGTAACTCTTGCTCTCATTTCATCTCCTTCCTTCTGCTCTATAATCTTCTTCACCAACATCTCAATCTCCTCCCTCCCGCTACTGCTTTCGTCGGCAACTCTTTAGGTTTAATCGCCACCTTGAGCTCCCCCACCAGCTGTGTGGCAATCATCGTCTGCTCTGCATATAGCGGCCATGCGATCATCGGCACACCATTCAGTATACTCTCCACCGATGAGTTCCACCCGCAGTGCGATAGAGTCCCTCCAACCGACGAATGAGCCAAGATTTCCGATGAGGAGCCCAAGTGGTGACCACCACACCCCTTTCATGAGTCCGAGCCATGAACCCCTGAGGTAAATACTCCGATATGTTATTCCCTTTATCACCTGATCTTTTGCTCGGTGGGTGCACCACCATATAACCTCTGCTTACTAAGCTCCAAACCCCAAGCCATCTCTATATAGCGGCCATGCGATCATCGGCACACCATTCAGTATACTCTCCACCGATGAGTTCCACCCGCAGTGCGATAGAGTCCCTCCAACCGACGAATGAGCCAAGATTTCCGATGAGGAGCCCAAGTGGTGACCACCACACCCCTTTCATGAGTCCGAGCCATGAACCCCTGAGGTAAATACTCCGATATGTTATTCCCTTTATCACCTGATCTTTTGCTCGGTGGGTGCACCACCCATATAAACCTCTGCTTACTAAGCTCCAAACCCCAAGCCATTTCTATTCAACACCCAGAAACAATAACTGCTTAGGCTTACATCCTAAGACTTGAGATGCTGCTGGAACACACTAAACTACATATGGCTAGATGTTTCTAGCCACTAAGCACTTAAAGTAAGGTCAAAGAACTATATAATACAAAAGTCTAAGACCATAATACTTAACTATGAAGTAAAGCAATAAGACAATAATTCTAACACTCCTTAATGTCTTGTTGTTGTACTCCTAGTAGTTTTCTGAGATTGGTGAACCTTTCTTTTGGCAAAGCTTTGGTGAAGATATCAGCCACCTGATCTTCAGTTTCATAGTAAACAACTTCAATCTCCTTGAGCAGACCTGATGAAGTGATACTTCCTTTTAATATGCTTTGTCCTGTTATGAACACAGGATTCTTAGTCATAACTATTGCAGATTTGTTGTCACACAAAACAGGAGTTGCATCAGGTTGCAATTCACCAAAGTCTTCCAGAATTCTTCTCAGCCAAATTGCTTGAGAAGTAGCTTCAGCTGCAGATACATATTCTGCTTCTGCTGTAGATAGAGCAACACTGTGTTGTTTGTTAGAACCCCATGAAAACACTCCAGAACCTATTGTAAAGACATAACCTGATGTGCTTTTCGAATCATCCAGACTTCCACTCCAATCACTGTCACAAAAACCAAATAACTTGGCTCAATGTTTCTTCGATACATCACTCCAAAATCAATTGACCCTTGAATATATCTCAACACTCTTGGAAGTCCCAAGGTGTATTTGAGTAGGACAATGCATGAACCTCGACAAAAGACTTGATGCATACATGATGTCAGGTCTTGTGGCAGTCAAATACAAAAGGTTCCAACCAAGCTTCTATACACACTTGAATCAACTGGTTTGCTCCTATCTTCCATTGAAAGCTGAAAATTCACAATAAGAGGAGTACCAACAGATTTGCACCCTCCCATTCCAAATTTCTCAAGAATGGATTTAGCATATTTCTTTTGAGAAACAAAATACCATTTTCTGTTTGAGAGATACCGATTCCCAAAAATAATGTAATAAACCCAAGTCACTCATCTCATATTTTTTCATCATCTCATTTTTGAAATTCAAACCATCTCCTCACTACTTCCGGTAAACACCAAGTCATCAACATAAATTGAGACAACAAGAATATCAGTGTTACCTTTAGTTTTGATGTACAAGGTTGGCTCATTCTCGCTTTTTTGAAACCCATCTTTGATGAAATGAGAATCAATCTCGCCATACCATGCACGAGGAGCTTGCTTCAAACCATATAAGGCTTTCTTCAATTTATACACTTTCTGCTCTTCATTCTCAGTGATAAAGCCTTGAGGTTGTTCAACATACATTTCCTCATTCAACACTCCATTCAAGAAAGCGGACTTGACATCCAATTGATATAGAGGCCAATTTTTCTGAGCTGCCAATGCAATTAGAGCCCGGATTGTATCCATACGAGCAACTGGCGCATAAGTCTCATGAAAATCAAAACCAGGTCGTTGAGAATACCCTTTCGCCACAAGTCTGGCCTTGTTTCTTTGAATGGATCCGTCTACATTCAGCTTTGTCTTGTAGACCCATTTCACACCAATGACAGATTTGTCACTTGGTCTGTTCACCAACTCCCATGTTGAGTTTTTTCTCAATCACAGAGATCTCTTCCTCCCTGCTTTCTTCCATGCCTCATCCTTTACAGCTTCTTCAAAAGTTTCAGGTTCAACAACACAAAAAATTACAGCTAGCATACACATCACATAGACTTCTCATCCTTCTTGGGGTTGAGGTAGGAGTTGAAGCTTGTGATTGTGGAGATTGAGGACTAGCTGGTGAGGAGAGTGGACAGGAGACTGAAAAAATAATCTTCTTCTTCAAACTCTTCTCCTTCATCATCTTCACCCACTTGAAAAGTTGAAATCTGGACAGACTTGCTTTTCCAGTCCCATGAAGCTTTGTCATTGAAGATTACATCTCTTGAGATAACTATCTTTTTTTGTTTAAATTGTACAACTTATAGCGTTTCGTCTGATCACTGTACCCCACAAAGATACATTTCTCACTATTTTCTTCAAGCTTGTGTCTCAGCTGTTTTGCTATAAGAACGAAGCAAACTGATCCAAACACCTTTAGATGATTGACATAAGGTTTTCTCCTACTCCAAGCTTCAAAAGGTGTCAAATCCTTCATTGCCTTAGTGGGACAACGATCAGCAAATATACAGCAGTATGAACTGCTTCTCCCCAAAACTCGTAAGGTAATCCTTTCTCATGTAACATAGACTTTGCCATTTCGACAATAGTCTTGTTCTTCCTCTCAGCTACGCCGTTTTGTTGGGGGGTATAAGCTGCTGTGAGTTCTCTCTCAAGTCCCATATCATGCAGAACTTGTCAAACTCCTTTGAGTTGTACTCACCACCCTTATCACTTCGTAGAGTCTTTATCAGAAAGCCACTTTGTCTTTCTACCATCATTTGAAACTTCTTAAACACAGTGAATACATCTGACTTTCGTGTCAAGAAGTAACACCATATCATTCTAGAGAAATCATCAATGAAAGTCAAGAAATATCTTTTACCTCCATGTGTAGCAGTTTCCATTGGTCCATAACATCTGAATGTATAAGCTCAAGTGGCTTTGAGGCTCTCCAAGCTTTCTCCTTCGGAAATGAGTCTCGATGTTGCTTGCCAACTGCACACCCTTCACAGATTTTACTGGCTTCTTGTATATTTGGTAAGCCATGCACCATATCCTTCTCTTGAAGATGCTTCAAGCTCTGAAAATTCAAGTGTCCCATCCTTCTATGCCACAGCCAAGAATTATTCAGAACATCTACCTTCAACGAAAGATCAACCTTCGACACAGATGTTGAGTAGTTTAAAGTGAGAGGAAAACTTCTATTTTCTTCCATTCTCACCTTAGCAACAGGTTCACTTCTATCTCTTTTCTCATAAATAGCACAACAATTATCTCCAAAACACATAGTAGCCATGCTCTATAAGTTGACCAACACTCAACAAATTCTCAGCCAAAACAGGTACAAGCATCACTTCCTTGATGTACTTTCTGCCCTTCTTTGTTTCCACCACAAGTGTACCTCTACCTAAAGATTGAGATAGTTTACCATCTGCCTTCCTCACTTTTGGAGTCATAGAAATATCTATGTCAACAAGTAGATACTTGTTTGCTGTCATACGATTGCTACACCCACTGTCAACATACCAAACTCGATCATCTTCATGTACAGTTGCTGCATGACAAGCAAAGAAAAGGTTTGCTTCACCTTGTACTTCTTCAGTGTAATTGGCTTTGTAATTGCAGTCATTTTGAACATGCCCAATTCTATTACTGTTGGAACATTTAGGCTTGCCCTTATGCCAACAGATTCCCCTATGTATTTTGTCACAAATCTTGCACTTCTGGAAATGAGTTTGTGGTGTAGACACTTCTGGAACAAACTTCTTCTAAAAAATGCTTTTGTTTTGTTCTTCTGATTTGTACTCTTCCAATTCTTCTCAACTTTAGGCTTGCTTTGCTGAGTGCTTGATTCAGCTTTCCACTTTCCTTTCAAACTCACATTCAAGGATTGAAAGGCTATTTCAACAGAGTGCTCAGCATGAATTTCTAATCACGCTGATCAAATGCCTTAATCGACCCCTTATGTCTTCGATAGTTAGAGATTTTAAGTCTTTAGTTTGTTCAATGACACTAACTGTTGTATCATACTTCGGAGACAAACTAAGAAGTGGTTTCTCTACTATTCTACTATCATCAATATTTTCACCATATGACTTCATTTGATTAATCACATCAGTAAGCCTTGTGAGATAATCATTCAACAACTCATCATCTTTCATCCTAGCATACTCAAATCTCTTCTAAGATGTTGTAATTTAACTGATCTAACCTTTGTAGATCCCCTGTACTCTTTCTCAAGAACATCCCAACACCCTTGGCTTTAACCTCATTTGAAACTCTTGGGAAGATCTCATCTGATATAGCCATCTGAATGATATAGAGAGCCCTAGCATCCTTCTTGATGTTGCTTTCCATTAGCATATTCTCTGCTTCTGTGAGAGTCCTCTCAGGATTAGCATCTTGGAATCCTACTTCAACGAATTTCCAAAGACCATGAGAGGTGAAGAGTGTTCTCATCTTAACCTCCAATAGTCATATTGCACACCATAGAAAACTGGAGCTGAAAGGCTTCTCTCAT
Organism: Fragaria nilgerrensis; assembly: GCA_010134655.1. Classification (NCBI taxonomy): domain Eukaryota; kingdom Viridiplantae; phylum Streptophyta; class Magnoliopsida; order Rosales; family Rosaceae; genus Fragaria; species Fragaria nilgerrensis. The sequence goes on along the minus strand of CM020982.1, from coordinate 1,154,697 downwards.
TAAATTCGTTTGATATTGAAATCTGAATCTACAGATCTGTTTTTTTTTTTTAATTCACAAACGCCCAAAACTGTATTGATCTAATACAGCTCTGATACCATATTGGAATCAGACATTCTCTTTACCTACAATAACTCTCTAACATACAAGGAAGAAAAAAATATATATAGATGAGAAGGCTGAGAAGATATTGAGATGAAAAAAGAAGAGCATACCATGTAGCTCTTCTGATATTTCTATTTAACCCCCAGAAAACAAGAAACTACTTAGGCTTATATCCTAAGACTTGAGATGTTGTTGGAACACACTAAACCACATATGGCTAGATGTTTCTCAGCCACTAAGCACTTAAAGTAAGGTTAAAGAAAACTATAAACAAAAGTCAAAACCATAAACCATAATACTTAACTATGAAGTAAAAGCAATAAGACAATAATAATCTTGTTCCACTCTGGATGACCTCTCATAGCCTTAAGAGACTTGACTTCTAGATCCTCCCATGTGTTGATCATGATCCCATCACTCATTGAAGCAATATCGTTCGCCTTTCAAGTAAGACTCGTATTCCCTATCCTTACTCTTCATCATCGGCTTCGCCACATCTTCAGGTCGAACAGGTTTGCAACTCGGAATCTCCAGAAGCTCTTCGCGATCCAAATACTCCCCTTGTATCTGTTTGTCTAGAACTGGAGCATATAGAAGCAAGGTCAATGGCCTAGCACAGGAGCCTACCGTCACATACTTGAGCATACGGAACTCTTCTGCCACGGTGAGGGCGGGAGTGCCGAAAATATCGACGATCATCGCGGCGGGTTTGACTTCCAAGACGAGATTGCAGACCGGAGAGATGAGCTTGCATCGAGCATGATGGCGGCGAGGTGAGTGAAGACTGAACCGGCCATGTTGGAGGCGTGGCCGGAGGGCGCCGGGAGCTCACGATGTCGCAGAGGCTTCTGGGCGGATTGGATGACCTGGGATAGTTCAGGTGAGGAGTTGGATGAAACGCGACGACTGTGACGTGGGAGTTGTGGTGGGGCTTGCATCGAGCATGATGGCGGCGAGGTGAGTGAAGACTGAACCGGCCATGTTGGAGGCGTGGCGGAGGGCGCCGGGAGCTCAACGATGTCGCAGAGCTTCTTGGGCGGATTGGATGACCTGGGATAGTTCAGGTGAGGAGTTGGATGAAACGACGACGACTGTGACGTGGGAGTTGTGGTGGGTGACTAGGGAGCTTGCGAGCTCCATCAAGAGGATGAGGTGCCCCATCATGGGGCTTGGGACCAGCAAGGCATGTGGTTTTGAGCTAATCTCCGCCATGTAATTCAGTTATTAACTTCTGAATCAAATGATTATTGTGGTTGGGGTGGAAGGAGAGACATAAGGAGAGGGGTATATGATGTGACTACTCCTTAAAACATTATCAAGTGTCATCGCATGCAACAGATAGTCCAGATTCGATATTGAATACTAGGTTGAGTTTTAGCTTCAGATTGAATAGTTGTGTCAGAGTATCCATCTGTTCCCTTTTATGCAAGAAACAGATTTGCACCAACAAATACAGATGGTCTCTTTTTTCGTTATCAAAAATGGGATCAAGGTTTTATGCTAGTTGATTCTCTTTCAAGTCAGATCAGCACAAAATTGGATGACCCGGGCCAAATTGGGTGACAGTAGCCCTAGTGGCGCCATACTCAAACTTCACTTGTATTACTAGAATAAAAAACTTAGGCGACTAATTATTTTCGTAACCTAATTGCTACTTTTCATCGCCTAGACACTTATGCGACAGAACTTTCGTTGCCTAAGCGACGTGGCCTCAACTGATGGCGAAAAAACTTAGGCAACAAATAATATGTTTTATGTTGTCTAATTAAGTGGTCACTTAGGCCACAAACAATATTTCGTCGCCAAGTACTAAAGGTACGAATGAATTTATTAATAGAATTTATGTTCCAATAAAAAAAAGTGTGTTAATTTTATGACGTTTTGGTTTTTTGAGCTTGAGAGAATGAATTCTAAAAGGCAAACAATAAATTTTAGAGATTTCTTCATAAGTATACAAATTTTGAGAATTCTATAGTTATAGAGAATGAATTACATGAACTGTTATATATATAATTTAATTTTACATGAACTGTTTCTAAATTGAGAAATTTTATGAAACACATCCCTAAATGCTAGATACACATCTTTTTTTTATACAAATTATATAAGACTTTTTGGGTACGTAAATTACCAAAAAAGATATTCATATCAAAAGTGTTGAAATAAAATATCTCATTTAAGACGTTTATATTAATTATTGTACTTCAAACACTTTTTAATTTTTAGCTTGAATCGAGTACCAATATTTTGACATCACATAAAAATATTGTGCAATGGTACCGGTTCCCAAGAATCGATCAATTTAGTTTTAGAGATGATTGAGTATTCTAATACTGAAAGCTCCGTTAAGGACTTTGGTGATGTACTGTCTTTTTTATTTTGATTCGATAGACTCAAGAAATTTTGAAATCAATTTGAATAAGAGGTTCATTGAGAAGAAAATTTGTCGAGGAAAACTAATAGGAGAAGATATTAATATAGGAAATCCCTCGAGAAAGATATTAACAAGGTGAAACCTTTTAGAGAAAAATAAAAACCTTCGAGGAATATGTCAATGAGATGAAACAGTACGAGGAAATATGAAATTTTTTGGGGAAAAATCTCAGTAATGTGAACTTTTTTTTAATAAATTGAGTAGCAGATCGAGAAAAGTATGTATAGTGAATGAGTTGTGTATTTAGTGAATAAGTTGTGTATGTGAAACGAGGGTATTGTAGAATTGGGTATGTGTATCTAGTAAAATGTTTAAAACAAAAAGTTAACATGTGGTGTATTAAGTATGAGATGTGTATCTAGTAATTAGGAATGTGTTAATAAATTTCTCTTCTAAATTAAGTTGACCGTGTTGAAAATTTGAAATGTGGTTGAAGTATTCACCGTTGAAGACGTAAACTATAGAGAGTATTGTTTTGGACGTAAAAAAGAATATGTCTATTGTTTAGAGAGCTTCACTATCCGTAAGTCTTCATGTCATCAACCAATAAAAACAAAGTGGTCTTCATATACTACTTGACACAAATTTTCCACAAACATTAGGTCGAGTCTCTCGCAAATGTCAATATCATCGCGAAAGTCATAATCATATTACCAAACCAGGTAAAAATGTAAATCATATTCATGAGTCAATCCAATGCTGATCAATCAATGAGACTTGTGATTGTTGGAGCTTGAACTTAGGTGGGAGTCCACTCAAGTAAGCGCCTTGCCAATCTTGCGAACACTTATTTTTGGCAGGTTGACCATATATCAATCACTTATTCAACTTTTTCACTCATAGAGATCAAAACAAGTGAACGTCTAAAAAATCCAAGACAATAATGCATGAGCTAGTAATGAGGTTGAATTTCTCCATTTCTGAAGATATAAACCTCCACTTATTCACTCATAGAGATCAAAGAAACTTAGCATATGCGCATATGCGTCTGCATATGATGAGTCCATCTCCTATAGAAGCATGAGCGATCTCGACTCGAGGGTCAGCCGAAACTGACTTATTAAACTCAACTATTGCCCGCATCCACGGCCTTTTGGACTCGGGAATAGCCTCTTCAGGCTTAGCACTGCCCCTCCCCACAGTGTGTTATCATACATAACAATCCCACCAATCTTCAACCAGTTTCATCAACCTCTCATGATAATTCCAATAGTTATCTTTGTCAGCATCGACAAAGGCAAAGTCGAAATCACCCTATATATATATATATATATATATATATATATATATCGATTAGGAATAAAGAGCTAGCTAGCAAATATACCTTGCCGTCGTCAGGGATAGTGAGAGCGTAAAGGAGGAGAGAGTATCCAGTAAAAACTCCAACTTCAATCGTCTTCTTTGCGTTCACAGTTTCAAGAGCATAGCCATTAGCTGACCTGCATCAGGTGCCGTCCCAAAGAAAGCACTTCACACGGACATATAATTTGTTCAGATGGTTTAGTTAATCATATCATCATATGTACAAGAGTACAAATTTATGCATGTAAAAAGTGTAAAGAATTCGAAGCTGTAAATATATAATTACTTGGGGAGCTTAGCAGTGGCTTCCCTCAGCTCCTTGAGTGGCTCTGGTTCTCGAGAATACACACTAGTTTCTAGTATATACTGCAATCATACGTACAACTAAACATATAAGTCAATCTCCTCGTTATAAGCATGCCAGCATCAATTGCCTTCTTAAATAAATGTGGTCGCGGGCCGTGGCGGATGCAGAAAAATATATCAAGGGGGCACAAAAATTTCTTGGGGCCAAATTTACTAACAATATATATATAGGCACGACTTGTATGTACAAAAATTGAAGTTTGCAAACCAGAATTTGTCTACATCTTCTTCACAGCTCCCAACCTAAACTTAAAACATTACTTGTGGCTAAATTGTATGTACAAAAATTAAAGTTTGCAAGCCTAGAATTTGTCTGCATCCTCTACACAGCTCTCAACCTAAACTTAAAGTTCATATATACCAAATGTTTTATCCATGACCACTGTGTTAATTCTTTAGGTTAATAATATCTCATTTATTCAAATTAATAATGACTTCTGCCTTAGTCTATATAGTTTTTTTTTGTGGAAAATTTAAAGGACACAATCCAAAAACACAGACCAAAGGCTAAAGCCCAAATACAAAAAATATAACTATAGAAGAGAAGCTAGGCATCATCTGATGAGAAGTTGAAAACGATGAATTGTTTTAACAGTGGGGGCACAAAAAAGATCAGCCAACGAAAATCAATATTTCTCTGGCCCTCACTGGTCCTTCATTGGCTCCGCCAATGGACGCGGGAAATTGACAGGGGCAGATCTGATATATATTCATTTGATGCAAAGGTGGCCCGAATAAGAAAAAGAATGAAAGAGCATGCAGTAGTACAGAAACTTGTGTAATTCCTCATCTTGCAGCAGGATTGGATTAGGCAGAAACTTTTTGCTTCCTGCTGTGTTCTCCATATTCCTTGTATCATAAACTTACTGTTAGCCGACACTTTTCCTGGTCTGTTTGATTTGTTAGATATTCTTGCAAGTTAGAAGATATGGGTCCTAAACCAGTGATTAATGCTAAGCAAGTACTAATAGGCAAGATTGTATCAAAGAAAAGTCAGGAAATGATGATAAAAGACCTACCAATTTCAGCTGGTAATTAATTCTCTCTTTGAGGCTGGATTCTGGAGAGAGGTGAGTCTTGAATTGTCCACCGCTTCAGGATTCTTCTCGGTATGTTAATTTATAAATGTTAAGCATACGCTTAATTATATTTATAATTAAGTACGCTGTCCCCTGCATAAGTTTATAAGCACTGCTATCTCGTACCAGACTCGCTGATCTAACTATCTAAGTCGTTGTGTTCTTACCTTGACTAACTGTTAGTGAACAGCAAGATCCTCCACACTATTTTAGAGATGATTCTACGCACCAACTGTTGATGAGTGCTGACCTTCAAGAAAATTGCGTTCTATACGCACAGAATAGGCATCCATGGTTTCGTATTTACGGATTGCATCCAATATTTTTTTACTCCAGTTGCTTGTTTTTATGTAATGTAATTTGCTCAAGCAAATTAAGGAATGAGATGCTCCATTCCTGGGCTGCAGAGAGTATGCTGCATGGAGTAGATGCTTTGAGCTTTCCATGCATATGGAATGACAATTTTTTTTTTTCCATTACTTATGGAATTGAGTTGTTGGTTTCAGAGAGAAATGAACCAAATGGACAAAATTACTACGTACGTTGCAACAATTAGGCGTACGTATTTAAGATTGAGTTTGTCTGTGGTGGAGACACGCATGGTATACATATAATTAGGAAGAGGCTGCAAGTGCATAACGGAGGGTAGTGGGGTGGGAATTTTGAAGAAAATTTACCTGGGAACAAAGTATGCATATCTACATAGCAAAATTTCTTTTAAGATTTGAGTTATTTCTATGTTCGGGGCAGTTGTATTTTATGATCTAAATCGATGCCATCGAGATTGTATACCTGATTGCTTCCCTAAATTAACTACCCAATTATGCGACATTGAAACGTATGGATTCTGATCTACTGCCCAACTTGTTTGATTGCTTTCCGTATCTTGCTAGTTTAGTTTCTTTGCCTTTGCTCAACATATAAGAGAGCCTATTCAGCGCACGCCGCGCACCTGACGCCAAAGAACGCGATGTTAAGTTCGACTGGCCCTTGTTCTAGTCGTTTCTTTCCTTTCCTTTCTCTCATGAATCAATCATGATCTCATCTTCCTTATTTCCTCTCTCTCTCTCTCTCTCTCTCTCTCTCTCTCTCTCTCTCTCTTCTCGTCATCCTTATTGCTGAGACCTTCTCCGCAACTGGCCAACACAACCCAGGCTTTCGCCGACTTCATCGATCGTATTCCACCCGACCCATCCAAACATTCTGATAATCCTTCGTCTTCAACGATTACGGCATCCATCCACGTAGATCTCTTGGAAATAGCGAAAAAGCTCGAGCTCTCCGACTTCAAGCAATTCGTCCGTACCAGATCGGCCTCGCAAATGGCAGAGCAACTGGAAATTGGGTATCGAAGGGAAGGCACGGCGATTATCCACCTCTCAATCCAACCACCTCATCAATTACAGATCCGCGATTATCCACCTCATCAAGAAGACATAGTATTGATTAAGCTATCAACCCATCATACGTTTGATAATCCACCGGAGAATAGTGCAAACGAGAAGTCTGATCTCTGGTTAATCAACTGTAACTTCAATGAGCCTCTCCCTGTATCTTGGTACTTTGGACTAGAGTAATTCGCATACTAGTACTGCACAAAGTAAAACAAAAAAGATTACAAAACATATTTAATATGCACTTCTTTGACTCTGGATCCTCTTCACAGCATAACACACAGAAAAGCCATGGAAAAGCAGCACTTGCTAACCTTAATTGGTGCAGTACATAAAAGTGGAGCAGTCATCCAAGAATTTTCTGCAGGACAGGTTGATCCATTGCAAATCCAATCAAGTCCTTAATAATTACTTTAGTACTTATCAAAACAAAATCAAAACCAAAACCATTTGCAACAGAAAAATACTAGTGCTTTCAATAGCTGACCTGAAATTTGCTGGAGAAAGTACTCCAATCCAATCATCATGTGAAATATGCTGACCCTTAATTTCATCACAGCCTTATCCTAACCCTTTCAGACACCGATCTCCTCTCGTTCAGGATTCGGTCCTTGAGATTCCAGTCGAAGGCTACAGGGTCATATCTTCGTCTTCCGACATTGGAACACAACGAGTCGTCTTCTGGACTCTAAGCAAGACGAGATAAGGGGTTGCGATGTGGCTCTCTTCCATAGAAGAAGACGATCATTCTGTCGATGATGGGCGAAACCCTAAAGATCCACATCTCCATCCACTTACTTACCCTAGCCCCATCACTCGCCTACCTAACAGACCGCAAACGTCCCAAGTCCACGTGCTCAAACGGACGGTGGAGATGTCGGGTGCGCTGTATAGCTATTGCGGCATAGACTGATGTTGTATTCCATCTAGGTGTTATTTTTTGTTCATACAGCTTTTAGTTTCTAGAATTCTTTTAAAAGTCCTTCATTAAATTCATTGGTTTTTACTTCAAAGTTCATTATCCATGTAAAGAACAGCAGAGCAAACAGGTACACCTGTGAGCAGCGAACTTGGATATTAGCAAGGGTTCTCAGCAAACACAATTAATCTTTTTCTATGCATCAATACAGTTTGCAGCTACAATCTTACAGACCACTTATAAGTGACCTATTTTCTTTTGTAGGTTGAGATGCAAACAGAAATTGGCAAAAAGGGTTGCAGTTAAAGGCAAAAGGACTTTCTGAGACTTGTACCAATATGATCGCTATAGGAACTTAGCTAATTTGTGTCCAAATGTATTCAATACTCAGTGAATTTGTATTCTGTGCAAGTATTCCATGTATTTTACTCAAGAGTTTATTGTTACTAGTGTTTTAGCCACGATCCTCAGCGAGGCAGAAAGGTAACTAGTAGTACCAAAAGTAAGAGAACAAGGATGCGGGGTGTGTCCACTGCGCGGGAACGGAACGTGAATTGCGCGTGTCTGGCTTCTAATCAAGCGAATGAGGGCTCGGTGCCATCCTCGCGGACGAGGGATTACGAGTAAGCCTTTATTCACCTGTGAATCGATACTCACTGTTAAAGCGAGCAGAGGAACTAATCAGGAAGAAAGGCGAGTCCGAACGGGCTCTAGAACTAAAGCGAGGTGCACTTAGAACTTAGGGTTTCGAGGATGTTCGAAGAACTGTTTGTAGTTTTGTATATTTGATTGTGTGTCTGACTTGATTTCTTGAGATCCCTTATATAGCGTCTCGCAAGTAGTTAGTAGAACCAATAATCACAATCTAACTCGGACTTAGCAATTAGAACACCACAAGGATACCAATTGCACGCGAATTGCTTTATCCAAACGACACGTGTCCATAACAGACTCCGCCTAAGCTTCAAATACCGCCCCGCGCTCATTCACTGTAGCAACACATGCGAACTCGAACATTGGGCATTCTTATCTCGCGAGGTGTTACAGTCTTTACCAAACTTTACCTCGCGTGTCCCCGAAGCTCGCGACTCTTGACGGACTTCCATATTAAAAATGGTCACAGTTATTGGCCCAAATACTATCCAAAACTTATTATGAGTCTTGGACCAAAATATCCACCGGGCTCAAACAACTAGTATCTTATATAAAACACAACTTATGTAGCCTCGCTCTCGATGATCATGAGCACAATATCACTGGCCTTCCTCGTGAGGATCTTCATGGATTTCTGGGGTATTTTTCTTTGAGGTCATGAAATTCCAGAGACTCCGGAACCAGCATAAACAGCCTGTCACGTTGTTGTTATTATTATTCTCCATACCATTGGCACCCTGAAAGTGTTCAGAACCAAAATAATCAGCAACGTTCCTTTCCTGTTGATTTTATATTTCTATTGGTAATTAGCATTTCAACTAGGTCAGTAGATCAGTATTAGAATTATATATGATAAGAAAGTTGGCTCAACATATCAAAATTGGGTGATGGAAAACGTACCCGAGCCTGTGAGAATTCATCTCGTAATGCAATCTGATTGTCAGCATTGTTAACAAAGTTGACAATCCCTTCAAGATTGGGTCCTAGTGACCTTAGTAATTCGGCAATTTCTTCACTAGAACCTGATGATGCACTACTGGCAAAGGAGGTACTGCTATCAGTCCTCCCTCGGATGCCCGTGGAGGGTAGTGTACATGTGTGCCTTCCGGTGTAAGTAATTCTAAGGAATCTCTGATCATTTGATTTTTGCACTTCCTTTACGGCCATGCAGCCTCCATATTCTTCAGGATTGCATACGTAATACTCTCTGCTAAATGCAAACAATCTAATGTTACACGAAAATCAAACGGATCAAGCTTGAAATGTACTGTTTATGTGAAATTAGTTTCATACGAGACCTTAACCAAGAGAAATACAAAATCAAGAACAAATATATTGTTCATACGTTACTGCATTTACTAAAGAGAGATGTCTGAAGCCGTACCTTGGGTATCTGCTTCCTAGTATGTCCCTTTGGTCATACTTCGTCCACCGAAAGCCATCAAAGGGACCTCCAATAGTCTCCATACCCGGTGTAATTCTTACTTGGTGTGTCAACATTGGTTGAGTTTTCCAACAAGTGTGCCTCCCAATATAAGTAATGTTACGGATGGTTAGGTCGATGGGAGTTGGCACTATGGCTTTCGCCCAACAGCCAAGTCCATGAGCACATCGATACTTGCATCTGCCAACAGAAACAGATGTGATTAATTTCAATGAACTGTATACAATATTTCGAGTCCTAGATTGAGCTCAATGTTGGAAACAGATTTCATCCAAATGAAAGAAAGCAGTGACGGTTCATATGTACGAATAACTACATGAAGAACAATGGACTGTGTTTGATGCAGAAGGACTTGCAGAAGAGTTCGAGTCGAAGCTTATAATTTACAGTTTCAATGTGAACTGATGTAAGAAATTTTAAATAATATGATAAAAAGTCCTAATACCTCTCAATCCCCGAGCTCCCAATGGACCAGTTAAAACCATCATCGAGATACCCTTGCATCAGACCTGATGTAACTTTCACCTTTTTGCTTCCAATTTTTCAAAGTTTCCCTGCAATGTCTTAACGTTGAAATTCTTATTAATAGACACTAAACTCATTAAAATAAGGACTAGCTGATTTTTTTTTTTATCCCATCCAATTTTTTGATGGCATATCCAAATGTCAACCTTTCAGTTTTCGACAGATTGTCTATGCAAATTTACAACATCCACAACTGTAATTTTTTTTCAATGATATATTTGGTTTGTTTATTGATTTCATCTAATTTGATAGCTTAATGATCACTAGCTAGTTTGGCTAAAAGTTTATATAAATGATATACTCATCAAATTCTAAAAATTGAAAATTTGTGATGCAAAAAAGTGATCGAAAAGGGGGGTGTGTTAACTCATTATCATTATCAAAAACCTCAGACTAAAAAAAAAAAAGAAAAACCAAGATCATAAAAAGACAGAGAGTTAACCTCTTCCTAGATGAATCCTCGTTGTCCTCATTTGTCATGTAACGGCTGTGTTTCTGTATGCACCTTCAAAAACTTCGGATTTTAAGGAATCGCTCCTTCTCCTCATCGGAAGGGTCACAAGTGATTTCACTACAACTGGCTTCAGCTGGGCACCCCTCAAGGCTCCTGATCTCAGAATTATCAAGGACTTGTACCATTGGTTCCCCAAAATCTTGATATATACTTCCTCATCCTCATTGGGAAAAAAGAATCGACCTTTCGATGCCCGGAAACACCTTTCGATGCTGGGGTCGAATCTTGCCTTGGTCATCACCACATCACCCACTTCATAGTGCAATAATTCTATCTCAAATTTGGCCTCAGTGTAGTGACGTTCGTTCACTTTTTCTCCATTAATGCCAAATTCAGACCATGGCACATATCCTACCAACATATGACTTGACTTGAGACAATCGCGGCATAGACTGTCAAAATGACTATCGAACAAATAGAAACTGGAACGGTACTGGCATTGATCTCCTTTGAAGGTGCAGAAACATCGAACAATCAAATTGTAGTAATCAACACCTTGGGGATTATTAGTAATGGCGGTTATAGCGAACCCCAAAAACTTGTTGTCAAAGCAATTTGGTGGTAGCTTGGCAGTTACGGAAGACCCCTCACTATGGATGAACTGCCCTAGAATTTCACTTCCAGGACAAGAGAAATAAAAGGGCCGTGAAGGATTGCCCTAAAACAAAAAACATAAAATACTTTACCTTCTTCTGCATTGCCGAAATGTATCAAAAGAAAAGAAAATAGTCGATCAGTTTTAAAGATATACCTGAGGGGGGAAATGAGTTCCTACAATATCTTTAAAAACATTTTCATGTACCAGCTTACTGCAATTAGAAAATATGAAGCACCGACCAATTTCATAGGGAGACTGTGGTGCCGAAACCGTTTCCAAAGCTGTGCAGTTTTGTGCATTTATGTAACTTATTGTTGACGAAAGCTCTGGTATTGATCTCTGTCTCTTGCCGCCATCCAATTCAAGCCTTTCTAAGCAACCCAGCTCTTTCATGGCTGCAGGTAAGCGCTCCAAATTGTTTCTTGACAACTTTAATACTTTCAATGAAGGAAAACAAGCAATAGCATCTGACAATTTCATCATATTGCAACCGCTGAAATCAAGATGTACCACATCAGTACAACGATCTTCTATTGATGACGGCCATGATGAAAAGGGAGCCGCCATTTTGCAACCATGAAACGACAGCCGCCCACCTAACTTCAGACGTAAGATAGAGGCTGAAGTTGTTCTAAACCACCTAGGTCTACTTCAAGTTCCAACAGAGAATCCATATTCCCAATGTTCTCAGGCAACTTAGAAAGTTTTGAGCAATCTTTCAGCTTGAGAGATCTAAGTTTTGCTAAATTACAGATACTATCTGGAAGACGGATAAGTTTCCTGCAGAATGTCATGTCCAATGATTGAAGCCCCCGGAGCCGTTCAATTGACGATGGTAACTCCTTAATTGCAGTTTGATATAAGCTAAGCACTGACAGTGCGTTCATATCTTCAGAAATCTCTGGAAACATCTCAAGGTTTACACAGTGGCTAAGATCAAGGGTTTTGAGAGACTTCATGAGAATTCTTCTCGGAAGTGTCTTAAGTTCATGGCACCCAGCTAAGCTCAAAAATACAAGGTTTTCGTGACCAAAAATGGATGGGTGAACCTCCGTGAAACTTGGGCGACCTCCAATAATACCCCCTCCCATAACTAGGCTCTCAAGATTTGGCACCTCAGTCAAGTCGGGAGTCTCTTTAAGTGGACAGCCAATCAAATTGATGATTCTCAAGTTGTTCGCACGCTGCAAGCCAGCACAAGCAGCAAAATAATGTGCATTAATATAAGACATCTACCTAAAATACATGAATTAGTATATACAAAATTATTCATCTACCTTATATCCTTCCCAAAGGTGTTCAATGCGGCCGGAGTGCATGTCAAGGTGAACAAGATTCTTGGGGTCAAAGCTGGATGGCAAACACTGTAGGGGGTATTTATGCCAGATGAAAACTCTCAACTCAGATGAAAGAAAGTTGAAGTCCCCAATCAGGTCATGTTTCCCGTCAGCTCCATAGTACCATTCCCGGTAAATGAACATGAGCAACCTCAGTTTCGTCATATGTTCAAATGCTGTGGCTTTGAAGGATCTGTCTTCCTTGTCTGGCAGGGTGATCATCAAGCCTTCTGCTTCTGTAGCCTAAGAAAAAAAAGAATGGAATTAAGTCAGTGTGTTCAGGAGCCTTATTTATGAAATTTTTATAAGCTTAATACATGTTTCCCATGAATTTGCTTTTAGCCATAGTTGAAAAAGGTCAGTAAAGGATTAACATACCGAATTTTCATTAGTCAGCACACGCTCAACATGTTCACTCCAGAATCGTCTTCGCTTTCCATCTTCTGTAGAGGATTCAATGTGCCTCCCCATCTCGTGTAGTAAATCATGCATCTCAAGCTTATTTGAATCTGAGATAGTTAGAAGAGCTCTTTCAACTAAAACATTCAGGTCCGCCCTGGGATAGAAGCCACAATTTTCAAGAACTATTGTTACATAGTCTTTGTCCATCCCTTTAAAGAAACATGCAATATCCAGAAATATGTTCTTCTGATACTCATCTTGTAGTCCATCGAAGCTTATTTGAAGCACCTCATTAATTCCTGGGTGTGGTTGCTTCCTCAATTTATTTAATTGACCTTCCCACTCAGATACACTTCTCTTACGGAGTAACTTTCCCAATAGTATAAGAGCTAAGGGTAGACCCTGTGCATATTGTATTATGCACCTTGAGAGATGTTCATACTTTCCAGAGGGTTTGTCTGTGCTGAAAGCATTCTGGCTGAAGAGTTTCAGAGAATCGCGAACATTTAGTGAGATGGGCTTGTATATCTCGAATCCACGCACTACATGTTCATCTCTAGTTGTTACAATAATTATACTTCCAGCACCAAATGAACGATTACTTCCATGGCCACCAAGTAAAGTATCCATCTGGCGTGAATCGAGTACATCGTCAAGAACAACTAGGATCTTTTTGTTAGTTAGCCTTCTCATCATCTTCATGTAGACCGCGTCCACATTGTGTTCTTTTTTCTTGAACATTCCTTCTAAAAATTCACGTTGCAACTGTACTACCCCCTTCGTGAAGCGTTCCCTCACATCTTCAAGAAAGCAACAGTGGTCAAACTGATGAGCAATTTCTCTAAAAACAGCATGAGCAATGGTTGTCTTGCCTATGCCGCCCATGCCACATATTCCGACATAGACAACACCATCCGGCGCAGCATTTATTTTTCGTCTCATTTCATTCAGATGGGAATCCATTGCAACAAAGCCATCCTCTGTATGTGGCGATATTGAGTTCACTTTATCGAAGACTTTTTTGACAATAGCATCAATAAGCCCGGCATCATCCCTTTAAAAATAGAAAAGCAATATGCAGTCAAGTCTCAGAGAAGGTCCACGAATTGATGCCATAAGGTTGCTAATAAGAAAATATACCTAGCTAGTATCACCAACACCGTACCAAAAGCAGGCCTCCAGTTAAATATACATGTTAGATTAGACCAATAAATTAAGCTCAATAGTGTTTTTTTTTTTTTTTTTCCTCCTGAAACTGACTCGGCGTTTGTATTTGAACTCAGGTGTTAATTTGACACAGAAAAAGGTCCCACTGTAACAACCACGACGACAAGAACAACTATAATAGATGCAACTCGAGTGAAGACCATTTTTGAATTCTTTTGTGGAAAAATTACTGCCAATTAAGAGGAGGAAGAGTTATTAAGATACGTACTCATAATCTTTGGAATTGGAATCGAAGCCAGATAAGTTGGCAGCTTCCTCTAAAGCGGATCTCCAGCTCTGCACTTCTTGCAGCAACTCCTTGTCTTCTTTGCCGTTGCTTTCATGCTTAGCTAAAGCTTCACCGAAACTTCCCGTCTGTTTACGAATCTCAGAAGGATCTACTTTGTAGAAAACGGGCATCACAATCTGGTTCTGGTCCTTCTTGCATTTCAGGATCTGCACCAGTTCTTTCAAGCACCAAGTGGAAGTCGCGTAGTTTTCAGAGAAAACTAAATCGAAAGCTTTGATCCGGCAATGTCTTCCAGTAGATTCTCAAGGTCGTCGCCTTTCTGTAGATCATGCTTATCAATGTAGACTTGGAGTGTTTCCCGTACCAGAGCTCTGTGAAGATGGCAGACAAAGATGTTTCGGGTGTCCTCGCCTCTAAAATTGAGGAAGACATCTGTGGGCAACGAAGAAGAAGAGGAAGGCTCGTCCATTAGATCAACAAGCACAAGATTGATTCAAGCTTGTGAGAAATCTACTGGATGCAGAGTTGCTTGTGAGAAGATGATAAAAATTACAAATTATCCCATCCCTGTCTGCCATTTTTTTCTCTCCTGTAAAAAAAGGATGACACAAGATCGGTTTTATATAAAAAGACCATGCGCTGCGCGCTTGCCAATTAGTTTTTTTTTTTAAAATCATTGTGGTCAATCACTTCGTTGGTTCCACCTATTAAAAAAAACATAATTAATTTTAGAATTTGGTTACTAAGGGCTAGTTCAGGATTGTTGTAACTTTTTATAAAAATTGTTTCTGTTGTACTATGGAATAGTGAATTAAAACAGTTTTATGTTTGGTAAATATTACTTTTAAAAGTGATGTCAAGATATAAAAATATTATTTTTCAGTGTTTTTATCAACATCAGCTTCTAAAAGCATCCTCGAGGCTGCTTCTAAAATATGCTTCCACTAATCAGTAATTTTTTTAAAAAATTGTTTTTCTTTAATTTACCAAACACAATAAATTTTAAAAGTTAAGTTAAAAGCTGATTTTTTTTAAAGTGAAACTGTATCAAACTATGTCTAACTAGGCCTAAAGAGGGAACTTTCACGCCCAACACCATTGGGTCTAATGACATTAGTCTCCCCTCTGTATGTAGGAGATCGTGAGTTCGACTCACAAAGACTCACAAAAGTTACAGTATTTCACTTGTTTGTTTGACCAATAAAAAAGGACGTGAAATCCATACACCCAAAATTAAAATTCACACACTCATTTTCCTTTTTTGGTTAACACATTTATAAAAAGACAAAATTTAATTCACTAAAAAACAAAATTTAAGTTATTAAAAAAAAAATGTGTGAATTTCAATTTAGAGTGTGTGGATTTACAACCCAATAAAAATCATAAAGCTGCAATTTATTTAGTATAATTAATTAATATTTATCGCAAATAATAGCTGGGCATAGAGTTCAATCCAAATGCTACTCGAATATATGTAATACAAGATTGTAATTTAAATCTGACTTTTTTTTTTAACTCAAAGCCAATTTTGTCACGGTAAATTTTATTCAGACACTCCAATTTGTTTAATACACATCCCATATTTTTATAAAATTTTAAATTTCTTTTCTACCCTTTCTTCTTCCAAACGAAGGTATGGAAACTTGGGCCAGATCTGAAAAATTTAAAGAAAAGGGAAGAGAAGTAGCTGTGGGGATTCGAACATTTATTCTCCAAGGTGCACCAAAACGTCTCATGTCTCCTCAACCATCAATGCTAACATGTGTTTTGTTTGCTTTTGTACATTTATATGTATTAATACGCTTTATAGATATCAGTATATTTTCCTACCCCCCCCCCCCGCCCAAATTTAATGATTTTGATATTTTTTAATATTTTCATCGAAATATCAATTTTTTAAACAGTTGAAATATCCTCGATGGACGAAATTTTATAGATAAATATATAGTAAATTTGACCCAAACAAGAGAAAAAGAAAATGGAATCGGATTGGATTATATTCGGCTGTTGTTGTAGGCTAGCTTGTAGCGGATCAAATGCATTAATATGAATATCCGTCTCTAAAGTAAATAGAGGCAGTTTGAATTGTCAGTGATTGCTTGTGTACACATGTCAGATCAACAATACTAGGGACGGATTTTTGGTTTCAACTATCCCTATTAGGTATTAGAAACGCGACTTTTAGAGACGATGAGTAAATCGTCACTCAATCTATTAAGGACGAATTTTATTGTATATTAGTCCCTAATGTATTTTTAGGGACGTTTTTGGGTTGTCTCTAAACCCCATATTTGGTGTATGGTGTAGTAGAACAGAGAAGGGAGAAGCGAAGCACTGTGGTCGAGAATAGGAGAAGCACCATTGTCAGAGATGACGAGAGAGATAAAGAGAAAAGAGCAGCGGGGCCGTTGGAGATGAGAGAAGAGAGAAACGCCGCCATCGGAGAAGCAAACTTGTTGCCGTCGTGATTGTGGAATTAGGAGGTTGGGTTCAAGAACGTGAGATACTGTTTTGAAATTTTTTTAAATTGAGATATTAAAAATTAGCTTCTTTAAAAGGTGAGACAATTATTTAGACTATTTTTCTATTAATATAACACAAGAACGTATAAATTATTATGAACGGTTAAGAAATTACATCATGTATCTACATATGTATTGCATCGTGCATATATACAATAAATTTCCCAAGTTTGTCAATCAAAATAGTCTCGGGTCAAAATAAAATTATTTTACCAAAATACCCTCTTAATGTGGGCATAGACCACTTTTCTATGCTTAATGTTGAGTACAAAACCTAATTCCTGTCACAACTCACAAACCCTAGTTGTCTCATTAGGTAGGGGACTCATTCGTGCTCTCTTGTCACAAACCCTAGTCGTCTCATCCTCAACGACCATTTTTCGACGCAAACCATTGAGATTGGGAGCTGGAGTAGAACTTCGGTTGACGTACATCTCTTTAGGCTTGAGAATAGGGTTGTTGTAAAATGGCTCGTCCATTGTTAATTAACAAATCCACTGGCTGAAGTTGCCCTTGTTTCACTGATTGAACACCACCGAAATCCCAAGGACCTTCTTCCTCTTTCTCTTTGACATTCTTAGGACTCGTCGGAGCGGCGACAGCGTTCCTCTCAGCTACATGAAGAAGGGTGTTCTTGGGAAGATGATACTCGGCGATTAGGTCTCCACCCTTGAGTTCTTGATTCTTGTAAACAAGGGTTTCTTGTGGCTTAAGGTGTCTACCATTAGGATATTCCTTCTTTAGCTTCTCTTTGATATCGTTCACCGTTTCATCTTTTGAACCAAGCTCCACCGAGTATGCAACAGGCACATCTTTGAACTGAATGAATATGAGCTCTATATCCCTATCCCACCAAGCCATTGTATATGATCAAATTCAAAAGAAGAAAATCGGCTTTCCAGTTTTCTACTCGAACTTGGAGCTAGGACATATATATACAAGGATTATAAACCTATTCCAACTAGGAAGAGGAATCCTAATCCCGACTAGGTTTTTAAATTCGGTCCGCAATCCTAATCCCAACTGGACCAGGGTGTATTACCTAATAAAGGAAAAACGTGACTAATCATTTTACAAAATGGAGGACGTTGTTTGAAAGTTGAAGGCACCAGTCTGCAATACTCGATGTAAACCTTTTTGCAACCCCTTGTCCCATCTCATTACAGTTTCAATCTCTGTGTTTCTTCTGTAAGGAAAAAAAAAAAAAAACTCGACGGCCATTTTTGGAGATTATTTATACATTGTGCTCCAGACCTTACATCTATCCAAGATATCGATCAATTGTTGAAGTAGAGGAAAAACATCAATACATTGATTGGAACAGTATTCCATCTATTATTAATGGTCCTTACCTAGTCAGAGAATACAATCAGGAAACTTGGTAAAGTTTAAGCCACCAAGTCTTCGCTTTTGAATAAAAGCAGGCATGTCAAGTTTAGATAATATAACAATGAAACTAGAACTTTAAGAGTTTCCTGATTCGAGTCTGCTCGGTTCATCCTACTATAAATACATGTTGCCTATCAATGCTTGGAAGGCGAGACAATTCCTGGAGCAGAAATATTCCTTTTTATCCTGTCCTTGCTCGTTTTGTGGGTAGAGCACCAGAATCAGCATCACCTGGGGGATCATGATTCTCATGAGTTGCAGGTTCTTGAGCGTTCTGTTTCAAACTTGCATCTTGTGAACCTTCATCGATAGGAGTGCTGGTTCCTATTTTGTTACGCTCATCTGAGGTAGACGATGTCGGCTTGACCCTGTTGTCTTCCATCTTCCTTTGTTGCTCAAACATCTTTTCAAGGTACTTTGCTTGTTCCTCAATTTGCAACTGCAACTTTCTTTGAGTCTGCATGAAAGAATATGACATCAGAACATGTGAAACCCCCCACCCATCGATTCTCTCCCTTTTTTCTGCCTCTCCTTATCCGAACATGGATTCATCAATTGAGTATTAATGTTTGTCACCAAGAAAAGCAGGTAAAACAAGAAAAAAGTATGACTGAAGTTTATTTCACCCTCACAATACAACATTTCCTTGAGCACCCTACCCAGTTCCCAGCATGTAAACAGTTGTACATTTGTATACAGATATAAAAACAATGCATAGCTTCCAACATACCTCAAGTTGCTCATGAAGCTGCTTCTGGAGTTCTACCTGCAATCTCAATGCTTCAGTCATCCCCATACTGCTCCTACAAGTACACAGAAAATATTTTGAGTTTATTTCAGATTAATTGCACGTAGATAAATCAGTAGACAGAATGGTGAAATGTTATTCTAATAGCTACTGCTACATTGAATTTGCATACTCAAATATAAAATTTCTCTGATCATTCAAGGAAAAGATGGTAAGAAGTAACCAGTAACTAGGAGTTGTACAGAAACCTTAGCTTTTTTATATAAAAATAATCTGGTTCTACAAGTAGGAGAATCACTCACTGACTCATGTAACATTGAAAGTTGCGCTGATTTATATGACATTTTCGTAACATAGACATAGCAATGGTCCCGAACTCCAAAACATGAAAGAGCAAAAAGAAATTAAGAGATAAAAGTAATATTCATGGTCTTCAACTTTCCAATTGAGAAAAAAATACATACGTTTTCAAGTCTTTAGAATTCATTTCTTCAACAGGAGTCAGATTCTTCTCACAAGCACCTGAAAGAAAAACAAAACAATTTACTTGATCGCAACTTACTACATTCTATTGTATACATGGTACTTCTCTTTTGTAAGACAAGAGATCTTTACTATCTATCTATCATATATTTTAATATGCAAGGCCGCTTAGTTGCTTAGGGTTTAAATAATAGTCAAGTTCCAAAAGCAGTTTACCACTGCCAGAAGACTAATTAGATAAATCCTCAAGCAGCCGATCCTAATTCGTCACATGACTAATTTGGCAAATAAAAGCTTTTAAAGATGCTGTTGACGTCATAAGAAGAACAAAGGAGGTAAGCATTACCTTCTGATGACTCCGGTTTGTATCTGGCTGTTCTATATTTCTGAAAATTAAGAAAAGAAAAAGAGTTTCATCAAAAACATATACTAACCACCATCTTGTTAGACACTGGTCAAGGATGGAACTATTGATATACCTGTAAATGACTTTTTACATGATAGATTGTCAAGCCTTCAACCTTCATCACATTTAAGATACCCTTAGGAGTGGCTCCTGAGTATTTAAGTTATTAGTCAATGAGAAAAGAAGCTTTGTGATGTACAGACCTAATGAAGTATAGAAATAAAACAAGATATAATAATGGAAAAAAGAATATGATAATATGTGCTACTCACTATCACTACCACCAAGCTGGTTGACAGCTTCAACAAAAGCCTCATGAAGTTCTTGTGTCCAACGCATTCTAGCTTTGGTTGAAGGTGCAGTGGACTCTGGGTCAGGGCTAGTGAAAATCTCTCCAGATTGTGCTGGCTGATGTTGTTGGATATTTGGCTGCTGCACCAGGATATCAGAAGAATGATTCAACACCTGGCAGTTCATTAGAAGTCCTCAAGTAAATACAAACAGAATAAGTAAATCTTGATTATGATTTATGAGTGATGAGGAAATTGCTACATGCCTTATACTATGGTAACAAAACTACTGACTAGAAACAGAATATAGTACTGCAAATTACTCTGTGGATAATAGAAATGCTATAAAATATCCAAATATTTCAGCTCTATGCAAATCCTGCCTTTAAAATAAGGCAACAGGCAACGCAAAAGTATGAAATACACACCTCCGGTTTAGGATCCACCACATTATCAACTGAAAGCTCCCAATTTGGATCCAGAGCACCATCAAAAGAAATTAATGGATACAAGTCAGACCAATCAGTCCTTTCAGCGTGATCGTCGGATATTATTGCACCAGTACTAGTATCTACCAGGCCATTCTGATCAGGGACATTTTCAGGAAAATGCAGAAACTCTTCAATTGAATCTGGGCACCAGGACATATCTTTATTTTCTTCAGGGTAACTAGCCACTGGCGTAGATTGTAACTCTGAATGGGTATGTGACAATGATTTTCCACCACTTGGTAACATACTGATAGGAGAATTTTGGGGA
Source organism: Fragaria nilgerrensis (assembly GCA_010134655.1). Lineage (NCBI taxonomy): Eukaryota > Viridiplantae > Streptophyta > Magnoliopsida > Rosales > Rosaceae > Fragaria > Fragaria nilgerrensis. The sequence continues at coordinate 1,133,571 of CM020982.1, read as the reverse complement.
TATCTTTCATGAGGGTAAACTGAAGAAAACTGACTGTCAAAGGGGAGACTGGACGATGATGAATATGAGTTCCCAAGGTAAGAAGGCTGTGGTAACAATGAATGCATAGGGTTTTCTCTTTGTGCGGAACGCTGAAAAGGATCTGGCAATCTGGAGTAACTGACATCAAGGGGGGTAGGGAGATTCGGAAATGCTGACGACATAGCTTTGGAATCCCCCAAGTTCCACATCTATCTGGTTCTGATCAGATAATAATGTCAATAGCGTCTACATATCAAATGTGCAAACTAGTTTCTACTCAACCATCTCGCACATACTTATTCTTCATTGCTAACATAGGAGAATCACAATAAGAGAATTTTAACCCCGTTCTGGCTACAATTCACATAACAACCACTCACAGGGCAGTCAGGGCTCTTCTGCAATCTGTGAGAAGAAAATGTCAAAAAAGAAAAAGAAAAATTGGTGTCAGTAAAGGTGAAGTGTTATCATTTCTACAAAACCAACCTGCCTAAACTTAGTCTCATGTCTTTTCCATTAGCAGAGTCTTACACTTCCTACTCTTCTTCGCAGAAACACTTTCTAGTTTCTATCACTTCACTTATGAGGATTTTTCTTTTTGGTACACCAAGGATCTTTCATCCCCAAGTGAATATGAATAAAAACCAAACTTTGTGAAGGGAAGGGAAGACAAGACATATTTCAACAATATACCAGATCAAAATTTCATATATATCTAAACAAGCAATACCATTTGCGTTCTTTCTAACTCATTAACTACCATTATAATTTATTACCCCCTAAATGTTCCCTCCTAGAAGCAGAACCACCTAACTACAGAATTCAACAAATTTGCATTCATCACCCAAAGCTGCTTAGTAGGTAGAAGAGTTCTCAATTATAAACTTTAAGTTCTAAAGCGACCACAGCAATTTTTCACAAGCATAACAATCTGATCATCTCTACAACTCTGCCGCCTTTACTAATAACACATGAGGTGATTGAGGTCAATCTTTTCGGCAACTATATTAGCATCATACCAATGTCAACACCAGTTCAAATTTCTTATAGAAGAAACGCCAGGCAGCATTCAGCTAACTCATCCGGTAAATCCATTAAGCAAGCAACTAAAGTACTAAACCAACAGTGTAATTTGATCACTAACTATAAACACATATAGTTACAAAACAAGGTCAAAGTCCAAAACTTGAAGACATTGACATCAACTATGAGCTAAGAAACTAACTGAAATTAACTTCCACATCCAAAATTTTAACCCCATTGACCTTCCTTAAACAACTAAAGTCAATGAACATAATCACATCAACAAGTAAACAACACCAGATTGACCAAAATCAACACAACCAAATTATCAAGTTATAAGTTCATTGAATTGGGTACTACAATTTCAGATACTCAATGATTGAATTGGGTACTATAAGAAAGTAAAAAGCTAAAAATTAACAACTGGGTAGTGAGCAAATCTTACCCAAAGTGAAAAAGAATCAAACTTTTCACCCAGAAAGCTGGAGTTTGAACCCAGAAAGCTGAAAACTTCGAAGCAGAAACAGCTGTTGTGGAAGATTCTGGGATACAACGTACGACGGCTGAAAGAGAAAGAGAGAAGAACAACGTATTCGTGTTGTGTTTGGCGTCTCTGTTTTTCTGATGACTCGGAAAATAAGTGACCAATGGAATTTGATCTTGGATTTCTGGCCGTTCGTTGACGTTAATTGTTAAGATTACGTGTTGATTTTATGATTAACTAGTCCCTTAACACACGCTAACACGTGTTAATTTACTTTTATCTTTTTATTTTATAGTTTTTAAATTTTAACCGTAAATAACTGCTAATGCAGTTGTCCAGTTGACATTCAGTAAAAACTGCTTCTCGTTTTTCTTCTTTTTTGTGTTTTTTTCTTTCTGTTTTTATATTTTAAAATTACTTTATTTTAGTGTTATTCTACAGTATTAACCATCTTTGATTTGTTTTTTTATGTCAAAACTCCTCTTTCATGGGTAATATAGATAGTTCATAAAAAGGCTTCACCGTAACACCAAAACGCGTCTAGTAATATAATAGAGATAACTGTAGTGATTTGAGAAATAATATATTTTTTAATTTTCTGTTTTATTATCTGAATTAGGTCAATTTTGACTTTTTAAATTCTGTGCTCCTCTCACTACAATAATTTATTTTCTGTTATTTTCTTAGGAAAACCACCTTTTTTTTCCAATTACAAACAGTATTTTCTGGATTCTTGAATGAATATTCCATTATGTTTGTTATAAGAGTTTCTATGACCCCAAGTTAGAAGTTTAAATTTCTCTTTCCCAAATGGCTAGTTATGCTCTCAAAATTATTTTTGAGACTAGTGAACATATTGTTGGATCTAAGTGAGGGAATCTGGCTTTCATTTCATTCTCATTAGGTATTTGACTATTTTTATAAAGGCCAATTTGTATTCGAAAGTCACTAAATAGATGTAATATCCATTTAAATGAGACGACGACCTTTATGTTTTTATATATATGCGTTGCACGCTCTTAAGGTTGGATACGTAGATTACCCTAAGATTCAAGTATTTCACTCATGTAGTTAATTATGTGCACTCGCCACTCCAAAGTTATTTGGCCATTGTTTGGGAGCTTTGGAGCCTATATTCTCGATCTCATAGTGTTTGTATCATCTTAGGTTATACAATAGTTGCATGATGTGACTCTAAGAATCCATAATGGATGTTGTCTGGTTTCGATTTACTCATGTGTAAAGTTTGATGTATGTCTGCTAGCCATAACGATGTTTATGCTCTAATCAACTCTAGTGATTTACTCCTTATACTTAGATTGATATATGTCATGTATGTACGTATGTCATGTATGTACGTATGTCATGGTTTGGCTTTTCTTAGTTAGATTATGTTGCTTGACAATGTCTTAGATGACGAGATGAAGTAGTATGCTTTGCCCGATTGACTTCATCATTCTACTAAATTATTTCGACTTCGAATTTACTTTCTGTTTCACCTAGCTAGCTCTTATGGTATTTTTATATATTGTTCTACTCATTTTGTTTTTCAAAAGATCAAAATTGAAAATGCGTAGCAAATACGAGCAAAACCAGTTTATATATCGCTGATAATTTCAGTTTGAATACTGGAATAGTCAATTGTTATTACAAATGTAATGTGATACGAAAACAAAATGTAGAAGTGGGTTTACACGTGTTGTATAGTTTAAGATCCATATTCTGTGTAGCTATAAGCACTGCGAGTCACCTGGAGTTTGTTGTGCTTCACTCTAATTAATAGTGATACTCATTACTTTAGCCAGTTAATTAGCTCACTAAAAATCCAGCACATTCAGAGCGCAGATCGAGAGAGAAAGAAAAAAATGGCGTCAGTCGAGAAGCAGCAGCAACATCCACAACCGGAGGAGGTGTCGAAGGATGCCATGGCCACGGTGGCCGAGTATGCTCCGGTTACCGCGGAAAGGAAGGTCCGCAGTGACTTGGAGACCAAGCTCCCAAAGCCTTGTAATCTTCACTTCTATGTACATATGATTTAGATTACAGGGTTCCATTCGTAATGCATCAGTACATCAATAACGTACATCTTCTTCATGTAGGTGTAGACTAAGGGAGAGACTAGTGAAATTCCCTTGATATCTCATTACATGAAACTAATCAAACACAGCATGAAATCGATCTATCTATTGTTATCGAAAATAAGATCAATGTGTTCTTCGTCTCTATTAATGGATTTATTTGATTTGGGTTGTTTCAATGATTTAAGACATGCCTCGAGCTATGGTTGCACCTGATATGGAGAACATCAATGGCACCTGGGGTCATAAACATCAGAATATGTCTGTGCTTCAACAGCATGTAGCTTTCTTCGACCAGGACAATGATGGTATCATCTTCCCTTCCGAGACGTTCAGAGGTACATATATCATTCATACGTATGTTCCTTGTGTTAGCTTATGATGTATGCTAAATTCGAAAAATGAGAAGTTTAGCTACAGAAAATGAAAAGTTTAACGTCCAAGATCGACGCATGTGCAATTTCGTTCAAGTAAAATTGCATGTGCAACTCGCGGGGTGAATCCTACTTCTAACTGCCATATGTCTAACATAGATTCAAAGAGTAATGCTAGGTGAATTATCTAAGCGATTTTAAGTTTTAACCTAGTTTCACATGATCAATAATTTGTTTGTCCATCATATGAAGTAGTTGATTATGCATGATCCAAAGTTCCTAGATCTTGATTATCAGTTGATATATTCTCATTGCAGGGTTCCGTGCACTTGGGTTTAATCCGATTGCTTCTTTCATCTTCATGATTCTTGTTCATGGAGCAATGAGTTATGCTACTTTGCCTGTAAGTTGCGACTACTTTTGCAGTGTTTGATCATGAACCCAATTCCTACAGTTTGCTTATTCATATGCCAATATAACTAGAGCTAGAACTTCTTAGCTTATATGTTCATCGATCTTCTCTAATTGCAGACATGGATACCTTCACCCTACTTCGCGATTCACATTAAAAACATACATAAGGCAAAGCATGGAAGTGATTCTGAGATTTATGATACAGAGGGAAGGTGAGAACCCAATTCGTTGCAGTTTCCGTTTGAGTTATTATTCTTGACCAAAGTTGAACTTCTTCCATGCTTGATCACTATAATGTAGGTATATCCCGGCACACCTTGAGAACATGTTCAGCAAGTATGCTCGAACAGTCCCTGATAAGCTTAGTTTCAAGGAGCTATGGCACATGACTCAGGCTAGCCGTAACGCCTTTGATTTCTTCGGCTGGTATCTCTCTATTTCTACTTCTTGAACCGCACAATGCGTACTCACTCAAAAGCCATAGCTAATCTCTCACTGTGTTGCAGGGTTGCAGCCAAACTGGAATGGGGAGTTCTATATGTTCTGGCAAAAGATGATCAAGGTTACTTGGCAAAGGAAGCTGTGAGGCGTTGTTTTGATGGAAGCTTGTTCGAATACTGTGCTAAGCTGCAAAAGGGTGCTGTGGGTAAGATGAAATGATGCCATCATTGGTCATCAAGTTTAGGGTTTCTGTTTGTATTAGTTCATTTCAGCTTGTTAAGACTGATAAGGTGAGAGTAGAAAAAGCTATAATAAGCTGACTTGAGGAGTTGGATGAGTAACTCCCAAAGTTTTCATTTAAAGCCCCAGATCATTTCCACTGGTTTATGCTACAGGAGGCTTCAAATTGCCGTAAGACTTTGATTAAAACCAATCCATAACTTTTTCTTGTTGTTTATTTGAAAGAAAGACGCATGAAAATCGATTGTAGAGTCCTATCTAAACACAAAGGTGCCTGTTGCTGCAATATCTTTTGCTAAAGAGCCAGGCAACAAGATCGCACATGTTCAACCCGACTCCAACTAAATTCAATCATTAAATCAGCAAAATTTGAAAGGCAGAGCCCATTAGATAGTGAAATGGACCTAAACAAAAGGCTTAGTAATTAGAACAAAAGCTCTCTTTAACTATCAGAGTCTACATGATAGTAGGATAGTAAGTTCAAACACCACATGGGTAAAAATCCAATAAATTTCCATACTCATCTAGAGGACATGCAAATGACTAAGCCATGCAATATCCAGATTCGAGAACATCATAAAAAACCAATCTAAAGTGAGAGTTGAGGCACTTAAACTATGGCATTAGCTGCACTCGCAATTCTTGGCCACAGATCAGCGCATTCCTTTCCAATAGGGCCAGTGATAGCAGAACCCACACACCAGCAAAACATGATTCAAAATTCAAAGAAATAACATTACCAAGATATTTTTGTTACACTTCTATAAGTTAACATTGATGTACATGCTCTTTACCTTTCATTTCACCCTTTGGATTCACAATGACACCAGCATTATCTGGATCAAAATGAAAACCATGGTCAGAAACCAGAAATAAAACCATTACCATGAACCCTGAATAGTGAGTTTTGGAGTAGGGTAGCTGCAACGCACAACATACTGCAAAAAAAATCTACGCAAAGCTCCATAGGCATATCCACAATACAGAGCCGAAATCCAAAATAACATTTATCCAACTCCCCCAATGGCCATAATACTCAAAACATATTGACTGAAAGGTTGTGCACCAGTCAACATCACATTTCAGCTCGTAACCAATCAAACACTGTCTTATTCACAGTGCCCCCAACAACAGACCTTATATAACATAAGACCAATTCTATCACCTTTCTAAAGCAAATATATGCTTTCTCATATACGTCACAACTAACATTCACACCACAACCACTGCCGATAGAAACCTCCAAACCAAATCATTGGCTGAAAGGTTGTGCACCAAGTCAACATCTCATTTCAGCTCGTAACAAACACTGTCTTATTCACAGTGCCCCCAAAAACAGACCTTATATAGCATAAGACCAATTCTATCACCTTTCTCAGGCAAATTATATGTTTTCTCATATACTCATCGCAATTAACATTCACACCACAACCACTGCCAACAGAAACCTCCAAACCAAATCATATTGGCTGAAAGGTTGTGCACCAAGTCAACATCTCATTTCATCTTGTAACAAACACTGTCTTATTCACAGTGCCCCCAAGAAACAGACCTTATATAACATAAGACCAATTCTATCACCTTTCTCATATACTCGTTGCAACTAACGTTCACACCAAAACCACTGCCAATAGAAACCTCCAAACCAAATCAAACACTAGAACAACTTCCACAATCCCACGACACAAGCACTCATTTCATCCTTTAATCGGTGAATCATTTCACGGTTTCACCGATGTTTCACCGATTAAAGACTCTAATCCATCGAAAACAAACAGTCGAAAGCATGCTAAATCATGCCAAATATAAACCATCTCCAAGAACCAAATCAAACACTACAAAACAACTTGCACAATCACACACTCAAACCACATCACATCCTTCAACCAACTAAACACAATCATTTCCACCGCCGCAACATAGTTCATTGAAAACAAAAACAAAATAGTTAAAAACCACAATGTGGCTAGCTACCTTCAAAGTACATGAAAACATCATCCTTTCGGCGCCACGGCTTGCGCTGCCTCACAATGACAGCTGGCAGCACCTTCTTCCTCAGGTCCGGCTTCCTTTTTTTCACAGTGGCCATCACCATGTCGTCGACACACGCCGACGGCAGCCGGTTCAACCGCCCCTTGATTCCCTTCACTGAGACGATGTACAGATTCTTCGCGCCGGTGTTGTCCGCGCAGTTCACCGTCGCCGCCATCGGCAGACCCAGCGACATCCGGAACTTGTTTCCGGCGGAACCTCCGCGCCCTGAGAAAGAAAAAATCAAACCAAATTTTAGGGTTTCAGATTTGAAACACATAATTGGGGGCTCAGATTTCAAAGGGGAATTGAAGATTCAAGCCTACCTCACTTCGACATGGCTACAGAGACTTAAGAGTTAGCAAGCTTGGGGTCTTGGCTACTATGAAGAAAGATGCTAGGGTTTTATATGGCAGAAATATTTTGCAGTTCAGTCCATATTTCGATTTCTCTGCTGGAAATTGTCCGATATTTTTTTTTTTTCATTTTTTCAAAAAAAAAAATTATAAATTTTTCGAAAGATTAGATGGAAGAAAGGTAAATTTCCAAATCAGGAACCGGAAATATTTCGTCCTAGAAACTCAAGATCAGCTTGCTTCCATCACTGTCAAAATTGAACCAAGACTAATACAATTCCATGATCACACAGAGTGAGCATGTTCAAGTACAATTCCATCACTGTCAAACGATAAGCTGATATAGTGTAAGATAATAACGACCTTATGATCTTCTCGACGTAATCGCAGAAGACGGTGGGCCAGTAAGGCTCCATGGCCATCGTGCCTTCAACGACCACGATCAACTGCTTCTCCGCCATCGGCGAAGACGGTCAACCGCAAGCTGAGAGGAGCGGGAGGAGACGGAATTGGAAGACGAAACGCCGTCGTCTGCGGAGAAGGGGTTTTAAAGCGAGGAGGAGAGAAGCGGAGAGGCTTGAATATCACAAGAGGCAATTTGGGTCTTCTTCTGAAGAGCAGGGAAGCATTGCATTTCGCCATTTTTTATAATCCAAAAATAAAAATAAATAAATAAAAAATCATTCTAAAAAGTTTTGTTTCTCACGTAGAATCATCACCAACTTCCGTATCTCTGTTCAGGCAGCAAAAGACTTGGTTACTTCGTCAATGGACGAAGTCTCAGATGAGCTGCTAGGGTTTAGCATGGAGGACGATGATGATGAAGTTATTTTGGTAGGGTTTTTGGAGGTGGAGAAAAGGATGAAATCCGGGGTCGAAAAACACATGGAGGATGATGAAGGTGTCTTGGAAGAGTTCTTCGAGGCCGAAAAAGGGTTGATCTCAGAGTGGGAGACTCCATTGAGAGCGGCGGCAAGGCAAGGGATTGAGAGAATTAGGGTTTTGGTGGCTGAGAGAGAGAGAGAGAGGCCTTAGGGTTTGGGAATTAGGATATTAGGAGGCTTGATATATTCAGCTAATTGTTATCCATTAGAATTGGGTTTGTTTTATCTGTTTTTGACTAAAATGCCCATTTTCCCTTTTTCTTATCATGAGTGGTAATTGTATGGCTTTATTGATGTAAGAAGATGGTGCAACACCAAACGTTTACGGTCAAGGTGGTTTATGCACATGTTATATTTTTTTTATGGGTCTGGTGTAACTCTTCTAGCAGATGGGAACTTAGGTTTTCATCCTTTTTTTTTTTCCTCCCTTGTATTTTTTTTAATCGGCTAAACAACTCCAAATCACATCTGCCTTCTCTGCTTGAATTCATGTTGTTCTTGACCGTCGGTCCAATCACGTAAACCGGTGGAATACTAAGAACTTGTCGGTTTACGTGATTGGACTAGTGGTCAAGGACAACATGAATTCAAGCAGAGAAACCGGAAGCATATGTGGTTAGGTGACAAAGAGCTCTTCCGTGCTCCGCCAACAAATCAAAACTCCCTGACTAGATGCCGGAGACCCCAACAATGTACCTTTTATCAAAGTGGGAGAGAAGAAACGCTGCTAGGTCACAGAGAGGGAGTACATAATGTACAACAGTGTACCTTTTATTGAAAACGATTGCAATCCCAAAAAACATGAAAGATGAAATTAGTACCCATATCTCATCCAATTTGTAACCAATCCTAGTCTCATCGATCATGTAACATCATTACATGTTGATGTTGCAGTAGTCAACACTTGGTTTGTGCATAAATCATATACAATCATGGTCTTCTTTAAAGGTTCTCAAGGTGTACACCAGCATGTTTGCTAATGATGAACTTAAAAAGATATGAAACTCTGAAAAGAAAGGTATCCGAACATGACAGACAAAGTTTTATGCCCGACTACTACTACTACTAATCCGTAAAGCCTCCTCCGTGCAAATTAGACCCCCGTTGTGGTTGCTGTTGTTGCTGGACCAGGTTGCACTTGTTGCTGCTGTAGCTTCGGCTGCTGTTGCTGTATCTGTTGAAGCTGAGGCTTCTGTTGTTAGATGTGGTTGCTGCTGTTGCATTTGTTGCTGACCAACTACTTGTGGCTTTAACACAACCATAGCCTGAACCAACAGTAGACTTAGCTTTAGTAAGAAATTAAGACAGTCCCAATGCCGAGCCACAACCTCGTTCTGGAGAACCTCCCCATTTAATATGGAACAAAATACAAATAAAAACTGCATTTTATGCATGGAACCTTCAGCATCCAAAGCAACTTTCACAGGCAAGAAGATTGCCTACAACATCTTCCCGGAAATACAGGCTTACTGTTCACTTTGCAGGTTGCTTTTGATATTGAAGGTGCCTTACATCTATGTTGGGGATCTCTACGAGCTCAGGGCGGTGGCAGTTAAAACTTTACTTTGAAAAAGGAATCAAAATGCAGTCATAAACTGGCATAGGTACATAACAATCTTACCCATGGGAAAAGCATTCCAATCAAGTAGCAATCTTTCTGCGAAAGATATAGCACTAGTGTTTGAGACGGCAATTTGATGACAGCACACTGAAAAAGTGGAAACCAGCTCGAGGACAATTTGTATAAATAAAAAAATAAAAACAAACAAAATAAACCGTAGTTTCTTATTTTCATAGCAATAGACTAATCAAATAATATAGCATACATTGACTAGGTTTGACCTGAAGCTGCAAATGAATGAGCACCAGAACCCAAAAACCACTCCACTTCAAGGTGAGCATTATGCAGACAAAAATACCACTAAATGACTCAAAGGGAATTGTTTTTATCACAGGATTTGAACATATAATTTAATGCAGTTTCATTTCCAAAACTAACTATTCTACAATACCAGATTATGCACCTAGTCATTCTAAGACGATCAATTTCGTACATATATAATTATAGGCCAACATCATTATCGGACTACTGGAAAAGAAAAAAATGGAGGGATTAATTTGAAAATCCCCTTATTCACAGTAAAGAATGTGCTTACTTTATTCCATATTCACCAAAAGGGGGGGAAATGCAGGTAAAAAAAAGGAAAAGGTCCAAAATGTAATGAAAAGCTCAAAGGTTTCATGAAGGCTCATGTTGGAATATGTTCATTGGGGTAACAGAAAGAAACTATCAGAGAGAGAGAGAGAGAGAGAGAGAGAGAGAGAGATTACAAGCTTCTTTTCTTGCATCTGCAAAACAAATTCTTGCCCATCCATTACCCGAAATACTAGAATGTCGGCCAGTTGCGAATATTGCTGCTGCCTGAAATAATGTAATGACTCGGAATAATCAGGAAAACTCAGAGACAAGACACCTCGACTGGATGATATACATATATATGATAAAGGGGGAAGGTTTTAACTAAATGAAAAATTACTTGTTAATCAGGGGTTCCAGAGGTGCGAACTTGACTATTTGCAATGTCGGTGGCCATTTTGCTGCAAGCCTGAGGAATGCGCAAGACATTTGTCATCCAAAATATAGCAAAGATGCCCTCAATAGGTTATTGACAGTTTGACACAGCACTTCCCCACAATTAAGGACATTCAATACAGGCCAGCATACTTTGTTGCATAGAACCAGGACTCTAACAGTGGAGGTTACTTAAAATACATTCACCATATCATCCAATTACTTTCTAAAAAAGGTGTCAAAAGTGAAGTCAAGTATAAACTCAGTAAACAGCATATTATTTCAGCTGTGAAAAACTAGAACCTTGTTTCCTAAATGAAAAAATGTTAAAGACAGGGCAACTTTGAAAATTAAAGCATCGGTTATATGCCAGCTAGTGTATTTAGAAGAAAGTGGTAGAGAGCTCTGCAGACTTACGTCTCACGTGCTGAAACCCTTCTGTATCCCTGACAAAGAAAGAGAAAGTCTCTGTGAATATAATGACCAGCAGACGGTGATATTGTAAAGGATAAATGAGCTAATTACAACACTCCATGTGGTCAGGTCCTGAAACAGACATCTCGGGTTTATTTGATACACTCCCTCATAGTTTACTAAAATGTTCTCCAACAGGCATAATTGACATATACAAGCTTCTTTGGAAATAGACTTGCAGATATCAGGGCCGGTCCTGTGGAATATGAGGCCCTGTGCGAAACTTTGAATGTGATTTTTTTCTATTTTTGAATGTGGCCTTAGTTACATAAGTTTGATCCCAAATGTACAAACCAATATTAAAATTCACAATCTCTTGTTGAAGTACAAGAAATAACATATTCCTAAGATTTTTAAGAAGAAAAAACACACCCAAAAAAAAGAGAAAAAAAATGGTGAAAACGCAAAAAAAGAAAAGAAAAGAGAGAGAGTAGGAAACAATCCCTTATAAAATCGCAAAAAGAAAAACGCAGAAAATAAAGGAGAGAAAAAAAGGTGAAAACGTAGAAAAAAGGGTGAAAATGCAGGAAAAAAATAAAAGTGTAGGAAACATAGTTATGAAATCGCAAGAAAAACGCAAAAGAGGGAAAAAAGGGTCAAAAACGCAGACGAAAAAAGGAGGAAAAAAATGGATGAAATGCATAAAAAAAACAATACAAAAGGGATGAAAAACAAAGAAAAAAAAAAGGGGTGAAAAGGAAGAAGAAAAATACTAAACAAATGAGGCTATGGGTCTCAAACTTGGGTGGTAGAGTTAAGATGAAAAGTCATAACCAACTATGCTACAAGAGCACATGTTAACATATCAGTTATTTTTAATACTTATTACATATTTATATAAATAACAAAAAATTCGGAGGCCCTCAAAAATCGGAGGCCCTGTGCGGCCGCACACATCGCACGGCCCAAAGGCCGCCCCTGGCAGATATATAAGTGCCCAAAAGCAATTAACCATAAGACATCTGGGTGTATCTGGAAATTTCCATATACAAGTTGAAAGTATGAACATACTAGTATTAGTATGTTCATAACTAGTACGTATGTGAATATTTATCAGTTATTAACCGTGGGAGGGTAGAGATAGGGGCGAATTGGCATCCTTATAGCAAGTATAAAATGTAAAGAAACAGAAGATACTGTGAAAGGGAAATTAGTGAGGCAGATGGATACATACTTCCAATCTAGTAATAACAAAAGGTTGTCCTTGTCTCCTCCCAGGTAAAGATAAATTTCCCTGCATGTGTTTGGATATCCAATAACAAGTGAGAATCACATACAATAGAGAGCCAACCTGGAAGTAAAGACTACTTAAAAACCTCCCCACTGTCGTGACATAAAAAACCACTAGGGCATACACTAGACTTACCTCCCAGACTTTTACATAACTGGATCTTGCAGATTGCAGAGCACTTGACGTCTGTTGGGACAACGGATTAAATACCGAACTATAGTTTGCACCAACCGACTGTATCCCAGATTGGGCTTGTTGAGAGATTCCAAGAGGAGGAATCATTGTACCAGTTCCAGAGGGACATGCTGAAACAAGTTTATTTTGAACCATTTGGGATCCTGAGTGATTTTGGTTTATGCCAGGAACAGAATGCCCAATACTAGCACCACCTTGGAGGTTACTCATTGGTTGCGACATCCCAGGATTAGAATTTTCTACGGTAGTAGCTGACATTAATGGGCTATCCATAACAGATCCATTCGCTAAAAATTTGGAAAAGAAAACAAATGAAAAGGGGTTAGCCAAAGAATAAAAGCTGGATGAGCTAATCAAGTAAGCATAACTGCATAGGTGCATCTATTTCCCTTTTGGCCAATCTGAAAACTTTCATTACATGTTCAAAAACAAAATTCTTTAAACAAAACAAAAATTAACTAAATGTGTAACATAAAAAAAAAAAATGCTAAGGTAAAAAGGAATGAGCATATTGACTGCATATAGTACCAGATGGCCTAGAAGTTGGAGGTGGATCGGTCGAACTGTGAAGAGGACGATATGAATGGGCTGGAAGGCAGGTAAGGCACTTCATATTTGGCATTTTCCAACCGGGAAGACATTCATGTGGCTGTGTTACTGATGCAACAGGAGCTTTCGGCAAAGCTGGACGAGTTGAAGTAGCCCGCGCCTCAATAAAATTCTCTGAGATTAGAACGAGAAAGGGGTTTCTCACATTATCAATTGGTGGATCTGCTGCCCGGGGGTTGCGCTTTCCCTGCATATGCAAAGTGGTCATTATCGTGCCCAGTTTCTAGCAAACTTCAAAAAAATTCAGTCCGTAATACGTCATTAACAAAATAGATAGTGTTTAAATGAATATGATACCAAAAAAGGAACTATATTATTTGTTCGTCATATTTTGAGCTTTCACAGCCCAGCTGTAAAGCTAACCAGAGAACAATGGGAAATAAAGAAAGGCTCGTCAAGATTCTGACTTAGCAATATATACAGTAGTCAAAAGCTTACAATGAACGACAATAAATAAAAAGAGTTAAGCTATGATCATACCGCATTGTAAATAGCTCTGAGTTTAGGAAGCTGTTTTGGACAGATGACCGACAGAGAAACAAAGCACTGGACAGAAAACTAAAGGAATTAAGGCCCATCAATGATAAAGTTCCACCCTCATTGAGAAAAGGAACAGCCACATTAACATCAACGCTATAAACAAACTACCTGTGCAAATGATTTAGCAACAGCCTCAGCATCATACAGACAGCTTTCGGTTTGCGCATCAGAAATTTCACTCTGCTCCACGTTTTGCATTTGTGGTCTATAGACTGGTGTGGGAAGGGGACAAGGGTCACTGGCAGCAACAAGAATGCAATGCTTTTGAGAATCCACATTTTTTTGATTTTGGCTTCCATTTTGAATGGTAGCGAACATCTGAATTGTATCAGTAAGAACAGTAAATGTTAAGCACATTACAATGAGAATGCAATCATTTACGATCCTTAAACTTCAATTTAATTCTAAAACATCAATAGATTACAGCATATAGTACTTGTAATATAAAATTTAACTCATATGCATACATATGATACATTTTAGCCAACAGGGAAACAAACATTTTAATCTCTCATATGATGGATATGAGACATTTAATATATGCATACATATGCACGTGGGTGTGTGCATGTGTACATATCTCTTTAGTATAGATGGAAGCATCGCCAAGATACAGTTTTACTGTAGTTTTTACATATAGATAGTTTAATACAGACTAATGCATACCATTAGGGCTTCAGACAGCCCCTCTGCAATTGCAGCATCACTAAAACCACCACCATTGAAGGGAATAGCTGATAACCATCGTAAGAAAAGTTCAATGTCTCTTGTCCAACCACTCCGTTGTACCAAGCAACCTGCATACAGGATGTATGATTACATCAACATACTGAGCTAAATCGATTACAGTGAGGATGTGGAACTCTATAAGGACACTGAGCTAATACTGGTTGCACTTAAGACATTAAATTTTCTGTGCGTCAAAACTGAATACCAGATCCATGAGTGTTGAATGTGACCAGAGACATCTCAACGGTACAGGTGGAGGGCTTCTGCATTTCCAAAACCAAATAATGCGTGAGTACAAATACAGCTAGTCAGCTAGAACCAAACTTTTCGAGGGCTCTCTTAATGCTATCTTCCTGTTACTGTTTCTGGTTTATGACTCTGGTGACAACTGATAACTTGTTGTTCACAGTGTATTATTTGAATCTAGTCAAAGAAGGGACAAGCACCTAAAAATATCTAAATTGCATTTTATTAAGTAAATTATAAAGGAGAATCGCTTGACTTGAACCCCTACAGAGACAATGGATGTCACCTAAAAGCAATCTGCCCAAAAATATATTCCCTCACTTGGAGCTCTGATGTAAGAGGCTGACTTCGCATCAACAGAAGAATATATTCCCTCACCCCAAAAATTAAATAAATAAATATAGTTTCTTCTTTTAATAGCATGACCAACTATAAGTTCTTAAAGAATGCCTTTAAATACAGATATGAGATAGAAAAGAAATAGCAAGTCCAGTTCAGGATAAAAATGCCATAAAGGAGATTCAAGTAGATTAGTAGGAAAAAAAAACAAGACGCATACCTGACCGCATCCACATAAGTCGTTTCCGGGTAAGGACCTGCAGGCAAACATACTTAGAACTGGCGGATAGACATAGTAATATACAATGCAGTTCCCATCACTAGTTGTACAAAATCAAACTCGGAACGTTGTATAAATAAGCTAAGCCTATGTACAGTTGGTATAGAAATTGGGGATCAATAATCCAGGAACACTTGGATATCCTAAATATACCGACTCCAAATTGCACCGAGTATCTAAACCCTAGAAACTCAAGATCAGCTAGCTTCCATCACTGTCAAAATTGAACCAAGACTAATACAATTCCAAGATCACACAGAGTCAGCTTCCATCACTGTCAAAACCCTAGCCATTCAAAAAAACGAAACGAAACGAAACGATAAGCTGATCTAGTGTAAGATAATAACGACCTTATGATCTTCTCGACGTAATCGCAGAAGACGGTGGGCCAGTAAGGCTCCATGGCCATCGTGCCTTCAACGACCACGATCAACTGCTTCTCCGCCATCGGCGAAGACGGTCAACCGCAAGCTGAGAGGAGCGGGAGGAGACGGAATTGGAAGACGAAACGCCGTCGTCTGCGGAGAAGGGGTTTTAAAGCGAGGAGGAGAGAAGCGAGAGGCTTGAATATCACAAGAGGCAATTTAGGTCTTCTTCTGAAGAGCAGGGAAGCATTGCTTTGCCCTTTTTTATAATCCAAAAATAAAAATAAATAAATAAAAAATCAATCTCAAAGGTTTTGTTTCTGACGTAGAAATGCATGCATGTCTCTAACAAAACGGGAGGTTTTGAAATTCACTGAATGTTCTACCTAAATTACTTTTATTGTATTTAAGATGAATGATTTGATACCTACCAATTTGTATATAGAGTGGCTTACATCATAGACGAATGATTCTGATGCCTACCGATCTGTTTTGATGTGTAAATATATGCATTTGAGATGCACATATGTAATCTAATTGTAACGCATGGCTTGAAGAGGTTGTAAAAAAGTGTTTTGGACATTAGGAATGTTGTCGAGTATGTTAGGTCTTCACCTAATCGACTTGATAGTTTTCGGAAAGCTGTGGCGAGTGAAAAACTTGGCAACACTGGTCTGATTTGTCTTGATGTCCCAACAAGATGAAATTCAACATATCTAATGTTGGAGGCAACCATAAAGTACAAGAAAACTTTTGGTAGAATAGAAGAAGATGAGGATCTGCTTTTTGTGAATTATTTCAAAGAACCGGAGGAGGAGTTTGATGAGGACGGCAATATCATTGTTCCTGCAAGTAACAAGAGGGTAGAGTCGGACCTCCTGGAAAATCATATTGGGAAATGGTTGAAGTGCTTATTGATCTGCTACAAGTGTTTTGGGATATCACGCTACGAGTTAGTGCAACCTTGCATCCAACTATCCATACAACATTTCATTATGTTGTAACAATGGAGAATAACATCAATAGCCTATTTGACATTACCAATACAATTTATTTTCATACTGTCGTACGATAATTCATTTGTTGAAAAAGCGACAAAAATAATAGAAGAACAAAAAGAAAACCATTTTAAAAACTCATTTGTTGTATCTAAGTTGTTTATTTGATCAAAAAATAATGTCTAAAAAACGATTTCTAGAACAATGCTTTACTCAGGGGAAGCATAGACCATATCATAAGCAGCCTACGTCAGAAGCTAGAAACACAAACTATAGAACAGTGCCCTCATTCTGATCTACAAATAAGGTCTGATCTGTTTTAGACTATCATTATCAGGAGCTCAGAACTCGAATGCTCTATCGTTGTCTCAATTTTCAATAACATTGGACTTCTAGCAAGGGAACTAACAGTACAGTACCCAAGTACAACAAAACCTCAAAAGAATAGTCACCTTTGCATCCTTGTCTACGAGATCTGTCTAATTCTCTCTGTCCTAAACTGAACAAACAACGATACAAGACTAATACAAAAATTATGTACTTCTGTAGAGAATGTGGCATAAGCCACGCATGCACTTCAAAAGTTAACAACATGAAGCCAACTAAAGCAAGTCAAGACAAAAACTTGTCATTGGTCATCCAAGCTTCTTCACTTTTTTCCCTGCACATATAAACACATAAACATGTGATAATCAGAAGCTGTAAGAGGAGCTAAGATATAGAGTTGAACTCTAAAATTCTCAAAACTACAGCATAATGCGCATGACCGTGCTCATCTCTTGTGACAAATTAATTTTCAATGTCTTCACAGAAGAAGATACCGGTTACATTTGTCTCAGAAAATGAAAAAGAGATGATGGTGTACACCAACCTTTTGGGTTTTTGCCTCGGCAGTATTGGCTGCCACAAATGCACTGAAATGCCTCAATAAGATGATCTTCTTCAAAATCAAGCCCATAATCCTGGAAACCAATTTCACAGATCATTTATCAATAAAGATATTCAACCTTTGCATAAGAACGTTATCCAAACTGACTGATTCAAAATTGGGATCACGACTGCTAGATATCGAAAAAATATCTAACAGCTTGCATAGCACCATTTAGTGCATCTAATAGTATAGGGAATAGGTAACTCAAGTAGTAGGTAATAAACAAGCTCACTCACCCAGTTCAACTCTTCAAAGGCATCCACTTTCCTGGTAGTGAAAAAGGCAAGCTGCATACAATGAGCAGATAATAAGGGTTGCTTCTTCCCAAAATCACAATGTATAATCACAATCAAACAGAGAGACCATTCAAATTGTTTCATCATAAATGTAACTGAGCATGTCTGGGCATTTAGAAAGGAAGCAGCCAAATTCATACATGATAATAATGGCGATCAGGAGTCTCCACTTGAACTGGGATATCAACCAAGTTTCCATCAAAGCATCTGCAATTGTTGAGAGAATTAAACATAGCGTCAGACATAGAAAGAGAGAGAAAAAACCATCGAAAGTCATATGAAATAATTAGGTCACTTCTCAAAACAAGTTAGGAAGCGAATGACAGTATAGCCTTTCCCCCCAACTTAAAAGAACAATATTTTCAGGAGAAACAGAATCCGAATACACGGACATATTTTAAGTTAGATGATCTTTGTCAACATTAATGAATTTGAAATTGCTCTTATTACAAAAAGGTGAGGAATACTGACAAACTTGATAGAACTTCTAAAATCTAAGTTCTAAACCACAGGCACCAAATGACTGGTGTGAAAATGGATTATTATGCAGATCTAATTGTGGGAAATATGATCTGCTTAACCAAAAACACAAGGCTAGGCAATGAACAAGCTCAGAAAGATAAGGAAATTCACATGGACTAGAAAATATTACCTATGATTGATAAACCTTGCAACATTTCCGTGAAGAGTCGCATCCAGACAGAGGGCATCCTCATCCTTCAAACCCTGTTCTGAGCCCCAGTCTCCATCCAGTGTGACTGGGTACGTGTGTCTGCCATTACCCTTGCTTTTCATATTCCGATAATACAACTCATTATTGGTCAGTATCTCCCCAACATATTCACAGACAAAGGATCCTTTCTCCAAGACCTCTAAAGTTCTAACTCCCCAGCCTTTTCCTTTAGTGTGGAACACCTGAAGTATATAATTTGTTAGGACACTTTATTATATCCATACAACAATAATTATGGCCAAAATAACATCAATGTTAACATTAATATAACTGAGGAAATTTTCTGTAGCCAAAATTTGATGCTTCAAGAAGAAACTACATGATAATTAGAGCGATAAACACGATCCAGCACACTCATCTAGAATGTCATCAAAAGAATGAAAATCTTGGTGGAACGATTTACAATTTCAACTAGCTAGTTCTTTACAAATAACAAAGATAGGAACAGTTTTTAAGAGGTAAGAAGCAAGTTACAAGTATCTGTAGACTCGTTCAAAATATGCTTTCGGAAATTAAAGTTGAGACAATATGAAGGTATCAAACCTCATTTCAGTCACGAAAAAAGAAAAGAAAACCTCCATGCATTTCAAATACTACTTAATTAGCCAGGTAAGACATCTAAGAGAGAGTTAATGTAAATCTGACCTGCAACTTGCATGCAATCCCCCTTTGTACTACTCTGTTTCCGCATCGCATGTCACATCCACACTTTCTCCAGCACTCTTTAATAAACTTCCGGACCCAATGTCCTTTGCAACGTTCTGGCATGGTTTCATTCTTGTTCCTCTCAGAAGGGCAATCTTGACAGTAAACATACTCCTGCTTTTCGGTATCCATACGCTTACTTAGAAAATCATCTTTCAGCAGACCTTCTGGTGTGTACACAAACTCCCCACCAGTTTCATGAGCACATGCACACGGTAATGGTGATGAAAGACAATCTCCCGAACAATCCAGGCAGCAATCCTCATCCGCAATGCGAGACATGGAAATATTCAGATGGGCATTTTCGTATATAATGTTTTGTGGGATGTAATTGAACCTTGGCAAGCTCTCACTTCCCACTTCATCTATCAAGGATATTGCCACCTTTTCAGTTGATTTGGTTATGTCTGATATATATTTGGGTGGCTTCTTCTTATCCTCACGAGTGATGGGTCGTTGTATTCTAGCACCTCCATTCACTGATCCTGTAACACAAAGGTAATAGCTAAGGCTTATTCAATAGGACATGTAATGCCAAAAGATAACATATATTTAGAGTCCCCCGTTGTCTTCATTATTCATGCATCCAAGTCTCTAACCAGCTTTTACAGCCTAACAAATAGCCCAGCAAAAGATGCAGCCAAGAAACAGTACGAAGGGAACTTTTTGCCCCTATTGTAAAGGAAACTAATATCATGCAGGGGAAAGATATATATACCTGGACGTCTCACTGAGGTTCGCTCTGTAGAAAATGTAGCATCATCTGTGGATACCTTGTCCTTTGGCTTCTTGAAGTAGTTCATGTGATCACTACATGGGACTGCAGAAGCTGATGCCCTCTCACGATGTACTGATCCATCTCCAGAGGCCAAATGACAGGTAGGTCGGTCATTTCCATTGCCACTGGAATGTCTGAGGGATAG
This sequence comes from Fragaria nilgerrensis, assembly GCA_010134655.1. Classification (NCBI taxonomy): domain Eukaryota; kingdom Viridiplantae; phylum Streptophyta; class Magnoliopsida; order Rosales; family Rosaceae; genus Fragaria; species Fragaria nilgerrensis. The sequence goes on along the minus strand of CM020982.1, from coordinate 1,113,059 downwards.
TTCAGAACTTGATCCACTTCCGGGAGATGCCTGGTCTTCCTCATCAGCCAAATGACGTCTTTTACGTGGTTTTTGATCTATGTGCTCATCATCTCCCTGTTGAGAGGAAAGGTAAAAAGTCAACCTTAACTGGTACAATTTCTCCTGTTTCTTCTACATGCTAGCTACACTAGTTACACCTCTACTTACATCTTCCAGGAATTAGTTATTTTCTAGTAATTTAAACTGGAGGTATAGTTCTTGTCTAACATTGAAATACTAACTGAAACATAGTCTTATAGTTCCGTCCCAACAGAGACATAAATGCCACACACACACACATAAGAATGTAAAGGAACTACCTTCCGGTTCGACTCAAAGTATGTCTCAACTACAATCTTGTAGTCGTCTGGTTCAATATCCTCCCATCTCCCCCCAACAGCTTGGAATAAGTTCTTGAGGACAGGTTTGATTTCTTCTTTACTAATTCCCCAGGCCTTTGCGGCTTTATAAGCATTGGCAAGGTGCTCTTTAGTCTCTCTACTGGGAGCCATTGCCAATCCAAAAGTTACTCAAACTGTCAAAAACTGCAAACCCACTACACAAGACCCATTTTATTAGGTTCATTTTGGTTCCAGAAAATGAAGCAAAATTGCACTCCACCATACTCACCATAACCAAAAGACACTTGCATGCAATGTTATTCCAATATCCATCAAAACAATAACAAAGCAACCCAGAAAATGCAAGAGAAACCACAAACCCAGGCTTTCTCTTCCTCTGCCACAAGGATTCCCACTAACCAAACAAGAAGTAGAAACAATAGCAAATATCACAAGCACACAATGCACCATTTTCTCCGGTCTAACAAGAAATCATTTATCAAAGCTACTCAAAATAATTAAGCTAAAACTACACAGACTTCCACACACACACACACACAGAGCTAAAAACCCAGAAAACAAGACCCGATATAAATAATACCTGTCTGTTTTCTTCCCAGAAAATGCAAGAAATATGGGGATCCCAAGTCATCACCTTTATTGCATTTCACAACAAACCCACTATTACATGCATCACAAATCCACCACCCATCAAAATTCTAACATCAAACTCCATCTGGGTACCCCAGAAAATGCAGGACAAAACAGAACCCCAACTCCTCTTCCTCCGCCACAACCCAAAAAAGAACCAAACCCCCACATTGTATAAGCCTTCAAAATCTTCACCAAGGCTAAAACCCCTCTCTGGTTCTCAGAAAAACCAAAAACCCATAACCAAAAACAACCCAAAAATCCATCTTTCACCGTAACCAAGATGAAATATAGTATATAAACAGAGGTCAATTCAGATTGTACGGCAAAACCCCAAATAGTATTAGACTGTAAAAAATTAACACTCTTAAGAAAAAGCAAAAAGATTACAGTGAGCTACAAGAGCTAAACCAATTCTTGATACTTTTTCGGTATCAAAATTCAAGCAAAATCTCAACAACAAAATCAAGCAACACACAAGGATGAAGAATCACAAAATGTTTGTGATTAAAGGAGGTACCTTTTCGATAAAAAATGCGGTTTTGATAGAGTTTTCGAACCAAAATATCACTACTTGTTGGTGAAGCTAAGTAAAAACTTACGAGAGAATGTTAGTAAATTTCTCTGTCTTACGATTTTATAGGCCTTTGGATTTGGCTTTAGGCTGTGCCGGTCACGTGAGTGTCCACGTCAGCAAGAGTTTGCTTTCTCGGGAGCGGTGCAATGAGGCCGTCCATTTTTTACCTTAGTTTTTGGGTAAAAGCATTTACTTCTTGCCTTTTGGGAAAAGACGAGGAAAAATGTGAAGAAGAGGGCGTTGAGAGTTGGTCTAGTCCAGTAAATTTAGTTTAGTTTTTGGGTAAAAGCATTTACTTCTTGCCTTTTTGGGTTGGATTTTATTCCGAAATTGTCGCACTTTCTTTTTATTCTTCAATTCTCTTTGGAGTAATTACCAAATATATCAGAAAAGAAAAAAGATTTAATTTTAAAATACAATTTCGTAAATTCTGTTATTTTTCAAAAAGAGTTATGGAGATACATGTATAGTTCGTTTATTAACTTAAAAATGAAAAAATCATGAATAAAAAACAACCGGAATAGAGTAAGTCATGAATTACAGACAACTAATGAAATGAAGAATAAAAAAATATGTACGAGAATGATTGTACGGAATGATTCATGAACTCATGTCCCCTTTTGATTATCCAGCTAAGGGTTATTTAAGAATCGGTTTCTGATAAAAATCGGACTTAATTCTAATTCATTTTAACTTTAAAAAGAAAAAGTCATGAATTAGAGACAGCTGGAATAAAATAAGTCATGAAACGCAAACAACTTACTAATGAAATGAAGAATGAAAGAATCTGTACAAGAATGATTCATGAACGCATGCCCCCTTTGGTTATCCAGCTAAGGTTTGTTCAAGAATCAATTATTGATATACAAACCATTCTGATCTATTTATGTGTCAGTAACTAACACATAAATACTTGTACTCGAAATAATTCTCGACTAACACATGAATACTTTTGCACGAAATAATTCATGTTCCTTTATGTGTTACTAAACACATGTATATGTGTACCCTGTAACTGATCAATTACTCTCATTTTAGTTAAACAAATGAGAGTAAAATGAATGTGTTAATTAATTGATTACTCTCATTAATTAATTAATTAACCCTAATACAGACACACACACCAAAAACGTCATGTAATGATGTAAAATTATGGTGGACATTTCACTTTATTTTCAGCAAAATGCAAGAGGAACAGAAGAGAGATCAATACCATGTTAAATGCCACACTGTCGCAAAGGACGAAGAAAATCAATTCTTCTTATAGAAGTAACAGAACTGAATCATTGAATCAAGTTTTCTGAACCGTCTGACGTCAAACATTCCGGTGACAGTAGAAATGAATGACCTATCTTCCAGTCATGTGGCATCAGGAGACGGTCAGTACATCTTGAGAAGGCAATCACCATCTGCATCTAGTCACAGTAATCCGAATTATGACTCCATGAAGCCGAAGGCTAAGGTATGCACAAATGCTGCTGGGGTGATTCTGCAGAACCAAACCTCAATGAGACGTCCAGGTATTCAAATTACTTTCTCCTTGCTTCCTACTCTTTCATATATACGACTGCCTCGTTGGGTAAAACAAGTTCTAGTTTGATACTTGGATGCATGAAAAAAAATGGAAGGGGCCTCTGAATATGTGGCATATTTTCCCATGCATATGCTATTGAAACTAGCCCTATAGCCTGGATATATAGTATTTTTGCGATACAAGACCATCAAAGGAGGAATTGAAGCTGCAACGATCTGAGACAGATTCGAATGGTGCATCGTGCACACATCACTGGTGAGGACAATATAATAAGCCATCCAAATATAGATCAGACGTAACAACAATCGACTGGCCGGAGAAGGGGCAATATCCTTGGAAGATAAAGTTGGAAATTTGAGAGCTTTGCCAAAGTTACATATGCATCCCTCAAAGCATAATATATCAAAATGTTATCCCATCCCACAGTTCTGGCTAGTAAGAGCGAGAGGTACGGTATGTTCATTCAAACATGTCATTGCTATAGCTCGATGAACTTTGTTGCATGAAACTATCTATATCATCGACGATCTTTCCCATTGCATAAGCAATATAATTACCATATATGATCACGTTGTAACAAAACAAAACAATCAAACTATCGATGATGGTATCATTTATTGAAAGTACATAACATATACATCCTTTAAAAAGATTTGAAACATAAATAAATTCACTTGTGTTGTTATTAAACAAACAATGACAGTTTTTAACAATTAAGGATATTTTTTTTTTCTACATGCCATGTGTCATGGTTTAATTTACCAAACTAACCCTACACTAATTAAATATGTTTTTAAAAGAGAAAAGTCCATCATTTTGACTTTTTTTAGTAAATGGAATACAGTAGCAGGTTTTCAATAACTTAGTGTAGTAGCAGTTAATTCCAGTAGAAGTAGTAACAGAGGTTAACATCCTAGTAGAAGTTATTTAAATAACTTTTAAGATTTGTCAGTAAATGGAATACAGTAGCAGGTTTTCAATAACTTAGTGTAGTAGCAGTTAATTCCAGTAGAAGTAGTAGCAAGGGTTAACATTTTAATAGAAGTAGGGTTAACACCCCAGTAGAAGTTATTTAAATAACTTTTAAGATTTGTCAGTAAATGGAATACAATAGCAGTTTTCAATAACTTAGTGTAGTAGCAGTTAATTCCAGTAGAAGTAGTAACAAGAGTTAACATTTTAGTAGAAGTAGGGTTAACACCCCAGTAGAAGTTATTTAAATAACTTTTAAGATTTTTCAGTAAATGGAATACAGTAGTAGATTTTCAATAACTTAGTGTAGTAGCAGTTAATTCCAGTAGAAGTAGTAGTAGTTAATTCCAGTAGAAGTAGTAGTAGCAGGGGTTAACATTTTTACGTAAATGGAATACAGTAGCAGATTTTCAATAATTTAGTGTAGTAGCAGTTAATTCCAGTAAAAGTAGTAGCAGAGGTTAACATCCTAGTTACTGAAATAACTTTTGAAATTTTTTAGTAAATGAGATACAGTAGCAAGTTTTTAATAACTTAATGTAGTAGCAATTAATTTCAGTAGAAGTAGTAGCAGAGGTTAACATTTCAGTAAAAGTAGTAGCAGAGGTCACCATCCCAGTAGAAGTAGTAGCATGAGTTAACATCCCAGTAGTAGCACAAGTATGTTTTAGCAATCCTCTAGTTCTGCTACTGCTTGAAGACTAAGACAATGAAGGTTAACTCTTCTACTGCTTTATCCTACATTTCTGCTACTGCGTTATCCACTTCTATTACTATTGCTTGAAGATTTATCCTCCAATTTTGTTATTGCCTTATACTCCAATTCTTCTACTGCCTTATCCTCTAGTTCACATAAACCTACTACTATCTACTGAGAAACTCATTTTAAGTTATGCTACTGCACTCCCCGAACTCGTATCTTTATTGTTGTGCTGCTACATTATTACTTGTTCAAGCCACAATAGCAGGCCAACACCATCACACTTATTTCTTCAAACAATTCATACTACATTTGATCATCCACAGTTACTAGTGTGTTTGGAATATGACTAGAACCACAAGTAAATCAGTCCAAGAAAAAGATTTTTAGTTCATAATCATAACAATATACTTGGCAAACCACAATTACTCTTATTGCATTCATTAATGTTTGATTCAATGACTAACGAACACAAATACACAATAGCTATACTACTGGGAGTAAACAAGATACAAGCGAAAACCGAAGAATCCTAACTCAAGATCCACTATCCTTTCCCCAATGTATACTAAGTCTCCCTAATGATGGTACTGGGATAATCAAACACTCAAACATGTTGACTACTTTATAATGAAACAAAGTCAGAATTCTTTTCCCAAATAAAATAGAGGAAAAAGTTGAAAACAGTAAGTTCTAAATCAATTGAGAAAACCTGTCCGTCGCCACACAACATTGCGAACCCGCCGGAGATCTCTTCCCTTCAAGGTCCTCCCCACGCCTTACAGAACCGAGTACGCCACCATCAGCGAGTGAGCGGAGCTTCTCGCCAAAATCTCGTGCGGTGGCAGCATCTTGACGTCGTCCTCTTCCTCATCAGCGACGGCTTCCAACTCGTACTTCTTCCTCATCAGAACCGGTATGTTCACCGGCGCCGACTGGTACTTGAACGACGAGGAAAACGAGCAGTGTGGTGGTGGTCCTGCAACGGCGGCGGCTTCGGAATCGTTAGAATCATTTGCGCGTACGACGGCGAAGACGAGGATGCCGAGGCCTTGTGGGGAGGAAAACGAGTAGTGGTGGTGGTGGTCCTGCAACAGACTAGGATGCCGAGGCCTTACGGAGAGAGAGAGAGAGAGAGAGAGAGAGAGAGAGAGAGAGAGAGAGAGAGGGTCAGATCAAGGGTATTGGGAGAGTGAAACATGTAATTTTGTTTATAAACTAGATATTTTGGTCATTTCATGATGAAAATTACAGTCAACATCTGGTATTATTGACTTTGGGCCTAGACTTGTGTCCTTATTTGTTTAAATCTTTTGAAAGATGAGTTTTCTATTTTTTGTAACTGTTTAGGGTAGTGGGATGTCATTTTCTATAAAAAGAAAATGTCTCTATCCACTTTTTACATTTTTTGGTAGGAGAAGATGAGACGAGTTACATTTTCTTATCTTCCTTCTCATCCTCTCCATCTCATGATCCGAATGAACATTGTGAACAGTAAAAGTAAAATAATAAGTAAAAAGCAGAAAAAGAATTAGAATAACCAAGAGAGAGGAGAGGCTCTAACCCCTAATATTTGACCAGTGTCACACCCCCTAATATTCCTCTAACTCTAAAGCACCAATCGATCTCCACCCAAGCGACTCGATCAAGTTCAACCCCAAAGTTGTGATGATATTAGCATTTGATTCGCTAGCCTCCCGGAAGAAATATCCAAGGTGTGTTATCGTACGTATGAGTCATCATCGTAAGTAAGTTCAGATGGGCTAAGATGAACTTTGCCACTACTCCTCTTCTTAGGCTTACCTTTGCCACCACAAGATATAGAAATCTCGCAACCTAATGCAAAGCAAGAGAACAAACTTGCGCGGTTACTCCGGCTCCTCCACTTCGGCTTTGGGCGGATGATGCTCCGCTGCGACGATGGCATCAACTTCAGATTCTGACCCGAACTCTTGGTGTCGTACACTGGTGGCAGCTCGGTGCGCCACCTCTCGATCTTGGTCTTCAACCCTTCCACACTGTCTTCGTCCGCCCACTCATCCATCAACGAGCTCCCCGACTCTGTATTCGACGCCCCATGCGGCAAAGGGTAGATTCCCTTAGCAATGGCGGCCGCCACCACAGAAGGTGATGGCCCTACATCCGAGCATAAGGACCCGTTCACTATGGAGCCCCCATTTACCATGGAGCCATTGCCATTAGGGGGGTTGATGGTTTTGGTCCCATTCTTAGGGGTTCCACCTTTCTTTGGGGTCCCTCCTTTCTTAGGGGTTCCACCCCTCTTAGGGGTATCATCTTTGGTAGCATAACTAATCTCCGAACCATTCACAATAGAACTTCCAATGCAGATTGATCCCGGAGCTTTCTTATTGTAATTGTTATTACCTGCATTGCATATGGAGCTCGCCGGCTTGCTCTTAGAAAAGCCGTAATCACTGGTGGTCCTTTCACTCTGCGATCGATACAAGGCGTGAAGTTTATCGTCCATTTTGGAGCCATTGTTGTTGGACGACTTTTTGTTGTTTTTAGCCTCCATGATATCGCGATATCCGACGGCGGAGGTACTTAGCTCGCTATAGAGCGGCATGCTACGCATGGTGTTGTCCAAGAGGCCCAAACCAACGTTGAGAATTCCCTGAGGCCGGCCGGACGGTCGCCGGAGCTGGATGGCCACGAACCGCATCTTGGAGTTGTTTTGAAGATTACTGACGACGATCGCGGCTGTGCCGACGAGAACATCCCGGAGCCAGGCAGAGGCATAGATCTCAATCATGATCTTGGAGGTGTCGTCTTTGAGAAAGTCCTCGCCGACGCGGAAGACGAACTTCTCGTTCCACGTAGGGTTTGTATGGCCGTTCTGGTCCACACGTGTGGTTAGCTTCCGCTTAGGGTTGACCCACGCGACGGCAAAAGTCCGCATGGATTTAGACGCCGCCGTGAGGTCCTGCGCCGAGATCAGGTTGATCTCAAGGAGCTGGAAAGACGACATATGCGGTGGCTTCGGCATGGCGGTGGTGGTGGCGGAGACAGATGAGTGGGAGTAATTAATTGCCGCAACAAGCACAACAATTAATTAGGAACGAAAGCAATTGCTGCATGCAACTAATTGGGGTACATATTGGTTGTAACGACAAGAAGCAATGATCATATGCTATTAGGGATTATTGATCTAGATTGAAAATATGAATAACTAAGGCGGTCACGACAACGACTACTACGGTGGTAGATTACCGACGATAGTCGTGACCGGGCCGCCGGGAAACAGGTGCTGAGATGAAGAGCGGATGTGCGGCACTTGGAAATGGTTTGTGGACAGAGGCTTATATTGAAGCCGTGGTGTTAGGGAAGGTTGTTACACATCAAGTTTTTAGCACCGTACGCGTTCATAACAAATTGGGTTGGCAAGGAAGAAGGAAGAAAGGCCTAGCTGGCTTGTTATGACTCTCAGCAGTCAGATCGATGTAAATTTGGTTGTTAAAAGAAAATTTACCTTATTGCTTAAATTATAATGCGAATTAGTTCTTTTACTCTCTCAGTCAAATGAAAATCAATTTCACATCATTGGTCATTAGGGAAAACAAAATGCTATTTCAACTTTCTCTCTTCAACAGTCAAGAGTCAACACGTCCCCAGTAACTAATACAAGAAGTAGTAATTGCATTTTATTCACCATTACATTTTGTTTTAACCACATGAAATTTATTTAGTTTTGTTTCCCGTCTATCTCAAATTGGAGTTTCTAGATATTCAGTTAATTAGTAAACTAACAGAATGCTGTTCTGTTTCTAACTTCTTAGAATCAATCAATTAACTTATTATAATTGTTACTCATTACCGATTTAGGATAGATTTTATATGGATCTGGCTCCTCTAAAGTGAGGAGTCGGTGAAGTTAGTCTAAGTTCATGTCTTAAAAATTGACACATCACTGTAACTTAAATTTTTAATTTTTAGTCTAACCCCAGTTAACTTCTTGTTAACTATATCGTTAACTCCATTGCAAATGCAGCTTGGTCTTATGCTAGGGCTGCCTTCGCCGTATCAAGGTTCCCCCAACCAAACTCGCACCCCCTTTCGTGTTGAATCTCTTATCTCTGCCACGCACTTCCCCATGGCTGCCGCCGGACTCCTCTATATGTTATCTCGTTCTTCATGCTCTCTCCCTCTTCCATGGTCGCATTGGAGTTCACCTCTCATCATCTTTCATATGACGAGGGTACTGGTGGCGTTGGAGAAGTCCTCGGCGCCGGCCTGAGCAAGAACTCCATAAATAACCATTTCTTCAGAGTCGTTTTGGTTGAACGGTAGTTGAGTTGGCTGTTGTACTTGACTATAAATATGATCAAAGTTGAACATATTCCAGGCAGGAGATATCAGAATCCAGTGAGTTGATCGAAGAACATGACTCAAAGGAGAATTCCAAATAAGGGTTTTAGAGGAACGGAGAGTACATTTAAATGAGGATGAACCCAACAGGGGAGCCATGTTTAAACAAATACGAGGTTAAAGAAATGAAAATAATGGTGAAAGGGATAGAAAGAAAGTTTGAATTAGATGAATATGTAGTATTGATGCAGAACTTGTTAATGGGGCCAAGAATGAACTTCGATCTATCGTTGACTGCATTTATATGGAGTTAACGACGTAGTTAACAAGAAGTTAATTGGGTTAGACTAAAAATCAAAAATTTAAGTAATAGTGATGTGTCAATTTTTAAGACCCTTGGATTAGATAGAAAACTTAGATTTTATGAACTTAAACTAACTTCATGGACTCCTCACTATAGAGGAGCTAGATCCATTTCATATAGGGAAAATGCCCATTTAGTACTAATTTAAACCCCTCATTTCTCATTCCAATGATAATCTTTTTCATTAGCCCATTCCAATATAAGGTAACATTTTTATGCCCAAATACACAAATCTTTACTAAAGTCTTAACAAACTATATTATTTTAAGACTATTTTACCATCACCCCTTAAACATGCATAGAGAGAGAAAGTGGAAGAGAGAGAATAATTAGCCGGAACCTCACCGGACTCCGGTCAACGGCCGCCGGACTCCGGTCAACGGCCGCCGGACTCCGGTCAACGGCCCCGGACTCCGGTCAACGGCCCCCGGACTCCGGTCAACGGCCCCCGGACTCCGGTCAACGGCCCCGGACTCCGGACTCCGGTGGCCGGACTTTGATGCCAGATTTCCCCGGTCGCCGGATTCCGGTCACCGGTCACCGGTAACTCGGTTACTGACCCCCAGTAACTCAATTTTTCTCCGATCAACGGCCCCTGGACTCCGTCAACGGCCGCCGGACTCCGGTCGCCGGACTTTGATGCCAGATTTCCCCGGTCGCCGGTTTCCGGTCACCGGTAACTCGGTTACTGACCCCCAGTAACTCAATTTTTCTTCGGTTGCCGATTCTTGCCCCCAGTAATCGGGTTACTGACCCCTAGTATCACCTTATTTCTCCCGTCGCCGGATTCCGGACTGTAAACTCGGTTACTGACCCCCAGTAACTAACTAGTTGGTCTTTGGTCACCGGCCGTCGGAACTGAGTTACTGACCCCCAATAACTGAGTAATGATTCCCTAAAAGGCTATTGACCCCCAGTAACTTAAGTTACTGACCCTCAATAATTGATTATTGACCCCAGTAATCGATTACTGAGGCTCAGTAATCAATTACTGACCCCAGTAATCGAGTTACTGACACCTAGTAATCAGTTACTGACTCTCGGTAATCGAGTTATTGACGCCCAGTAATCGAGTTACTGACGCCTAGTAATCGATTACTGACTCTCAGTAATCGAGTTACTGACACCCAATAATCTGTAACTGACCTCAATAATCATGTTACAATATACTTTATGTTCAAAAATCACTCTATTATGATTTCTAAACTAAAAATTTCAAAACAAAACAAAACAGCGTATTACATTATTATCAACCTAGCAACCAAACCTACCAGAAAAATTTCCCTTACCACACAAAGCTTGCACACAGAAAATTTTAGATTCTAACAGTGCCAAATTTCCTCTCTGATTCTTCTCCGAATGCGGCAAACTATTCTCCGCCGTGGAATTAGAAACCGAAACAATGTGAAAGGTGCGGTTGTGGTTGTTCTTCTTCACCGGCGCGTGGCATTCAGATTCTAACAATGCGATGTCGACCTTGGCGGACAAGTTTGCGCAACAACCAACAACTAACCTAGAGCACACCTTCATCTCCAACCGGTCAGAGCAGTCGCGCCGCCTCCTAGAGGATGCGATTGTCCTCAACCCATCCAATCCGTCCATATTCGAGCTAGAGCTCGGCGTCCTCGACGACGCCGATCAGAGGATAATGGCGAAGACGATGACCATGGAGGACAATTGTGGGGATGGTGATGACGATGGCGAGCTTGGTGCCAAGGCGGAGGCGGCGGGTTAGGTGCGGCACGGTGGCTGACAGATTTGAGATCGAGGAGGCATGATAGACTCCGATGGCGGCAGATAGATCCGAGATCAGGGAGAGAGAGAGAGAGAGTACAAGAGGGTGAGGCTGACGAAATAAAGAGAGAGAGAATACAGAAAGGAGGTGTGAGGTTGAATGAGAGTGAGAGGGTAAAAAAGACTTTTTAATAAGATTAATTGGAATGGGCTTAGTGAAAAAATTCATTCAAATGGGCATTGATTTAGCTGTTTTTGTGCAAATGGGCATTTTCCCTTTCATATATGCATGTATTTTTCAGATTTATATAATTAAGCACCTACATAGCTCCGAAGTATACAATTGCAATTTGCAAACATGCAACACTAGTGAGTACGTACTCCGATCCCTCACGCGAACATAAATTGTAACGAATTTGGTTCATTATGCTAGCTAGTTCAGGCAAATCAACTTTTTTTTTGTACGATTAAAGTTTATAAGTACTATATGTGAAGCATGTTCCAAACACTTTTCTTTTGGTTCAACGACATGGAAAAAGAAAACTCGTTCGATCACTTTGCACTACTCTCGTTAATTCAATAAGTTGCAATCAAGGAAAAAGATCTTCCAATTACAAAAGAATAGTGACACAATGACACACGTACGCAAGAAAATCACATTTCACGTAACTTGTGCAGCCAAACTTACATAATTCAACATGGTAATACCTAAATTCCTAACCATAAGGCATATATGCATCCTCAATTTCTCCCTGTTTTAGTAACTTTTTGAGTCTGATTCAAAGCAGTTGCAGCGCCTTGCTTCAAGCTAGGTTTGATAAGTATATAACTTTGCGCACGCTTTGTTGGGAAATAAACTTTATACAAACTAGTTTCTTCTAAGTTAGATACAGTTGGGTAGGAAAAATTACCACAAGCATTAACAAATATAAAGACTAAGCGGAAAAGGCACTTATGTTCTTTAACTTTGCCTCAACTTATTATATCATGCATCGTCTTCAGACCCCAACAAGATAAAACCCAAATGGATTCAACCTCTGCGGTGTTTCTCTGCTTCGTAGCCCTATTTCTCTCGTCTGTGATATCAATCTCCGATCACAGTTCATTAGTCTACAAAAACTGCGCAAACCAAACATTCACCACCACAGCTCCGACTAATCCTCACACACAAACCCTAACATCTCTTTTCCAAGAACTCACCGCCCACTCAAACCGGTCCAAGTTCTTCAAACACACCGAATCATCAACAGACGACGATGAGATCTCCGGCGTCTACCAATGCCGCAAAGACATCACTAACCAAGAGTGCCACAGCTGCGTGAGCACGATTCCGGTTATCTCCAACACCGTGTGTAGAGAATCCGTCGCTGCTAGGGTTCAGCTCCGCGGGTGCTACATGCACTACAAGCTAGAGGGGATTGATCACCCGGCGGACTACTCCAGCAAGGAAAGGCTGCTGCATAAAAGTTGCGGAGAGGGCGGTGGATCCATCAATGGGGGTTTGGGCGGTTTGGTGTTTTGGAGAGTGGGGTGGTGAGTGGTGAAGGGTTTTGCAAGACGAGGTATGAATTAGTTGACGTGATGGCTCAGTGTGAAGGAGGGTTGGGGGGTTGTGAATGTGGGGAGTGTGTGAGTAGTGCAGTGCAGATTGCCGATGAAGAGTGTGGTGGGTCGGTTTCCGGTGAGATTTATTTGGCGGAGTGCTTCTTGAGCTTTGCTTATCATCCAGATGATGAGTCACACCCAGGTAAATTACTCACATCCAAAAGCAATGACATTTGTGTAGCCAAAATAAACAAAAGGATGAATTAAAGGATTTAAAATGTGATTAGCATCATCGTATGGAGCTACTTAACCATGTTAATTTTAGAGCACACTACGTACGTGCTTTAAAATGTGATAAAATATATACTAATTAACGTAAGAAGTGATTTTTTTCACTCCTCTATAGATTAATTCATCAATGACTTGTTAGCTTGATTTCTTTTATTATTATGTTCATGACTTCATGGTTATTTCTTTAATTAATTTCATGTTATAGATTGATCGAGGTTGCTAAATTGAGGTATGTTTATTCTTTGCATGCAGATGAAGACCGGAGAGACAGGAAAGGTAGTAACGGGAAGACGTTAGCAATTGTTCTGGGAGGGGCAGCAGCTTTGTGTTTTGGGTTCGTCTTTTTGTTGTTCCTCAAATCTTGGGGCAAGAAAGATGAATATTAACAATATGATCAAATTTGTAACGTGTACGTACAATACATACAAGTTTCACTGTAGTTCGTTTTCAGCTTTCACTTCTGCTTGCTTGCAATATTTTTTTTTTTTCGATGAGAAGAAACAAATTACAAAGACCAACTCTTAAAACAACTTAAGTTAAGAAAATATATCGAAAACATGATTACAGTGGTGTAGCTAGAAATATATCAACTAGAATGGTCATGATTTATACATATAACAATAAGTAAATTACAATTTAGGGTTTGATGATCTTGATCAATATAAGCCATGACTTGTTTTACTGTTTTAAAAATCTACTAACATAATAAAAACTTGTGAGCAAATCCAACAATTTCACGTACAATCTCATCTTTTTTTATTGGTCAATGAAATCTCATCTTGCATTTTTCTTTCTTTCTTTTTATGATAGAGGGGGTCAATTTATACATTGAAATGTAATAAATATGAAATCATCAACCAATTGATGCTTGTTGTCATAACCTCATAGGGGTCATTTGAACCTTCTCGTTCCAATGTAGCTACGCCCCTGAGCATGAAGAGCAGATAAAGGTAGACCATTATGCCAACTAGCAACAGTTAAGGTGTGTCCGTGAGTAGTAATCGTCAAGGAGTTTGAATCTTATTGTTGTCATAACTCATAGGGGTCATTTGAACATTCTGGTTCCAATGTAGCTATGCCCCTCAGCATGAAGAGCATATAGAGGTAGAGTGTTATGCCAACTAGCAACAGTTGAGGTGTGTCCGTGAGCAGTAATCGTCAAGAAGTATGAATCTTATTGTTGATAGAGTCGATGAGTACTTTCGAATTTCCTTCAACTTGTAATCTTGTGTATCCATGTAGTATCGCCGCAACCAAATCGGCTCTTGAAGCCAAAGCCTATGCAAGTAAGACATTTGATTTGCCAAGAGTTTTTAAAGAAGCTAGCTAGAATAGGATATCCTTGATCATTTCGAGAAACAAAACCAGCAGCACCATACCATCATTTGAAGGAAGCACAGATCCATCGAAATTCAGCTTCAAAAAACCTAAAGGTGGAGGAGTTCATTTGATAACATAATCATTGTGTTTTCTCAGATAACCGAACTGAAAATTGGAACAATACATTTTGAGCATATTTGCAATAGTGAAACATATTTGTAATATGGATGTGAAATCCATACACCCCAAATTGAAATCCACACACCCTTTTTCTTTTTTTAGTTATCACATTCACAAAAAGACAAGGGTATTGCTATTAACATATCTTTTTTGTTATTAACACGGTATTGCTATTAACATACTATTTTTTGTTATTAACACACCTCATCTATTTATTATCCACACATTTCTTTTTTATTTACAAACTTGCTATTTGAATTTGATTGATGATTTCTTTAGAAAAAAATAATAAGGTGTGTTAATAGTAAAAAAAGAGAGGTGTTAATAGCCCAATCCTTTTATTAATAACACTCACGACAACATACTATATGTGGAAAATAAGAAATGATCTTATCTTTAGAGACCATATTGTACATTCTGACACTGTGTAAAAACCTCAAATAAGAGGAAAAAGCACAGCGGGGCACAAACCTAGAAAATTAAACTTCACTAGATGAATTTAAATAGGGTTTACAAATCACGATTGTAATAAACTGTTATTACAAATTCTCAATGATCTAGTTCTTCAATCTTCAAGGAACTAGCCGCGTCCTTGAGACTTCTCAATCACTTTCTACGGCAGCAGAGAATGATGAACGTATGAAACATATATTCACTTTAACAAGGAACTTCGACCTCTCAAAATAGTTTTGCAGTGAAAGAACTCTCTCTCAATAGTTGTGCGCGCAAAAAGGTTCGGTCCTCAAAACAAGCGGCTGCCTCTCCTTTTATAAGAGTAGAAATACGTCTACTCTCTTTCACGTCCAAACCCTAGCCTTGTGCAAGACATCTTCTTGCAATTAAAATATTAAAATCATAATCAGATAATAAAGAAGAAGAATATCCTAACCAACTTAGGACTGATTTTCGTACGCAAATCTATTCCAATCAAATATGTTAATCAAAGGACATAAAACCTAAATGATTTAGATCTCCTGCCTTTTTCACGCAATCCTTATTTTGTATAGGAATGACAACAAATATATACTAATATAATTTGACATCCTGAACGGCGCGAACGAGAAGCAGTAATGGACACCGCCACCCCCTGCCCCAACAGCGCGTTAAGCAACACGCGCTTCTCCGAGCTCAAGCCTCCTCTCTCGGAGTCGGTTCTCCAAGTCCTAACCGCCGCCGGCTTCGACTTCTGCACTCCGGTTCAAGCCGCCACAATCCCCTTGCTATGTAGCTTCAAGGACGTCGCCGTCGACGCCGCCACCGGCTCCGGCAAAACCCTAGCGTTCGTCGTCCCCCTCGTCGAGATCCTCCGCCGCGCTTCCACCAATCCCAAGCCTAACCAGGTCCGTTTCCAACTCAGACCTCCACTCTTTTTTCTAAACCTAATGAAATTGGAGAGAAGATTAACTCTGATTTGTGTAGGTGATGGGAATGATCATATCTCCGACGAGAGAGCTCTCGTCGCAGATTTACAACGTGGCGAAGCCGTTCATTTCGACGTTGCCGAATTTCAAGTGCGTGCATTTGGTTGGAGGAGGCCAAGTGAAAGCTGACATGAAGCTGATTCAGGAGCAAGGAGCCAATTTGCTGATTGGAACACCCGGTAGACTCTACGACATTATGGAACGTCTGGATAGCTTGGATTTCCGGAGCTTTGAGGTGTGTATTTGTAGCTGAAATTATGCGTAAATTTGTTTGGATCGAGTGACATTGTGGTTTAGTGTGGTTGAATTGATAGGGTGAGGTTTGTGGTGTTGCAGATATTGATTTTAGATGAGGCGGATAGGCTGTTGGATATGGGGTTCCAGAAGCAGCTGACTGATATTATATCTCGCGTGCCAAAGCTGAGAAGAACTGGTCTTTTTTCAGCTACTCAGACTGAGGCAGTTGAGGAGCTGGCCAGGGCGGGCTTGAGGAATCCGGTGAGGTTGAAGTGCACGCGGAGTCTAAATCCTATAATGATTCAGCTTTGTCTCAGCAATCAGCTTCGTGCATAACACCTTCGGGATTTGCCATTGAGGCAAGAATAATGTGTTTCTAAAGTCTCATCGTCTTATTAGTTTATTTGTTTTGGATTTGACGTCCTTGCTCTGTTTCAGTATATGAAATGCGAGGCAGACAAGAAGCCGTCGCAGCTTGTGGATATCCTTGATAAGAATAAGTCTCACAAGACCATAGTGTAAGTGACACGAAATTAGTATGTGTTGATGTCTTGTGGAGGGATAAACTTGTTTAGAGGTGAAACTGTTTTACTTCGAAAGTAAGATATTTTTTTCTTTCTCTTTCTCCAGGTACTTCATGACTTGTGCTAGTGTTGACTACTGGGGAGCTGTTCTTCCATGCCTTGCTCCCTTGAAGGATATCAATCTGATTGCTCTCCATGGGCAGATGAATGAGGTAGAAGCATGGCTGGCTAACAGACTTATGAACTCATCATTCTTTGTTCTATTACTGTCTAGATCACAAGGGACAAAGCTCTAGCCTCATTTATATCTCTCTCAAGTGGTGTCCTTCTATGCACTGATATTGCTGCCCATGGACTTGACGTTCGGGTGTTGACTGTATAGTGCAGGTAGCTTGTTAACAAATTGCACCTAGATGATCATCTCTATTTTTCTGATTCGAATAGAATACTTATCTATTTTTTTTGGTTTGCAGTATGATGCTCCTCAAAATCCTGATGTTTTCGTACATAGAGTTGGCAGAACAGCACGTATGGGTAGACAAGGCCGTGCAATTGTTTTCCTGTTACCAAAGGTTTAGTTAGAGCACTCTATACAGCTCTAATATCACTCTTTTGACAGTTGGTTGTTGTTTACTATTAATGAGGTTCTTATTGGATTTGGACTATTGTAGGAGGAAGCTTATGTGGAATTCCTGCTTTTAGAAAGAGTTCCTCTTCAAGAAAGGATATGTCCGGATGATGTCTCAGATGTTGTTCCTCAGGTAAGCGTCAGTTATGTAACCTTCACGTACGTTCTTTTACACTGGAAATTTTAATTTACATAATTTATTACTCGTTTGCACCTGTTAGTAAGGCTTCATTGTGCTCATTAAGTGTTGATTTACAATATTGGGACATTGGGTGAATGTGCTAGCATTTATTGTGATTCTCATATATTATTGATCAAGCTGTGTCTTACAATGATACTAGCCTTCTATCCGTGCAAATTTGCACGTTGCCACAAAGTCATCAAAATGAAGGAGCAATTAATTTTTATTTATCAGTTTATATAAATTTTATCTGTTTGTTAAGTGCAGTTAATCTTGTAATCTCACTTTAAATCCAGTACCCACGTTTTTGTCTCCCCAAATCTTTTCATTTTATTTATTTTGTTTTTTTATTTTACGATTTAACATAGTAACCCTAGTTCATAATTATCTGAATCAACTTGATAGCTAGGAGTAATATTGACAAAACACAATTTGGTAATTTAAAGACTGCTCGCTTTATAATAGAGATGAGCTTACTTTTGTGATGGTCTCCCCTGTTTTGATGTTTCTGGTCCAACTCATCTGTATTGTTTTAGTTGAGTGCTTGAACTGACATTGTCATGAAACTTTGCTTCAGATGCGATCTGCTGCAAAAAAAGACCGTGATATCATGGAAAAGGGCAAGCGGGCTTTTGTTTCTTACATCTGTGCTTATAAAAACACCGGTGCTCCTACATTTCAGGTGACTATATGCACATTGTGTTATACTTCAGGCTGCCAGAACAAAAAGTAATACATTTTGGAACAAATGTTTTTCCATTTCTGATTTGAGGTTATAATGCAGGTGGAAAGAACTTGAAATTGGGAAGTTGGGCATGGGGTTTGGCCTGCTACAGTTCCCTGCAATGCCTGAGGTAATGCACGACACACTTTCCACGGAGGGTTTCACTCCTGTTGCAGACATCAACTTGGAGGAGATCAAATGTAAGTAAGAAGTCTCTCCTATCCTTTGATAAGAGGACACCAATCCTTGTTTAATAGGTTTCACCTTTTGGATATTTTTTAAGGCTTGTTTTTTTTTTTTTACTGAAATTGAACTGAAAAAGTATGTATTATCATTAGCTCCTAGTTTGTGTTGGAGGGTTGCTTAAGAGAAGACTCGCTTAAGTTGTAATATTATTCTTTTCAAGCTCCCAGTTTTTATCTGTTTGATTATTCATGACACTAGCTAGTTGGTTTTGTCTAACTTCCTTCGGACTTGGAGGGTTTGGATTATATTAATGCAATATTTCAAATGCGTTGCTACGAATGAATTACCCCGAAGCCAGCTAGGGTTTCACCAACTGGTGCATTGAAAGAAAAAAAAAAAAATTTAAGCTTGTGAGGATATTCCGGTCCAAAGTTTGTGAGATGTCATTTTAGTGAAGAATTTTAGGAAAGGGTATCAAGCTTTAGCATTGTTCAAAGAGCAGGATGATCCCAACTCTACCTTTTTTTTAAATAATAATAATAATAATAAAACTACCCTCTCTTATAATCAAGAGAAAATTGTCCAAGAGTGTCTTAATTTTGCCCGACTATTAACTTCGATAAAATATCAAAATGGTGTCTCAAGTTTTAAGCCTAACCTAGTTTTAGTATATAGAGCCATTAGTAGTGTCACAAAATTAGTAGTGTCACAAACATTACTTTTAAGTGATAAAATGGTCCCTTCACTAAACACCCTACATTCAAATCTTCTCTCTTTCACTCTGCGAATGAAGACACAGAGGTACCAAATCTGGGATCCAGATCCTCTCCTAAGCCATTATATCACCTAAGCTTCCTAAGCTTTTTCTAAGATGACGACACGTGGAAAAACTTGATCTAAAGGCTAAGATTCTTTTTTTTCTTTCTTAGCCACACTTTGTAGTTTGTATCTCTCCCCTTCTTTTCCTTCGCTGTTTTCTCTTCTTTTTGTTCTTCTCAGCCACACTCAATTGTGGAGGTTGCAATCGGCTGTGGAGGACTGAGTCAGGTGGTGAGTGGGGGACGAGTTGGATTCCCATTTGGAGGAGAACCACTATGAAAAACCAACACAAGAAAGGTTACGACGGACCCAGTAGTTTACTACTTGAGAACTCCATCTCTTTGGCCTCACTGGCTAAATTTTTGGGTTGATCACTTTCTGCCATTTTTGAATCTTGTTAGACATTAGACAAGATTTTCAATTTTTTTGATTAGTTTTTGGTTACCTTGGCCCCTTTTATCCGGGCTTGTTCTTCATCACTTGAATTGGGGGATCTGCATTTGGGATTAAATCACGTCTTTTTTTCTTTTTTTCTTCCTGGGTGGTGATGAAGAATTGGAAGTCTATATGGTGGTCTTGTTCAATTATATGAGCTCAATTGCTTTGGAGCATGGCCAATTTGAGAGGGAGAGAGAAAAAAAAAGGTAATGGAATTAAAGATGATCCATGATATAAAATTAGGGATTGTCTACTGTACAATGTTGTATGTCATACATCCTCTACTATGACTTGTGTGCATGTGCCTTACAGGTAGGGGTGGGATGTTTTGTTTTGAAATTTTGGCCTTGAAAGCAGGTTGCATATCATGCAGCGCTGCTGGATAGAATTTTTCATAAAGTTAAGCTGACAGTTTGAGATTATGAATCAACATCAAAAGAGAGCTTGAATTCTTCTTTTCACCAGTTTGATTTATGATACAGTTGCTATACTAGTTACATATATGTGCACCATCACTAAAAGAACTAGCGGATAAAGATCAACAGGAGTGGCGGAGGACCCAGAAGCCTATCCATACTGTAACAATGAAATAAGAGCATACTCTTTGTTTGTAAAGGTTCAAATACAATTTCAGTTTCTTTTATGGTACATAAACTTCAGAATCCAAGACTTCTGAAATACAAAGCATTTGACAAATTGTAGAAACGAGCTCTCGTGCCTACCAAATTGCATTGGCTGATGCATCAACATCTACAACAGTCTTCACCTTTAAGACATACTTACATTCGAGACCTTGCATTTCACCTTTCGTCTCCCAACCAATCATGCCATTCAAAAATATTCTGCACAGCGAATTTAATTTAACTATATACTATTTGTTGGTCGACTGTTTATAAGCATGTGAACAGTGTAAAAACATTGTTCATTAACAACAATGAATTTTTTTTTTTTTGAAACAGCTAATTTAGATTTTTCTAGATAGGCTCTCTCTCGGCAAAGATTTTTTTGCCCTCCATTTTTGACTTTTCTTCTGCCTCCTGAATCTTTCGGATCGATCTTGCCTCTTTAGACTTCTTTTATTTTTATTTCTCCCGTCTCTCTATCTTTACATCTCAGAGAATATCGTCGCTTCGTTTCATCTTTCACTATTGTTCCGTTTTGTGCCTATATACTATTACTTGGTTAACTGTTCGTAAGCACTGTGAACAATGTGTGGACCTTTTTACCTTTTGATGCTGATAGCTGTGTAATTCCGTATTTACCCTTCGTTTCAACTCTAGGTATAGTTTTTTATTTTTTTCCGCCGCTTCTCGCTCTCTCTCTCTCTCTCTCTCTCTCAACACTTCTCCATCTTCTCACACTCTCTAGACTCTTCTCGAAATAGCTCCAAACATTTCTCACAAAGCAGAATAGTCTAGAGATATTAGTATATTACTGTGATAATTTATTATCCCGTTGTTTCACGAAACTATTTCTGTCATTTTCTCTTCTGTTTTGTATACGTACAAATCAAAACAATTTGAGTATTTATATTTTGGGTAGAATACAAGACTAGATATTTTGTTGTATAAAAATTTTTTTGTGATAGCTCTTATACATATGTGAAATATGCATAATGTGGATATTACACCGCGCCAAGGCGCGAATATCAACTCTAGTCATACACAACGGTTGGACCCATGCGCGGAGCCAAGTAGGAGCTTGGTTGGGCTTGAGGTTTTTGTGATAAATTTTGTAGTGTATGTTCTACTTGCAAAGAAGTGTACATAGCAGGCTTGGTTTAACTTATGCACCATTCTTGCCTCCACCCGGGTTCGACTCCTAGCTATGAAAGTCTCTATTTTTTTTTTTTTTTACATTTTACATCTTATTTTCTTATTTCTTTTAATTTGTTTCTTCCTGAATTTCCCAATGCATACAGGCTTAAATTAGACTATGGGTCTTCCTTATGTTTGGCTTTGATTTATTGAATCTTTAGGAGCTCAATTATTTAGGTAACAGTATTCTTTTGTCCTATTTTTTATTTTTAATTAAATTTTTAGATAATACCAAACTTCCAAAAATCATTACAAATAGTTCCGTTGTCCTACGAACTCGTAATGACCTCTAGATTAATCCTAGGGACTCACAAGACAAAACTTAACGAAATAAAAAAATTAAATAATTTTCAAAAGCCACAAGTATTTAAAGAATAAGAGAAATTAAAATAAAATAGCTTGAAAATATTATTCATTCAAAAATAGAAAACCGAATTTTCGAGATGTTATAGCCTGGTTCTCGGCTGAGGACTGCTATGCCACCACCTTGTCGTCTGTTGGTCACCAAAGGTAAGATATTGTGTTTTGGAGCTGCTGTGTTGTTTGTGTTGTTTTGGTTCAAGGCAGAGGCTTATGAGTTTTGGCGGTTGGTGGTGTTGTATGTCGAGAACTCAGAAATTGGAGTTTATGGTAGGGCTGTCAATTCCACAAGACCCACCAATACGACTCGAAACCCGCACGAAATAAAGCGGGTAGAACCCGCACGATTAAAAAGTGGGTCAACGGCGGTTAACCCATCATGACCCATTTAATAAACGGGTCAACCGCGGTCAACCCGCCAACACGAAATGAACTCATATAACACGTTTATGATGAGTCGGGTTTATAATATATAATCCGCGTACACGACCTATTTTAAAAGTAATATTACATGTGTATAAGGGTCTAGTACGTATTTCTTCACTTTAGCCTAAGGTTAACCGAAACACTATAAATTCTCTTGTTTCAAAACTTTCAGTCTTGTATCAATACACAAACCATGAGGTTCACGGCTCATTAGCTCTTTATGTTCGCGGTTCATCAGCTCTTTGCAAAGGTATTTTAGTCAAGTAAATGACAATTATATATGAGAATTATTTGAATGATTCTTAGTTTTGCTTGATCAACTCTTGCCTTTTATGCTGAATAAAGTGAAGCTGAATAATGTGAAGAAGACTTGAAAGTTAGGATTTAATGCTTTTACATTCAAAGTTAAACTTCAAATTTAATTACAGATTATATCTTTCAGATTGAAGTGTTTGAGTTTATATTGGAAATTTAGATTTGATTATTCATGAGTTATAAAATTATGTTTTTGTGGAGTTTTAATGAATATAATCAAGTGATTTTTTTTATTAAATGGGTCATAAACTCACAGTTGTCATGGGTCATTTTGTCGAGCACGACACAACCTATTTATTAAATGGGTTAAACGAGTTGGAAACAGGTAACCCGTTTAAGAAACAGGTTGGGTTTGAGTTTAGATTTTGACACGATTATTAAATGGGTTGAGTTGAGTTTGTATCTTGTGACACGTGAAATTCCTTGACCCGACACGACATGACCTATTGACAGCCCTAGTTTACGGACATGTGATGGCGAAATTCTGGCAAGTCGTCGGAATCAGGCGTGGGCCAGTTTGGACACAATCTGTGAAGGTAGACTTCGACCTTCCCTTCTCGTTAGTCGTAATTTCTTCTTTAGTAAAATCAGCCATTTTAGAAAAGTTTTGAGTTGTATTCGGGAACCTTTCCATTTTGGGAACGTTTCCATTTTGGGAAACTTTCTAATTATGGAAATATGGCCAACTGGTTAATAGTCAAACTTGGTCAACATTGGTCATTTCTTGGTCAACTCAGGAAACCCTAGTCAAACTAGAAAAGAGGTCGCGTCAATAGTTATTTCGAAGTTTGGTCTGATCGATTTGTTCTACAACTTATTATCATATGTGGGTTGTCTCGAGGATTTGGAGATTTGGAGGCAACGCTCGAGGAGTGTTCCGAGCATTGGAAAACTTAAGCCTAATTATGTGAGTGGACTTTTGTTTTAAATCTATATACACATGCAATTAAGTGATAGAAATAAAAGAAGAAAATCGAAAAATTGAAAACTAAGTAAAATCGAGTTTCTTATTTAAAAAATCCATTTTCCAAGGAAAAAGGAGACACCCGTTCATTCGCATCTCCCTCTCCTTTACCCTAAACCCTCATTCAGTGAAAATGGCCGGTCCTTCTGTTGAAATGGAATGGAAGACTTGAAGCGAATGAGAGCCGATTTGGAGTTGCTTCGTGCAGACCATGAAGCGAGGCATGCCCTCATGAGGCAAACTGCGGGCCATGGCCATGCATGGTTCTGACAGGGATGCCGGTGTATTGGGGGGGGATCGCCGTGGGATCACTTTCGGCGATTAAGCACTCTTTTGAAGACCCGGACTATTTGGGGGTGAAGGACATCGACTTGAAAAAACCAAAGCTGGTTTTCATCTCCAGCCTGGTCACGAGGAGGAGACCGAGTATCTCGGATTCGATTGTTTGGTGGCGAAGGGGGTTATAGAGGCTTCATAGACTTAAGAGATGTACACCCAGGCTTATTTACGATCTCGAGGCAAACCGTTCTCTCAATGATGCTACATTCCTGTATCGCAAGGCTGCTAGAGAATTTGTGGAACGCCACGCTCATGAGACCATCACCGTCCATGAGGTGGCAGATATGGAGGGTATGGGGACGGGGGGGGGAAGGGGGCTATCGGTTTCCACAATGGGATTGATGCACAGTTGAGAGAGACCCTGAAAAATATGGCGGTTGAAAATGACAC
The DNA here is from genome assembly GCA_010134655.1 of Fragaria nilgerrensis. NCBI lineage: Eukaryota > Viridiplantae > Streptophyta > Magnoliopsida > Rosales > Rosaceae > Fragaria > Fragaria nilgerrensis. The sequence goes on along the minus strand of CM020982.1, from coordinate 1,088,734 downwards.
TATGGTTTTCCTTTATTACTCTGACTGATCGATTGGTGAGCTTGCATAATAATTCTGATTCATTATTACTCTTTGCAGTTTCCAATTCGTTTGTCATGTGTGATTTTCAGTTCTAAGTGTCTATGTTTGATGTTCAATTCTAAGTGTCTGTGTTTGATCTTCAAATCTGAGTGCATGTGGTTGTTTGGTTCTGACAGTTGTGTTTGATGTTAGGGTGAGCCTCGATATTCATTAATTTCGTTGGATTGTAATTTGTGGTGTGTAAATCCTGATGTTCAATTGTGAGTGTTTAATATTCAATTTTTGTGTTTGTTTGTTATTCAGTCCTAATATCTCGGTTGCGTGATTATGCCTTCTTTTTGATGATGTTGGTTGTGGACTATCATATTGCTAATATTACTTTTGTGTTCTAGCATAAACTGTTGAAATCCATACGCCGACAGTTGGTAAATCAGAATTCTGTCTCGGCGGCTGGAAGTCTTTGAAACTAATGTCTATAAGTTGTATGGTCAAGTAGTTGTGTGTTGCTTGCTCTAACTAAATGATGTTTTTGTACATGATTCAAACCCCTTGAAATCTGCTACTCATATCATTCCCGCTAATGGGTTTTAGATTTTAGATTCTAGATTCTCAGAGTTTGTTAAGTGTGTTGAACCAAGCCTTGATTTGATGCCAACATATGTAGAGGTATGGATATGTTTTCCTGGTCTTGATTATGGAATATGATTTTGTTATGGTTTCAACTTTTGCAGCGATTTTATGATATGTTTTCTTGATCCAATTGCATGTTGTTAATGTCTTCTCACCCATCATCTTGATATCCACTAGTTTCGCTTTGCCATTAATGTCAAGCTTGCATATGTCTGTTTTGTTTCCGTATCTGATTTCTTACGCTTGCTTTGTTTCCGAACAAAAACATTTCCTATGGAAAATTGAAGCTCTGATATGCTTCCTTCGCCTTCGCCATAAATTTTACCAAATTTTTTGTACTTGGTCTTTTTCAAATCTCTAAGGTTGATACTGGTGCCATCTCTAAAGCCCTTCTAACCTTTGGTACCTGCCTGGAAATCAATAGAGGTTCAAGAGCTGTTTTTCATTCGCAAACTTTGGTTTTCAGCTATTATGTGTTAGTTCTTGTGTCAATATGGTGCCCGAGCAATCCTCGTAGGTTTCAATACTTCATAAGCAGTCTTCCATCTATACCGTTTATGTTCATGGAAATCTTCGTGCCACTCGTACCTCTTATTCCTCCTTCTGTGTTTTCCTTTCCTCTCTGTTGTTTAGAAGACAGATTAGGTATAGCGAAACACACGGTCGTTGCTATCAACCTAGGATTTGCTCTTCACTTGAAGAACACGAATGTTCTTATAAACCTAGACATGGATGTTCTTCAAAGTTCAATCATGAATCATGTAAACATTTTCTTTTATTTTCTCTATAAAATGAAAAGCTGCCATGTCATTTGCAAAATCACATCCACGATTAATGACAACCATTAGATCCACTTAAATCTAACGGATAAAAATAAGTGTATAAAAGTGTGTCCAAAAATGTGTCTCTTGATCCGAACCTTTAGTAAATCAACTCAACAACGTGCTGTGATTAGTCTAAAAACACTATCATTACTTAAGCCGATTAAACTTCCACATGTTCATAATGTTTTGGTTGTGTTTTTTTTAAAGAAGTCATGAATTACTAGCACTACATTAGATCAATATAATTGGCTAGTAAGCATATATTGAGATGAGTGTTAATGAGGACCACTAAGTTAATGATTAGTTGAAGACTTTTTGTTTTCACCTCTTTTCGATCATATATTCACATTTCGACCGTTTAGTTTTTAGATAAATATGAGTAGGCCATCTTTACAAAATTTCATCCAAATTAAAAATTGTTAAGGCATTCATAAATGTGATTTACCAATTATAAACTTGAATGACTCATATTTGACAGATTTGAATCGTCTATTGATTTGATTTGGTTCGATTTCTTAACGATCACTAATTTGGTTGAAAATTTTGTAGAAGTGATCTACTTATATAGACATAAAAAATAAACGGTTGAGATGAAAAATGTGATTAAAAATAGGTGTAATAAACCATGGATGAAATGTCCTCAACTAGTTCTCAACTAAATGATTCTCATTAGAACCCTCCCAGCGTACATCTAGACATCTAGCTCAATTATATAAGAGAAGTAACAAGACATAGTAAGTGTTTTTGATTGATTTCTTACTATAACATATCTCCATTCATAATTTATGTTTTGAACCTATCATACATGTTAATAGTGATTAAACTAAAGGAAAATGCCCTTTAGTACTAATTGGAACCCTTCATTACCTATTCCAATGACAATCTTTTCTATGAGCCCATTTGAATGAAAGTAAACTTTTTTTGTGCCTAAATGACAAATATTTACTAAAGTTTTAACAAATTATATTATTTTAAGACTTTTTGCCCCCACCTCTTCAACATGAAAAGACTTGGCTGGAACCTTGGACTCCGGTACCGGCCACCGCTGCCCGGACTCCTCACCGGAATTTTTCCGACCGCCGGACTCCGGTCACCGGATTTCTTAACCGCCGGACTCCGGTCACCGGAATTTCCCCCCCGATCGCCGGACTCCGATCACCGGATTTTCCCCTGTAACTAGTTACTGACCCCCAATAACCAGTTACTGACTCCTAATAACCAGTTACTGACCCCCAGTAACCAGTTTATGACCCCCATTTGGAATCGTCTATTGATTTGATTTGGTTCGATTTCTTAACGATCACCAATTTGGTTGAAAATTTGGTAGAATGATCTACTTATATAGACATAAAAAATAACCGTTGAGATGACAAAATGTGATTAAAAATAGGTGTAATAACCATGGATGAAATGTCCTCCACTAGTTCTCAACTAAATGATTCTCATTAGAACCCCTCCCAGCGTACATCTAGACATCTACTCCATTATATAAGATGAAGTAACAGAGAAGTAACAGACATAGTAATGTTTTTTATTGATTTCTTACTATAGCATGTCTCGATCATAATTTATGTTTTGAAACCTATCATACATGTAATAGTGATTAAACTAAATGTATACATCTCCAATTCTCCATTTCTATTCCTACCTTCACCTTTGAGTGATTACTTACAAATATTATAGTCATTAGTTTATCCATTATATATTACTTATGAGGGTTAACCTCCGTAACAAAGATTTCCAACAAAAAAAGCTCTAATCCCATTCCTAATTCCCACGTCACTCCTTTCTCATTGTTTTTGCTTATTGGGGTCTGAGCTCCCTCATTCCATTTTCAAACCCAAAAACAAAGAGACGAAACCCAAATACCAAAAGTGGGATTTTTCCCTCCTCCCTCAAATTTCACGCGCCCTCTCCTATTCCGGTAAGTCACTCACCTCCCCCAATGCCCTTATATTCCGATCAGTCCAGCGACGCCGTATTAGTCCTCGTAGCAAAACCCTATTTACTTGCTGCCCAATAAAGACGTGAGCTTTTGATTCGGGTCTTGTTCATTGTGAAATTCGGATTGAAATGTATGCTTTGATTGCTTAAAGTTTTAATCTTTGAATTGGGTTCGAGTTTCGGCGTTGAAAATCATAGAAAGATTAGAGCTTTATCAGATTTTCAGGGTTGAAGCATTGTAGGTGATTACTTGAGTAGGGTTGCCACTGTTTTTTGTGTTTTTGTTTTTTGTCATTTGGGTTTGCTCCTAAAGTGTTGATCTTTGAGTTTGGATTCGAGTTTCGCCATTGATGATCATAGAAAGTTTGCAACTTTAGGCAAATTTTGGAGGGTTGTAAGCATTGCTATTGGATTGTTTGAGTAAAGTTGCAAACTTTGTTTTGGATAAGTTCGATGTGTTCGTGTTGGTTTGCTCCTAAATTTGGATGCTGCATATGTTATATTTATGTTTTGAGGCACACTGTTTTGAGTTTTTTTGTGTTGGTGTAGAAAATGGAAGAAAATCATGATGTGGTGGAAGATGTGGAGAGCGGTTCTGGTGGTAGTGATTTGGATTCTTTTATAGATGATTTTGATTCGGAAGTTGATGAAGTATCGATATCAGGACAAGATGATGGATTGCATCTCGAGGCATGTTATGATTCTTGATAGATTTTTTTGGTTGTCTCAGTCAAGTTGGGGACTGTTCTTTTGCTTTCTTTACGGTTACATAATGCTGTTTTGTCATTCTTGTGCAGAACCTTTATCTGATAAAGAAATTGAGGAGCTGATTGCTGAATTTTTGGAGGTTGAGAGTAAGGTATTAATTTTTTTTTTCCCTGTTTATAATTAATGTCGACATTGATTACCAATTACCATGTATCTATACAAACAGATATGAAAATTATTTATATATCAATGTTTTAATTTAGTTTTATGCCCAATGTAGGCTGCAGAGGCTCAGGAAGCGCTTGAAAAGAGTCTCTTGCCAAAGTGGAGACTGAAGTTAGAGAGGAGCTGGCACAACTCTTCAAGGGAATGATGTTAGTGTTGCTCTATTCAAACTTCCTCAATGTTGAGTACATTATCGTTATCTTACTTAACTGGTTGTACTTTTCTGCAGTTGGAAACAGCTGTTGCAGATGAAATTGCTACTTTAATAGAAGACTGGAAAACAGAGCTCGATGAGCTTGAGACTGAGAGTGCTCATTTGTTGGTCTGCTTCTTTCTTCAATTCTGAGTAAATCTTTGCTTCTTAATACATTTCAGAGCTGTCATGTACCTTTGATGTGATTAAATTTACTTAAAGTACAAATCACTGAGAAAGAATTATTACCAATTCTCATTACATTATAATTAAAGCTAGATATCAGTTTTTGGTCAGTCTTCCCTCACTATTTTCTAATGTTTGTTAAAACTTTCTAAGGTTAAAACTTGTTAGACATGTGTGGAGCATAAGTGCTAGTCAAAGTTTTGTTTATCCAACTTTGTGGGATATTAACTAACCATGATTAATGAACGCTGCAGAAATGTCAAGTTATGGATACATACTTTTTCTGTAATTTTATAAAATCTTTGCCTGAATTGGATTGGCTTGTTTGCGAACTTAAAACATCTGAAACTTGAATATGTGTTTCACAGATTTGAATTTCTTATTATAATAGACAAGCACTAGAGGTACATCATTTTTGTAGGTAGTGCTATTTTTTGATATTGTAGAATTTTTGCTGTTCAGTTGATGTGCTTTATTTTCCCATGTTGTGTTTGACGACTTCAATATGCTTCCATATGTTTCTTTTTTTCTTTTTTTTACTGTGAAGAAACAGGGTCTTTATTTATTTATATTTGTGTTTCCGCTCACTTTATTCTACATGTCTCTCTGATTAGGAACAACTTGATGGGGCAGGCATTGAGCTACCAAGCCTTTATAAGTGGATTGAAAGTCAGGCTCCTAATGGTTGCTGCACCGAAGCTTGGAAAACACGAATACACTGGGTAGGAAGTCAGGTGAGTGGAGAGTTTACTGAGTCAAGAGCTGATGCCGAGAAGTATCTCAAACACACAGACCTGTAAGAAGGTATACTTATCACTGATGCCCTATTAGCATTATTGATTCTGCAATTTATGAACATGAAGTTGATGGTTATGAATCTGTATTCCTGGACTCAGGAAACATGGGAAGTTATTGGAGGATGGTGCTAGTGGGTTTCTGCAGAAAAACTAGCTGAAGAGGGGAGCAAGGATGTTGTGACAACTGAGGTTGATTGGTGTTCTGTCAACAAATTCTTTTCTGATGGTGCAACCAAGGATAGCACCTCATTTGGCAGCAAGCACTGGGCTTCTGTTTACTTGGCTAGCACACCTCACCAAGCTGCTGAGATGGGACTTGAATTCCCTGGAGTCAATGAGGTGACTAATATTTCTCTCTACCTGATTTATGGAATTCATGTTTACTATCCTTTTGTCACAAGATGTGTAAGCTTGACATTAAGGTAAAATCTTCACCTAGGTTTAATCAATCTGTACACCGTTGTTTTTATTTATTTTTACCGTGATGTTCATTCCCTATTCTCAGTGTACTCGTGTTGATGATGTTTTAGGTGGTGATGCACTATTTCATTAGTTTTTATTTTAAACCTGTGGTTTTGGAACTTATGTATTGAAACATGCATATATTTTAACTAGTTCGTCAATCATATTGCATAACATGCCAGTTATTGACTATAAAAGAATATTCTTAGAGTTTGTCAGATTGGTACGTAATACTCTTGCTTAGTGTTTTGTGGCACCCTAGCTTTTTGTTCTGACAAAACATATAGTAGAGGAGCAGCCGTCTGTATTAATGCTTCCTCGTTCGTTTTTTCAAGGCAGGTTAAATTACAATGAATTCTATTAAAATGGGATAGTATCTTCTGTTTAGTTCTAAAGATGTACACAGAAGGGTCTACATTACTAGAAAAAGGAATACTTTTTTCCTGGTGATGTAACCTACAGGGATAAGGATGTTAAGAAAGGCCTATAGTGATGCTTGCCAAGTCTTGAACTCACTGAAGTTTATGTGCTCTACATTTGGCTGGCACATATCAAACATAATACTCATTCTAAGTCATACTAAGAATCATAGATTTGGTCTGGTTGTGTGGACACATTTCAATTGTAGTGATTGTGGAATAACACATTGAGGTTGCATAAATGGAGCCACTGACTGCTGAAAATTAGAAAACAAAAGAAATTCAAAGATCCACCGTTGGAGGCTTAAATGAGAGTTAAGAAGAGGTCGTCTAATGAACTATATGATGGTGTTGATGTGGGAGTGATTCAAACCAGTCCTGTCTGAAGGTCACTACTAAGAGGATCCTTTCTTTTATGGTTTTAATTGTCATGAGTTTGATGATTTTGTCACATAATACTAGCTCCTCCAGAAGCTACCCGCTGCTATAGATGATCAATTTTGACTCAGTTAATTCTTTCAATAAGTTTTTGAGATTACTTTTGCAGGTGGAGGAGATTGATGACATAGATGGCAATTCTAGTGATCCATTTGTTGCAGCTGCTGTTGCAAATGAAAGAGAACTGAATCTCTCTGAAGAACAAAAAGGAAGTTTATAGGAAGGTAACTAAGTCTACTTCATAATTCATGTTGTAATGTTAATAATATCCTTGCTTACTTTTGTCTGCCTTTTAACAAAAAGAAGAGAACATATTCTTTTAGATATATACATATAAATGTGCATGTGTACCACCCTTCCTCTGAGGGATAACTTGGGTCCACCCTGCACCTGTTGAATTTTATACCGAATACTAGTACACTAAACATTTTTCTTCATCATACCACAAACAATCTAGTTATACCTGTGGAATTATACCTGAGTTTACTATGTAATTTTCCTTTAAAGGTTAAGGAAGAAGATGACGCGAACATTGATAGGAAGCTTCAAGTTCATTTGAAACGGAGGAGACATCAAAAGAGATCTAAACAGGTATACTTCACCTGTGTAAAACTCATTGCTTCGGGTATTTTGACTTGCAGTTTACATCTCTCTCTCTCTCTCTCTCTCTCTCTCTCCTTTTTAAGAGAGTCCATTTTTTTATCAAGGTCTTCTATAACACTGTACTTTGTACAAGCGTACACCTGTAGTTTTATATTTTTAATATGTAGCCAGAAAATACTTGCCCCGGTGATTGAGTCATGGACATTTCCTGCTTTTTGGCATACACTTGATATGCAGTAATGCTAATTATTATCTTGTGGTTGAATCAGGATGTCAGTAGGAAATTGATGAAGATGGTGTTAATATTTGTAACAAAGATAATGAGGTTGAAGACCAAACTTTGAAGTCTGCCATGCTTGAAGGTTTGAAAATTTCTAATGGTATTGACAATCAAAGGATCATGAGTAATGGTGCTCCGCTGTCTCCTGATTCCACTGAAGCCAGAGGGTCCAAACGGCTGAATGAGAGCGACGAACTGAACATTGATAATAAGAGGAGTCGAACTATAATTTTAGACAGTGATGATGAAGCTTCAATGGAAGATACTTTCGACTGCAATATAATTAACTCTGAGGATCCTTCCTATGTCAAAGAGAATATCTGCATTTCTGGAGATGATGGTCTCACATCACATAGTCTGAATAAGAAGTTCCAATGCACAGCTTGTAATAAACGTTCTGCTGATATGCGCTCACATCCACGTATGAGAGTGATTATATGTGCAAATTGCAAGCGCTTATTGGAAGAAAAGATGCATTTGAAGGTATTGCCATCAGTAACGTATTTGCTTGCTTTGAACTATATTTGAACAGTTAGTGTAATTTTATTTGTTAATCCTGGTGATAGAATGCATGAACCTAATAACCGATTCTCTTCTTTTGACTAAGACCACATATCTTATATTAGCTCTCTTCTCTCTCTGTATATATATACACATATGTTCATGTACATGTATAATGCATATATATATATTCATACGTAATATTATATATATATATTATATCTATTTGTATGCCTGCATGGTGTGTGAAAAGAGCTCAATGGTGAAATAACTTATTGCCCATTACCAGCTCGTCTTGTTCATTCAATCAGCAATATGAAACTATTAATACATGATAGATACTTTGTGACTGTACTCACTAGAGAAGGGTTGGATACGAGTTACGGCTTTCTATTACTTTGTTTTTATATTTCAACTAAAAAAGCAAAAGGAAGTTTGCCCTTATTTTTGAATTGATTTATCTACTTTTGAAAAGTAAAAATGCTAGACCTTTATTGACGTACAAAGGTGTGCAGGATCCTGATTGCTCCGTGTGTTATTGTGGGTGGTGTGGGCAAAGCAATGATTTATTGAGTTGTAAATCTTGCACAATGCTATTCTGTACAAATTGTATAAAGAGGAATATCGGAGAGGAATGCTTATCCAAGGCCCAGACCAATGGCTGGCAGTGTTGTTCCTGTTGCCCGTCTCATACAGACATTGACGGTACAACTTCAGGAAGCAATGGGATATGAAGATTTGATAGTATCTAGCTCCGATAGTGATTCAGATGATTCAGAAGCAGGCATGGATGTTGCTAACAGGTATACTACTGATGTCTAATTCAATCAATATGCTCCTCTTTAAATGTCTTTCTAGAATTCTTCTCTCTCTCTCTCTCTCTCTCTCTCTCTCTCTCTCTCTCTCTCACTCTCATAGTGATAGGATTCCAACATTTTGCCTGGTCCCTGCTCCAAGATGCTTTGAGAACACGTATAATATATAATATGCTACCAAGGCATGTAGCTATTGAGTTGACAACGTGTAGTTTATGTTTGATGTTTACATTTCAAACCAATGTGGTGTGCTTTCTGTCTTATGCATTGTAACTTTTGCTTTATAGTGTTACTAACCTTTGTAATATCAGTTCTAAGAGGACGAGAAAGAAGAAGATACGAAGGATTATTGATGATGCCGAATTGGGAGAAGAAACCAAAAAAAAGTTGCGATTGAAAAGGTACTTCTTGTACTTGTCGATTTTGTCATTTCAGATTTTCAGGCATAGAGCTAATTTTGAATGACTGTCTTCTCAGGAACGTCGAGAGCGTTTGCAGTCCTTTGAAGTACAACTTTCTGTTAAATCTAAGATGAAGGTCTCTTCTAGCTATAATTGGAATATATCTGAAGGTGCTAGTGCTGAAGTTGTGGGTGATGCATCAGCTGGTTATATTGTGAATGTTATGAGAGAGAAAGGTGAAGAACCTGTGAGAATTCCTCCAAGCCTTTCATCAAAATTGAAGGCTCATCAGGTTATTTTCCTCAATCTTTGAATTACATAATGGGTTTTCCTCTATGAATTATCTTGATTTTATGCTAAGAATGAGATTCTTATTTCCACTAGTGTTGCAACACTAAGTTTGACCTTAATTCTACCTTTTGGAAATTTCTGCTACTTAAAAGCTTCGTCATCCACACACTAAGTGGAGAAAGGAGAAATTTCATGTCTGGAAATTTCAACAGCTCCATGCCTTGCTCTCTTTATTTCAATTTATATGCTACCACATGTGTAGACTTGTTATTATTGCCTATACATATCTCTAACTTAATTTAAGCATCTTGATTGAGTTTTCTGTTAGTGCTTTAAAAGTATCAAGTTTCAATTGAGTTTTTTTGTGTTTTATCTCTGCCTTGTTACACTCTGTACATGAAATATTTGATTTGTTTCACAGATTATGGGCGTAAGGTTTATGTGGGAGAACATCGTACAGTCTGTCAGAGAAGTGAAGTCTGGGGATGAAGGGCTTGGTTGTATTCTTGCTCACATGATGGGCCTTGGTAAAACGCTTCAGGTATTACGCTCCATCTTATACCAAGAAATGTTATTGTTAGTTTTAGGTGCTACCATTTAGGTCGTAGTGCATGTGTTAATGAGTAATGACCCCAGCCTAATGGCATAGCTATTTTGGAAAATTGCGAGTATATACATCATATGCTTTTGCATGTTTTAGCCTTTCAGTGCTTGATGCATAACTTGTAAAGTTGCTTTTTCAGGTTATTACTTTTCTGTATACTGCAATGAGAAGTATCGATTTGGGGTTAAAAACTGCACTTATTGTCACTCCTGTTAATGTGCTTCATAATTGGCGGCAAGAGTTCTTGAAGTGGAAACCATCAGAAGTAAAGCCTCTTCGGGTCTTCATGCTAGAAGATGTTTCAAGGTTTAATTGAACATTTTATAATTTTATAGTTTTCTTTTATAGAAACAAAGGAATTGTTTATAAAAGATTAAAGTTACTATTTGCTTAGCTGTTGACAAGTGATGTTGAAACGGGGTAAAACCAAATATTCTGAACCTTAACAAGGAACTTCTCTCTAACCAGTTGGCATCCTTGCTATGTTTTCCAGGGAGAAGAGACTAGAGTTGCTTGTAAAGTGGAGAACTAAGGGTGGTGTTTTCTTGATTGGCTACTCTGCTTTCAGAAATTTATCTTTTAAAAAGCATGTAAAGGATCAGCAGATGGCTGAAGAAATTTGTCATGCCTTACAGGTAGGTTGATGTTCACCTTTAAGATTGTATTTAATATCTTTCTTAACTCTTACCTCCCTTTTCTCTTCAACTTGGTAGTCCTAAGTAAACTTTTGGCTAAAGTAAACTTTTGGTATTTAATCATCTAGCATATACGTTGTTCAAATATATAAGTTGTTTCTTTTTGTTACATGTCCAACTTTCAGGATGGACCTGATATACTTGTTTGTGACGAGGCCCATATTATTAAGAATACCAACGCTGAAGTAACCCAGGCCCTGAAAAAAGTTAGATGCCAAAGAAGGATAGCATTAACTGGATCACCTCTTCAGAACAATCTCATGGAATATTATTGTGTGCGTTCACCTGACAGCTGTTTATTTTACCAATTCTATAAATCACATACTGTCTTGATTCCTTAACTTTTGATTGATTACAGATGGTTGATTTTGTAAGGGAAGGTTTTCTTGGAAGTAGCCACGAGTTTAGAAACCGGCAAGATTTCTTCACTTATATATCTCGTCTTTTCTTGTTTATCCTTCATGTTTCCTTGTCTGACGCTTCTTAATTGTGCATAACCATATGTGCAGCTTCCAGAATCCCATAGAGAATGGTCAACATACTAATTCAACTGTGAAAGATGTGAAAATCATGAAAGAGAGATCGTATGTTCTGTCTGAAACGTTGAAAGGATTTGTTCAAAGAATGGGCCTGAGCGTGGTGAAGAAGGACTTACCACCTAAAACTGTTTTTGTGATAACTGTGAGGCTTTCTCCATACAGAAGAAATTATACAAGAGATTCCTTGATGTGCATGGATTCACTGCTGACAAGATTTATAATGAAAAGATGAAAAGAGGTTTTTTCGCTGGCTACCAGGCCTTAGCTCAGGTATATTCCTTCTGTTAAGTTCCCAATGTTTCATTATCTACAGATAATGACAAGCACACACTGATGCTCAATTGCACACATTCATGTATGGGGAGGCATCCACCGTATGCATTTGAAAAAGTTCAATCACCGCCCTTTGAAGTAGGGTTTGAAACTAAAACAAAATTGTGTCAGCTGTGTCGTTAACCTTTACAAATAAGAGTCGAACATTTTCTCTTCAAACTGTAATAATTTGGCATCATTAATTAAAAGGATAGGTCATGATCTACGACTTGTGAAGACGATGATTTGGAATTTGGTAGGTGACATGGTGGATTCTAGAACTACTTATCAATCAGAACCTTGTGTAACTTTGGGTGGAATCAGACAAAACTGTTATGGTTTGTATTAAAATAATACTTAAATTATCTTGTATTTTACTTTCCCAAGAATCGCTTGTTGCGTTATTAGGTAGTGTTGGAATTCTTCCTAGTTGTCACTTAATGGGCATGCTCCAAAATCTACTAGAATTTGCCAGGCAATGGTGAATGCAATTTGTATGCAAGTTCTTTATGTGACAGGAAGGCTTGTATATGTGATATCTATTAGACTAGCTCATCATGCTTCTTTCTTCTGTAATTGTTATGTATTGATAAATGCTTTTGGTCTGTAGTAGATATGGAACCATCCTGGGATATTGCAATTGAGAAAAGATGACAGAGTCTATATGAGGCATGAAGATGGTGTGGGAGAATTTAAATGCTAATGACAGCTCTAGTGATGAAAACACTGACTATATAGGAGGTATGATTTTTCCGTTTTGTGTTATAGTTTTTGCAAGACCATGTAATGTTCATGTATTTTTTTTTGATAGTAATGGAGATATCATATCAAGTAGCAATGAGACTGCATGAGTGCATGGCATGGCTTTTTGTAGTGTTCTATATTGTTCTGATGGGCGCAGACACACACACACACATATATGACTATATTCCTGACAGTGTCTTATAGTGGCGGTATAATCTTTTGCAGGGGAATATCAATGCAACTTTGCCAGGAAAAAAAATGATGGTTACTTTCAGAAGGTATAGGTTTGGACGAACTATACTGATACTCAGATGTTGTCTTTTGCACTTTAATACTCTTTCATTTCCATTCATTCAACTTTACTTGTGTAAATAAAATTATGAGGAAGAATGCTTTACTGAACAAATTCAGCTATGTATACAGATTAAGAAGAAAAATATAGTCAGGGATCATTAGCCAAAGATCTACTGCATAATTAGTTTTCTCAAAATATACTTTAAATTATCCAGATCTTCATCAACTAGCTATGGAAACTAGCTATATACATAAAATTTTATTAGCTTGAGTTAATCCACTCTACGAGCCTAGGAGCAATTTTGGTCCTGCATTAGCTAGTTTCTGTAGAAACCAATTGTAATGGTTACGTACTTTTTCTCAAATGGAAGCCTGTTAAAGACATTATGGTATGCTGTGTCCTTCCAATTGGGTGCTCAAATCCATTAACTGTTGATTGGGAAGACTCAGAAGAGTTGCAAGAACCCTTGTTCTTGTTGTGTTTTTTTTTTTTTCTTGTTTGTTGTGTCTAATGATTTATTGCCTTTTCAGGATTGGTGGAATGATCTCATCCATGAAAATAATTATAGGAGGTTGATTACAGTGGCAAAATGGTATTGCTGCTTGACATTCTAGCCATGTGTTCTGATGTGGGTGATAAGGCATTGGTATTTAGTCAGAGCATACCAACTCTTGATTTGATAGAACTTTACCTTGCAAGATTACCTCGGCATGGGAAGAGATGCAAGTTTTGGAAGAAAGGAAAAGATTGGTTTAGGTTGGTATATATCACTCTCTTGCATTTTCATTTTCGGAAGGAGGACAATACTCATTACCTATCTATTTTTTTCACCCCAATCGGTACAAATCTAAATAGAAGAACAGATTATATGTGTTATTTACTTGTTTCTTTTGTTATTTTCAGGCTAGATGGAAGAACAGAGAGCTCGGAAAGGCAAAATTGGTTGAGCGCTTTAATGATCCTTTAAACAAGAGGGTGAAATGCACTCTAATATCTACCAAAGCTGGATCCTTAGGGATAAATCTTTATGCAGCTAACCGTGTAATCATAGTTGATGGGTCTTGGAATCCGACGTATGATCTTCAGGCTATCTATCGTGCTTGGAGGTGCGATATTTCATTCTTTTTTGGTCATTTCCTCTGTTTTATGTTTTCAATAAATATCTTCATTGCATGAATGGTCTCTGCAACATGTAAAGAACAGAAAGGGTCTAGTAAATATCTTCTAAAAAATTCTTCATATCAATTAGAGGGTATGGGTCTGTAGTAGCCTAGCAGAAAGAAAAATAAAGGCATTGAGGTTTTGATTTAATGTGTACTTGGTGGCTCAAGGTCACTATTCACTTGTAGTACATAAAGAACTAGAGTTAAAATGCAGGCTTCCGAATGGTGTTGTGTACCTTTGGTGGAGATAGATTTGGGAGTTCGTGGCTTTATAGTAACATTGAGAGGAAGTACATGCAATTTGCAGGCTATGATTTTCCGTCCCACAGAGCTGGAAATCTTTCCAATATAATCTGACATATTTTAGATGATACACTTGTTCGTGTATTTCAGGTATGGCCAAACAAAGCCCGTGTTTGCTTACAGATTGATGGCACATAGAACTATGGAAGAAAAAATTTATAAGCGTCAGGTAATGGGAAAACATGATTGATTGTATTATATATATTATGGTTTTTGGCTGAATGAAACTCTAATGATGCAAAAATGACATATAGGTAACAAAGGAGGCCCTGGCTGCAAGGGTAGTCGACAGACAACAGGTACATAGGACAATATCCAAAGAGAGATGTTACATCTTTTTGAGTTTGGTGACGATGAAAACCATGAAGGGCCTGAGCATGATAACGGAGCTAATCAAAGTATTGCTGGTTCACATGATAATATGCCTAAGCACGAAACACATCTTTCTTATGGAAATTGCGCTGACAAATTGATGGAAAATTTACTTGGCAAGCATTATCCGAGGTATGCTCCTATGTTCTTATTTTAATTAGCATCTATTGACTATTGATAGACATCATTTACGCTTTTCATAACCGGACACTATTGCTTCCTCCCTTTGTTTCAGTTGGATTGCCAATTTTCACTTACATGAGACGCTATTGCAAGAGAGTGAAGAGGAAATGCTATCAAAAGAGGAGCAAGCCATGGCTTTGGAAGCGTACCGGAGATCATTTGAATGGGAGGAAGTGCAGCAAGTTCCTCTCAATGAAGCTGCAGTTGACCAAAAGCCAGCTTCTCCAATAGTGAACACACCTGCAACAGAGATAAACAGCTCTGCAGAATCCAAGGCAAGGGATACTTTTGTGCAGCGGAAATGCACAAAAATTTCTCATTTACTGACCCTTAGAAGTCAAGGTACAAAATCTGGTTGCACCTGTGTGTGGGGAATGTGCTCGTGAATAAGCTGGGAGGGTTTGA
This sequence comes from Fragaria nilgerrensis, assembly GCA_010134655.1. Classification (NCBI taxonomy): domain Eukaryota; kingdom Viridiplantae; phylum Streptophyta; class Magnoliopsida; order Rosales; family Rosaceae; genus Fragaria; species Fragaria nilgerrensis. The sequence goes on along the minus strand of CM020982.1, from coordinate 1,073,381 downwards.
ATCAAAGGCAAGATGCAAATGACACAGTTCTCGCCCATGTCTAATGTGAATTTTTGGTCAGACAGCTGCTACAAGTCCAAGGTCTTTTTTGAACATTACCTAAACCATTCTGTTTGTATAAATCACTTTTGAGAATGAATGAGCAACGTAAATCTGTATATACATTTCCCTCAAGTGAATTTCAGGTGGTTTGCACTTTTCACACAAACAAGAAACCATCTTTGGCAATTTGCTTAGCTTTAACCCCCTTCCTCCCACAAGAGAAGTCCTTAAGTACGTGCTTACTGAAGTAATTAGTTAATTTCGATTACGTATACGTACCATATTTGCGTCTTTATTCCTCAAAAAAGGGAAAGAGAGTAGAAGCAAGGTTGTGGGAGGTTAGGAGTTGAGAAGTGGTAGCGTCTTGGGTAGGGGACTTCTGAGCCTTCTTGATCTCCCTGACATTTCCGAGCAAGAAGGTAGGAGGCAGTCCGACGATGCCTTGCTTCCTCAGGATTGATCTAAGCTTCTCTCGGCTTCGTCACCAAGGCGTTGTTCAGACGAGCAAACACACCCAGAAAAGCAAGCAACACAAAGGAGATGAACATCTTTCAAGCTCCATGACTATGCAATCTTTGGTATTCCTCTTTATACGTACTCGTAGCTTATTGAGTGAGGGTACGTAGAAGAAAATCAGCCGGTTTTTGCGGAATCCAGATACACAAGGCAAAATAATGAATGAAGTACTTTTTGTTACAAAAAGAGGAAATGCTATCAAAAGAGGAGCAAGCCATGGCTTTGGAAGCGTACCGGAGATCATTTGAATGGGAGGAAGTGCAGCAAGTTCCTCTCAATGAAGCTGCAGTTGACCAAAAGCCAGCTTCTCCAATAGTGAACACACCTGCAACAGAGATAAACAGCTCTGCAGAATCCAAGGCAAGGGATACTTTTGTGCAGCGGAAATGCACAAAAATTTCTCATTTACTGACCCTTAGAAGTCAAGGTACAAAATCTGGTTGCACCACTGTGTGTGGGGAATGTGCTCGTGAGATAAGCTGGGAGGGTTTGAATCAAGAAGGCAAGAATGCAAAATGAACAATAGTTCTCGCCCTATGTCTACAAGTCCAAGGTCTTTTTTGAACATTACCTTGAACCATTCTGTTTGTATAAATCACTTTTGAGAATGAATGAGCAACGTAAATCTGTATATACATTTCCCTCAAGTGAATTTCAGGTGGTTTGCACTTTTCACCAAACAACAAGAAACCATCTTTGGCAATTTGCTTAGCTTTAAACCCCCTTCCTCCACCAAGAGAAGTCCTTAAGTACGTGCTTACTGAAGTAATTAGTTAATTCGCGATTACGTATACGTACCATATTTGCGTCTTTATTCCTCAAAAAAGGGAAAGAGAGTAGAAGCAAGGTTGTGGGAGGTTAGGAGTTGAGAAGTGGTGCGTCTTGGGTAGGGGACTTCTGAGCCTTCTTGATCTCCCTGACATTTCCGAGCAAGAAGGTAGGAGGCAGTCCGACGATGCCTTGCTTCCTCAGGATTGATCTAAGCTTCTCCGGCTTCGTCACCAAGGCGTTGTTCAGACGAGCAAACACACCCAGAAAAGCAAGCAACACAAAGGAGATGAACATCTTTCAAGCTCCATGACTATGCAATCTTTGGTATTCCTCTTTATACGTACTCGTAGCTTATTTGAGTGAGGTACGTAATGAAGAAAATCAGCCGGTTTTGCGGAATCCAGATACACAAGGCAAAATAATGAATGAAGTACTTTTTGTTACAAAAATAGTAGTCGAGTGAGCTACCACTCCGAGGTCGGGAGCAATTTGTATGACCCGTCTCCAAAGGATGTTTTTCACAAGCTGAATGAATGAATTACTTTGATTCAATAATTGCAAATTTGCAATCCCTTAAATTTTCTCTAATAATGAAGTAAAAATAAATAAATAAAGGTTGAAAAGCTTGATCATCATTGCTCCACCTTCTTGGACATTTCTTCATTCTAAAATGAAGTATTCAATCTTCTCTACAACTTTGGTGAAGAAACTTTCCCGAATAGATGTCGTTTTGATACCAGAATACTGCTTCAAAGATTGCTTCTCGTAAGGTCTGCCGAAATTCCTGTTTCTGAGTCCAACTTTGGGGATTCATAACTTGAGCTTCCCATCATCCTTTTGAATAATTCTTGACATTAGAACGAAGTGAAAAACTTGTACTACAACTTTGAATCGTTCCCCGGCCAAAAGGAACATTGGCATGTCCTCGAATTCTTATTGAAAATGCAATCCATTAAGCTGCCGAAAACTGCATTCTCTAGGTGCTTACTTTGGATTCGATTTCCCGCTTCATCATTGATGCTCTTGGACACTCTTTAGCTGGAAATGAAGTATGATGCTTTGTTTTAAGGAACCATAGCTCTTCTTGAGAGAGTCCAATCGAAACCATGGGGAATATACCTTCCAACATGAGAGAAAAGTCAGAAAACAAATCATTTTTAGACTTCAAATTATTGCCTACTTTTCTTCGACTTGTCTTGGGTAAGGATGATCATTCTCGATAAAGTTGCACCAGTGTTGAGGGCATCACCAAAAACTCGATCCCATAAGTTTGAAGCTTATCACAACTGGATGCTTACTTCAAAATGTCGAATATTCTTCTACAATTTCCCGGAAGAGGAAACGAGAAAATTCGTTTATGGGTTGCTGGAAGTGAAAATCAATGATTTTTAGCTGGGGAAATTAGTTTTTTTTTTTAAGGAAAGAAGCAATTTTTAGCTTAAAATCATGATATTTTGGTGTGTAACCATAATCACCTACCACATCACAACATTAAGAAAATCAAAAGAGAACTTGAATTCTTCTTTCACCAGTTTGATATCTGATGGACTGATACAGTTGCTATACTAGTTACATATCTGTGTGCAATCACTAAAAGAACCATTGGATAAAGATCAACAGGAGTGTGGTAAAGGAAACCCAGACAAGCCTTTCCTATCCCTACTGTAACAAGGAATTAAGGGCAGACTCTTTGCTTGTAAAAGTTCAAATACAGTTTCAGTTTCTTTTTAAACTTCACAATCCAGAGACTTTTCAAATACAAAGCATTTGACAAATTGTAGAAACGAGCTCAAGTTCCTACCAAATTGCATTGGCATTGGCATCTACAGCAAGACATCACCTGTTATGTGAAACTTGACATAGATTTGAGACCTTGCATTTCATCTTTCGTCTCCCAACCAATTATCCTTCTCCTTGGGGCCAGTAGGCCCTTCCTCACCGTAGAGTTCGGTTGGAAACAATTCGAATAGATTCTCCACAGAGAATCTAACAAAGAATGGAAGACGATCAATTATCTTATCTAGTTCTGATCGGGAATCATACACAACAGTTGGACCCCAATCTCTCATATATTGCAACCAACACGGTTCTTCAATAACACCATCACCAAGGTACTCAGCCGCAACAATCTCGTACTTGCTGCTCGAATCAATGAACATCTTGCTTCGAGCAACTTCATTCTTTAATCCTATTCCAAGCTTTGAAGACCCCTGAATATAGGTTCCCGAATGAGGGTAGCTACTATGACCATGTTTCGAAGAATATACAACTGACTTATTCCCTTCAATGAACTCCAAGTCAAAAGCATCCACCCATCTACCACCACTGTGTTCTGAGAAGTACACTTGCCAAAGTTCTCCAGTGAAGTTGCTAACTCGGAGAGTGTAGTGCTCCCAATCACCAACATGTTCTCCTATCTTGTTCATTGGAAAACTTAGTACACCAACTTTAATGGTGGCCGGTCCATTAAAGGGACAGAATATCCACATGGCCACATCGGTGAAAGTTCCTCCTAATGCTGGTTTTACATGAACATATAGCTTCGCACTCTCCATGTCTCCACCTTTGATGTGATGTCTTGCATCATGATCATTTGGCAAATCTATCCAATAATCATGCAAATTTTCCCCTCCACTAGGCAAATTAGAGCCTCTATGATCAATTGGTTCACCTGTTTCACAGGAATCACCGCACAAAACTGCCCCATTTTTGAAAAACCATTGTACTGATGATGGTAAATAAGCCTCATCAGGATGGAAGAATACAGTAGGCCCATAGTGCTCAATGAGTTTATGAACCTGCTGTAGATTTGGCATTGCGTGTAGGGATGAACTAATAGTCTTCAAGCACGCAACTTCTAGTTCTTCGTCAGAATCCAAGTAGGTATTAGTGCAAAAGAATGTGCCAACTGATACACTCCTACATAACATACCTCGTTCGCAAGGTCTTGTACTCCAAACCTGAAATTGGTTCTCTGAAGACCTCGAATCCACTGCAAGTATCTGATCACATGCTTCACAAGTCTCTGTCAGATCTTCTCGTACGCATCGAACAACATCAAGGCTTGGCTCCTCACTATCGTCAGTGACAACAAAACCCATGGCCTTATAACCCACAGGTGGGTTTGGCATCCAAATATAACCACACTCACCATTAGTCGAATCTGCATTCCACACCAAAGAGTAGTTAAGGGGCTTTATTAAGGCTGGTAGCTTTTGTACCAAGTCTTGCACCAAACCATCTCCCATATCCTTCCTGGTAGCAACCATATCACGAGCAGCAAGTAGAAAACCTCTTAACGGCTGGTCATTGGGTTGACAGTAGTGACCAAGGCAAAAGAAGTCATCTGGAATCCCAGCAGGTCTATAAAATGTGACAGCTTTGGATTTTCCACGCAACCGGTTGCAGCTCCAAACACTCTCAAACTCGGTGACTTGAACAACTTCAATTTCTCCGAGGCATATTCTTCCAGACGCAAAACTTTGGCCTACAGAAATGAGAATACAGGTGATCAGACCTCAAATTGTTTGGCATTTTCCTGAAAATCTACTAGATTCGCTTTATATATCCATATACTTGTAACATTTTCCTGAAAATCTACTAGGTTCTATAGCTTTATATATCTATATGCAAGAGAGCATTGAGTTCACAAAAACATCATATTAAACCAATTCCAAAGAAACTTAAAATTGAGCTCCTACTAGGCAGTTAGGAGACAAAGGCTACTGTTTCATAGGAGATCAGAGCAAAAAGATAAGGCTTCCCACATGGATTAAGAACCAAAAGAGCAATTCACTCTTTCATGAATTCCAAGAACATTAAACTTCCGAGGCATTCAGAATCTCCAAGTTCACAAATATTGACCAAGCTCATGAATTCGTTGACCAAGTTCATAAGTTCACCAATTGATTAATCTCTCACTAACCCAATATAAAATCATAAAAATTGTTTAAAAATCAAGAAGAAAAGTCATCTGGGAAACCATCTGGTAATTGATCAATATCTAAAGCTAAACCAATAAACCTCACAGAAGATTAATGAAAAACTAAACAAATTGATCAAAACTCAAGGCCACCAAAATAGAAACCTTCATTCTCTCTGAATTGAACCACCACCTTTAAAAAGAAAGAAACTTTGATTACATACCTTGAGGCCATTTTGGAAGAGGTGAAGGCAAAGAGTATGGCTTTGGCTCATCAAACTCATCATATAGCTCCTCATATTCACTGCTCCAGCACCAACACTCACACGCAAACATCTTTTAAGCTTCAAGAACAACCCTCAAACCTCAAACTCTCACAAATTCAGAAACCCACAAAAAGTAGTTCCAAGATTATGAGAGAGAGAGAGAGAGAGAGAGAGAGAGAGAGAGACCCTCAAGCTCTTTCTCTCAAAAGAACCAACCTCTGGCTTTGGAGCTCTAGTGGGTTAATAAAGGTGAGACCTTTCTTTGTTTTAGTTGAGGAAAGAGAGGTACTTTAATAAAGAAGTTTGGGTTGAGTGAGTTCGGAGGAAGCTTGATGTGTCTTGTAACTTTTGTTTGCTTTGCGTAAGTTTATGTTCAACTTGTCTCCCTGTGCCTTTCTCCCTCCAATTATATGAAGCGGTGAAAATACACACCTGCAGATGATGATTGATGAGTCATGACTCTGGCCTTTTATGGCCTTTTTCTATTTTTTGGATAAGAGAAGAACACATTTGTTAATTTCTTTGTTTGTTTGGGTTGAGGAATTTAGAAGGCTTAACCAGTCTGACATGGGAATTAGAAAGTTAGTTGGATTGTGTTGGCTATTTTGATTACCTAACATATATGGTAGAATAAGGATTGGAGAAAACAAAAAGAAAGGGAAGATATTCTGCACATTAGAGAAGAGAATATTCTAAGCTCAAGATAATTGTTTCATCGGAATTTCAAATATTTTGATGACAAGTCTCCAACTAGCCAATACAACTGATATTCAAGAAATACAGACCCACTATATAATTGCACTTCTTAATTGCTCAAATAACATCCATTACATTTGACTCCCATGAAATTTGACATTTCTAAAATTTGAGCAGAAGCAACCAAAATCACCTAATTTTTTATGATCACCATCATGATCATAAATTCAATTAGCTACTATTTGTCATGTCATGTAAATTAATGAGAATAACTCCAATTCATCGTAATTAGTTACCCCAAAACGTCATTGTCTTTTCAATCAAAAAAAAAAACGTCATTGTCTTTAGGCTAAAAGTATTATAAATGACCAGTATATAAAGCCGCCTCATTGGACTAGGAATATGAAAACTAATACCATTTGGCTTCTCTAAATTTGCTCTACAAAAATGGTATCCTTGAGGGTATAGTCACTATAGTGTTGTTGGTATGCTTCTTATCGATGTGTGTACATTGAGGACTCTTTACGGGGGACAGTAACATGTACCTCTTGAGTTTTCATATTTAATGAATAAGTTCTCTAAATATGCAATCTTATTCTGACTTGTCAATAATACCGCGGCCTAAACTTAGCTCTCTCTTGTTCGACATAGTTTCTATGGTTTCTGCAGTGTGGCGTCCCCCTCATATGGCAGCCACTATGACAGCCTCTAATTGCATCAATAACTGCTCGACTCATCTCAAAACTCTCTTTCTCAGCAATTAAGAAGAACATGTTGATTTAGGAAATCTTTGTTGTCCAGACAAAGGCTTCATTGCTCCGCGCCTTTACCAAGTTGGTAAATTGAACATGACTAGGACATTTCCCTTCGATTCATTTAGGAGTGTTTTGTGCTCAATGTGGAAGATCTTGTCTCCGGTGGAGGTTCAGGACAAAGGTGACCGATTTCATTCACTTTCTACAATAAAAGGGACGTGATCCGTGTCAAAAGAGGGGGGTACTTGGGGCTATCAGAGAGCGATGATCCTCCTCAATGACTATGATGACTTTTCAGATATCATGGCGGTGCCGTTGGACTGTGTGGATATCAGGATATGGGTCGAGATTTAAGACCTTTCGGCGACCCTCACGACAGGAACAAAAGCAAGGTTGGTCGGAGAGACCGTTGGCCCCGTCTTCCAGGTGGACAACCGTGGCAGCAATCACGGTGTGGTGCTAGTGAGGCTCACCCTTCCTCTGCATGAGCCATTAAGACTGGATATGAGAATTAGGGTTTCACCCATAGATGTTATTATTGTGAAATTCCGGTATGACATGTTGCTAGGGCAGTGCCGCACATGTGCCATGATCATCCATGGTGGCCTTCATTCCATGTCCTCGTGAAAGTGAACCACCACAATTTGAGCCACCGGTGGTGTTGATGCATTAATGCTGCCTACCGTACCTGCTATGGTGTTTCGGGGAAACATCCAAGAATCTCTCTATGTTCCTATGCCTCCTCTTCCTTTGGTTGCAAAAGAAAATAGATTAGTTTCAATTCGGGATGTTCCCCAACGAAAATCACTGGTATGCTTAGAGGTAGAGAGGAGGACAATGAAGTAGATGATAGTTTTGGTTCCGCTACCATTGCATCCTAATGACCTAGGGTTTTCGGTGGGATCTGAAGGCACACTGGGAAGTCTCCTAAGAAGCGTGGGCGTCCTCGTGGTAACAGAAATAAGAAGAAGAGTCATAAAGATACCTCGGATTCCATGGCATCCAGTTCGGTGGTGGGAGAGCTGGATACTACCTCTGAATCCGATGTAGTTTGATTTCCTACGGTCACTAGAAAAAACCCTTACAAAAACCCTAGAATTGGTTTTGCTTCCTACTTTACGATAAATATGTATACCATTTGGTCTTAGGCTCTAATCGTTGGTTTCAATTCTAGGACGGAGTAGGTTCATTGCTTTTAATTTTCATGTCCACATTTTCAGATGTAGCTTGCGGTTTGTTTTTTCAATTCGTAGTTGAATTTCTTATTAAGTACTTTGCTTTGCTTTGTGCAATGGGTAGTCTTTGTATTACTCATCATCGACCATATCGGTGTGATTGGATTTAAGCCTAGTGGAATGATTCCAATCGTTTCAAAAAAATATGCAATCCTATTCTATGTTACGTACAATGAATTCTTAACTTCAGTTTTGACTTCATTTTTTTTCTTGCTAATTTCTTGTTTTTTGACTTGCCACTTTATCACTTGTGTGGTCGGTGAGTTCCATATTTTGTTACCTTACTCATCCATTGACATTTTTCTTTTGATATGTATCAATGATTCGCTCTCCCAAAACTAAAATCACAAAAACATCCATCACACTAAGAAATAATGCACTTAACTGCATTTTACACCGCAAAAGAAAAAAAAAAGCAAAAACTTTGAAATATCAAATGTTGAAAACGTATTCATTAACAACAAAAGGTATACTTGTAATCTAACTAATTCAAGCTTTCAACAATTGTAATAAGCCAAGTTCGAACTCTAGAATATGCTTCGTGCATAACATTAAACAACGAACGAACTGCACACTGTCGTTTATCTGCTACACACCTTCAGCTCTGTGACATGTGTGTTGTTTTCAATATGGAGGAACTGAAAGAGAGTCACACAGTTGCACTCTAGCATGTTGGTGATCGAACGAGTTCTTATATTTCATTTGATTAGATTTTCGGAGGTAATGGCTGCCTTCATTTTCTTTCATGTACAATATTTTTTTCTTCGAAATTCACTTGATTGTTGCTTTCACATTTCAAAATCATACAAAAGGTAGCAGATTCTTCAAAATCACAAGAATATCTTGAAACTTTACATAGTCTGCAGGATTTGATAGCTAAACACGACCTGCACCTGGCTAATCACGACCTGCACCTGGCTAATCATGACCATCAGCTGGCTAATCATGACCAGCAGTTGGCTAATCACACCTGCAGCTGGCTAATCACACCCAGCAACTTTGTGAGCACGACCATCTTCTGGAATTGATCAATAAGCACCTATCTGATCTGCATGATGGATTAGGTGAAATTGTTCAGAATCAAAAGATGGCTAACGAAGACAGGCGCAAACAAAGTGAAGCTGATCTCCATCAGACCAATGCTTTGACGACTGTCTTACATACAATGGTGGTAAGGCTTGTTAATATATGTTTTTGTTGTTTGCTGTGGGTTTTTGTTAATTTTCAAGGAGGATTTGAGCCGGTAAGGTTACGATTTTGTAATTGTAGTAGCTTTTGTGGCCTTTGAGTATATCTTGTAGTTCATTTGTATTCTGCATGCTAGTTCATTTGAGTGACTGCTGTGAAAGTGTGAAAAGATGAATCTTGAGTAATAGGTTTCCAGTTCCTTGGAATTAGCTTTTAAGTTCATGAGTAGAAAGATTTAAGTCCCTTGGCAGTAGCTTTAAAGTTCCTTGGTCTTAGGTTTTATGGATTTCAGATAGTGTAGGTTCATGTTTTTTGAATAGTAGCTTTATGGTCTTCTAATTTGTAATTCATTTGTTGCTTGAGTTTGTAATTGTTATTACTTGTAATGTATGAGTTTTTACTGTTTGCTGTGTGTTTTTGTTATGTTAAATTTTGGTCCTAGATCTTGTATTTGTTGTTCTCCTAAAAGGTCCGATCTGATTAATTTTCAGCTGCCTCTTTTTTTGGCTGTGATCATTTTTTAGTTTCTGGTAATCTATACATGTTATTGATATTCTGGAGATCTTGAGCTGAAGTTGTTTGGTTTGCTCAGTGATGGTCTGCTCGTTGTGCTTTACTTGTTGTTTGAATATTTTGTTCTCATGGTCTGATTGGCTTTTGGCAGTAGCTTTAAAGTTCCTTGGAGCTGTTTCTAAAAGTTGTTTTCTGGGTGATGCAGTCCAGATTGACGCTCGGTCAAAGCAATGAAAACAGTCAAAAAGAGTAATTGGAAAGGGAATGATTCTTCTGCTCATATGGTCGGTGGTCTGGGTGTTGTTTATTCTGTGTTATTCTATGTGTATGTAAATTGTGTCTCTCAAATGCTATTTTGCGCAAATACTTACATGATTTGATTATCATACTCACTGCAAAGTAGTTTGTTGAGTTTATTAGAATAATTTCAGGTTGTTTGTGTTCCGTAGGGTTGGGAACTTATCCACCCATCTGAGTGGAAGCCAATGCCAAATGATACATGTCAACAATTGCGCAAGATGTATAAGTTTGCTAGAGTTCAATGGTAAGATGATGTGTTATTCTGATTTTGTGCTATTTTAAACCCCAAGTTATTGTTGCTCTAAAAAAACTTCAAGTTATTGCATTTGCTGGACTGCATCATTAATTGTTCCAAATCTTTTGTTTTATGGTTGTTTTTCAGTAAGGAACCTTCTATTCATTCAAGGTTGAGGCCCAAAAAAATTTGAAAAGTAATTTGAAAGATGAACTTCTTTTCATGCCAAACAGAGATGTTTTAACCGAGCTTATTACACTTACGTATCGGTTAAAATTTCAAAAAGTTAAATAGATCATATTTGTTTCTCACGCTAAACATAAGGATCATTTTCATGAGGTTTTCAAGGTTGGTGACTATTGTACGTATTTTACTAATTTTAGCATATTGTTTTTTGTTGTTGTGGTGTTCCTTGCTAATAGCATTATTGCATATATGTTTACGCACTCATGTTTTTGTTTTTTTAGTTTGCTAAATATGCTCGTTGGCTGGAAGGTGATAATCGTTATCTGAAAGGTTGTCATATATCATCAAGTCAAAAGAAGTGTGACATTAGCCCAACCATGTCGTTCACTGATATGATCAAATAAGCCAAGAGGCGAAGCGAAAGAATTTTTAAGTTTGTGCCGAAGTTTGAGCATTAACATGAGAAAAATTCATATTCGTTTGTTTATGCTTCTTTGAAGTAAGATTATTTTTTTTAGTTATACAACAGAGATTTTCAATTGATAGATTTGTTACTTATTTGATTATTTTCCATTGATTTTTACTAAGTCATGAAAATAAGGAAAACGCCATGAGCAATGCAATGTTGTTTTTTATTTTTTTTAATAAAAAAAACACCCTGATTAGAATCAAGCCAAGTCTTGATACTTGGCGTATTTTTTTTTGTTAGGGTCAATAGCTATTAAGCTCTTCGGTAGATGAGTATGACACAAACTTGGATGATTAAGTCTCCTCATGAAAAATATCAAAAAACAGATTGGCAAGGACATATGTTTTAACCAAGCTGTTTGATATTTTAACCGATACTCAAGAGAAATGAGCTCGGTTAAAACATCTCCTCTTGACATGACAAGAAACTTATCTTTCATATCACTTCTCAAATTCTTCAGGGCCTCCTCCTTGACTGAATAGAAAGTCCCCTCCCGAAAAATACCAATAAAGCAAAAGATTTCACACAATTAATGATGTTAGACTAACTAAATCCAATATCTTAGAGTTAAATAGCACAAAATAAGATTGATACCTCATGATCTTGCCATTGTATTCCAGCAAGCGTATAAAACTCGTGCAACTGTTGACATGTGTCAACTAGCATTGGTTTCCACTCATATGAGTGGATTAATTGCCAACCCTACAGAACACAAACAAAACAATGGAGATCATTCCAATACGACATTGTTTGGTCAACAAAAAATTTTCTTGTTTGTGAGTTAATGTACATTTGACTCATAGGCAGTGACATGAGAAACACGCATTACCTTCACATCAGAACACTCAAGTATCTGGGTAATACTGTCTCCTATAATAGCCGCTCTATAATACAAGAAATCCATTACAACAGATGATTCGGGGGATGAAAAGTCTACCAAAGTTTGTCTTCTTGATAAGAAGCTTTGGAGCCCAATGCTTGATAACTCCATGTACCAAGTTGTTGAAGGAGATTTGTTCAAGTTGCTTTTTGATATTTTAACCCGGATTGTTGAAAGAGATGACAACGGCTGCAATGTCTAAAAGAACGTTGCTTATTGAGGCAATCCGGATTGTTATGGAGAAGTGTCTTGAGCTATTGGGTTTAGAGCCCGTCTCCTGTTTGCTTTTCTAGGCCAATAAGACCCTTGTTTTTGCATCATTGCATTTGTGCATCGCTTTTCCTTAGTAGACTTTCATCAGAAAGAGTTGTTTTGTGAATGTCTGGAGAAAGAAGTTAAGAAAGAGTTACATGATCTTTAACGCCGTAATTACTTTTGAGAGATATCAAGCTTCAGTTGACCCACTTAGCTAGTACTCAGAGTCTATTTTCTTTCAAAAGAAACTTAAGTGCAGATTTTGACATGTATGATCAATGTTTAGATTGAGACTAATTAGTCATATGCGACCCACATATCACTGCGTTTTCTAGTTTGTTCCCTGATTTTGGGGAGTATAAGTTTGGTTTGATCAACTCGTTATGGCCACAGATGAGTGGGTTGTTATTTTGTAGAGAATTTGATTCTATTTATGTTTGCTAAGTAAAAAGGGTTGGAGGGTACTCTTGATTTTCTGGTGTTCTTTTGTTCTCTAAATTTGATAGCCTATCCAATTATACATCCATTTTTGAATCTGTAACTTTTGTATTTGTTACTTGATTAGTTTTTCAGGTTCCCCCTCTTTTGTGTATGTAAAGTTTAAAAGAAAAAGGATCATTTGCACAAAAACTATTAAGCCCAATCTAATAATTTTTTTTCATGCACTCATTGTAATAAATCTTATGACAAAAACTGTTTTCAAATGAGCAATGTCAACTACCTTTTATTAGTCAGAGAGAACCGTTAGACATGCTGAGGTGGTCCTCTCGTAGCCCCTAAAGAATTCTTGCTCATCATTGACTTGTAAACTTACTTTGCTTATTTGTTAGCACATGTAGACCTAGCTATCGACATATTTACCGGTTATTCATCCAATGATGCAATAAAATTTGCCTTTAATTTCTTTTCTAAAACAGTGATCACCTCTGAAGCGACATGTCTTTCGAGCTGGTCTCATTGCCGTCTACTATCATAGATTTTAAAATTTTCAAAGATTCTAAAATTCTCAAAGATTATGTAAACGGCAGATCCTCCATTCCATGGCATATATACTCTTTCGTTCAAGATATTCACATGTTAGTCCAAGTTTCCTCCTTCACTCACATATTTTGCGAGTAGAACTTTGTAGCAGATTCTTTAGCAAAACATGGTCACTCTGGAGACATTCAAACATGAAACTGAAATCTCCATGAAGCACCTAGAACGGCTCTTTATTTTGATACGCACAAGCTTCGGTTATAGTAGAGATTTTGTCTTGTAAAAAAAAATAAAAAATAAAAAAAAGATAAAAAATAAAGACCCAAATCCTAAAACCCCTTTAGCTCACTTCACTCTTGAGAGCTTCTTCAGCTTTTGCTCTCAGCTCTCAACTCTCTCTCTCTCTCTCTGCTCATCTCATTACCAACAATGTCCAACTCTCCATTTCCATAGCCTCTCTCTCTCTCTCTCTCTCATCATGGACTCCATACTCGCCCTTCATCCCTTCCCCAATCCCTTCACCCCTCACCGGAATCCTCCCTCCTCAATTTTCACGCCCAACCGCCGCATCACAATCCAATCCAAATCCTCCAGAAGACCTCACAATTCAATCCCAATCATTCTCATTCCCAAACCATTCGTCTTTCCACAGCCTCCGGCGACCTCAGAGAAGGAAGAAACGCCGCTTCTCGCGGTTGCGCGGCATGTAGTGCTGGCCCTGGTCTGCTTCGGAATCGGCTTCACTCCGCTTCGCGCGGCGGCGGCGGCGGCTCCGGTGGCGTCTCCGGTGGTGGAGAAGAAGGAGGTGAGTTACGAGAGCGAGGGATACTCGGCGGTGACGAAGCGGCTGCTGGAGACGGCGGCGGTGCTGGTGAGGAGCGTGGAGGAGGGGAGGGATGTGAAGGCGGTGGAGGAGGCGTGGCGGGCGGTGAGGTTGAGGAAGGAGGAGTTGCAAGGGGAGATACTGGAAGGGGTGCAGGTGGAGCTGAGGAGGCTGAGGAGGAGCAAGGAGGGGCTGGTGCGGCGGTGCGATGAGATTGTGGAGGAGGTGGTGGAGGTGAGGAGGGAGGTTGAGAAGGCGTTGCGAAACTCCGGTAAGGTGAAGGAGGCGGAGGAGGTGAAGGAGAAGGTGGAGAGTATGGAGGAGAGGGTGAGGAGGTTGGAGGAGGAGTATGGTGAGGTGTGGGAGAGTGTGGGAGAGATTGAGGATGAGATTTGGAGGAGGGAGACGGTGGCGTTGAGCTATGGAGTCAGGGAGCTTTGTTGTATTGAGAGGGAATGTGAGCAGTTGGTGCAGAGTTTTACTCGTCGAATGAGAAGGAAGAAGAGTGTTGAAAGGTATTGCATTGTCATGTTTTATGTTTGTGAATTCGAATTGGAGCGAAAATGATATGAAGATTATAGCTTTTCGATGCCTTAGTTTGATTTTGCCGCCTTTCTACCAACAGCATTGCATTGCATTGCATATTTGTATTTGGAAGAAAGTATAGCATGAATTAGCTGAGTGAGTATCAGTTGTTATGTGGTTGCAGTGTGCCTAAAAAATCGGTTACCAAGCTTTCTAAATCTGATATACAGAAAGATTTGGAAAACACGCAAAGAAGACTTTTGGAGGAAACAATTCTGCCAAATGTTGTGGAAGTTGATGAGGTGGGACCTTTGTTTACTTCAACTGAGTTTGCTCAGAATATAAAAATAGGTCTTGAAGAGTCAAGGAAGCTGCAGAGAGAGGCTGAGTCTCAAATAAGGAAGAAAGTGAAAAAATTTGGTGAGGAAAAGCGGTATCTTGTACAAACACCTGAAGAGGAGGTGGTGAAGGGTTTTCCAGAAGTTGAGATGAAGTGGATGTTTGGAAAGAAGGAGGTTGTTGTCCCTAAAGCTGCTGGTCTCCGTTTGTATCATGGGTGGAAGAAGTGGCGTGAAGAAGCTAAGGCAGACCTGAAAAGAAATCTCATAGAAGACGTTGATTTTGGTAAACAGTATGTGGCCAAAAGACAGGTAGCTATTGCTTCATAATCCTCACTCTTGTTATTGTTGATTCTCAAGTAAGCTAAATAACTTGTTTGGTAGACTTATATTATCTGCCTATAACAAATGATGATTTCAGGAACTTATTCTTCTAGACCGAGATAGGCTGGTGTCAAAGACTTGGTACAATGAGGAAAAAAATAGGTGGGAGATGGACCCAGTTGCTGTTCCTTTTGCCGTTTCAAAGAAACTGGTGGAGGGTGCTCGTATTAGGCATGACTGGGCTGCCATGTACATTGCACTCAAGGGTGATGACAAGGAGTATTATGTTGACATTAAGGTAACACATTACTATATTTCCTCAATCTATTACTTCAGTCATAATTCCATGTTTTCATCTTAAACCGAAAAGTAAACTATTGCTGTTTGTTATTTTTGTTAAAGTTTCTCATTTTCAAATACTCATTCAGGAATTTGAAATGCTCTTTGAAGAGTTTGGAGGGTTTGATGGGTTGTACATGAAAATGCTCGCCTGTGGTATTCCAACTGCTGTTCACCTGATGTGGATCCCTTTGTCTGAGTTGGATTTCCGTCAACAGATTCTCTTGACTGCAAGGCTGTCTCACCAATGTTTTAATGCGTTGTGGAAGACAACAGTAGCATCGTATGCAAGAGATTGGGTTATGCAGAAATTTAAAAATATAAACGACGACATAATGATGACAATAGTGTTTCCTATTGTGGAGCTTACGCTCCCCTACTATGTATGCTCCCAACTTGTAATTCACCAGTTATATGTCTAGTTTTATTATAATACTGTGTCCCTATCATTGTTGCTCTAAGTTCTGACATTTTACCTATGACAGGTAAGGATACAGTTGGGGATGGCATGGCCTGAGGAAATTGATCAAGCTGTTGACTCAACATGGTACTTGAAATGGCAATCTGAGGCAGAAATGAATTATAAATCCAGAAAAACGGATGGTCTCCAATGGTACATTTGGTTTCTCATGAGAACAGTTGCGTACGGATATGTCTTGTTTCATGTTTTTGGTTTTCTGAAGAGAGAAGTTCCAAGTTTTCTTGGTTATGGGCCAATACGCACAGATCCAAACAGGGAAAAGTTGAGGAGAGTGGTAAAGCTCTTTACCTTTCTCTAGTGCCAATTTCAATAATAAATTATACAAAATGTTGCAGTTGCTTTGGGGGCACAGTAGCATTGTAGAGTAGTTATATCTTTTATATTAGCTGTTTCCATCTTATTTATGAAAGAAACGGGCTTTACTACAACATAGATAGACTATTCATAATAGATGTTTTCTTTTGGTCTGAAACCTGTAATGAAGACTTCACTTAGAAACAGTCTGATTTTTCGTACATTGAAGTGATGTATTATGGTTGGTTCATAAGATGTTCATTTGCCATAAATAACTCCCAACATCTTTTAATCAATATCTCCTTTTCTGTTATCTTTCAGAAATACTATCTCAATTCCCGGGTAAGAAAAGTTAAACAGAACAAAAAGGCTGGCGTCGATCCTATAACACGTGCTTTTGACGATATGAAGGTTCATACTTGGAACTTGGGCCTTTCTGGTGGTTTTTCGTGTAAGTTAATAACTAACTGAATAGAAATTGACCTGTGAGATCTATGGCTGGTTTGCAGAGGGTAAAGAACCCACCAATACCGTTGAAGGACTTTGCAAGTATTGAATCCATGAAAGAGGAAATCAATGAAGTTGTGGCATTTCTTAAAAATCCTAAAGCCTTTCAAGAAATGGGTGCCCGTGCACCTCGGGTAGGTTATGCAGCTTATGCCCTATGTAATATAGATATCCCAGTATTTTGTTCATCGTAGTCCAAAATTTAGGTTCCAAACAATCATAGGTAATTGGCTTTTCAAAGTTCGTTTGAGAAATTTTCAGCATGCAACTTTCTGCAAGCAATATACATGACATTCCAAACTATGTTGTGCTAGGAGCTTCTATTAACATCATTATTATTTTTAAATAATTTTCTATATTTGTTTTATAAGCAAGAATTTAGAGGGTCCATAACAAGGACATACAATTACACTTCTGTTAGTTGCCAGGGTGGGTTGTGATCTATGCGGTTGATATGCTTCTGAATCCGCTTATTTCATATTCCAGGGAGTTCTGATTGTGGGTGAGAGGGGAACAGGAAAGACATCTCTAGCACTGGCTATAGCTGCTCAAGCTAGGGTGCCAGTTGTTAACATTAAAGCTCAAGAGTTGGAGGCTGGACTATGGGTTGGGCAAAGTGCATCTAATGTTAGAGAGCTGTTTCAAACAGCTAGAGAATTGGTACATTTTATAATAATTTCCTCTCTTTGTTCACTGGAAAAGATGAGTTCTTTGACTTTTCTATTCTTGTGCTGAGTTACTTTTCCGTCATGTTTAGGCACCTGTTATCATATTTGTGGAGGATTTTGACCTATTTGCTGGTGTTCGAGGCAAATTCCTTCACACTAAAAATCAGGATCATGAAGCTTTTATCAATCAACTGCTTGTCGAACTTGATGGGTAAGTCTTATCTCTTATGTCGTTCTCCACTAAAAACCCTTGAAGAAATTATTTTATGGGCTTATTGTGTGATCATAGATGACTCTTGTATGGGCTTATTGTGTGATCATAGATGACTCTTGTACATGAAATGATTTTGGCTAATGTTACATTTTCTATCCAGATGTGTAAAATGAAGTAGTTCATGTGGACTAGGAAGGAAACAAAATGAACTCCACCTGACTAGATCCTTGTTTTGTTGAATAATAGAACACTGGTCATTTATCTGTTTGAAATCTAAAGATAAACTTTCAAGAAAAACAAACTCATCACACATGGACATAGACACGTGCTCTCTAATGTTTCAAACTCCTCTCAGTTCATACCAGTTTTTATTTTCTGATTTTTTTAAGTTTGCAGCTTCTTTATGTTCCTTCGGGTGCTCTTCTCTGTTTATGTAGCTAATAATGTTCAAGTCAAACTATGTTACTTATCAGGAAATGATCTCTTGTTTCTGTTTCCCGACTAATTTTTACACTTCCTGCAGGTTTGAGAAACAAGATGGGGTTGTATTGATGGCAACCACTGGAAATCTCAAACAAATTGATGATGCCTTACAGAGGCCTGGTCGCATGGATAGGATATTTCATCTTCAAAGGCCAACTCAAGCAGAAAGGGAGAAGATACTACACATAGCAGCAAAAGAAACAATGGATAATGAGCTCATTGATTTTGTAGACTGGAGAAAGGTGATTGCTGAATCAGTATTAGTTTTCACACTAAAATTGTTATGAGGTTCATGAGGATTTTGAGTTGATTTGTAAATTAGTAGTGCAGTGTGCACATCTCTGAGGATGGTTACTGCAGCCTTCAGTTTTCTAATTGCATTGTGATTGGTATATATGTTCTCTGAGAGTTTATGTGAATATCACATCATTGCCTCTATATAGTCTTTAGTCATATAATCTCTTTTGGTGATTTGTGGCTTCTAGGACTTGAGTACTTGTAGCAGTTTTTACCTGTGTTGTTATTTTCTGATATCTTTTGTTATCATCATTTCTTCACATGGCAACATTCTCTACATTCAGGTTGCTGAAAAGACTGCTCTCTTAAGACCTATAGAACTAAAACTGGTACCTGCATCGTTAGAAGCTAGTGCTTTTAGGGGCAAGTTTCTCGATACAGATGAGCTTATGAGCTACTGTAGTTGGTTTGCGGTAAGGCACAATTGATGCTGTCCTTTTCATGTCTCCTTTTTTGTTTTTCTTTTTCTTTCTAATTTTTGTCTTGTTGCATTTTCCAAAACGTTATGGGTAATCCTTGTTGATTTTTGCAGACTTTCAGTACCATTATTCCAGAAGGGTTGCGGAAAACCAGAGTTGTGAAGAAGCTAAGCAAAATGCTGGTGAATCATCTGGGGTTAACATTGACTAAAGAAGACCTGCAGAGTGTGGTTGATCTAATGGAGCCATATGGTCAGATAAACAATGGAATAGAACTTCTAAACCCTCCTCTTGAGGTAATAAGTTATCTTGTGCGTTTTGGTTGTAAATGAACATTGGTTTACTTGTCCAAAGTCTCTTACTCCATTAGATTTTCTCATCTCATTTGTACATCAACATTGGTGCAACTCTATGTTCTTGTTTGATTTAAAGTTAACTAGTTGTTTCAAGATACTTGCTTTCCATTTGATAGCAGTGAAAGTGTGGATAGCTTGGTGAACTATAATTTTCTCATCCAAAGTTTTCACTGTGTCAGATGATTTCTCCTATTTTTCATGTTTAATCCCAACATAGTGGGCAGCTCAGACTGAAGTTATCAATGCAGTTTGTCATTGAGATTATTCTATTTATTTCTGAAGACGCTGAATTATTTTTTCCACTGGTGACCTCTGTTATTATCCAAGAATATAAATTTTCAGTTTATTTTACTCCTGGAAGTCACTTGTTTTTGCATGCTCAGAGTTGGGATGTAAGCTTAGGTTCCTTTTGTTTGTGCTAAACAGTGAATTAACATAAGTTATCAAAATTGCAGTGGACGAGGGAGACCAAGTTCCCTCATGCTGTCTGGGCTGCAGGTCGTGGTCTCATTGCCCTTCTGTTGCCAAACTTTGATGTTGTAGACAATATATGGCTGGAGCCATTGTCATGGCAGGTTTGCCTCCTTCTCTATATCATCACCCTATTATATCTCTATAAGTTTCTTTTGCATATATTTGAACTCTTTTATGAGGAAATTGTCTATTTGTTTTCCTCTGATTCTGATATGATGGCTTTAATCATAATATAGATGCATTATAAGTTGCACTATGCTCTTACTGTTTTTATTTATCTATCTAATAAAGTTCAAAGTTTGTACCTTTAGCGGATAGAAAATATAAGTAGGAGAACTACATGAGAACTACTGCTTGTATTCATCTATCTAGAAAAGTTAAAAGTTTGTACCTCTGAGCCAACAGAGAGTATAAGTAGGAGAACTAGATGAGAACTAGGCTGGACGTTTGTATTGCAAAGAGAAGTAGGAAGTCCATTGTCTAACTGAACTGTGTTGTGGTATAGCTATTTGTTTTTTGGCCTCCAATGGTTAAATTCTTTAGCTCGAGTTGTGTGCTCTTAGTCCCAGACAAATTGTGAAAACTTTGAAGGTGTCCAATATAGTAGATAATGGTTACAGTGATATTTTTTATGTGATTAATCTAAATAAATACCAATAATATTTAGCCTTCTACAGGGAATCGGATGTACAAAAATAACCAAGGCGAGAAATGAAGGTTCTGTGAATGGCAATTCTGAATCAAGATCATACCTTGAAAAGAAGCTCGTATTTTGTTTTGGTTCGCACATTGCAGCACAAATGCTACTCCCTTTTGGGGAAGAGAACTTGCTGTCTTCTTCAGAGTTAACACAAGCGCAAGAGGTTGATTTCATTTAATGCTTTGTTCTTTTCAACGCTATTAATGTAATGCAAAAAATTTATGTTAGAGAATATGCAATGTGCAATCATTTCTCTAATACTGTTCACTCGTTTACTCAATCCGCAACAGATTGCTACACGGATGGTTATTCAGTATGGGTGGGGACCTGATGATAGTCCTGCAATATATTATCACAGCAATGCGGTATTCTTCTGTCTTTGCATTCAGGAGTTGGTCATGACTTGTGTTAGAGATATAGATATTTCTCACATGCCGTCTAAATTTTTTTATATTCTATTTCCTCTTGTTCGTATTGTTAATATAGGGATATTGAGCTTCTAACTGGAGAGGTTTTGTTAATATGACCTTCCTCTTTTTACTTTGTATTCCATAATCCATGAAATTTTCTCATAAAGGATAAATGTTGAAGTCATAACATGTTCTCTTTGATACAGTCTACTGCTTTAAGCATGGGGAATAACCATGAGTATGATATGGCAGTTAAAGTTGAAAAGGTATGACGGCTATGACTATTATTTTGTTCCAAGCAATTACTCTATGTTGATATAACTTTATCGTAATGCTTTTTTATTTCGTAGATCCATGATTTAGCCTATTATAAAGCTAAAGAAATGCTCAATCAAAATCGTCGAGTTCTTGAAAAGATAGTTGAGGAGTTGCTTGAGTTTGAAATCTTGACTGCAAAGGTAAATTGCTATGTTCATTTTGATTGCTACCTCTTAAAAAATCTTTTTCATCCAATCTGCTATTAAAATTTTGTATGCTCTTTTGAACCTTCCATATCTATTTTTATATTGTTTATTAGTATCTGTTATTAATGGGCGCTCTTCTTTCTATTGACAGGATCTAGGAAGAATTTTTGAAAAAAATGGTGGGGTTAGGGAAAAAGAGCCTTTCTTCCTTTCTGGAGTGCATGATAGAGAGGTATTCTCTGATCTCTTAGTATTTATCTGATACTAATGGTATGAAGCTTAGTACTTCTTTTTGTTAATTGCATGTACTATACTGTGCTCGTCAGAAATTTTAGTATTGCATTTTTGAACAATTCATGTGTTTAGGGTGTATTGCATTTTTGAATAATTGCATGTTTATTTAGTTTTTTTTTTTTTTTTCAACTTGTTGAATTGCCATGCTATGTCTTACCAGGATCACACACAGAGTGATAGGGTTAGAACAGGAAACAGAGAAATTTAAGCTCAATATATTAAAGTGAAAAAAAAAAAGAAAAAAAAAGAAGCTTGACATCTATCACAAATAGTTATAAAACTCTGTTGGTTGCTACATGATACTCTTTCCTGTGCTGGTCTTCCCAGCGCAACTCCTTTGCTGTCCCTTGACCCCTGAACTCGTTAGATTTGATGTGGAACTGTTAGTAAGTAGGGAGCTTTCTGGTAGGTTAAGTGGGTTAAGATGTTTTATGCAAACTAGTACCTCATACATAAAATGCACATATCACTCACTTCATCTGTAACCTGTTCACTTCTCATGAACTTGATCATTTTATTTGGTATTCTTCCTTCTTTGTAGACATCGTCTGGCAACTTTCTTGAAGCTGGAGATGTATCAGCCACTATGCTTTTGACTTGAGCAGCATAGATTTCTTAAGAATAGGCGAGCTCGTAGAACCAATACCTATTTTGGCATGAAGATAGGAACCCTTTGTTTCTGACGAGAATCCCTGAATGCTTATGGTTCAGTTTGATCTTCGTTGTCATCATGCCATTCTTTTGGCATAGGGAAATCTAAGCCAGTTATAGAGGAAATAGTTGTGGCTTGAGAAGAGGCAACAGTTTTCCTTCTCAACCCTTCATCATTTTTCAGAGTAGAAATCCTTACTGTATTAGGGTATTACCTGTTGTCAACATTCAGATCGAAATTGTTAATAGAATGATAAATGTGACAATAAAGACGTTTCAAAACTACATCATCACGGACCCAAGTTAACATGTTCACGTGTGAGCTCCTATAACCGTACCATTACCTCTACACTAGAATTTACCATTCCAGTAAAAATAAAAAGTTTAAGCTTTTGATCATATAAAATTATGATAGTGATGAGGGGTTAATTTCGATCTCTGAAGCAGTTCAAGAGGGACACTACAAGTTTTGTGAAGTAGTTCTTAGTCAGTAGTCAGTTGATGAATGGGAGATAGACTCATATTTCTTCCTCTTGAGACAAATGCTTGCATTCTCCGGCGATGCTGGAGTCTAGTGCTTCTTCTAAAGCTCCATTGTTTCTCCCAGCATTGCCATTATATCTCATAAAAAGGTTTTACCGTTTTAGTCTTTCCAACGTAATATTGGAGTTGTCCTTGATTCCATAATCCGCAAGCCACTTGTCATCATCATACAAAACTCTCCCATCAAAATGCAGAACACGACCAAACTGCCGATGCCCTTTCTTTTCTTCAAGCTCTTGTTTCAATTGCTTAACTGTAGTAAAGGAACCTACCTTGAGAGTAAAGGTGTCTACACCGGTACCGATCACAGTCACAGTGATATTGAGGTACTCCTTCCGAAAGTTACATCTTGTTGGAACTGGTGATGGCCACAATGGGATTACATAGGGGACAATCTGTAACTCCCAAGATACTCGAGGACTATTCTCAGATGGAATTACTGTAGCTATCTCTAATGTTTTTTCACGAACATTGCACATGACTAATCTTGGCTTATCGTTGTCTTGTAGATACACCATATCCCTATGAATTGGGTGAAAACCTAGCATGCGAAACCTTGAGTCGATGGAACGTTGTTTAGGACCCATCTCTGACAGAGAAGTTATTTGATGAAGTAAACACCATTCTGGTTTGCCATCTACTTCATTTTTTTTCAACTCCCAAATAACCATAGGTTCAAATTTATTGAAGTTCTCCAGGCACATCTGCAAGTGCCCTCGACAAACACCTATATACCAACGGGAAATAGACACTCGGGTCGGTAGGGTAGGTGGATCAATGAAACGACATTGATCAATAACATGAGCATCACTAGTAGTACCACACATATTGATCGGATCCAACTCAAAAATAGAACCTTCTTTGGTCAACCAATACAACTTCCCATTGCAAGCAATGCCCGGCGTCGTTGGCAGTATTGAGAGAAGAAAGCGTTGTTGATCTGATATTCTAGATAAAGAATACTCTCTCCATTCACCTGTCTCAAAAGAAAAGATCTCCACAAAAACACTCTCAGAACATTTGGCATGGTTGTACTTGGTAATTAACTGCACAACCATGCACCTATACTCAGCATGAAGCTTGATTGCAGAGCTGTTGCTAGTAGAACCTTCTTCCTTGATGTCGTAGTAGGGCTCGCAAATGAATCCTGCTGTCGTAACTATATCATGAGGATGTCCTGGAGGGGAGGGAGGAAGACGAATACATTTCTTGGTGTAAGGATTGCATATGTAGTAAACAAGTTTAGTATCACAACCTTGCGCGCACAAGACTAGGTCATTATAACTCCCATACACATAAAGATTACCTTCCCTGTCGCCGGCATACTTTTGCAGACAAGGAAGGAATGAAAAAATACTTGATATGCTGCTGGCTTCTAAAAGAGGAGGCTCTGATGGTATGGTGAGGACCAAAGTCTTACGAATTGAAACCTCCTCAGAGGGAATCGTTAGATACTGATGCACAAGGGGTTTCTGCTGATCATGTTGGGTCTGTAAAAAGCGGTTGACCAAATAAGGATCAGAGAGGATGGTGCGCCAACGCTTGGATACGAGCTTGCATCGAAAAGCAACTTTGTGGTGAGGGAGTCGACAAAGGATTTCGACCAAGACAAGGTCAGGGAGATTATCGATCGTCGATTTTGATGATCGCTGTGGCTGTTCATTGCGGCTTCTCTTGGAAGCAGGGATCATGGTGCCGGGATCATTTTGTTACACATGTCGAGGATACATATACGTATACAGCTACAAAGTTGTGTGAGATCGGGAAACCTAGACTGATTAGGAAAAAGTATCATTCTTTGTATCGGATTGCCTGTTGTCTGTATTTCAAATCCTAAAGAAAAAAGGAAACTGTTTTCTGTATAGAACTCTTTACCGTTTCGGTAAGAAAAAGAAAACTTCTGATCAGCATGCAGATAGTGATGGGGGTTAATTTTGATCTCTGAAGCAGTTCAAGAGGACATTACCAGTTTTGTGAAGGAGTTTCAGTAAGTTATTACTAGTCAGTAGATGAATGTGAGATGGACTCATATTTCTTCTTCTGAGACAAACCCAAGACCTGACCTTTACCAATTTAAATTATGGAGGTACAGACAGTATTCCAACTATACTATTGTAGGCTTTCTTTCACTATGCAAATTTGAAGGAAAATGTACATGGAAAAGTTTAAATGGTACTCAAAAGCAAGAAAAGAAGCTTGAGAACAATTTTCCTAGATAAGTCCTATGACTGGTGAGGTGCTAAAGATCGGCTTCTCCTTGAGAGTCTTTTTGTCCCAATTCTCAGAAATGCTTTTCCTCCTTGGCTTTGCCTCTCCCAGCATTGTGATTATATCTCTCATCGATGGTCTGTCTTTCGGTAGCTTTGCAGTACAAAGTAGCGCAATTCTGAGAACAAGAAGCATTTCTTCCTGGACATGCTTGCACTCTCCGGCTATGCTGGAGTCTAGTGCTTCTTCTAAAGCTCTTTTGTTTCTCATCTTCTTTCGAACAAACTCCACAACATCCACAGATTCCCCGAAAGCAGGGTCTACCGGCATTTTTCCAGTTAGAAGCTCTAAAAGAACTACACCATAGCTATAGATATCAGTCTTTTCATCAACCTTCATGGCATATCCGTATTCTGCAAAAGAAAACAAAGAACAAAATTCAAGTCAATATGGCTGACTAGTATGACAGTAAGGTTCATGTTAGTGCAATCAGACTAGTCTATGATTGATGTACTTAAGAACTTACCAGGTGCAATGTATCCATAAGACCCTGCCACCATTGAAACTGTCTCATTCTTGTGCATCATCATCCTTGCCAACCCGAAATCTGCTATTCTGGCGTCAAGATTCTTATCGAGCAGAATGTTGTTTGATTTGATATCTCGGTGAATGACTGGTGGCTGACAGTCATGCTGAAGATAATTTAGACCTTGTGCTACCCCAACTGCTATGTTGTACCTTGAAACCCAATCAACCAGCAATTTTCCTGATTGATCTCCATGCAATGCAGTACCTAAGTTCCCATTTGGCATGTACTCGTATACCATAATGACATCAGTTTCATTGTGGAGGTATCCTAATAACCGCACAATGTTCCTATGCCGGAGCCTGCCTAGGAGATTCACTTCAGCAAATAGGTCCTCCCCATTTTCAATGTCTGTCCCTGGCCTCCATAGCTTCTTAACTGCCACAACTGAATGCGGCCGATGGACTTCAGCCTTGTAAACAATACCAGCCCCACCCATGCCAATGACATTTGATTCCTTTATGCAAGCAAGAATGTCACTACTTGTGAAGTTGATTCTCTGAAATGCTACTAGCCTCCAAGGCCATTCTTGACTGCTCTGCTTGAACCAACTGTCGGAGCTGCTATACAAGTACCACTTCTTATATATCCATCTCCCAGTTAAAATCATGACGCCGAGAGTTGAAATGACTCCAATACCAATGATGAATCCGGCAATGATGTGTTTGATGTGCATGTTCTGATGCCGGCCTGCTGTGGCAGCTAAACTATGAGCACATGGTGGAAGTATGCCTCCACAAAGACCAGCATTGCCTACAAGATCATTGGGATTTATGGTCATTAAGATACCATTTGCCGGGACTGGACCCTCAAGTCTGTTGAAAGACAAGTTGAGCATCTCCAAGGCTGGTGAGCTTCCAAACCTATCAGGAATTCTACCTGTCAAAGAATTGTTGGACAGATCAAGAATGGACAATGTAGGCATTGTCGCGATAGCTCTAGGGATCTCACCACTGAACTGGTTACTTCTAAGGCTCAGACTCACTAGCTTCTCGCAAGAAGCTATACTTTCTGGAATGTTTCCAGAGAAATGGTTGCTTGAGATATCAAGCACTGACAAGGAGGGGCAATCTTGGAACTGGTCTGGGAGTTTGCCTTGCAAGTTGTTATTGGAAGCCATGAAGGTTTGAAGATTTGGAATGGAAAGAAAGCTAGAAGGTATAGAAGATTCAATGTGGTTCCAAGAGACATCAATGAAAGAAAGTGATGTAGACAAAGCAATATCCTGAGGAATTTGGCCAGTGAGATTGTTTTTAGCCAACTCTAGCCTTTGGAGACTAGGAAGTGTTCCCAGGCCAACTGGGATAGTTCCTGAAATGAGATTGTTTTGTATCCGAACACGGACCAATGACAAGCAAGTTGAAAGGCCTAATGGAATAGAACCAGAGAAGGAGTTGTTGAACAAAATGAGCTTAGTGAGATTGCCAGAATCACACAAACCTGGTGGGATATCGCCGGATAAGGAATTTGAAGACACATCTAGCCATTGCAGTGGAGAATTCTTGCCCAGGTTCATTGGCAATGGACCTGTCAGAGAATTCTTCCATAGCTCAAGTATAGCTAACTTGGTTAGATTGCCAAGCTTGGCAGGTACCAAACCTGTTAGCCTATTGCACATTAAGTTCAGAAGCTGCAAATTTGTCAACCATGCAAGCTCAGCTGGAATCTCACCCGAGATCTGATTATCAGAGAGATCAAGGTACACTAGAGATGTAATGTTACCAATCTCTGGTGGGATGTTTCCTGTGAAGTTGTTTTTGTACAAATAAACTGTGGTTAGTTTTTGTAGCCTACCTAATTCAGGTGGGATTTGACCACTGAGGCTGCCAACTGCTAAGTCAAGATACTGAAGATTGGTGAGATTACCAAACTCTGCAGGGATTTCACCAACAAACTCATTGTATCCAAGAATAATAGTCTCCAAAGAAGTGAGCTCCCCAAGTACTTTTGGAATGTTTCCGGTGAGATTGTTACCAGAAAGGCCTATAAACTTCAGCTTCTGCAAGTTCTTGTATGTTGTTGGAACTGAACCTTCAAAGTAGCTCCCTCTGAAGTCCAGGATCTCAAGGGAAGTTGCATTGCCAAGATCCTCCGGAAGAAACCCCGAAAAGTTGTTGCTCGACGCATTGACTGAAGTCAGCCCTGAAGCTCTTCCTAGGCCTGATGGGAACTCACCAACAAAGTAGTTGTCACTCACATCAATGATGCTCAGTGAGGTGAGGCTAGATAGGGACTTTGGGAGTGATGTTGCAAAGCCATTGCAAGAAATGTTGAAAACAGAAAGACTAGTTAAGGCTTGAATGTGATCTGATACCAGGCCGCTGATGTTCATGTTGGAGATGTCCAGCTTCTCTACATAGCCTCTGGAGTTGCACATAACTCCAGTCCAGTTGCAATGGAGTGAACCAAGTTCTCCGGCCGCGTTGCTCGGCATTTTCCAATCCTTCAGGGCATCCATTGGATCAACTAGACCAGCTCTGAATGACAGCAAGGTTGATAGTTCATCATTAGGTGCAGTTTGAGCTCCCTCAGCAAAAATAAGAGAGAGGCCAAGGGAACAGAAGAAAAACACCAAAAGGGTTGACATTGTGTAGTTCTTCTGGAATGTTTTCTGTTAACAAAAGGGTGGCATTTTCTGGGTTTTGTGGATCAAAATGAGAGAGGAAGAGACAGACTGATATACTGGGTTGGAATTTGAGAAGGAAATAGCAAACCAAGGATTAAGTTAATGTGAATACGTGGGTTCTTGGGATATGAAGCAGCTAATTATATGCAGCTAATGACTGTCAGGGTTTGGACTTATTGGAAATCTCCCAGACAGCAAAACATGGAGAGAATGTGTTTCCAGTGACCGAAGATTATACCACTTCGTTATTCACATAATTCATCATGGTCAACTTGATTGCTACTTAACTATTAACTAATAATGGTACTAACTACAATGGCTTATAATTAATTTCATAGTGCAAGATTGTACTTCCATTTTCTGTTTTTAACTGCTTTGTTCACCATTTTCTTCATGATGAATCTATATTTACCTTATACGTTTAGTGAGGCGGTTTAGTTTGGAAATGAAGCAAGAAAAACGAACCAAGAGAGGCCGAAGTGTTTCAATTTCTTTAGTTTGGTGCATCGATCATTTCTACGTAACTTGTACTTATTAGACATGGTAAGAAATTTTTGTTTTCCGATTCTTAAACATCCAATCTACGAACCAAATGATACCTAATTTCTAATAGTATTCAATTCCACCTCTGTCTAGGCTGTTTGTACATATAAGCAGTGAATCTAAGATTTGATTTATTCTGGTTTTTGGGTTACAAAATAAGAGAGGATTGAGTTGTTTATTGAGCCAATTTGTACTAGACATGATTAATTGAGGTGATTAGAATCTCTCCATGTTATAAGGTGGAAATAGATTAGAAAAAACTAACTTGGAACTTTCTCTGAGACTATGAAATGATGGGTCCCAATGATAAAAATGTGTCTGGAACAATCACATTCCAAATTCCAGTCCCTCCCCCCAAAAAACAATTGCAGACCCTCCACAACTTCACATGAACACTCTGGCTTGCTTAGCCAATTATTTATGAATCTATAACAAATATTTGCATTTGCGAAACACAAAAAGATAGAAGGGAGGGAGGGAGGAGATGATAATTGAGAGAAACATGAAAAGATGGGAGGGGCTGGAGACCATGTGAAATGGCAGCTTCCTGGGTGAAGAACTCAAGTGCATGATTATTGGCATAGAATATATAGATATGTATCATCACCAGAATAATTACTACCTGCATCATTGCATCTATGACCCTTTTGCATACACATGATATATAATACACATTTTTCATTTGTGCTCATTTGAGAATCAATGAGAGGGTTGCATTATTAGTTAGGTAACCTCCTCCTTTCACATGGCTATGTTAAAGCCAGTAAGCCAGCACCACCATTTTATCAGAAAAGAGAGAGATGTCTTTTGCAGAAAACTTTGATTTAAATAGGAAGATGGAGGAATCTGAATGTGGGCAGCATATGAGATATGTATGATTCTGGTGTTTGGGCCACATGGATAGATAGACATGTATTGATCCAGCAAAATTAAGGTGATATTTAGGTCTAAATGATAACATTAGGCCAACCTCACTAAGGTTCTGCTCAACTCTAGATCCGCACTATCGATTCGGATCATAATTCAGGTCGGATACGGTTTGGTAATGACCCCTAACCGGCTAACCCGTTCGACTTGAAATGCCTTTGAATTGTGCAACTCTTGTTTGAAGTTTTGTGTTTAGGATCAATGTTTGTTTAAGAAAAACAAAACTACTATGTATTGATTGAATTGGTTCAATGGTATTCAAGTCGACACTACTATCCAATTTTCGCCCTAATACACAGTCATCATATATATCGCATTAGAACTCAACTCAAACGTATTTTCGCCCTAATACACAATCATTATATATATCGCATTAGAACTCAACTGAAACGTAAAAGTATACTAATGTTTTGCTCTATGGTTACCAATAAGCTAAAGGTATCTTAGTACGTTCGTTTCTTTGAAAGTGTAACTACATTGCACTAAAGTATCAATACATCAGCCTAGATTAGTTGTGTTTTAGGTTTCTTGTTCTTACCTTTGGGCTCCATGTCATCAAAAAAAAAAAAGTATCAATACATCATACGTTGGCATGAAGATACCGATATCTTCACCTAAAAATGCATGCCTTGCTCCAAATATACTAATGTCTTCTCTAAGAGTCCCAATCTCTTACCCTTAAAACTATCAATGGATTGCTAGTTGAAGGTGGTTAGATATGTGGAGGTTTGGGATGCATGGCTGCAGAATTGAAATGCAGCTAGAAAATGAAGGAGATCATTGAAACTGGTATTATTAAGTATTTGTTACATGGATGAAGATCAAATCCTGACCAACGCAAGAGTTTGGATATTGTGTCCAATGGTATCATTTGGAAATGACGAAAAGATAGGATTTCGCTATGAAGCTATCAAACAAATTAAGAACGTACACATCAATCTTCTACTTTAGGGAATAACGAAATGAATTTAGATATATAAGCATCTTTCCCCAAGTGAATCCTCGAATCATATCCACAAGAGAAAGATCTAAACTATGCCTTACTGTGCAAATCCTTCAACAAGCAAATTAACCAATCAATACAAGAACACATGCAAGAACTGAAAATGGAGAACAAATTAGCAGTACATATATAATCAGAAATGAAGTTGGAGATCGATGAGGGTCCTAATGAAGAAACTGAGAAGAGCAAAACAAACAAGTAATTATTAACTGATACAGTGATATATGCTTGAAGTAAAAGTGTGACGATCGAGATGAGCCAAGAGCCATGACTTGCCGGGTTACAATTCTATATAAAGTACTACTCAGTCGGATCAACCTTTCTCCTTTGGTTGTTTCATATCTCTTGCTGAGCTATAGCAGCAGTAGAAAAGCCTCTGCCGACGACAAAGCTCCACTGTAACCATTCTTTCCATCGAAAAAAGAAGACGACCGATGATGATCGAGCCTCAGAACATGGTATTGGTTTCCACAAAGATTGATGAACTTGAACTCGATCTCTGCTGGACTCTGATCAATCTTTCTTCAAGAAGAAAACTTGTGTAATAGTACTTAGCACTTACTTTGAGCATATGACTTTCTTTATAGCTAGTGATAAGTGTGTGGAGTTGAAGGTGTTATATATAAAGACTAAGAGAGTATCTTACTCTTGGTATATATGACATTTTCAAGGGGGTAACAAGTAGGGTTTATGTTTGTAATAGCTTGGCTAGAGTATATAGGCATGCTCCATACCAATCAAGGAGCATTATCTATATTATATTATATAAGTGATTTTATGTTTATGCATTTGTTTTCTCCTACTTGATTTCATATATCATCTAATACACTCCAAAATTAATTTAAAAACAATATATCATAAAGCTTCTTTTTTTTTTGTTGGGATAATATCATAAAGCTTAAGCCACTAATGAAGAAGGAGATGATGATTAGAAGCAAGTGTTTTGAATATCCTAGAATCTACACCCACCAATACTAGAAGATTTGAACAGGTGATGCACAACAACAAAAGTTTAGCCTTTTTTTTCTTTCTTTTCTTTATGTCAATGAAAACATCTAGTGCTCTTTGGTCTTTAATCAAAGTGGTGACATAAAGTTTATGACATGTCTTGTGAGTGAAGCAAAATAGAAAAGGGAATCCATATCTAACAAAAGCTTTTAGCATTGTTGAAAAAGCAGGATTTGATCCCAATTACCCTCTCTTATTTTCTTCATATATATATATATATATATATATATATCAGTTTCTATACAGAGCGAAGCTTCGTTATGAAATTAAAATATGAAGTTTCTTATTTGACTTACTTTTTTCTCATATTTACACATCTCCACTATTCAATTTGTAGAACCTAATGTATAGATCATTCATGCAAATTTTCATCTAATTTGATAATCGTTTGATTATAAGAATGGGTAGCTTTCTAAAATTATTAAAATATATATATATATAGTTCCTTATTTGACTCACTTTTTTTCTCATATTTCAACATCTCTATCGTTCAGATTATTGATATTAATGTATAGATTATTCCTATAAAATTTTATCAAGATTGATGATCGTTTGGGTACTAAATTAGATCAAATCAATGAACGGACCATAAATTTGTCTAACCATAACTGTTTGTGTAATCAAAAGCTGATTACGCTCAACAATTTTAAGAACGTCATAGTTGAAGGAGACTCCAAGTTGCTAATAGATTGTATTAATAGGAAGTTGGCCATTCCTTGAAGAATCTGGTCTTTGGTACAGGACATTCAGGAGTTAAATCGATTATCCATCATATATACTGTGAAGCAAACTATGTTGTCGATCGTTCGGCTGCTCACTCCCATGAGTCCCATCTAGGTCCAGCTATTTGGTTTCACTATCTTCCCCTTTCCGTCTTCCCAACGTTCGACTTCGATCCTACGCGGGTTTCTTTTGTTTTTTGATCCAACTGAAAGGAAAAGAAAACTACAAAAGAAACCCGTGTAGGATCCAAGTCGAACGTTGGAAAGACGGAAAATGGGAAGATCGGGTTTCTTTTGTAGTTTTCTTTTCCTTTCAGTTGGATCAAAAAAATAAAAAAAAGCTTATGGACCAATGACAAGCAACTAAATAACAGGCCTGTGTTGTCGTCTGATATGTAGAGCGGCCCAAACCAAACTGGACATCGGGTTTGAGCCGACCCGATTCCACGACGCAAACATAGACCTCACCGCAGAGGATCTATCATAACTTTGAAACTAGCAGGACTTTCCA
Source organism: Fragaria nilgerrensis (assembly GCA_010134655.1). Classification (NCBI taxonomy): domain Eukaryota; kingdom Viridiplantae; phylum Streptophyta; class Magnoliopsida; order Rosales; family Rosaceae; genus Fragaria; species Fragaria nilgerrensis. The sequence goes on along the minus strand of CM020982.1, from coordinate 1,040,436 downwards.
AAGCGCTTGAAATGAAGACAAGCCAGAGTTCAAACCCAGAATCCCAATCCCAAACCCCTCTGAATTTCTCGAGAAAATCTCCCCAATTTCTCGAGAAATTGAAAAACGAATTTCTCTTACTATGAAACCACGGTTCCTCTTGATCGTGGCGTTTCTGCTCTCCGCCGCCGCCGCGATTCGATCATCGGACGCCGCGTCCGCGCGGCGGCAGCAGCAGCGCACGCCGGAGGCTTACGTCACGCTTCTCTACGGCGATGAGTTCCTGCTCGGCGTACGAGTGCTCGGCAAATCGATACGCGACACCGGATCCACCAAGGACATGGTCGTCCTCGTCTCCGACGGCGTCTCCGGCTACGCCATGAGCCTCCTCAAGGTCAGTTGTTCTCGACTTGAATTTACTATTTTGCCCCTGTGGAAATCGGAGGTAGGATCAGTTCAGGCTTAGTTGAGCTAGAAGAAGTTGCCTTTTGTAGAGTAGTGTTGTAGTGTTTAGCTGAATTGGAAAGTGATTTTGGAAAAAAGCAGAAGCTAAATTATTCTGCTTTTTTTCGAGAATCGAGTTTTCGACTAAGAAATGAGCAGTGGATTGATGGATTTTTATGAATGTGCAGGCTGATGGATGGATAGTGGAAAAGATTAGCTTATTGGCGAATCCAATCAAGTTAGGCCGACGAGATTCTGGGGTGTGTACACAAAGCTGAAGATTTTCAACATGACTAACTACAAGAAAGGTATATAATTGTTTGATATCTGAAGTTTTGTTGCGGTTTCGTGCATTTTGTGGTTCTTATTGTGTGGAATGTGGGGTTATGCAGTTGTGTATCTTGATGCGGATACTATTGTGGTGAAAAGTGTGGAGGATCTTTTCGAATGCAGCAAGTTCTGTGCTAACTTGAAGCATTCTGAGAGGCTGAACTCGGGAGTGATGGTGGTGGAACCTTCTGAACGTGTGTTTCAGGACATGATGGGGAAAGTGACCACTTTGGAATCTTACACTGGAGGTGAGATGAAGTCCGATGTAATTTTAGTCACTTTGTACTGCATATATGTATATTTTCATGTCGTTGAGATATTTTGATTCATGTAGTGGGTGTGCTTGATCACTTAATGTAGATTATGTTTTATAATCATACTCAATGTGGGGAAATGGTGACCTAGTTAATGATGATTATCTGTACAAATAGTAAGTGATTGCTGTAAGGAAGTTAAATGCAATGTCCGACTTGGTGTTGGAAAAGGTGTGAGCTTTCAAGTTGAAGCTTGTATGCTTTGGCGAAGTAATATAGCTGAACTTATGAAGGCTAAGGTCTATACTAATATTGGTGCTCACAAAATTAAGTTGGAATTTCTAGTTCGTTATTTTGAACACCTCAACTTGTTTCTTATACTTGTACTTCAGTCTGTCATAGGAGTTCCCTGATATTATGTGTTGAATAATATTAGTTGGGTGCTGATCACATACTCATCTGCATGCTTAGATCACCTTTTACAAGTTGATTACTTCCTGATTTCTTTTGCATTCTGTGGACAACCAGTGATACACTGTAGTGTCCTCCACTGTAACTTATTACTTGTCTATTTTTATATTTACAGGAGATCAGGGGTTTCTGAATTCTTATTACTCGGATTTTCCCAATGCACATGTTTTTGAACCAAACTTGGCACCAGAGGTTCGCAAGTCTAGACCAGTTCCTGAGATGGAGCGACTTTCAACATTATATAATGCAGATGTTGGTCTCTACATGCTGGCAAACAAGGTACATATTCATAAATATGATGAAACAATTTTTTTTTTTAGGCTGATTGACTAGTTTCAACTTCCACTACCATTACTGATATTGTTTCCTCCTTGACTATGAAATTTAAATCTTGAGCTACTGCTTCATTTATCATTGAGGGGTAATCTTTATACCATGTGTATTCGAGTAAAATTTACATTGAAGAAGTATACAATAGGTTAAGGTAGTACTGTTTACTTTTGATTTTTTAAATTGTAGTTTTATGGACTATATGATATTGTAAGCTCAGCCTTTTAATCAGTGAACGTGAAGCTAATAACGTACCAAAAATGCTAACTTTTTATAATTGTAGTAGTGTTATTTTCTGACTCATGCTGTTGAATGTGGAACTTCAAATTAAAGCTGTAAATATGTCTCGTATCCATGCTTTGATTGAGCAATACGGACATGACTAATGTGAATTGGCTAACTGGGAGTGTACGGTTTATGTGTAATTTTCATGTGATTTAAGTTGTTTAATCTTCATATGCATTATACTTGCAGTGGATGGTTAATGAAAGCGAACTCCGTGTCATTCACTACACCCTCGGTCCCCTCAAACCTTGGGATTGGTGGACATCTTGGCTTTTGAAACCCGTTGATGTCTGGCAGGTATTTTACGTTCTATTCTGTTTCCTGAGTATAACATATCTCTTTATCAGTACACAATTGTACATGTTAGGGGTGACTGGTATGTTGGTAGGAGGGAAGATGTTGAGTTGCTCATGCAATTTCCTTGAACTGATCTTGCATCTTTTGCAATTGAAGGAAATATGTTAAATCACTTGTGCCAAATTTCTTTTTTAATATGTTCACTAATATGCAGGATGTTAGAAAAGGGCTTAAGGACTCCCTCCCGGGAACTGGAGGAGGAACAAATCCAAATGATGCTCTTGTTGTCAAAATTCTTTTCTCGATACCGTTTTTGGCTCTGCTGTTTTGTTACTATCGATCTTTTCTTCAGGTTAGCAATTGTGTGATTACTTGCATGCATATATATGAATTCCGAATTTTCATTTGTAGATATTTGTATATCAACCCTTATCTATTTCAATGCAGACACGGGAATACTTTGGCTCCTTATGTCGAAGTTCATTTTATGACCAAATCAAGCACATTTACTACAAAATCAAATCTACTGGGACTCTTAACTATGCAGCTGTTTCTACGTCATCCAACATTAATCTCAGTAATCAGGTTAGGTCCCTGTCTCAGTTCCTTTTTTGGGTCGGCACGGTTTAGTTTCATTGTCATGCTCTTCATATTGAAACTTTAAAGGGAATTATTATCTTCTTCACATATCCAACTATTCAGTGTCATATGGTCGTTCAATTTGACCTGTGTTAAATAATTCTTTGTTTGTCTGCAGACCAAGGTTCCTTGTTACTTGGGTGGGATGTCTATAGTTGCCTGTTTCATGGCTGCTATGGTCGCCCTTGTGGTTGGTCTGGCAGTGGTACCTCGACAAGTTATGCCATGGACTGGTTTACTATTGATGTATGAGTGGACATTTACAATCTTCTTCTTATTGTTTGGAGGCTATATCCATCTAGTTTACCAATGGGGGAGGACAACAGCAGTGCAAGCAACATTTTCCTCCGGTTCTGAATCAGTTGATGATGATTCTGGAAAAGGTTAGTTGACCTGGATTATTTAAGATTAATATCTATGGCTGGATACAGCAAAGTTTTTCCTTATTTGTAGGTGTTTATTTTCTAAATGGTTTGTGGTTATTGGACATGTTACAGGTCATCAACGGCAAGTATCATTATGTGATAGTGCTTCATTGCATTATGGGTTAGGAATGGCTTTTCTGGCTGTTGCTGCTCCATCTTTGCCATGTCTTTTTGGTGTCACTGCTCTATTTTTAAGGTAATTTGCTTGACCAGTCATACTGATGTCAGTTGAATACTGTTGGTTTACCCCATGAAACATTTGGGTTGTAGTCACAGCATTGATCCTTTTGAGCTGATTTTAAGCATGATGTCAATAGGATCGATACATTAGATTTATGTCACTTGATATCATAAGCTTATCACTCATGTTACCGGCTCTTAAAGTTCTATCTGTCATCTGTCTTTAACAGTCTTCATTCATGATCCAAGTTTGTGCTTTCATCTTCTGTTTTAAAGACTTGAAGTGCATTATCCAGTTGCTTGTTTACTCATAAAAACCTGAGATATTCCTTTAATCTTTGACAGGTTAGGTTTAATGGTTGTGGGAGGCCTAATTTTGGCATCTTTCATGACTTATGCGTCTGAGCACCTTGCGACTAGATCATTCTTGAGAGGCCTTGAAGACCGAGATGCTACGAGAAGTAGGAGCTTTTGTTAGATATGTTACCAGTGAACTAAAACCGAGTATGTAAAACTATTGACCAAAAGACCATGTCTTGTAGACAGTGTTTGATTCGTTTGTTGTAATCTGTTTCAGAAGGAACGCCCTAGATGAATTTGTAAATTATTGCCAGAAAGTCTGTTGATAAGTGTTTTTTCTCCAGGAAATTTTCTGTTGTAACATTGATACAGAAACTATTAATTATACTGCTTTAACATTCATCCCCACAAAAATCTCTAGTTTCTTAAGCTGCGTCAGGTTTCTTTATGATGTCAAGAACTTTGACAAGGTATATTATCCCCACAAAGGTTATATATTGCAAGCATAAGAAAAGGTTGAACATGTTAAATCAAGAGAGGCAAGCAACAACCACCAAGGCACCAACCCAAGCATCAGATCATTCAGATGATAGGGTGCCAAATCATTCATTTTTTTTTTTTCAAACCCATTAGTTTTTCTATTCACGGGTGCTTATAAATACCTCTTAACATCAAATGATTCTATACGATCGAGCTCAAAATAAATTACGAGTTTTGTAAAACATTTTTTTTAAGATATTGAGTAAATCCCGGAGATTGGGATGTGCCGCTCCTCTTCTACCAAACTCGATCAAGAAAAAACTACACTTAATAGGAAGCCACATGTTTGGGAATACGAAATCATTGAACTAATCCAACTAGCTGAATTATATAAACCTTCCTATAAAGTTGTAGGTACGGACACTCCAAGTCCGCAACAACTGAACAAAGTGCTCATTCACCAACATGCAATTCTATAATGATATCACTCTGGACCCGTCTTCTCTCTAATAGTCTAATTTGCTTATGAGATTCTGGATCTTACAATTTCACAAGCTCTCGATCATATGTGTGTAACTGTCATGGATGAGGTAATCATCAACCACGTTTGTATATAAGAGTATATATTCTCTACGGGGGTTGTCACTTTGATGAGTCATGGACCAATGGAAAATGCACTCTGGATTGTCCTTTCAGTCTTCGTCTTTTCTTTCTTTATACACAGTGGCATGTCATTTTGCGATAGCCACTAGGTGACTAACTCAAAGTTTAACAAAAGGAAAAAGGAAAAGATATGGAATTGATGATAGTTGGGTGAGACTTTAAGTCATTCATCATCGATCCTTATCCTCAATTGTACCAGATATGACTAGTTATATACCATAATAACGTAGAAAATATGAAGCTGTGGTTATGGCCCCTAATGTTCTTGCTTTAACAATTTGAGCAGTTTGGTCCAAAAGATTCCTTCTCCCCAAGAAAGTATGCGTATCTTTCTTTCACCCTAAGACACATGCATATTTCTTGATATACAAACATCCCACTCGTTCTAAATAGTGTTAAAGTGTGACAAGAATACTCTTTTTCAGAATCGTATTTTGCTCTTTAAACCGTATCGATTTCACAATAACGAAAACGTACAACATACTTAAAATATGTAGAATACAAGTTCTTAGACGGTTAACATTTACCTTTTATTTCGATTTGGGCATGTTAATGAGCATATTGTCGGCACTAGTACCATGCGTTAAGTTAGTAACAGGAGTTCATTACATTATCCAAGATGTTGGTTTTCTTATTTTTCTTTTCCCAACTATATGGAGCCAATGAGCCATACCATGTATCGGCATAGCCCTTATCAGCAGCCCCACGACTTCTCACTTTTTATTATGAACCAGCTCGATCCATCTTCAAGCTTTCTGTGTTAAACATGTGCTGGGGAACAATGGCAGCATATAGGGGCCTGGTCTTTCACTCACACCAAGACGCGTGTAAGAATATGATGGATCAACTGCAGCAGTAGTTCACATATATAATGATCTCCGATCGTGCCTCATCATTACAACTTAACATTAAGAAACCTAAAAATTTGAGACCCTCGATATATATAATTACATCCATTGATTCAATTCCAAGCATTCTCAAGCACCGTAGATGATCGATTATTTGCTGTGATTAACCTGAGCTTAAGAGCTTTATAAATACATAAACACAACTAATTAACGTGAAGTAGTAGATGTTGTTCTTTGAAAATTGAAACTAGAGGATAAGAGTATCAGACAAGTATGGGGAGAAGGCTTTAATTTCTATCCATTCACGTATCTGTACCAAGATTCCATATCTCCTTCACCTATCATCTAGTACTGATCATTGTACGGAGAAACTAACTCATTTTGGGACATACGAATCAAAATTCCTGTTCAGATATCAGTACGTACAGTAAAAGCATATATGCATAATTGATGAACAGAAAGTTCTGAGGTGTCAACGATTCATTGTTCCATTAACAAAAAGAATACTGAAAACCCAGAAAATTAAACCCCAGAATTGTGTTGTACAAAGAAATGGAGGTCTCTCACGTACAGTAGTCATGGAGCATACAAGAAACTAAAAGTCTAAAACGCATGAACATCGCAGAGAAACGGAAACCCTAGAACGATAATACAGAAACAAATTTTATTACAGCATATTTCCTCCATGGATTTCGTGGCAACGAAGCCGAAATCAGTAGGCACTACGAAGGAAAGGGTCATTGCAATCAAAACGAAAAAGGGAAAGGGATAATATATGATCGAATATATTCGATCGAAAGCCAAGAAACCAGACTTGCCTGAGGTTACATTTCTCTCCTCAAGTACGTACTGCATCATCACCCTTCTTTATTTACTTGTGAAAATCAGGCCAGACCTGAAAGCCTCCGAATCTCGAATGTGCTCTCAACATTCTTGATCTCTGCAGCTCTTGAACCATCATGGTCATGATCTCTATTCGATTCCAGACAACTCAACTCAGTGACTGTACAAGGAGGAAAATAATAGATGAAGAAGGAGAAGGAGAAGAAGGAGATGCAGAGGGATAGAAGTTGGGGGTGGTTGGTTCTACTTATAATGAATGGGGAAGCATAGGGATTAGATTCCTAATTCATGATGTGAGAGACGGATCAAACAAAGGTGAAAATGAAATTTTTAGTAAACTAAGCCACGTATTTACGTATTTCTCATAGAGCTAGGAGGTCAGGAGGACCTACTTCACATGTCTGTTCGTGTTGTGCTTATTGAAAGGAATGTTCCATTAAGTACGTTCAAGAGCGGATGTAACTGAGCTATCTAGCTAGTTTGGATTCACTTAGCCAAAGAAACAATAAAACTGAAAAAAAAGAAGAAGGAAGCAAGAGAACAAAATTAATTGTTGTTCATATATAGTTGGCCAAAGCTCCTCATTGGAGAAGCTAAGCTGGCTTCTAATCAATTAAGTCAATGATCGACTAGCTAGGTTGTTATGTACCCTCGTTTGTTAACATAAGATAGCTCTTGCGGATTGCATAAATTTCATCATAAGAAAATGGCAGCTTTGGTTTACTTGCCTATATATGTAACTTTTTTAAGAGGTTAGAGTGTAATATATTAATTGATTTAGTTACTTGTGTTGAATGGTTTGCTCGCTTTTTTTTTTTATGTGATATATATATATATATATATATATAGTTCATATTTAGAGCGAAGCTTCGCTGTAAAATTAATGTGTGAAGTTCTTTATTTGACTAACTTTTCGGTCGTATTTTCACATCTCCACCGTTCAGTTTGTAAATATATATATATAGTGATCCTCATATAGACATACAAACTGAATGGTGGAGATATGATTTTGTGATCGAAATATTTGTCAAATACCCTATCCCTATAAATGAACCAAAATTAGGGATCCCTCAATGGAAGACCATGATATATATATATATATATATATATATATATATGTATAGTTCTTATCCAAAGCGAAGTTTCGTTTTGAAATTAAAGTGTGAAGTTATTTATTTGACACATTTTTCGGTTGTATTTCAATATCTCTACTGTTTAGTTTATTGATATTAATGTATAAATTATTCATACAAAATTTTATTCAAATTGATGATCGTTTATGTACCGAATTAGGTTAAATTAATGAACGGACCATAAATATGTCTAACCAAAACTGTTTGTGAAAGTACAAACTTTTCATGTGTTTTCTTTCACGCGGGTTTTAAAGTTACACTTATTGATCTAGTGGAAATGTAAGTACCTAGCTTTTCTTTCCATGAACTAATAATCTAGGATTTGAATTGGTAGTTGGTGATCATCGACGTTCAATAGGAAATAAACTTTTAGGAAAAGAGCTTGGCAAACATAATTTGTTTCAACCTCCATCTAAAAACAATGTAGTTTGCTCTCAAAAAAAAAAAACAATGTAGTTAGTTACCATTTGCTTGGAGTTGACTTTACATGAGGCTATTGGCCATGATTAAGATTCACATAACAAATTAAATAAGTGTAAGCCAGCAATTTTGTAGCACGAAAATGGTGCTTTGCATATGTAATGATTCACGACTCACTTGTAATTTTGTAGTGGGGAAGGTCTCTATTGGAAACGTGGCCGAATTAACAGATCGGCCGAAGGACTTGTAATTGACTACCAAATTAAGTCAAGGGAACGTTCTGTTGTGCAGTTGAGGTTGTTTTATTTTGTTGTTGTTGAAATGACGGATTATTTCCATTGACAACAAAAATCATGACGAGCTTATTAGCACAAGCCAGAGAAATCAGAAGAAAACTCATTACATCCATTGCTAAAATCAAATACAACAAACTAATAAAGTTCCTGAAAAGACTAACCAAAAGGGTGTCCAAAAACATGTACATGCAACTAACTAGAATCAGAAATCAAAAACCTTAATTGTCTCACAATGTGACCAAACAACCTGTATGAAGCCTAGAGGCATAATGGTGAACCTGTTCACAAGCTGCCTGAGAAATTCACATCATGGGCTAATTAGGGCACCATCCTAGCTACCCTTGTGGGTTGATTGCTTCCTCCACCACCGTCACTGAACCAGACACTATGGAGTATGAACTAGACACATCATGACCTGCTTTGGTTCAGTTGCGGCAAGCACAAGGCTTTCCTCTCTTCTTGCTTGGTTGACCAACATCAGATCCCAAAAATGGAACCACCTAGGATTTCATGTTGTAGATCAACATGAACCAAATTCGAAGAATGTTTTGTGCGATTACCAGGCAGGGCCTCCTCTTCCTAGCCTTGTCAAACTCTGGTGAGCCTTGCCGACGCCAAGATCGGATAGCAATGATGCGCTTCTCCTCTAAAACAAGAGAATAGTATTATTTTAAAACGATTAAGTTATAGAATGTGGCTTCAAATTTAGCCCGAGACAAAACCCCTTTCTATAACACGAATTTTAATTTGAGCCAAAAACATTTGTGCTATAACAAGAGGTTTTTTCCATTCTTGTGTACTTATAGACACCTCCTAACATATTTTGAACTATTCTAGCATCAAAACTCCATTTCTTTTATCGTTTTGTTCGCGGCTGAGCTTAAACGACTGATAGGTACCGTATTTCGTATAACCTATTGAATTTGTTATTTTTAAAAGTGTTGACTGTATTTCTAAGCTTGTGTTGTTTTCGATTCTTCTCACACCGACCTCTCGGGAAACTCAGTTGTCAAAAAAGTGAAGTATGACACCTCCTTTAAATTTTCACTTCTTGATGCATCTTAAAGTTACTAAAGGTGAATAGTTGGAAGCAATATCCCTTAATAGATGGGATAGTGACACCCTTTTCTTTACTTTATACACAACGACAATATTTGCTGAGACAAACTCAAAATTCCTACATATAAAATCGACAAGACATGTCTACTGTATTAGTAGATAGTTTATCTACCCCATTTTGATGTGATCACCAAATTCCTATTCAGAAATGTAGGGCAAGTGAAGAAAGCTTGTCCTAATATACTGCTGCATGCACAGTGGTGGTCAATTTGTCTTCTCAAGTTTGTAGCTTTCCTCTTAAACTTTGCTAGTTTTAGGGTTGATGTTGGATTTGTTCTTAATCCATAAGTCGCTGTGCTAAACACCATCAGGAGTCATATGGCCGACAAAGGATTCCATATATCATATAGTGCACATCATGGATATATTGTCACTTTTAATTTAGTCGTTTTTGGCCAATTCCAATGGATAGTATGAAGTTGACTCAAAAGCTGCAGTTTCCTTCTAATACGTCCAACCCTTTTACAATCACAATTCAATCGGAATTTCCAAAACGAATGATGCAAGCAAGCGTGCAATACAGTTTAGTGGACAATGAGAAATATGGACAAATCCAAAAATTGTATAATTAAAAAAGAAAAAGATAAGAAAAAGATCAGACGCATATGTAGATAATTAGAAATATCGACTATAATACATAAGTAAATCGCTGTCTTTTTATTTTATCAAAAAAAAGAAAAGAGGGTTAATCGGTTTATGAAAGTTTATGAGGTAAACTGGATAAGATTAACACAGGTCACATTGTCACAAAGGCAAACAACTTAGTGGCTAAAGCTGCAATCCAGACAGATCATGAACTTTGAATCTGGCATTTATATTTTATTGTAAGGGATTAAGGGGTATTGGTATCAGCAAAAATACACTATCTGAAACTGCCATTCATCTCAAATAATTGAATAGCAATCAACTATCATAATACACAGATACAGAACTTGAAATGTTTATATGGACAAATGGATATAACAATCTCTGTCTTGAATCGTTGCTGCCTCTAGCTTTTGACACCTGATAAGTAAAGAGGATTTCAAGCAGCAGTTGTATAAACCAGAAATACTGAAATAGAGTGCAAAGGAAGAAGCAAGGGCAATGGCAATTACCTGTTACAGAATCCTATTAGGCCATCACATTTCCAATTGGAAAACCCTGTTCCGAAAAGAGGAAAGGAAGAAGAAAAGAAGCAAGACAGCAGCAAATCCGTGGCCCTTGTAAAATTAGCCACCAACTTCGTCTTTTGTTTTTCTTTTATACGACGCCAAACATTATCTTTTTGTTCCACTGTATATGAATGATTCTTTGTTCAAGCACAAGCTTGCTTACATTAAGAACAAGAGATTAATATCCCAAAATGAAGGCATGTATTTCAGCCCAACTAGATGCTGTATAAAGAATGCCAGTTAACCCTTTCCAATTAGAAGATCTTCCTTCAACCCACTCTTTTTGTTTCTTAACTAAACCAGGAAACAATGGAACAAAAGAAACACCGAATTGAGTCCCCACCTTCCTCAGGCTTGAGCTTGACCCTATGACAATTCCTATATCTGCCTCAAGGAGGCATAGTAAGTCACCCACCGAGTCTCCTATGTAAATAGTCAAGTTCTTCCTGTCGCTTGGACAACTTTCTAAAATATCTCTGAAAGCGTGAACCTTGTCAATAGGAGACTCCACCTTCTTAACAATTTTACCAGTGGAAATAGATTCTTCAAATGTGAACTCATTTGCATGAACATTTGGCTCATGTAGACCCCCTGCACCAAAAATATTATATACATATGAACAATCGGGAAAGAGAGACATAACACACTCAACAGAAGGAACTTCAAGCCTAAAACAATGACAATAAGATAACAAGACCACATAGTGTTTGTATTTCAGAAATATATAGTAGGAAATAAACAGGTTTCATGTGGAGAAGAGATGTGCACCTGATGAAAAAGCTGACCTAATAAGATCACCACACCAACAATACGAAAGAACATGAACATTTGCGTTCAAGTTATCACTTTTGATAATTCTCTTGAAGAAATCAATACAACCATCTTGAAGAATGAGACGTTCACCAGCTCTCTTTATATCCTCAATATTAAGACCCTTCAGAACCCCCGACTCTATCACTCTATCGTTTGCCTTTTTCTCAAACTCTGAAAGTTGCTCGAGCGCTTTATGCAGATTGTTATAGACAAACTCAGCTACAAACCAATAAAAAGGGAAAACTATCAGACTTCAGCAACTGCACCCACAAAATGGATTCTATAACAATTTCACACTCAAAAACATAATGTGGAAACTGGATATGTATTTGACAATAATTTGTTAGTACCTCTTTTAGGAATAATGCTTCCTATGCATTGCTCGTACTCTTCTGTGTACTGCTTAGAAAGAAGGCCCCATGTATTCCTGAGATCAGAAGATGACATCCGCGCAATTTGATCATCAGATTGATTTTGATCTGATTTTGGGGCAGTTACTATTGCGATTTCAGCCAAAATGGCAGAGGAATCAACAACAGTACAAGTCAGATCAAAATCTGAAAATATTATGAGGCGATCTTCTGCGGAGTTGTGGTCTTTGATAAGAGGAACTACAGTTGGTTGAACAAGTGACTGGGCTGAAAAGAACTCTATCTCAAGTTTCATGGCTTGGTGATAAAGTTTTTCAATGATGTCAAGCTCCTCACCAGTCAGAGAGACACTTAGCTTATCCAGCAACTCTTCGGTTTGTGCAGCTGATGCCTAAGTTTAAAGATAATATCACATAAGTTTTGAAAGTCACGAAGGCTACTTATATAGAAACAAGGGGAAAAGAAATTACATATAGATATGATTGGAAAAACCTGAAAACTTTCGCAAGAATAATTGTCGATCCACTTCTTGTATGGATGAGAGTCGTCTTTGGGATCTAAAAGTGCCTTAAACTCCTTACCTATAAAGGCATACAATCTCATGCAAGGAGTCATGGCACCAAGGGTATAAGCAGCAACCTTGGTTCTTTCAAATGGAGTTGCAAGTTTACCAGGGCCTTTTACTCCTTCAACTTTACCAGAGGCTGTTGCCAATAGGAATTCTGTGTACTTCACTGCTGCAGAGCTGATAGAGATTTCCTTGACATCTAAACCCCATTCCTGCATTTACTCTCTCATTAGAGAATGGGAAATGTAACTTAACTGTGTAACTGATAGTGATTCTATTGTTTGCAAATAAAGAATCCATTGCAGTACCAAACCTACATATTTGAAGTATTACAAGTCACTTGTAGTTTACAGTTCTACTTAGAACCCTTCATCTTACCTGCACGAATGAATTATGCATTTTCAGTTCCTGAAGAACAGCACTCCTTAAATCAGAAATAGCAAGCTTTGCATCATCATCATCTGCACACTCTTCCGCCAATTCATACCTAAAAATGCAGACATTAGTAGAACTCAAACAAATAAACCACCTAAACTCGTACCTGATACAGACCTAATACAAACTGCCGTAATTCTGAATAAACTAAATCATAACCTATTCCTATTTTATAAATTTTTAAATTTATGGGGAAAAACAAATAACCTTACCTGAATTAATGCACATAAATATATCCAAAATACTTTTAACTCCATTTGGTTGCTGAGAAAACTGAAAAGCAAAAAACAGCTATATGATTTAGTTACTCCTGCTTCCAAACTACCGTAAACTCCATAAAGTCAACCAAATAAGTCCATGGGTTCAATTATGGCAAACCAAACTACAATATGACTCCATTTTAGCATTACTTCTTCATTTTCTCTTCTTTTCAAACCTTTTCTCAGCAACCAAATAAAGCTTTGAATTCAATATCCTAGCATATCTTCCGGTATATTAGTACACTCGGAAAAACAATTCCTAAAGTAATCGTAGATACAAATTCAGAAGGAAAGGTGATGACTGATGACAGAGCAAGTGTCAAAAACACATCTTTCTAGTTCTTTATCATTTCCTCTGTATGCCTCAGCAACCTTCCTCGGCCTTAACTAAACTTATGACGAAAAACCAAAAACAGCCATATCTGAAATCCCAACACTAGAAAATCAAATTTTCACCAACCTCCTAACCTTAAATCAAAACACCTCATTACCAATCCAATTACACTTGCAATCATAGTGACATCACCCGAATTCGAGCCATTCTCTATTTCTTCTCGCCTAAAATCAAAAGCAACAAGCTTCCTAAAGCTTTCATCTAACTTCTAACAGCTCAATAAACACAACCAAATCTTTCCAAATCAACAAAAAGCAAAATTTACAAAAAACTAAGAATATTCTTCACTTTCTCAGATTGAACAAATATACCCAATTGAGAATTAGATTCTCAGATTCAACCACACCAAAAAGAAACCCTAATTGGAATCAAAGAAGAGAGAGAGAGAGAGAGAGAGGAGACTCACGCGTGAGCAAAGGCCTTGAGAAAGTGAGCATCTTGGGCGATGTAGCTTCGGAAAGACTCAACCTTGAGGTCGCCGGAGGCCAAGCAGAGCGAGAAAGGATGGAACAAAGCGAAAACCGATTCGCGGCGGAACTTGATCCAGAAGCGGCGGGCGAGGCCGGCCTCGTGGTCGACGGCGGCGGAGGAGATGGCGGACTTGGGAGGAGGTATGGCCATTGATCGGAAGAAGAAGAGGGTTCGGGGGGTTTTGATTGGGTTTGGAGGGAAGAAGAGCGAGCGCATCAATCGCATCAATGGAGGAGAAGAAGAAAACCAGAGAGAGAGAGACACTTGGGTTTCGTAAATATGGTGTGAATTGAAGTGTGTGAAAAAAGAGAGGGAAGTTTTTATCTCTCTGCAGCTTTTATTTACCTTGGGTTTTCACGACAGCATCTAGACGGTGTCTATTTTCACATACATAAGGAAATAATATAGAAACATGGTGGTCAAACATATGAATTGTTATAAACGGTTAAGATTGTGTCATGTAAATACACATCGTGCATACAAGAATTTCTTCAGGGTTTTCACTCTATTTTTTTTTTCTTTCTTTTTTCTTTTAGCATAAGTTGAAGGTGATCGGTAAATTTATTTCAGTTGAAGTTATCGAGTGGGATCGAGCTATAATCTGTGGCTCTAAGGTGGTTTTCGAACCTATGCAAATGATCTAAGTTACGTCGAGTTTAAATCGAGATTGACTTCTTTCTACAATAGAGTCAAGATATTTGAATTTAGATAATAATCGATCATATCGAGTGGAGTTTGAGTTTAAAAGTTTAGTTTAAACCTTAAAAACAACTTCAAAACTCCGTAATAATATATGTAACATGAGTCTTTTATGAAGTGTTTTTTCACTTGAACTAGCTATCTGCTTAAGAAATTTCAAAGACACGGTATCCTAATTGCTCGGGAGGAAGCCTAGCACATCCAATTTGCCTATTTTTCTTTAGTGATCTTAGCAAACCATATGCCACAAAAATCTCTCAAACATCAAATAACATATACAACGTACAATTTTTTTTTTGAGAATCAATACCATACATCTAAATATATAATTGTATTTTGTGCATTCATGTCAACAATCAGAGTGGCGCAGCGGAAGCGTGGTGGGCCCATAACCCACAGGTCCCAGGATCGAAACCTGGCTCTGATAGTTTGAGTTTTTTTTTCCTTTTTTTTTTTTGTGTGTATTTTCTTTGTTCAACAATCTTGTTTCTTCTGGGTCACTTTCTCTGGAATCATAATATCTTTTGTTTGTTCGAGTAGTCTGCCATGGCAGCAACCTCAAACTCTGCAGATTCTACATTTCCCAATATGAGCATCACAGTGGAAAGCAATCCCTCTGAATCACGCTTATCAGAATTGGATATTAACTCTTGGCCCAAGTGAGTCTTAAGCTTCTCTCTGCAGCTATACATGTTTAAACAACTAGCTGAGCTATATCTTCCACCTATAAGAACTGCTGTATATTACTTGTTACTTATTTTGCAGATAGGGATGTGCACCAGGGAAGTACATACTTAAGTTCGAGGCAGCGGAGACATGTTATCTGGTGAAGGGAAGAGTGAAGGTGTATCCTAAAGGATCGGAGGCTCATCATCATCAGTATCATCTTCATCTGAGTTTGTAGAGTTTGGAGCAGGAGACCTTGTAACCATTCCCAAAGGACTCAGTTGCATATGGGATGTATCAGTTGCCATTGATAAACACTACAAGTTTGAGCCCTCTTCATCCATCAATATCAGACGTACGTAGTTAGTTAATTTCTGGTTATAAATATTTTTGTTTTGTTTCTGCAAATTGGTCTTGATTAGGTACTTGTATAGTTCTTAATGCATAATATCGATCTAGAACTTGCAAGATATGATTTATGGGTGGGATGCTTGATGCTTCCCTTTGTTGCTTTGAATGGTCAACTTAAGTCTTAAGAGACTACATTCATCATGCAAGAAAGACATGTCTTTATGTAGCTTTGTCCTAAATCGATCTAGCTTTAGGACTTTTTGACCTGATGTTTCTTTCAATCTATGACCAAAAAGCACACATTAAGTTATGAAAGCACACATTAAGTTATGAAAGCACCACTTTAAAGTAAACGATTCGTTTGCCAATTCTAAAATGAGTAATCTGTGTTTTAAGGTATCGAACAATAAACATGTATCGTATCTTATCTTAATGATACAAGTTAATCAACGCTGACGAACCAAAAACAACACAGAATTTAAGCGAAATTCAATTATATGTGACTGGATTCAACATTCACCTTATGTATAAACTATAAACACATACTTAAAGAATAAGAAAAAATAAATAAATAAAGGTGAACCCAAGAGAGTACCGGGGGTGTCCGACCCGGTCCAGCAAACCATGGGTTAACTTGGACAAAAACAAACAGAAACAAAAGCCTCCCGCCGCAGAATAGCAGAGAGCTCTACTCTCCTTTTTTTCTTCTTCTTCTTCTTGTTTTTGATGGGGAACGATTCAGAGTTGGTGACCCCAGGCGAAAAGCTCGGAAGAGCCTCCGAGTTCAAAGCAGGCAGAGGCGCCTACGTGTCACCCGATAATCTCACCGTCTACGCTTCCCTCACTGGCCTCCGCCGCATCCTATCCCCGCCTCCTGACTCATCTGACCAGGTATATCTTAACATCAACAAACTTACCCAACACTCTGTTCTTCTTCAAGTTTGATTCTTTGGTCTAGTTTGGTATGAAAGTTCAAGTCTTGGGTATTGGGTCATTCATTGTTTTCAAAGAAAAGTTCAAGACTTTCATACTTTTAAGGGTGTGGAACTGTGTTTAGTTTATGTTTTGTAGTCTATGGTGAACTGGGTTTCTGTCTTTTTTTGAGTTCAGTGTTTGATTTGAGTTTTATGATGTTGGAATTTGTTGCTGATGATGTTGGTTGTGTTGTGGTTTGTAGAGACCTATTGTGGAAGTAACTGGTCACAAGGCCCATGGTGCTATTCCGGAGCCTGGATCTATTGTCATTGCTAGAGTAAGTTCTTTCGAGTTCTTACCGTTATCTGTTCATGCTTTGTATCTAATGGATGCTGATCCTACAATGTCGTTATGTGTGCCGCCGTCGATCTTTATGTTTTGTTTCCGGTGTCTCTTTATGTATTTATATGTTTGAGTTTGTACCTCCTTATCATAGAATCGGTTCTTAAGTTTCGCTATACTCCTTTTGTGGTTCCAAGGGTGTCATTGAGAATGTAGTTAAAGCTAGTGGAAACTATGCATTTGGTTTACTGTAATTGCATATAGTTGAATTTACTTGGTGATGGATACATGGTACGACAAGCTTATTGTAAATCTTAAAACAAACAGCTTATTGAAATTTCTAATGGTAGAGGAAGTGTTCATGCTATGCGTTTGTTGGAGGGTTAATGTATATTAGACTATGGTTGCTGGTTCTATACTATTAGGATGACTACACTCTCAGTACCTTCATATGAGGCAGAATATTCATCTATTTAAATTTGTGATTTTTTTGATTTTGAAGGTTACCAAAGTGATGGCCAGAATGGCTTCTGCTGATATTATGTGTCTTGGCACTAAGTCTGTGCGGGAAAACTTTACTGGCATAATTAGGTATATATTTTTTCTCTCAAATATATGCTGAAGGTTTGCATTTATCTCACTCCTTTTCTATTGTAATTTGTGTAATGAAGTTGGTGGTTGTTTTTCCGATGTTATAAGTATATATAAAAGCTCCTGCTTCTTTTAACAGGCTTCAAGATATCAGAGCAACCGAGATTGATAAAGTGGATATGCACCAGTCTTTTCACCCTGGTGACATTGTCAGAGCTATTGTGGTATCCTTTTTGTTTGAAATGCCTTTGTTGATATGATGTGAACAAGAAGGGACCAATTTTGAGCAAACAGAAGGACAGAACTTTCTTGGCCCTGAGATGAAGTGTTGTTTTCTGAACATAAGATTCTCTGTTTCCTTTCATAATGTTATATGTTTGATATCTATATACAGCTGCTAAGCCAGTGATCATTTAATATTTAATTTGATTATGCTTTACAATATTGAAGATGCTAATTGAAAAATGAATTTCCTTGATTCTTTCGATAAGCTATCCCTTGGAGATGCAAGAGCTTACTTTCTATCTACTGCAAAGAATGAGCTGGGAGTTATTTCTGCTCAGAGTGCAGCAGGTAAATGAATTTTTCTTACTGTACCGTATTAGAGTGGGTTGCATGATTGTTGGGTCTAAAGGTATAGAATGTTATTTTTAGTCTGTGTAACAGATCCTTAATTGAATTGAATCTATCTAGGAGTTATTCACTATTGGGGATGGAAGAGTGCAGCATTGTATGTCTATGTTTGTTTAATGTCCATATGGGCTTGCAAACAGCCCCATTGAATCTGCATGATATGAGCTCACATTGGTTCTTTAAATGTTCACTGCAGGTGTGCCAATGGTGGCAATAAGTTGGACTGAGATGCAATGCCCCATTACAGGGCAAATTGAGCATAGAAAAGTTGCCAAGGTTGGAGGATAAGAAGACCAAGTCGAGAGCGTGTCTTGGTTAAGTTTAGAATTGTTAATCTCATGTCTGACCTTGAACATTCATTAGAAAGCTGTAGTTGCATATAACTCTATAGCAAAGGGTTTAAAAATACACAATGGATCTTTCCGATTCATGGTTAGTGGATCCTTCCGATTCATGGTTAGTCTTTTTCGGTTCAAAAACTCAGGAAAAGACAGTTCTGCACCATCTTGAGTTGAATGTGCATACACTTGATGAACAATTAAAGCTTCCTCCTTCCCTCCCATATGTTTTGATTGTTTCCCAACACCAAATTTGCTGCAAAAGGTGGAGGCTGCGCTCTTTTCCAATGATAATCTTTGCATTGATAGGGAGCTAATTTGCTTTTCCAACCATTACTGGATATTTGAAGGATGAATAAACCTGAAATCAAAGTCCAACAAATTAGTCTCGACCAAAATCTCAAACTATCATAGTCGAGTCAGCAGCTTCAGATGTATAATATTGAAGTAATATAAAGTCTACCTACACGGCTACACAAGTACACAGCAACACAGTGTTCGTCTTTTCTGTTTTGATTTTAATTACGGTAAAACCTTAAAAAGGCAGCAGCAAATTGTTTAAGTAGGTCACCAGTTGAAGTGCTCACTGTTTCTGAACATCAGAAAGTGTCTACTTGTCGCCGGAAAATCTAACCTTTCTTGCTTCCTTGATTGGAACTCACCGCATCTTACGTCAACCCAACTAGGTATCACCTTTCGTTCCCGTTCTTTCGTTCCCGTTGCACTTTATGCTCCTGTCAGCTATGTTCTTGAACTCCCACAAAACCCTGATACAAGTGTTGGTTCTGTTTTCTAACGTTAAACTTTGAGTTGGTTTGATTTGTTGCAGAATCCAATGGGGCCTAGATGGAAAGGAAAGGGCTTCAAGGCTAAAGCACTAGCAGACCCCATGTCAAAGATAGTACTGAAGCTTCAGTCTTCTCTAAATCAATCAAACTGTGAAGGGTTGCTATGTGGGAGTAGTGTGCTTCTCTCAGTGGAAGCAGAACAAGCTGATCTCCTCAACCGTTCGTGCTTCGGCGTAGCCATGGTTACTGCTGAGAAGGATAAGCAGTGGTTTGAGTTGAGTTTGGAAGAGGGCTTTTATCTGAGCTATGCTCTAAGATGCCTCAGGATAGTTGAAGATAAATGTGTGAAGAGTGAGGAGCAGCTTTGGGAGTGTATGAAGTCTAGAAATGCATTGTTCTCCTATTATTATAGGGCCTATTGTCATCTTAGGATGAAGAATTGGGTTGTTATGTCGGGGATTACATATGGTGCGGACTTTGTTGCTTACCGTCATCATCCAGAGTTGGTACATTCTGAATATGCAGTGATTGTATCCTCGGAGGAGGGTGGTGCAAGTAATCGATTGAAGGTGTGGTCTGATGTGCATTGCGCTACTCGGCTTTGTGGAGGTGTGGCAAAGACATTACTGGTTCTTGATATCAGTAGAAATGGTCACGGTGCAGACTCTCCATCGTGTTTGGAGATGTATACTGTCAGGGAGCACACAATTACAAGATGGAATCCAGAACAATGCCGCGAGGATCATACAATGGTTGAAAGTGAACATGGAGCCAAGGAAGAGATCTAGTACTTTTCGATTGCTGCTACAAAGTTAGAGGTATGCCTTCCTAATTGGATAGAATGAGCAACTATCTGTTTGTTTCAAAAGAATTTGTCACTGATCTGTGTATTATACTGAATAAATTGCTGATCATGGTTTAAATCACAATTCGTATATCATATAAGCATCCTAATAGGAAACGATGAACTAATATTATCCTACACATCTGTATATTTCTTATTCACTGTACTTCCGTGAACTCATATTCACTCTGTATAATTTGTAAGCATCAACCAACTTCACAAGGTAAATAAGCTTTTGAAATTCCTAGAATTTGGGAACTGATCAAATAAAAAATTTAGATAGATCTTGATAAAGCTCATTATTGAAGTTTTGAATCAAAATGAAGTTTAAGAAGAGGCATACAATAATTAATTCACTATTTATTGCAACCCCTCACACCATGGAAGTAGATTCTGTAGCAACCTGTGGCAGGATAGATACCTCTTCAATATCTGTCTCATCGCTGTCATCAGGTACATCCTCAGTTGGCATCTGTTGGGGACAATAGAACGGTTTTGGAGGCATTTGCAAGACTTGATCTTCACCTTCAAGCATCTCTAAAACCTTGGTCATTGAAGGGCGGTCCACAGGCATCAGTTGTATGCACCACAAAGCAACCATGATCATCTTCTTGGCTATTTTAGTATCATTTTCACAGGCATCCTCTATCTCAATGTTCAATCCCTTTTCCAGTTGATCATAAATCCATGAAGGGAAGTATATCTGGCTCGAATGTTCTGCATATGCATTCAAGTTTTTCCTCCTCCCTGCCATTTCCAGCAACAACATTCCGAAGCTGTAAACATCAGCTTTGTAGGAAACACCACCAATACTTTTGTAGAACATTTCTGGAGCTATGTATCCCATTGTGCCTCTTGCTGCAGTGACAGAAATTGTGTTACGATCTCTAGGGTAGAACCTTGCAAGCCCGAAGTCTGAAATTTTCGACTTAAAGTTATGGTCGAGGAGGATGTTGTGGGGCTTTATATCAAAATGCAGAATTTGGATATCACATCCCTGGTGTAGATATTCAATTGCACGAGCCACTCCTAGAGCTATCTCATGCATTCTATCCCAGCTTAGAGTAAGATTTTTTCCTGCACCCCCTAATATATATTTGTCGAGGGATCCATTAGGCATGAAATCATAAACAAGAGCTCTTTTACATCCCTCCGAACAGAATCCAATTAGTTGCACCACATTGACGTGATGAATTCTTCCTATTGTGGCAACTTCATTGATGAAATCTTGCCCTTTACCTTTGGAATCATTCAACATCTTTACTGCAACAAGATGACCATCTGATAGCTTTCCTTTATAAACCGAGCCAAAACCTCCCTGACCAAGTTTATCTTTGAAATCACTTGTGACGACCTTAATTTCTGAATATGAATACCTGCTTGGCATAAGATTCTTGTATGCATCCAAGAATTCTTCAACAGCCTTATCATCCTTCGGAAACTTTTTCCAATACAGTTTGTAGCTCCAGAAAACCAAAACAATGATACCGAGTACCATTCGTGCAGTCAGACTCCATCCTGTCGTTGAAAGAATACAGTAAGGCATTAGGAAGTTTTCCATGCAATAAGAACTTCAACTGCTTATATGCAGCGGTACGGTGGTTTATAAAATGCTTACATTCAACACTCAGTCAGAGAAGCATATCATTAGTACAAAATCTATGTGAATACAGAATGAAACAAAGTTTGAAATGGGCATACCGGTGATCTTGGCGGCTCGTATAAAACCTATGTGAATACAGAATCAACCCGGAAGAAATGATTTAGGATCAGGGAGAGAAAGAAGCTCAGAAAATGTAATGGTATAACTCTATCATGTTAGGGAATATTGAAAGTAGAAAAAGTCAGACTTACCATGCTTCAAGTATATACGAAAACCTGGAAATACATTAGTACAGTCAGTAAGAGTGAAGAAGGAATATGATATACAAAATTAGCTTATAAAACTGATAAAAACATACTCACAATAGAAGGATTGAAATAGTCTGTAGCAATCTGGGACAAGACTCTGCCATGAAATCTGAAAGCCATTTCTCAACTCATCGCCGGTGAAAGAAAATGAATGGTCACCATTACGAGGTTCGTCTATCAGGATGATGGAGGTGATATTACAGGAAGGTAGAAGATGAGATACATCATTTCCCAGCTTAACATAAGAATATGTAGTAGATGACCCGGAGGACGAGCTGTTACTGCAATTAACTTTTATGTAGTATGGGGATTCAACTTTTGACAGGCAATCATAGAAGGTTGCATATTCACTGGACATGTAATAGTATGGTTCGTAGTTTTCTTCATCAAGGCTTACGCTAAAGTTATCTGTTGTCAAAGGTTGCATCGGCCTAAAGGGGCATGTATCCCTCAGTAGACCAGGATCCACAAGCCGCATTGTATAGAATTTATAATCGATTCCAATGACATAATATGTACCATTAAAAAGCTTGAAAATGGTACGATTCTGCTCACATGAAAGTTCAACCGGATAGTTTAGACAATGTTTAGCAGAAGTACCATTACTTTTCAAGCGAAACGGGTACCTAATGTCGTGGAGATCCCCACAAGAAGCTCGCGGACAGTTCTTTTCTGCCTTGGCATCATCATGCTGAATTGCAAAGCAAATAAGAACACAAATTATGAGAAAACTTTTTGGCATCTTTGGAGAGCCTGATATTTAGAAAATAAAGGCAGAAGGCATACCATTATCAAGGTTTAATAGGCTGCATTTTTGCTGACAGAAAGATGCAAGGTAGGAATAGGATCCACACACTTGGAAGGAAGAAGCTCGGACCCGGCCATGCACTTGCCAAGAAAGCTACACTAGCCTAGAGTAATAACTAATAACCACCATCCACCATTGACCCAACAAGTCAAGTGATAAAGCAAAATAATAATGAGTGAATTTATATGGTTGTAGTTTTGTCATCTGAATATAATGCAAATTTCAGCCTCCCAAATAGAATATAATGGATTCAAATACAATCATGCAAATTGACTTATAAAGCATGTGAAGCCCCAAAGACCATCACATTGTATGCAATTAGTTCTAACTGTTTCATATATGCTAAGAGAGTACTGGTTAAGATGAACATCCTGCCTCTGCTTTTCTTGCTTGTAATTGTGTTCCCCATTATTGTTAAACCAATTAGCAAAGCAGCGGATGATCACAACTGTCCGGTTCAAAGGTGTAGGCATGATGGTCCGCTTATCCAGTTTCCATTCCGTCTACACCACTATCCCCTTCATTGTGGCCATCCACAGTTTGAGGTTTCCTGCAGCAGCTTCAGCAACCTGACCATGATGAAGCTCTCCTCATCATCAGGATTCTTTCTAATACAAACAATCGATTACGAGAGACAACAGTTTCGTGTGTATGATGAGGATGGTTGCCTCCCGGGACGCCTTCTTAATTTCACCCTCTTCTTCTCACTCTTTCAACCAGCAGACCAGATACACAGAAAGCATTGCTTTCCCTATTTCAATTACGAAAGCAACAATTACGAAAGCAATATGCTCAACATGACTTTGTTAAATTGTACCACGGCAGAAAATATGAGCGAAACCATCACACGATCTGACAGATTTTGGAAGTACACGGTGATCAAATGTCTCAGTGTCCCAGGGCATTATCAAGTTCTAGCCCCTACTCCATATATTAGGCCGACGGACTTGCCGGTAGACGGTCCTTGCTCTAATTTGCCAGCACTCCTTCTTCCAGTCCGTACACAGGTTGATAATATGTATGGTTGTGAGCTGGACACTGGTTTACTGCTGGAATGGAGTGAACGGAGATTCCCAGAATGTCAAACCTGTAGAGGACCCTGCTATTTCAATTACAGCAGCAATCACCTGAAGTGTCTTCCCAGCCAAAAACACAAAGGTACATGCCTAGTGAGCTCTCCACAAAATAAGTATCTTCTGTTGAAGATGGCGCTAGAAAATATGAATGCAAAAATAAAAAGGTATCCTTAACTAATCCATCTTTACTAATGATTTCCTATTTGATTCAGGTCATGTATCGACTAGGTTTATTGTCATGGCAGTGAGCGTATGTGGTTTTGTTCTCATGTCAACTACAGCGGTAACCATCTTTTACCGGTTAAAACAATCAAAGAGGAGAGAGGAAAAGGAGAATCGTAGAAAGGTTGAAAAGTTTCTGGATGATCACAAGTCCCATGTACCAACAAGATACTCCTATGCTGATATAAAGAAGATGACAAATGGATTCAAGAAGAAGTTAGGCGAAGGCGGTTTTGGAAGTGTTTTCAGTGGAAAGCTTCCCAGTACTAATGGTGTGCCAGTTGCCGTGAAACTCCTCAAGGATTCTAAGGGGACTGGTGAAGATTTTGTTAACGAAGTGGGAACCATTGGCAGAATTCACCATGTTAATGTGGTTCGACTACTTGGGTTTTCAGCTGAAGGAGGGAAGCGTGCTCTTATTTATGAGCTCATGCCAAACGGATCCCTAGAGAAGTTTATCACATCTAAAGATCAACCTAGGGATAACAATACTTCATTTGATTGGATGAAACTTCGCAACATCATCACTGGTATAGCAAAGGGAATTGAGTATCTACACCAAGGGTGCGACCAGAGGATCCTCCACTTTGATATCAAGCCTCATAATATCTTGATAGACAATGACTTCAATCCGAAAATCTCCGACTTTGGTCTAGCCAAACTCTGTTCCAAGGAAGAGAGTCTTATATCTATGACTGCTGCCAGAGGCACTATAGGCTACATAGCACCTGAAGTGTTTAACGGAAACTTTGGAACTGTCTCCTACAAATCAGATGTGTATAGTTTCGGGATGCTAGTGCTTGAAGTTATTGGAGCTAGGAAGGAAACTGCTCTTACATCTAGCAACAGTGAGGTCTATCTTCCTGAATTGATTTATAAGTCTCTAATTCGAGGAGAAGAGTTGGATTTGGAGCTAGCTGATGATGAAGATGCTCAAATTGCTAAGAGACTAGCAATTGTGGCACTTTGGTGCATCCAGTGGTACCCGGTGAATCGACCTTCCATGAAAGCAGTTGTTAGAATGCTAGAAGGACCCTATGAAAGCTTGATCATGCCACCAAATCCATTTATTGCTTCCACAACTCATCAGATGGAACCGACAGCAACCCCATAAAGTTAAATAGTAACAATGCATGTTAACTTGCTATATGTAAGTGATTTCACTTATGCTTGTCTACATGCCTGCATTCTAAAGGTGTAATGGTGATCATGTTGATCCTACAATGATTCACTACAAACAGTTTTTCAACTATTGCTAATTTGTATTTCAACATTGTTTCTAGCCATCAGTTAATAAGCGAGTACTTCACAGGAAAGGAACAATCGCCTTTTATGTGGTACGTGATGTTTTTGGTTGGAACTACCTGAATACATGTCATGCATTGCCAAGCAGGTTAAGTCTCCCGAAAGCATCACAATTTTGGTGAAGATCAAATGGCAAATGCATGTAAGCTGATTAATAGACTTGTAATGTGGACCTTTATAGTAAAAAATTCTTGTATACATACCATCAAAAAGTTTTTAAACAGTGTGATTCTGCTCGCATGAAAGCTCAGCCGGATGGCTGAGACAATTAGGGTCATCAGAACCATTAATTTTCATGCGAAAAGGGTACTGAATGTCATCCAGATTCCCACAAAGGAGCAGGCATACACGGTTTTGCTCCCCTGGCATCATCACGACATCTAAGAAAGCCAAAATAGCTGTAACAAAACATGTTAACCAAACTCTTCTCGGCACGTCTTAGAAAATCGAAGAGAAAGATAAAGAAAGAGGACTTATCAGTAAGAAGGTTAAGGCGTTCTGAATCTGCAAAACCATTCCATGCATACTGACTAACTCCATGGATGTTAGTATGACAACATACAAAAAAAAGATAGAAAGGCAATGCCATCCTTTGTTTCTTTGTTTCTGTTCTGTCCATTACCCAAAACACAAGGCAAGGTAGGATTCACATGTCCATCAGGTCAAGCGCCCATTACAGACGCAATGGGGCCAAATTATTGAACATAAAAACGTTTGGTGATCATGATGCCATTGATGCGTTGATTCACCAAGTCAAGTCTATATAGACCATAAAAACAAAAAAATTATTAAAGCAGAGTTTCTCTGAATCGATCTTCACTAGCAATTCATGCCGGTTTCCGAAGTCCAGACGCAATTATTTGTGCTAGCTCCCAGTACTTTCCTGGCAAGTAGTCACACTAATGGCTGGAAATGTCAACATCTCTCAATGAACAATTAACTTTAAACCAACTTAAGATGAGTTGATTATGTGGATATATGGATGAAACTTCACAATGCTTCATTTGATTGGATGAAATTTCGCAACAGCATCACAGGTATAGCAAAAGTAATCGAGTATCTACACCAAGGGTGCGACCAGAGGATCCTCCACTTTGATATCAAGCCTCATAATATCTTGTTAGACAATGACTTCAATCCGAAAATCTCCGACTTTGGTCTAGCCAAACTCTGTTCCAAGGAAGACAGTCATATATCTATGACTGCTGCTAGAGGCACCATAGGAAAGAAACTACTCTTACATCTAGCAACAATGAGGTCTACTTTCCTGAATTGATTTATAAGTCTCTAATTCGAGGAGAAGAGTTGAATTTGGAGCTAACTGATGATGGGGATGCTAAAATTGCTAAGAGGCTAGCAATTGTGGCACTTTGGTGCATCCAGTGGTACCCGGTGAATCGCCCTTCCATGAAAGCAGTTGTTAGAATGCTAGAAGGAGCATCTGAAAGCTTGATCATGCCACCAAATCCGTTCGCTTCCACAACTCCAGCAGAACCAACAACAGCATTTCCAACTTAATTAATTTGCCCCACATGTTATTCTACTTATCTGTAACACCAATAAAGATATACCTTCTAATGCTAAAGGTTAGGCCAGTATAAGTTCTGAGGTTTATCAATCTAGAGATTTCGAAAGGGAACTCCTCCATTGATGTTTTAGATCAAAATTTTGGGTGCAAGGACCTAAGTTAAACTTACTAGGCATGCAAAAGAAAAGTCACAGAAACCCTTTTGAGGTATTTGAAATAGGTTACGGGTTTAGCTAACCACTGTTCCTGGCAATCTGAGAAAATCAATCCAGAATAACTATACTTTATGTGGACTTGGAATTCCAAGAGGCAAACTTGACCCGATTAACTTGAAATTTCAATGACAATGAGAGATTTATCAAAATAAATCATATATTATAGTTGATTCAGACTTCAAAGAAGAATAGTTGAATAATTCTGTAGGTACTAGGAAATTTGTACTTACCAGTAGTTCGAAATTGACACAAAACTGCGGTGGTCTCCGCATGGCTTCACTGTAAATCCGATCCTGTCAGTTTAGAGAATTAGAGGTGGTACACTGAAAACAGAAAGAGACAGAAGAGAGGGTCGAAGTTGAAATGTTGAACCTTAGATTTTCCTTTTAAAGGTGGGACCCTCCTGCTCGCGTAGGCCCACTACCCTATCAACCGCCTAAACTTAATCAGGCTCCGCCTAGCCCGCTTTTTGTCTATGTTTCGCGCAGCCCGCGCAGGCCCACTATCAATCAACCGCCTAGACGTAACCGGGCTCCGCTTAGCCCGCATTGGCCCAGTTTGCCCATGTTTCCGCCAGCCCACTTTTTTTTTCTTTTCTTCTTTTTTTTTTAAGCGCGAGCCGGACAATCTTTTCCACCCTTAAATATTTTTCAGTGGCTGCAAACTGAAAATGGCTAGCATCACATGATCATCACGAACTAAAGAGTAAAATATCGACGATCATGAAAATTTTAATTGGTCGAAAAAATAAAATCTTAATGGATATATCGAGATAATATTAAATATCGATGAAATTTTTTTTAAATTTTATCTAAAAGTTGTATATTCGACTAAAAATAAACTTAATATAAAATATTAGAAACATATAAAAATTAATATCGATAATCGTAAAAAACAAAAATTTTAAGAAAATATCAAGAATATTTTAGATATTTTACTCCTTGATCACAACACTCTTTCAAAAAATGGCTTCTCTTCTCTTCTCTTCCTCCAACCTCTCACCCATCTCTCTTCCTCCACCACCCTCCTCTTTCTCCGAAATCCCACACCACGTCCCCACTTCAACCTTCCTTAGACCCAAAGCCCTCACATTCAAACCCCTCACCATTTCTTTCTCCCTCGCCGAATCCGACTCCCCTAAATCTTTGCAACCCGAAACACGAACCGTCCTCCAAGACCTCGCTGTAATCACCCCATCTCCCAGACGATCTCTCAATGCCCATCAAGTTGTTCGCGTTTGCTTGGTTTTGATTTCGAATAATAATGTTTGTTCATTTTTGTTACAGCTTTGATCTTCCTCCGGACTACTTTGCTAAGCTCTCCAATGATCTTTTTCTCGATGTAAGTTGCAATTTGATGACTTTTGTAACGAACCCAGACCCCAGTTGTGTTAAAAAGATAGCTGAGAAAGTGTTTGAATTTTTGTTTGTGGATATGTGTGAAGCTGAACGATGCTGCTTTTGACCTTTCAAATGGAAAGATCATCGACGAGGTTAGCTATATGTGCTGTTTTTCTTAGCTCTGGCTCTACATTTTTGAATTGGTTATGGTTTCAATTTGGTGTGAACTGTGAAGCAATATAAACAAGGTTTGAAATGGATGGATAAACTTCACTTTTGGCCCCCTAAAATTTCCCCCAAATTTTCAAGGTTATACTGCTTTGTTGAATCAATTCTCGGTCTGAATTTGTTATCTTGTGCGAGAATGGTATATTTGTAGGTTTGAAAGGACTAGTATGCTGGATATTCTTACCCTAGAAGCTTATATTCTTCCATGTTATTACTGTATATAGTAACCTAAGATTTAAAGTATGGCCATTTTTTGTTTACTGCTTCTTAAGAACCCTGTTAGTTGTATGCCCTGTAAGCATACCTGAAGATTAGAAAAAATCAGGATTGGTAGATAACGTTACAGGGTTCTCAGCCATATTACTGACTGATCTAGTTAAACATCCTTTCTTCATCCATATGCATAACCCATTCTTTAGCGAGAAGGGTATATTCATAGGCATCAAAGGCCTAGTATGATGGATATTCTTATTGGATCGAGAAGTTTATATTCTTCCATGATAGCACTTTGTGTTAATCATTTTGTTTAGTGCTTTTTAAGATCCCTGTTAATTGTATTCCTGCAAGCATACTTGGATTAGAATATATGAAGAATCAATACATAAAGAGAGACTATTACAGGTTTTCAGCCATATTACTGTCTGATCTACCCATGGAAAGTTAAGCCAAAACTCTTGTTAATCATCCTATTCCGCATTGATGTGTAACCCATTCTGGCTGGATTTATTGCTCAGACACCCCTCTGGATATTGCAACTTAAGATAATCAAAAGAGCTGCTGTTCATCCTAACATTTCCCCCAATTTTCAAGTTCATTCAATCAATTATCAGTCTAAATTTGTTATCATCCTATGTGAATACAGAATCAACCCGGAAGAAATGATTTAGGATCAGGGAGAGAAAGAAGACCAGAAAATGTAATGGTATAACTCTATCATGTTAGGGAATATTGAAAGTAGAAAAGGTCAGACTTACCATGCTTCAAGTATCCAAGAAAACCTGGAAATACATTAGTACAGTCAGTAAGAGTGAAGAAGGAATATGATATACAGAATTAGCTTGTCAAACTGATAAAAACATACTCCCAATAGAAGGATTGAAATAGTCTGTAGCAGTACTTGTGGGACAAGACCATACCATGAAATCTGAAAGCCCTTTCTCAACTCATTGCCGGTGAAGGAAAATGAAAGGTCACCATTACGAGGTTTGTCTATCAGGATGATGGAGGTGAAATTACAGGAAGGTAGGAGATGAGATGCATCATTTCCCAGCTTAACATAAGAATATGTAGTAGATGACCCGGGGGACGAGCTGTTACTGCAATTAACTTTTATGTAGTATGGGGCTTCAACTTTTGACAGGCAAACAGCCCCATTGAATCTACATGATATGAGATCACATTGGTTCTTTAAATGTTCACTGCAGGTGTGCCAACGGTGGCAATAAGTTGGATTGAGATGCAATGCCCCATTCCCGGGCAAATTGAGCATAGAAAAGTTGCTAAGGTTGGAGGATAAGATGGACCAAGTCGAGAGCGTGTCTTGGTTAAGTTTAGAATTGTTAATCTCATGTCTGGCCTTGAAGATTCATTAGAAAGCTCTAGTAGAATATAACTCTATAGCAAAGGGTTTACAAAATACACAATGGATCTTTCCGATTCATGGTAAGTGGATCCTTCCGATTCATGGTTAGTCTATTATTTTTCGGTTCAAAAACTCAGGAAAGACGGTTCTGCACCATCTTGAGTTGAATGTGCATACACTTGATGAACAATTAAAGCTTCCACCTTCCCATATGTTTTGATTGTTTCCCAACACCAAATTTGCTACAAAAGGTGGAGGCTGCGCTCTGATTCAATGATAATCTTTGCATTGATGGGGAGCTAATTTGCTTTCCAACCATTACTGGATATTTGAAGGATGAATAAACCTGAAATCAAAGTCCAACAAATTACTCTCGACCAAAATCTCAAACGATCATAATCAAGTTTCATTCTCTCCCAGTGCAGCAGCTTCAGATGTACACAAGTACACAGCAACACCGTGTTCGACTTTTCTGTTTTGACTTTAATTACAGTAAAACCTTAAAAAGGCAGCAGCAAATTGTTTAAGTAGGTCACCTCCACCAGTTGAAGTGCTCACGTTTTCTGAACATCAGAAAGTGTCTACTTGTCGCCGGAAAATCTAACCTTTCCTGCTTCCTTGATTGGAACTCACCGCATCTTACGTCAACCCAATCAGGTATCACCTTTCGTTCCCGTTCTTTGTTCTCGACTGATTTGCTATGTTCTTGAACTCCCACTAAACCCTGATACAAGTGTTGGTTCTGTTTTCTAACGTAAAACTCGGTATCTTCGGTGGAACTTAAACATGGGTTTTGAGTTGGTTTGATGTTTGTTGCAGAATCTAATGGGGCCTAGATGGAAAGGAAAGGGCTTCAAGGCTAAAGCACTAGCAGACCCCATGTCAAAGATAGTACTGAAGCTTCAGTCTTCTCTAAATCAATCAAACTGTGAAGGGTTGCTATGTGGGAGTAGTGTGCTTCTCTCAGTGGAAGCAGAACAAGCTGATCTCCCCAACCGTTCGTGCTTCGGCGTAGCCATGGTTACTGCTGAGAAGGATAAGCAGTGGTTTGAGTTGAGTTTGGAAGAGGGCATTTATCTGAGCTATGCTCTAAGATGCCTCAGGATAGTTGAAGATAAATGTGTGAAGAGTGAGGAGCAGCTATGGGAGTGTATGAAGTCTAGGAATGCATTGTTTTCCTATTATTATTGTAAGGCGTATTGTGATAAGAGCATAAAATGCGATGAT
This sequence comes from Fragaria nilgerrensis, assembly GCA_010134655.1. Lineage (NCBI taxonomy): Eukaryota > Viridiplantae > Streptophyta > Magnoliopsida > Rosales > Rosaceae > Fragaria > Fragaria nilgerrensis. Next base: position 1,008,625 of record CM020982.1, on the reverse strand, counting down.
TTTATAGTTTAACCTTTGCATTTAACTTAGCTATTTTCCTTTAAAAAGATTGTTTTAACTTTGTTATTTTCTTAGGTACTTCGTGGAGTAAGATAATGCAAATATGTGTTCAACTGATGTGAGCAAGGCTTCCAATACGAAGTAGAGATGTCAAGGATGGAGTTTGATCATTCACATGGTCAAAAATATCAAGGAAAGGCGATGGAACCACTTCACCAAAATAGAAGCTGTAAACGCAAAAAGCTGAAAACTGGTTTATGCTTATTTTCTCCGGTTTTCAAGGCCTATTTCCATGAGGTTCCGAGAATGTTTTCACTGAGATTACTGCCCAGATTTGTAGAGGTGCGTTTGTAAATCAATTTGGACTCAAGAATCATCCAAATCGGTGATGAAATCATGGAGTTATGAAGCGTCGAAGTTGGACAGAAAATCAGCAGTTCCGGAAAAGCTGTGCAGCAGTCAAGTTCGAGGCAGTGTTTGGGCTGGATTCTGAGAAGATTTCTTGGGGGTTTTTGCACGATTTTGAAGAGTGACATCATTAATATAATTTTTCCAAAAGCCAAGCCCAGATTATATATGAAAGACATTCAAAAGATAGCCCAAACATGGATTCTAATCAAAGAAGGAAACATAGTTTGAAAAGGAAGCTTTGAAGACTTGGAGACTATTTAAGGCAAAACCCTAATACCATAATGTTTTTTTCTCTAAGCCATCATATGGGAAGAGGGAGCCATCAAGAACTCAAGGAGAAGAAGTAAAGTTCAGAGCCCAGAAGAGATCGATCTCTCGACTCAGAAAATCGATCTTTTCCCTTGTTTTTCATCTTTCGTATTTTCTTTTCTTCCCGAATCTTATGAAATTCTCTGGTGTGCTTTCAAAGATGATGAGTAACTAATTTTCCCTTAGTTAGGGGCTGCTTCCAAGCCCTAGACATGGTGTAACTATGAAGTTGGCGTTTATTTAATTTGTTCCATAGATTTCGGATATTCATTGGTTTATCGTTATATCATTGATCAACTTTGTATGTTTATTGATGGTGGCCAACATTAGTATGCATGCTAGGTTGTAAAGCTATGAATGTTTTGTATGATCATCATGTCTACTAGCATTCTAGAGTAGCGAGTGAGTGACTTGAGCCCATTCATATAAATCAATGTCTAGGTAGATTAGGACAACATCAGTACCGACATTGTCTAGCCTTATTCATAATCTTTTAGACCTTAATGACTTCTAGGTGAGAGCTATGCGAGAACATCACTCTAGGCTCCATTCTAAATGCTAAGTTAAGTTGAAAACATCATTCTCTTAACATACCAAGTAAGAAAGATTGATAAGTTAAGTTCAACACATCATTGGCTTAGCTTGAGTAAGGATATCCGAATGAATTGAACATGTTAGTAAACACATCATAGGTGTAATCATTGTCTAGTGGTGAGGAGTAGTTCCTAACTAGTTTTTGTTATTTGATTTCCAAAACCAAAATCCCAAAATTTAGTTTTCTGTTTTTGAGCATTCTGTCTGTCATATTTCTGAATTTTGTTAGCATAGCAAAACTACACAGTTTTCCCCCAAATTTTGTGTGTGTCTTCGTCAGTGTGTCTAGTTTCTCCAGATTTAATTTCGTAATTTTTCGTTGGGTCTAGCTATAGGACACCAGACAAAGATGAAAATAAAACCTATAGCTAGACCCAACAAAAAATTACGAAATTAAATCTGAAGAAACTAGACACACTGACGAAGACACACACAAAATTTGGGGGAAAACTGTGTAGTTTTGCTATGCTAACAAAATTCAGAAATATGACAGACAGAATGCTCAAAAACAGAAAACTAAATTTTGGGATTTTGGTTTTGGAAATCAAATAACAAAAACTAGTTAGGAACTACTCCTCACCACTAGACAATGATTACACCTATGATGTGTTTACTAACATGTTCAATTCATTCGGATATCCTTACTCAAGCTAAGCCAATGATGTGTTGAACTTAACTTATCAATCTTTCTTACTTGGTATGTTAAGAGAATGATGTTTTCAACTTAACTTAGCATTTAGAATGGAGCCTAGAGTGATGTTCTCGCATAGCTCTCACCTAGAAGTCATTAAGGTCTAAAAGATTATGAATAAGGCTAGACAATGTCGGTACTGATGTTGTCCTAATCTACCTAGACATTGATTTATATGAATGGGCTCAAGTCACTCACTCGCTACTCTAGAATGCTAGTAGACATGATGATCATACAAAACATTCATAGCTTTACAACCTAGCATGCATACTAATGTTGGCCACCATCAATAAACATACAAAGTTGATCAATGATATAACGATAAACCAATGAATATCCGAAATCTATGGAACAAATTAAATAAACGCCAACTTCATAGTTACACCATGTCTAGGGCTTGGAAGCAGCCCCTAACTAAGGGAAAATTAGTTACTCATCATCTTTGAAAGCACACCAGAGAATTTCATAAGATTCGGGAAGAAAAGAAAATACGAAAGATGAAAAACAAGGGAAAAGATCGATTTTCTGAGTCGAGAGATCGATCTCTTCTGGGCTCTGAACTTTACTTCTTCTCCTTGAGTTCTTGATGGCTCCCTCTTCCCATATGATGGCTTAGAGAAAAAAACATTATGGTATTAGGGTTTTGCCTTAAATAGTCTCCAAGTCTTCAAAGCTTCCTTTTCAAACTATGTTTCCTTCTTTGATTAGAATCCATGTTTGGGCTATCTTTTGAATGTCTTCCATATATAATCTGGGCTTGGCTTTTGGGAAAATTATATTAATGATGTCACTCTTCAAAATCGTGCAAAAACCCCCAAGAAATCTTCTCAGAATCCAGCCCAAACACTGCCTCGAACTTGACTGCTGCACAGCTTTTCCGGAACTGCTGATTTTCTGTCCAACTTCGACGCTTCATAACTCCATGATTTCATCACCGATTTGGATGATTATTGAGTCCAAATTGATTTACAAACGCACCTCTACAAATCTGGGCAGTAATCTCAGTGAAAACATTCTCGGAACCTCATGGAAATAGGCCTTGAAAACCGGAGAAAATAAGCATAAACCAGTTTTCAGCTTTTTGCGTTTACAGCTTCTATTTTGGTGAAGTGGTTCCATCGCCTTTCCTTGATATTTTTGACCATGTGAATGATCAAACTCCATCCTTGACATCTCTACTTCGTATTGGAAGCCTTGCTCACATCAGTTGAACACATATTTGCATTATCTTACTCCACGAAGTACCTAAGAAAATAACAAAGTTAAAACAATCTTTTTAAAGGAAAATAGCTAAGTTAAATGCAAAGGTTAAACTATAAAATCATCGCATTTTATGCTCTTATCATATTGTCATCTTAGGATGAAGAATTGGGTTGTTATGTCGGGGATTACATATGGTGCGGACTTTGTTGCTTACCGTCATCATCCACAGTTGGTACATTCTGAATATGCAGTGATTGTGTCCTCAGAGGAGGGTGGTGCAAGTAATCGATTGAAGGTGTGGTCTGATGTGCATTGCGCTACTCGGCTTTGTGGAGGTGTGGCAAAGACATTACTGGTTCTTGATATCAGTAGAAATGGTCATGGTGCAGACTCTCCATCGTGTTTGGAGATGTATACTATCAGGGAGCACACGATCACAAGGAAGAGATTTAGTACTTTTTGATTGCTGCTATCAAGTTAGAGGTATGCCTTCCTATTCGGCAGAATGAGCAATTATTTGTTTGTTTAAAAAAAATAAAAATTGCTATCAATATATTGCTGCTCAGGATTTAGTTATCCTAATTCGTAAATCGTAATCATTCTTAAAACTTCCCTATAGGAATTGATGAATTTAATCATTTTCAGCACATCTGTACATTGCTTTTTTTAAAACCGACTCTACAAATGGAACATAAAAAGAGGAATAAATATGGTAGAGAGCTCTTAGTAGCAACTGGTGCTTTGAGTACCTGTAGTTCTTCCAAGGATATGAGATATTACAAGCTAACTAGGCTTTTAGGCACTAGACTAATCTTAGATTACGATATTGCTAAGAAACTAGCGATTGTTGCACCTTGGTGCATCCAGTGGTACCCAGAGAATCGTCCTTTTATGAATGCAGTTGATAGAATGCTAGAAGCAGCCTGTGCAAGCTTGATCATGCCACCAAATCCCTTCCCTTGATCAGAGAACAACTGTGGAATAACTAAATGTTTTGTCTTCAGGACAGATAATTAAATATTTTTTTTTAGAAAAGACAAATAATTAAATGTTGTATGATGTTTCCGTTGAACAATGAACTAGTACTTCTTTTGGATTTCGGGTCTTAACTCATAAAATAGCCGAGAAATATTAGTTCTTCTTTTTGGAAAAGAAATATTAAGCCTGAGTATAAATATAAACAGGGAGCTTCATAAGAATAACAGGAATAACAGACAGAAGTTTGAGACTAGTAAGCATTGACTTACTTAAAACATGAAACTCGTAGAATCACATTGATTAAAGACAGAAGTTTGATTAAGCTTTTATTGACCTATCATTCAAAGTTTTTATTGAAATGAAGCTTAAGAAGAGGCATAAAGGTATAAAACTATAAATAGGGCATTAATTGCATTCCCCTCACACCATGGAAGTAGATTCTGTAGCAATCTGTGGCACGATAGATACCTCTTCAATATCTGTCTCATCGCTGTCATCAGGTACATCCTCAGTTGGCATCTGTTGGGGACAATAGAACGGTTTTGGAGGCATTTGCAAGACTTGATCTTCAGCTTCAAGCATCTCTAAAACCTTGGTCATCGACGGGCGGTCCATAGGCCTAAGTTGTATGCACCACAAAGCAACCATAATCATCTTCTTGGCTATTTTAGTATCATTTTCACAGGCATCCTCAATCTCAATGTTCAATCCCTTTTCCAGTTGATCATAAATCCATGAAGGGAAGTATATTTGACTCGAATGTTCTGCATATGCATTCAAGTTTTTCCTCCTCCCTGCCATTTCCAGCAACAACATTCCGAAGCTGTAAACATCAGCTTTGTAGGAAACACCACCAATAGTTTTGTAGAACATTTCTGGAGCTATATATCCCATTGTGCCTCTTGCTGCAGTGACAGAAATTGTGTTATGATCTCTAGGGTAGAACCTTGCAAGCCCGAAGTCTGAAATTTTTGACTTAAAGTTACGGTCGAGGAGGATGTTGTGGGGCTTTATATCAAAATGCAGAATTTGGATATCACATCCCTGGTGTAGATATTCAATTGCACGAGCCACTCCTAGAGCTATCTCATGCATTCTATCCCAGCTTAGAGTAAGATTTTTTCCTGCACCCCCTAATATATATTTGTCGAGGGATCCATTAGGCATGAAATCATAAACAAGAGCTCTTTTGCATCCCTCGGAACAGAATCCAACTAGTTGAACCACATTGACATGATGAATTCTTCCAATTGTGGCAACTTCACTGATGAAATCTTGCCCTTTACCTTTGGAATCATTCAACATCTTTACTGCGACAAGATGACCATTTGATAGCTCTCCTTTACAAACCGAGCCAAAACCTCCCTGACCAAGTTTATCTTTGAATTCATTTGTAACCCTCTTAATTTCTGAATATGAATACCTGCTTGGCATAAGATTCTTGTATGCATCCAAGAATTCTTCAACAGCCTGATCATCCTTCAGGAACTTTTTCCAATTGCCCGGACTGAGTTTGTTTCTAAAAGCAGTTGCTACTTTCTTAATATCCGAGTATGAATACCTTCTCTGCATAAGACTCTTGCATGTATTTGAGAATTCTTCGACTGCATTTTCATTCAGGAACTTCTTCCAATACAGTTTGTAGCTCCAGAAAACTAGCAAAACGATGATGCCAAGTGTTGTTCGTACACTTACACTCAATCCTGTCATAGAAATCCAGGTAGTTTGTTAGGAAGTTCATCCTGAAATAAAAACTTCAAACCCCATATATGCAGGGGTGGTTTCTGAAAGGCTTAAAAATTTAAAATGGGCTTACCAGTGATCTTGGCGAGTTGTATAAAACCTATGTGAATACATAATCAACCAAGAGGAAATTGGTTAGGATCAGGAAAGGTAATGCCATAAGTCTATCTTGTTTGGGAATATAGAAAGCGAGTAGTAATAAGTAGAAAAAGTCAGACTTACGATGTTTCACGTATTCACGAAAACCTGGAAATACATTTGGACAGTCAATAACAGAGTGAAGAAGTAATAAGATAGACAAAATTAGTTTGTCAAACTGATCATACTCACAATGGAGGGACTGGAGTCGCCCGTAGCAGTATTCTGGGAGAAAATATCGCCATGAAAGCCGAAAACCATTTCTCAACTCATCGCGGATGAAAGAAAATGAAAGTTCATCATTACCAGGTTCGTATAATGTAAAAGGGATGATGGTGGTGATATTACAAGATTGTAGAAGATGAGACACACCATTTCCCAGCTTGATATAAGAATATGTAGTAGATGACCACGACGATGAGCTATTACTGCAATTGATTTTTATGTAGTCTGGGGACTCAACTTTCGACCGGCAATCATAGAACGTAGCAGCAGACTCATCAAACTCAGACGACCAGTACATATATGGTTCGTAGTAACTGTCTGTCATGCTAAAGTTATCTGTTGTTAAACGGTGAATCGGCCTAAAGGGGCAAGTATCCCTTAGAAGACCAGGATCCACAACCTGTATTGTTGTCTGTTCATAATCGATTCCAACGACATAATATGTACCATTAAAAAGCTTGAAAATGGTACGATTATGCTCACATGAAAGTTCAACCGGATGGTTTAGACAATGTTTAGCAGAAGTACTGTTACTTTTCAAGCGAAACGGGTACCTAAAGTCATGAAGAACCCCACAAGAAGCCTGCTGACAGTCCTTTCCTGCCATGGCGTTGTCGGGATAAATTGCAAAGCAAATAAGAACACAAGTTATGAGAATAAATTTTTTTGACATCTTTGGAGAGCCTGATACTTGGGAGGAAAATAAAGGAAGAACACGCTGCATTTTTGCTGGACTACAGAAAGATTCAAGGTAGGAATAGGATCCATACTTGGAAGGAAGAAGCTTGGACCCTTCTGCGCCATGCACTTGCCAAGGAAGCTACACTGGCAGTGCTTAGAGTAATACCACCATTGACTTAACAAGCCTAGTGTATTACATTATGCAGCTTTCAGCCACCCAAATGGAACATAAGGGACTTAAATACTATAATCTTATAAGGCATATTAATCAACCAAAGACTAGCATATTATATGTAGATAGATATGACCAACTGTTTCATACATGCTAAGAGCCTAAGAGAGTAAACTAGTTAAGATGAAGATCCTGCCTCTGCTTTTCTTGCTTGTAATTGTGTTCCCCATTATTGTTAAACCAATTAGCAAAGCAGCGGATGATCACAACTGTCCGGTTGAAAGTTGTGGGCATGATGGTCCGCTTATCCAGTTTCCATTCCGTCTACAACACTATCCCCTTCATTGCGGCCATCCACAGTTTGAGGTTTCCTGCAGCAGCTTCAGCAACCTGACCATGATGAAGCTCTCCTCATCATCAGGATTCTTTCTAATACAAAAAATCGATTACGAGAGAAAACAGTTTCGTGCGTATGATGAGGATGGTTGCCTCCCGGGACGCCTTCTTAATGTCACCCTCTCCTTCTCACTCTTTCAACCAGCATACATGATGTACAAAAACTATTGCGGTCCCTATGACAATTACGAAAGCAATATGTTCAACATGACTTTGTTAAATTGTACCACGGCACAAAATATGAGCGAACCCATCACACCATCTGACAGATTTTGGAAGTACAGGGTGATCAAATGTCTCAGTATCCCAGGGCATTATCAAGTTCTAGCCACTACTCCATCTTTTACTACAACGGACTTGCCGGTAGACGGTCCTTGCTCTACTTTGCCAGCACTCCTTCTTCCAGTCCTACTTACACAGGTTGATAATATGTATCGTTGCGAGCTGGACACTGGTTTTCTGCTGGAATGGAGTGAATGGAGATTCCCAGAATGTCAAAACTGTAGAGGACCCTGCTATTTCAATTACAGCAGCAATCAAGACCTGGAGTGTTATCCTCCCATTCAAAGACAAAAACACAAAGGTACATGCCTAGTGAGCTCTCCACAAAATCAGTATATATGAATGCAAAAACAAAAAGGTATCCTTAACCAATCCATCTTTACTAATGATTTCCTATTTGATTCAGGTCATGCATCAACTAGGTTTATTGTCATGGCAGTGAGCGTATGTGGTTTTGTTCTCTTGTCAACTACAGCGGTAGCCATCTTTTACCGTTTAAAACAATCAAAGAGGAGAGATGAAAAGGAGAATCGTAGAAAGATTGAAAAGTTCCTGGATGATCACAAGTCCCATGTACCAACAAGATACTCCTATGCTGATATAAAGAAGATGACAAATGGATTCAAGAAGAAGTTAGGCGAAGGCGGTTTTGGAAGTGTTTTCAGTGGAAAGCTTCCCAGTACTAATGGAGTGCCTGTTGCCGTGAAAGTACTTAAGGATTCTAAGGGGACTGGAGAAGATTTTGTTAACGAAGTGGGAACCATTGGCAGAATTCACCATGTTAATGTGGTTCGACTACTTGGGTTTTCAGCTGAAGGAGGGAAGCGTGCTCTTATTTATGAGCTCATGCCAAACGGATCCCTAGAGAAGTTCATCACATCTAAAGATCAACCTAGGGATAACAATACTTCATTTGATTGGATGAAACTTCGCAACATCATCACTGGTATAGCAAAGGGAATTGAGTATCTACACCAAGGGTGCGACCAGAGGATCCTCCACTTTGATATCAAGCCTCATAATATCTTGTTAGACCATGATTTCAATCCAAAGATCTCCGACTTTGGTCTGGCCAAACTCTGTTCCAAGGAAGACAGTCTTATATCTATAACTGCTGCCAGAGGCACTATAGGTTACGTAGCACCTGAAGTGTTTAACGGAAACTTTGGCACCATCTCCTACAAATCAGATGTGTATAGTTTCGGGATGCTAGTGCTTGAAGTTATTGGAGCTAGGGAGGAAACTGCTCTTACATCTAGCAACCGTGAGGCCTATCTTCCTGAATTGATTTATAAGTCTCTAATCACAGGAGAAGAGTTGAATTTGGAGCTAGCTGATGATGGAGATGCTCAAATTGCTAAGAGACTTGCAATTGTGGCACTTTGGTGCATCCAGTGGTACCCGGTGAATCGACCTTCCATGAAAGCAGTTGTTAGAATGCTAGAAGGACCCTATGAAAGCTTGATGGAACCAACAAAATCCATTTATTGCTTCCACAACTCATCAGATGGAACCAACAGCAACCCCATAAAGTTAAATAGTAACAATGCATGTTAACTTGCTATATGTAAGTGATTTCACTTATGCTTGTCTACATGCCTGCATTCTAAAGGTGTAATGGTGATCATGTTGATCCTACAATGATTCACTACGAATAGTTTTTTTTAACTATTGCTAATTTGTATTTCAACATTGTTTCTAGTCATCAGTTAATAATCGTCTTTTATGTGGTACGTGATGTTTTTGGTAGGAACTACCTGAATACAACATGTCATGCAGGTTAATAATGTCCACTGAAACCGTGTGAAGTGTTTCAGTGCATTCCGAGAAGTCATTCCCGAAAGCATCACAATTTTGGTGAAGATCAAATGGCAAATGCATGCACTCAAATTCATACTTTTTCACCAATGGAGTTTCGTCCAAGTTTATTTTGCTACATTATGCCCTTAAATGATGAATCCCTTGAGTCCCATACTGAAACATGGTTGCATGGTTTTGTTGCCATAAAAATTAAAATGGAAACTCTGGGAGGTCCTCTAGGCGATGTGCTAATTAAAACAATTAAAATGCATTACACAACTGCAGGTTCCATGTATAAACAAATTATAAGCTGATTAATAGACATGTAATGTGGACATTTATAATCAAAAATTCTTGCATACATACCATCCCCACGAGGAGCAGGCTTACACGGTTTTGCTCCCATGGCATCATCATGACAAATAAGTAAGCCAAAAATTAATAGCTGTAACAAAGCATGTTAACCAAACTTATATATCAGTAAGAAGGTTTAGGATCCACATGTCCATCAGGTCAAGCACCCATTACAGACGCAATGGGACCAAATTATTGAACATAAAAACGTTTGGTGACCATGATGCCATTGATGCGTTGATTCACCAAGTCAAGTCTATATAGACCATAAAAACAAAAAAGTTATTAAAGCAAAATTTCTCTGAATCGATCTTCACTAGCAATTCATGCCGGTTTCCGAAGTCCAGACGCAATTATTTGTGCTAGCTCCCAGTACTTTCCTGGCAAGTAGTCACACTAATGGCTGGAAATGTCAACATCTCTCAATGAACAATTAACTTTAAACCAACTTAAGATGAGTTGATTATGTGGATATATGGATGAGACTTCACAATGCTTCATTTGATTGGATGAAACTTCGCAATATCATCACAGGTATAGCAAGAGGAATCGAGTATCTACACCAAGGGTGCGACCAGAGGATCCCCCCACTTTGATATCAAGCCTCATAATATCTTGTTAGACAATGACTTCAATCTGAAAATCTCCGACTTTGGTCTGGCCAAACTCTGTTCCAAGGAAGACAGTCTTATATCTATGACTGCTGCTAGAGGCACCATAGGCTACATAGCACCTGAAGTGTTCAACGGAAACTTTGGAACTGTCTCCTACAAGTCAGATGTCTATAGTTTTGGGATGCTAGTGCTTGAAGTTATTGGAGCTAGGAAGGAAACTGCTCTTACATCTAGCAACAGTGAGGTCTATCTTCCTGAATTGATTTATAAGCCTCTAATTCGAGGAGAAGAGTTGAATTTGGAGCTAGCTGATGATGGAGATGCTCAAATTGCTAAGAGACTATCAATTGTGGGACTTTGGTGCATCCAGTGGTACCCGGTGAACCGCCCTTCCATGAAAGCAGTTGTTAGAATGCTAGAAGGACCCTATGAAAGCTTGATGGAACCAACAAAATCCATTTATTGCTTCCACAACTCATCAGATGGAACCAACAGCAACTCCATCAAGTTAAATAGTAACAATGCATGTTAACTTGCTATATGCAAGTGATTTCACTTATGCTTGTCTACATGCCTGCTTTCTAAAGGTGTAATGATGATCCTACAATGATTCACTACAAATAGTTTTTCAACTATTGCTAATTTGTATTTCAACATTGTTTCTAGCCATCAGTTAATAAGCTAGTACTTCACAGGAAAGGAACAATCGCCTTTTATGTGGTACATGATGTTTTTGGTAGGAACTACCTGAATACAACATGTCATGCAGGTTAATTACCACTGAAATCGTGTGAAGTGTTTCAGTGCATTCGGAGAAGTCATCCCGAAAGCATCACAATTTTGGTTAAGATCAAATGGCAAATTCATGCACTCAAATTCATACTTTTTCACCAATAATCACTATGGCGTTTCGTCCAAAGTTTATTTTGGTACAGTATGCCCATTGTCGGCATCAAATGATGAATCCCTTAATTAAGTCCAATCCAGCCCCATACTGAAACATGGTTACATGGTTTTGTTGCCATAAAAATTAAAATGGAAACTCTGGGAGGTCCAAATCTAGGCGACGTGCTAATTAAAAAATAAAATACATTACACAACTGCAGGTTCAATGTATAAACAAATTATAAGCTGATTAATAGACTTGTAATGTGGACATTTATAACCAAAAATTCTTGTATATGGATGTGCAAGTACACGACATGATCTTAGTCATTCAGAATTATTCATTTCATGCCATGCAGCATTGTATTTCACTTACACTATGGAAGTCGATTCTGTAGAATCGTCTGGCAGGATAGATACCTCTTCAATATCCGTCTCATCACTGTCATCAGGCACATCCTCCGTTGGCATCTGTTGAGGACAAAAGAAAGGTCTTGGAGCCATTTGCAGGAGTTCATCTTCACCTTCCAGCATCTCTAAAACCTTGGTCATTGAAGGGCGGTCCACAGGCATGAGTTGTATGCACCACAAAGCAACGATGATCATCTTCTTGGCTATATTCTTATCATTCTCACATGCATCCTCTATCTCAATGTTCACTCCCTTTTCCATTTGATCATAAATCCAAGAAGGGAAGTATATTTGGCTTGAATTTTGTACAAGTGCATTTAAGTTCTTCCTCCGCCCTGCCATTTCCATTAACAACATTCCAAAGCTGTAAACATCAGCTTTGCTTGAAACACCTCCAACACTTCTGTAGAACATTTCCGGAGCTATATACCCCATTGTACCTCTCACAGCAGTAACATATATAGTGTTACGATCTTTCGGGTAGAATCTTGCAAGCCCGAAGTCTGAAATTTTCGAATTGAAATTTTCATCAAGAAGAATGTTATGGGGCTTAATATCAAAATGAAGAATCTGCATATCACAGCCTTGGTGTAGATACTCAATAGCTCGAGCCACCCCCAGAGCTATCTGAAGCATTTTCTCCCAACTTAGAACAGGATTGTTTTCTTGATCTTTAAAGATATGTTTTTCTAGGGATCCATTAGGCATGAAGTCATATACAAGAGCTCTTTTTGATCCCACAGAACAGAATCCGATTAGCTGCACCACATTGATATGATGGATTCTTCCTATTGTGCCAACTTCATTGATGAAATCTTGTCCATTGCCTTTTGAACCACTCAACATCTTTACTGCAACAAGATGACCATTTGAGAGCTCTCCTTTGTAAACAGAACCAAAGCCTCCTTTTCCAAGTTCATCTTTGAAATTATTCGTCATCTTCTTAATATCCCAATAAGAATACCTGCGTGGCATAAGTTTCTTGTATGCATCCAAGAATTCCTCAACTGCATCATCCTTCTTTCTCCAGTAGCCACCATGACTGACTTTGTGTTTCAAATCAAGTGTCATCGTCGTAATGTCCGAGTATGCAAACCTTCCTAATAAGGTTTCTCTATAGTTTGCCCGACTGACTTCGTTTTTGACATCAATGACCATCTTCTTTATATCTGAGTAGGATAAGCTTCTTATCCTTTTCCAGTATTCTCTGGCTTTATTTTTGCAAGCAATTGCCATCTTCTTGATATCTGAGTATGAATACCGTCTTTGCATACGTTTCTTGCATGCCTTGAAGAATTTTTCAACTACATCTTCCTTTAGGAACTTTTTCCAATACTTTTTATAGCTCCAGACAACCAGTAAAACAACAAAGCCGAGAATCATTCGTGTCATCAGACTCCATCCTGCCATAAGAACACAGTAAGGTACCGAAAGTTAACCCTATTTAAAACTCTAAAACCGATTTTGGATTGCTGGTTCGAAAACAACAAATACTTAAACAGTTAAATGTCAGACTCAGCTCCCCGAAGGCATCTCAGATAACTAATCATGTATTGATGGTGAATCCATTCATTTTATGTCTAAATGACTACTTGCGTAGTAGTTGTTGAAAGTGGATAGCCAGCAGTATGTGTCAAGCTAGTATTTCATTTTTCATAGGATTAATTACAAAACACCACCCGAACTATAATGTTATTTTCATTTTCATACCTAATTATCAAAAACTTGTATTTTCATACCCGAAGTTTCATTCCGTTAGCATTTTGATACCCTGACCACTAACACCGTTAAATTTTGAGGGCATTTTCATCATTTCAATAAATATATCATTTTTCACATTTACTTTAACAAAATAATTTATTTTTTGAGGTTATCAAATACAAATAAAACAATTTACTTTAGCAAAAATATTCAAAAAAAAACTCTAAAATTAAATATTTAATTTTGCAACAATAGTGATAAAAATTAGTAAAACTCTTGTATGTATATATATTTTTGGAGTTACATGTTAAGCAAAAAATAATAATAATAATTAAAATATATAATTAAAATAAATTATATCGAGAAAATATCGAATATCGATCGATGGAAATTCTATCAAATTTTACATAAACATGGTATATTTAACCAAAATTTGTTTTATTCTAAAGTAAATTGTTTTATTTGTATTTGATAACCTCAAAAAATAAATTATTTTGTTAAAGTAAATGTGAAAAATGATATATTTATTGAAATGACGAAAATGCTCTCAAAATTTAACGGTGTTAGTGGTTAGGGTATCAAAATGCTAACGGAATGAAACTTCGGGTATGAAAATGCAAATTTTTTATAGTTAGGTATGAAAATGAAAATAACATCATAGTTCAGGTAGTGTTTTGTAATTAATTCTTTTTCATATTTCGAAAAGAACATATGTAATTGTTTAGAGAACTTACCAATAGGCTGGGCAACTGTTCCGAGACCTGCATGATAACAAAGTCAGGCAAGAAGTGATTTATGTTCCAGTATGGTAAAGAGTAGCTTCAGCATATAGCCCAAACATGAGGAGATCAAAAGTAAATGAAAGTACTAAAAGTGGTGCTAGCAAACTTACCGTCTATCAAGAACTGACGAAAACCTGCAAAATGAACAATAAAATTCAGAACAACACAAAATCACCCCTCTCAAAACCAATTAAAGAATTAATGTGAAAAACTAATTAAATCGTTGGCATAAAAAAAAAAATCCTGAAAAGACATTTCACAAAAATAAAAGAAAAAATCAGGATAAGAATATACTCACAATTGAGGGACTGGATTCTTGACCAGCAGTACTCAAGATGGACAAAACTCCTCCACGAAAGCTCAAATCCCATTCTGAACCCATCACGGATGGCAGAGAATGAAGGAACACTACTTGCACGATCAAGAATTGTAATCCCAGTCATGTTACAAGAATGAAGGTCATCGACTCCATCTTCCAGCATAATATAAGAATATGTAGCTGAGGATGATGAGGTAGTACTACTGCAATTGATTCTTACGTAATTTGGAGAATCAACTTGCGACAAACAATCAAAGAAGACTACAGACAGTACAGAGTAACGATTGAACATGTAGTATTGATTTTCCTGCTCCTGCCGTTCACTAAAATTTCTACTTGTTAGATGGTGGAGTGGCCTAAAGGGGCAAGCATCGCTTAGCAGACCAGGATCAGCAACGCGGATTGTACCTTCTCTATAATCAATACTCTGGACATAATACATACCATCAAAAAGTTTTAAAACAGTGTGATTCTGCTCGCATGAAAGTTCAGCTGGATGGCTGAGACAATTAGGATCATCAGCACCATTAATTTGCATGCGAAAAGGGTATCGAATGTCATCCAGATCCCCACAAGGAGCAGGCTTACACGGTTTCGCTCCCATCGCATCATCATGACAAATAAGAAAGCCAATAATAGCTGTAACAAAGCATGTTAACCACACTCTTCTCAGCATCATTATAAGTCTTAGGCAATCAAAGAGAAAGATAAAGAAACAGGACTTATCAGTAAGAAGGTTTAGGCGTTCTGAATCTTCAAAACCATTCCATACTGATATTAGTATGACGACAAACAAAACAAAAATGGAAAAAGCCATTGCCATCCTTTGTTTATAAACAAAACAAACAATGAGGTCTACTTTCCTGAATTGATTTATAAGTCTCTAATCCAAGGAGAAGAGTTGAATTTGGAGCTAACTGATGATGGAGATGCTAAAATTGCTAAGAGACTAGCAATTGTGGCACTTTGGTGCATCCATTAAATTGTCTATGTTGACTTTCCAAGCCATTAGTGTAACTACATTGCCAGGAAATTTCCTGGCAACAAGTAGTTACACTAATGGCTGGAAAAGTCGACATCTCAGAAAAAACCAAGGTGCTAGCTCCCAGTACACTAATGGCTGGAAATGTCAACATCTCTCAATGAACAATTAACTTTAAACCAACTTAAGATGAGTTGATTATGTGGATATATGGACTAATGAGTTGATTATAAAGAAGAAAGAGATTGGATGTATGATACACTGAGATTCTTAGCTTAAGAAAACTTAAGATGGATATCCTGTTGCTTATGTGTTTCCTTGTTTTTGTACCAAATACCGAAGCAGCTAATCATCATGTTCATCAGCACTGCCCCATTTCAAGGTGTAGCCCTGATGGTCCCCTGATCCAGTTTCCCTTCCGTCAAAAAGGTGATCCCCTTCACTGTGGAAATCCTGAGTTTGAGGTTTCTTGCGGCCAAAACAACAACACCAACGTGACAATGATTCGGCTCTCCTCATCTTCAGGGTTGTTTCCTATCCAAAAAATCGATTACAATAACAGATATTTTGATGTCTACGATGGTGGTGGTTGCATGGCGAGCCGCCTTCTTAATTTTACTATTTTTACTACATCCAGCTTGCTCTTTTATCCAGTACCTTATCACTGGAACAGTGAGAGTTCTATCCCTTGCTTTGACAATTTGGGTTCTCCCTATCCAGAATATGCACAATCCCCCTATTCAGATTCAGCTCAATCTCCCTACGCACAATCTCCCTATTCAGATTCCACTCAATCTCCCTATCCAGAATATGCGCAATCCCCCTATTCAGATTCAGCTCAATCTCCCTATCCAGAATATGCGCAATCCCCCTATTCAGATTCCGCTCAATCTCCCTATCCAGATTCTGCTCAGTTTTTCAGAGGATTTGTATTACTAAATTGTTCTACCACACAAAATGTGAGCACAAGGAGAAACTACTACATGCCAGTCAGATGTCTCAGTGTCCCAGGGCACTATCAAGTTCTTGCCGTTGAATCCTCGAGATCTATAGATGACTTGGCTGCGTTGCCGCTATCAACTTGCACTACTTTGAAAAAAAAGTTCTATCTTCCACTGAGAAGTGTAAAAGGCAGTGCTCAGGACTGTGCACCAGACAATGTTTTATTACTGGAGTGGAAACCATGGGTTTATTTCCCAGAATGTCAAAACTGCAATGGGCTGTGCGATACGGATCACAGGAGCAATCGAATGGCGTGCTATCCTCAACCGGATGAATATCCTGGATATCCTCCAGATTACTATCCCTATGGTCATGCCAATGATCAAGAACAAATGTCAAAGGCAAAGGGTATGCTGTCTAATCACATAGTTTAGAGATATGTTTTGACTTTTGAGTAGAAAAGATTTTTATTTACATTGCATTGATTTTCAGCCAAAGTGGTTTTCCTTTATCAAAATGTTTGATCACCCGAAAATAATTATTATGAATTGTAAATATTGTATAATCCATATGGTTTGAGGTCGTATGTTCAATTCTTATAGTTTTATTTTAATCTGAATTTATCATTATAGTCACGATTTTCCTTTTAAATAGTTATTCCATCAATTTTCTCAATTAGATTGCTGATGTGGCCGTTAAAATTTGTGATATTTTTAACTGACACATCAACATTTTAATGGAGAAAATTAACAGAAGGATTATCTGGAAGGAAAATCGTAACTTTAAAAAACATTCAGATTAAATGAAACCACAAGAATTGAACATATGTCAACATTCAGATCAATTGATTCAATTAACATGTTTTCTGACATTGATCCTGGTTAACGTACAACTCAGGCCATAGGTCAATTATCATAGCAGTGAGCATAGCTGGTTTTGTTCTCATATCAGCAACGGTGGTGGTAGCCATCTTGTATTATGTGAAGAAATCAGACAGGACAGAGGAAAAGGAAAACCAAATCAAGATAGAAAAGTTCCTAGATGATCACAAATTCCATGTACCAACAAGATACTCTTACGCTGATATAAAGAAGATGACAAATGGATTCAGGAAGAAGTTAGGTGACGGAGGTTTTGGAAGTGTTTTCGGTGGAAAGCTTCCAAGTAATGGAGTTCCGGTAGCCATAAAAGTCCTCAAGGATTCTAAGGGAAATGGAGATGATTTTGTTAATGAAGTGGGAACCATTGGTAGGATTCACCATGTAAACGTGGTTCGCCTACTTGGGTTTTCTGCTGAAGAAGGCAAGCGTGCTCTTATATATGAAGACATGCCAAACAGCTCTCTGGAGAAGTTTATCACATCTAAAGATAACAATGCTTCATTTGATTGGATGAAACTTCGCAACATCATCATTGGTATAGCAAAGGGAATTGAGTATCTACACCAAGGGTGCGACCAGAGGATCCTCCACTTTGATATCAAGCCTCATAATATCTTGTTAGACCATGATTTCAATCCAAAGATCTCCGACTTTGGTCTCGCCAAACTCTGTTCCAAGGAAGACAGTCTTGTATCTATGACTGCTGCTAGAGGCACCATAGGCTACATAGCACCTGAAGTGTTCAACGGAAACTTTGGCACCGTCTCCTACAAATCAGATGTGTATAGTTTCGGGATGCTAGTGCTTGAAGTTATTGGAGCTAGGAAGGAAACTGCTCTTACATCTAGCAACAGTGAGGTCTATCTTCCTGAATTGATTTATAAGTCTCTAATTCGAGGAGAAAAGTTGAATTTGGAGCTAGCTGATGATGGAGATGCTCAAATTGCTAAGAGACTAGCAATTGTGGCACTTTGGTGCATCCAGTGGTACCCGGTGAATCGACCTTCCATGAAAGGGGTTGTGAGAATGCTAGAAGGAGCATCTGAAAGCTTAATCATGCCACCAAATCCGTTCGCTTCCACAACTCAATCGGAACCAACAACAGCATTTCCAACTTAAGTTGCCCCACATTGTAGAGCAACTGATTTCAGTAATGTTATTCTACATGTGTGTAACACCAATAAAGATATACCTGCTAATGCTAATGCTAATGGCCAACTACTGAGGTTTGATGGTTTATCAATCTAGGAATTTCGAAAGCCAACTTCTCTTTAGATCAAAATTTTCGGTCCAAGGATCTGAGTTAAACTAATTATGCATGCAAATGAAAAGTCAATGGGTTCAGCTAACCAACTGTTCCCCAATCTGAGAAAACCAATTCAGAAGAACTATACTTTAACATATATGGACATGAAATTCCAAGACGCAAACATGACCCGATTACCTTCAAATTTCAATGACAATGAGAGATTTATTAGAAAATAAATCATATATTATAGTTGATTCAGACTTCAGAGAAGAATAGTTGAATAATTCTGTAGGTACTGGGAAACTTGAACTTACCAGGAGTTGGAAATTGGCGCGAAACCGCGGTGTTGGCCCCACGGCTTCACTCTATATTCGATCTGACAATGAGTACATCGTAGACCACATCGCGTAGTCGGCGAAAAAGGAGCAGCCGGTGACGGCCGAGTCTGTGTCGCCGTCGTGGAGTGCCGCCCCAGAGAGAGATGAGAGAGAGAAGAGACTCCTCCTCCGTTTCATTACTCTTTTTAAGTGGTGGACCCCTCCAGTCCGTGTTCGCACGAGCCACGTGGACCGCCTAGACCCACCTCTCGTCCGCCTAGCCCGCTTAACTCGATTCGGCGTCCAATTGACCCGCTGGGCCCATGCCACCTTCAACCGCCGAGCCGTAACTCTTCGCCACCAAGACCTCGCTGTAATCACCCCATCAACTTGTTCGCATTTGCTTGAATATTTCTCTGATTGTTTGATTGAGTTATTTTTTGATCTCCCTTCGGGCTACTTTGCGAAGCTGCCCAATGATCTTCGTCCCGATGTAAGTTGCAATTTCGTAACTTTTTTGACGAACCCAGTTAGTTGTATTAACTTGGTAAAGATGTGAATGTTGAGCTGAGAAAGTGTGTGGATTTGTGTTTCTGTTGGGTATGTGTGAAGCTGAACAATGCTGCGTTTGACCTTTCAAAAGCATGACTTCCTTAAAACATGAAACTCGTAGAGTTCACATTGATTAAATACAGAGCTCATTATTGACCTATCATTCAAAGTTTTTATTGAAATGAAGCTTAAGAAGAGGCATGAAAGTATAAATAGGGCATTAATTGCATTCCCCTCACACCATGGAAGTAGATTCTGTAGCAATCTGTGGCAGGATAGATACCTCTTCAATATCTGTCTCATCGCTGTCATCAGGTAAATCCTCAGTTGGCATCTGTTGGGGACAATAGAACGGTTTTGGAGGCATTTGCAAGACTTGATCTTCACCTTCAAGCATCTCTAAAACCTTGGTCATCGAAGGGCGGTCCACAGGCATCAGTTGTATGCACCACAAAGCAACCATGATCATCTTCTTGGCTATTTTAGTATCATTTTCACAGGCATCATCAATCTCAATGTTCAATCCCTTTTCCAGTTGATCATAAATCCATGAAGGGAAGTATATTTGGCTCGAATGTTCTGCATATGCATTCAGGTTTTTCCTCCTCCCTGCCATTTCCAGCAACAACATTCCGAAGCTATAAACATCAGCTTTGTAGGAAACACCACCAATATTTTTGTAGAACATTTCTGGAGCTATATATCCCATTGTGCCTCTTGCTGCAGTGACAGAAATTGTGTTATGATCTCTAGGGTAGAACCTTGCAAGCCCGAAGTCTGAAATTTTTGACTTAAAGTTATCGTCAAGGAGGATGTTGTGGGGCTTTATATCAAAATGCAGAATTTGGATATCACATCCCTGGTGTAGATATTCAATTGCACGAGCCACTCCTAGAGCTATCTCATGCATTCTATCCCAAGTTAGAGTAAGATTTTTTCCTGCATCCCCTAATATGTATTTGTCGAGGGATCCATTGGGCATGAAATCATAAACAAGAGCTCTTTTGCATCCCTCGGAACAGAATCCAATTAGTTGCACCACATTGACATGATGAATTCTTCCAATTGTGGCAACTTCACTGATGAAATCTTGCCCTTTACCTTTGGAATCATTCTGTCAAGAACAGAGGTATGTATGGTATAATTCCCAGATGTATTCTTCTCCGAACTGGAGGATATATATAGCAGTACAATTACCTATTGCTAAGTGTGAAAGGTAATACAATATACAATAGTAGAGCTAGGAGCTATGTATGAAAGATGATACAAAGGTCAATTAATACCACTACATTAATGCAGTAGAGATCATCTCTATAGTAGTCCAGATTTGCTGCTCTGGCCACTGTAGAAGAGTTGAATGAAGTAGCTCACTCAACACTCCCCCTCAAGTTGGGGAATAGATGTCTCGCATACTCAACTTGTCTAGTGAGCTGTGGAACACTTTTGCAGAAACGGCTTTGGTCAAAATATCAGCAAATTGATCTTCAGTAGGTTCATGTGGTATGTTAATGATTTCTGACTCCAACTTCTCCTTGATGAAATGTCAATCAACTTCGACATGTTTTGTTCTGTCATGTTGAACTGGATTGTGTGCTATATCAATGGCTACTTTATTATCACAATACAAATTCATAGCATACTTGGACTTGAATCCCAAGTTCTTCATTAAATGATGAAGCCATAACATTTCACATACTACATGAGCCATTCCTCTATATTCAGCTTTAGCACTGGATCTAACAACCACTTTTTGCTTCTTACTTCTCTATGTGACTAAATTACCTCCCACAAAGGTAAAGTAACCTGAAGTGGACCTTCTATCAGTGATGGAACCGGCCCAATCTGCATCTGTGTATCCTTCTATCTTTGTATAGTTATTTTTGGAAAACATGATCCCTTTGCCTGGATTTGTCTTTAAGTACCTCAAAATTCTGTATACTGCTTCCATGTGATCTTCACTTGGTGCGTGCATGAATTGACTTACAACGCTTACAACATATGCAATATCAGGTCGGGTATGTGAGAGATAAATCAGCTTGCCTACTAACTTTTGATATCTCTCCTTGTTAGTAGGCACTTGGTCTGGATATTCAGCTAACTTGTGATTCTGCTCCATCGGTGTATCTGCAGGTTTGCATGCAAGTAAGCTTGTCTCTACGAGTAAGTCAACCGCATACTTCCTCTGAGATAGATTAATGCCTTCATTTGATCTAGCCACTTCTATCCCCAAGAAGTATTTGAGTCCGCCAAGATCTTTCATCTCAAAAGCAGACGAAAGATGTTCTTGGAGTCTCTTCACTTCTTCTGGGTCATTACCTGTCACAATCATATCATCAACATAAATGATAAGTGCAGTAAGTTTGTCTTTCCTTCGCTTCAGAAACAATGTATGGTCAGAGTTGCTTTGTTTGTAACCAAATTGTTTCATAGATTGGCTGAATCTTCCGAACCACGCCCTCGGGGACTGCTTTAGTCCATACAACGATTTCTTCAACTTGCACACCATTCCTGCTTGTGAAGGTAGAGAGTAGCCTGGAGGTAGATCCATGTAGACTTCTTCCTTCAAGTCTCCATGCAGGAAAGCATTCTTCACATCAAACTGCTTCAGAGGTCAGTCTAAGTTAGCTGCTAATGACAGTAATACTCGAACAGTATTCATCTTGGCCACTGGTGCAAAAGTCTCCTGATAGTCAATACCATATGTCTGAGTATATCCTTTTGCAACCAATCTGGCTTTATATCTATCCAGCGTACCATCAGCCGCATACTTCAATGTATAGATCCATCTGCACCCAACTGTTCTCTTCCCTGTGGGTCTTGGCACTAGTTCCCATGTGTGGTTCTTTTGCAAGGCTTCCATTTCATCCTCCATAGCTTTAGTCCACTTAGGATCAGCTAGAGCTATCTGCACTTTATTTGGAATGACAATAGCAGATAAATGAAATACAAAAGACGCATATGACTTGGATAACCTATGGGAGGACATGTAATTGCTTATGGGATATTTGGCCTTGGCTTTAGGATCTGGTTCATATTGAGCCTTTGGTTGACCTTGATTTTTTCAGAATGGTAACTTCTGAATCCCTAAGATGTTACTTGGTTCTGTTTCAGGGTTAAGCTCAGAATTATCATGAGATTCAAACAAAAGATTATCAATTACCTCCGGATCATCCTCAGGAAGCATTGGTGTTGATAGGGTAGTAGAAGGGGAAGAAGTATTTATCTCTGTTGGTTCTGGAGTTGGCAATTGATTGACATTTTCACCGAATACAGAATCTGCTGGTAACTGGTTACTCCTTTCAACAGCTCCATGCTCAATTCTTCTCACTTCACTATTTCCATGTATCTGATTATCCACTTGATCCAAGAGACCCAAACAATCCCCTAAAGGCTGCTCTTCCTCAGCATGACTCTCCCCCTGAAGAGGAGTCTTCGGGGAAAAATATAGTTCATGTTCACAAAATGTAACATCCATTGAAACATAGGAACGTTTACTAGTGGGGTTATAACACCGATATCCTTTCTGAGTTGAAGCATAACCGATGAAAACACACTTTTCAGCACAAGCATCCAACTTAGTCCTCTTGGTTCGATGGATATGTACATAAGCTACACAACCAAAAATCTTTGGATCAAGAGCATGGGTAGGGGGTAAAGGCAAATAACTTTCAAGAGCTTGAATTGGTGTTTTTGGTAGTGGACAATTTTTCTTTGCTGTGGACTGAAGGGCTTGTGTAGGAAGTCTATTTATGAGGTATGCAGTAGTTAGGATAGCATCTCCCCAAAAATATTCCGGCATATGAGCTCCGATCAACATGGAGCGAGCAACTTCAAGAATATGGCGGTTCTTTCGTTCCACCACACCATTTTGTTGAGGGGTTTGAGGACAGGTGGTTTGATGAATGATGCCATGGGTAGCTAGATATTGGTGAAAAATGTGGTTTACATACTCTACACCATTATCCGTGCGGAGTACTTTAATGGGCTTCTGGAATTGAGTTTGGTTCATGGCATGAAAAGTCTGAAATACTGAAAAAACATCACTTTTATTTTGTAGCAAGTATATCCAACTCATTCGGGTGCAATCATCAATGAAGAGAACAAACCATTTCATTCCAGAGAGCGTTGGTGGACAAGGCCCCCAAACATCAGAGTGAACAAGATCAAATGGGGAAATACTTTTATTTGTGCTCACTGGATAGCTTACACGGTGACTCTTGCCTAAAATGCAAGTGTTGCATTTAAAGTCTGATGGTTTATTATGCTGAAATAATAAAAGGAATAGAGTTTGGAGATAACCAAATGATGGATGTCTCAATCTCTTATGCCATAACCAAATTTGTTCTTCATCGGTGGATACCTTTTTTTGAATCTGATGCACTTCACTTGCACGAAGATTACCCGCATTTGTCATCTCCATGTAGTATAATCCCCCTTCTCAATACCCCGCCCAATGATTTCCCCTGTGAGGATGTCCTGAAATATGCAACACCAAGGGTAAAGGATTACACAACAATAAAATTGTTGGGTTATTTGTTTGACAGACAGGAGATTATGGGATAAGGAAAGAACAAGTAACACAGTGTCAAGGGTAATGGAATCTGTAAGAGTGACAAACCCAGCACCAGTAATGGGGTAGGATTCACCATTGGCATTAGTTACGCCAGACTGACGAACTGGGGTTAAATGGTGAATATTGCTAGAGTTATTAGTCATATGGTCAGTTGCACCTGAATCAATTATCTACATATCTTTCCAATTAAAGGCAGAGTTGCTTGAGAGCAAAGAGACAGGTTTACCTGAAGTGGTCATGAAGGCAAAAGTGGAGTTACCAGAGTGATCACCATGAGCAGGTTCGTCAGAAGTTGTATTTGAACTCGGGTCTGGTGAAGTAATTTGGAGAGAGGCCTGGGGTTTGCCTTTGGGACAGTAGCTCTTTGGGTTCTTGTCTCCATGGGGTTAGAATGATTTCGCTTTCTCTCGTACTTCTTTTGCTTGGGCCTTCTTGTGATTGGCAATGTGATCATCCCACCAGTCAGGAAAGCCAATCAAGTAGAAACAAGTCTCTACCATATGACTAGTTGATTTGCAATGAGTGCATTTCATGGGTCCTTGAGAGGGTGATTTCAACGGAGGTGAAGATGAAGAAGGCTGGGAGCTACGAACATGTGGTGGTTTGTATTGAGCAATCATGGCTGATCCCTCATGCTTGGTGTCAGACATCATCTTTTGGAGTCTATTATGCTCAGCACTGACTTGAGAATAAGCCTCTTCTATAGAAGGCAACGGCTTTGTGTTAAGGATTCTACTCCGGACTCCATCAAGGTGAGGGTCTAGCCCGGCCAAAAAGAAATAGACACGATGCTTGGTGACCCTATTAGCCATGTAGATGATAGAATCTGTATCCTTGAGCCTGAGAGGATCCAATATGTCAAGCTCTTGCCATATTTTCTTCATATTGCTGTAGTAGCCATGAAGAGGAGCTCCATTTTGTTTGGTGGAAACCGAAGCTATTTGTAGCTCATAGTTTCGTGTATCATCTTGGGCTACTGAAAAAGTAGTTTTAACAGCATCCCAAATTTCTTTAGCTGTCTCCAAACCTTCATAATTTTCTCTGACTTCCTTGTGCATGGAACTGAGAAGCCATGCTTGAACAAGGCTATCTTCTTCAACCCAAACTTCGTAACCCTCTTCATCTTCTTCTTCAGGTGGTGCTTTCTTCTTGCCGGTGAGATAACCAAGTTTACCTCGGCCAGTGATGTTCAACTTGGCATGTTTTGACCAAGAAATAAAATTGGTGCTATCCAATTTTTCTGGAACAATAGGGCCATGATCATTGGATGACGATCGCCCTTTATGTTGAGAAGAAGATTCAGAGTTGATTGCTGATGTCTGGGATGAACTAATCGGTACTTCATCGAGAACCATGATTCAGAATTTACCAAGTAAAGAGAAGAGAAATTCGATCCTTGGGTGTTGCCTACTGCGTTGTGTTAAACGAGTGAGCTCGACGGTACAAAGATAAAATTTCTAATCTTATTACCTTTTTTTTTTTTTTTTTTTTTTTTTTTTTTTTTTTTTTTTTTTTTTTAAAGCTGACCAACTTACTAACAAAAAAGTTAGTACTGGACTTGGGCCTGAGTAAGTGGGCCAGCCCAAATGTTCTAAGTACAAAGATTGGTTTTAAGTACAAAGGTTTACTTTTGATTGCTCTCTGAAAGAACGACACAAACCACTGAGGTTCGCGACTGCCGTCTGGGATCGACGGCGCGGCGGTCTAAGGTGACGGCACGGCGGTCTGACGGCGGGACTGAGGTAGAGTGATGGAAACGGCGGCGATCGATGGAGGTCGAAGCAGCTGCGGTTTCTCTGGTCCCGACAATGGAAACAGTTCTGAGCAATCGACGGCATCGCGGTCTGAGGCGACGGCGTGCGTCTGGTCAGATGGAGGCGACGGCGTGCCTTTGATCTGATGGTTGCCTACTTCAAAGAAAAATCTGGAATTTCATTAAGACAATGAAATTCCAAACTGATCAGGTATGGTTATTGAAGAATAAATCTCTTCTTGGTATGGGTATGAGTGTGTTCGATTTTTGAGCAAAAACTTGGGTATTGGATATGTTGAAGAAACAGAGTTCTTTGGTTATAGGTACTGGGTAAGAAGGTAATAAATATGTGGATGAAGAAACAAAGTTCTTCTCTTGGGATTTTTGGCAGAGTTTCTGCTCAATCTTTGAGCAAAAAAGATTGGTATGAGTAATGGGTAATCAAAAATGGATATGATCTGGGTATGGGTATGAACTCGTGCTTGATCTTCAAGCTAGAGTTTGGTATGATTTGGGTACTGGACTACTGATATGTTTGGCAGCGGAATGTGGGTATGGGTATCGGTCTCAAGAGCATAATTGCTCTGATACCATGTCAAGAATAGAGGTATGTATGGTATAATTCCCAGATGTATTCTTCTCCGAACTGGAGGATATATATAGCAGTACAATTACCTATTGCTAAGTGTGAAAGGTAATACAATAGTAGAGCTAAGAGCTATGTATGAAAGATGATACATAGGTCAAGTAATACCACTACATTAATGCAGTAGAGATCATGTCTATAGTAGTCCAGATTTGCTGCTCTGGCCACTGTAGAAGAGTTGAATGAAGTAGCTCACTCAACACATTCAACATCTTTACTGCGACAAGATGACCATTTGATAGCTCTCCTTTATAAACCGAGCCAAAACCTCCCTGACCAAGTTTATCTTTGAAATCATTTGTAACCCTCTTAATTTCTGAATATGAATACCTGCTTGGCATAAAATTCTTGTATGCATCCAAGAATTCTTCAACAGCCTGATCATCCTTCAGGAACTTTGTCCAATTGCCCGGGCTGAGTTTGTTTCTAATAGCAGTTGCTACTTTCTTAATATCCGAGTATGAATACCTTCTCTGCATAAGACTCTTGCATGTATTTGAGAATTCTTCGACTGCATTTTCATTGAGGAACTTTTTCCAATACAGTTTGTAGCTCCAGCAAACCAGCAAAACGATGATGCCAAGTGCCATTCGTACAGTTAGACTCAATCCTGTCATAGAAATCCAGGTAGTTGTTAGGAAGTTCATTCTGAAATAAAAACTTCAAACCCGATATATGCAGCGGTGGTTTCTGAAAGGCTTAAAATGGGATTTTACCGGTGATCTTGGCGAGTTGTATAAAACCTATGTGAATACATAATCAACCAAGAGGAAATCGGTTAGCCTCAGGAAAGGTAATGCCATAATTAAGTCTCTCATGTTTGGGATATTGTAAGGGAGTACTTGCGATGTTTCACGGATTCACGAAAACCTGGAAATACATTTTGGACAGTCAATAACAGAGTGAAGAAGTTAAAAGATAGACAAAATTAGCTTGTCAAACTGATAAAAACATACTCACAATGGAGGGACTGGAGTCGCCAGTAGCAGTATTCTGGGAGAAGATAATCCCATGAAAGCCGAAAACCATTTCTCAACTGATGGCGGATGAAAGGAAATGGAGCTTCAGATTCGTAAAAGGATCCTTGGTATAACAGAAAAGGGATGATGGTGGTGATATTACAAGATTGTAGAAGATGAGACACACCATTTCCCAGTTTGATATAAGAATATGTAGATGACCACGACGATGAGCTATTACTGCAATTGATTTTTATGTAGTCTGGGGCTCAACTTTCGACCGGCAATCATAGAAGGAAGCGGTGAAGTTATCAACCTCTAAATACCAGTGATCGTCTCCTATGCTAAAGTTATCTGTTGTTAAACGGTGAATCGGTCTAAAGGGGCAAGTATCCCTTAGAAGACCAGGATCCACAACATGTATTGAGGTCTCTTCATAATTGATATCAAGGACATAATATGTACCATTAAAAAGCTTGAAAATGGTACGATTATGCTCACATGAAAGTTCAACCGGATGGTTTAGACAATGTTCAGCAGAAGTACCATTACTTTTCAAGCGAAACGGGTACCTAAAGTCATGGAGATCCCCACAAGAAGCCTGCTGACAGTCCTCTACTACCATGGCGTTGTAAGGATGAATTGCAAAGCAAATAAGAACACAAGTTATGAGAATACTTTTTGGCATCTTTGGAGAGCCTGATATTTAGAAAATAAAGGCAGAAGGCATACCATTATCAAGGTTTAATAGGCTGCATTTTTGCTGACAGAAAGATGCAAGGTAGGAATAGGATCCACACTTGGAAGGAAGAAGCTCGGACCCTTCTGTGCCGGCCATGCACTTGCCAAGAAAGCTACACTAGCCTAGAGTAATAACCACCATCCACCATTGACCCAGATAAAGCAAAATAATAATATGAGTGAACTTATATGGTTGTAGTTTTGTCATATGCAACTTTCAACCTCCCAAATGGAATATAATGGATTCAAATACTATCATGCAGACTGACTTATAAAGCATGTGAAGCCCCAAAGACCATCACATTGTATGC
Organism: Fragaria nilgerrensis; assembly: GCA_010134655.1. Classification (NCBI taxonomy): domain Eukaryota; kingdom Viridiplantae; phylum Streptophyta; class Magnoliopsida; order Rosales; family Rosaceae; genus Fragaria; species Fragaria nilgerrensis. The sequence goes on along the minus strand of CM020982.1, from coordinate 980,030 downwards.
AATTAGTTCTAACTGTTTCATACATGCTAAGAGAGTGCTAGTTACGATGAAGATGCTGCCTCTGCTTTTCTTGCTTGTAATTGTGTTCCCCATTATTGTTAAACCAATTAGCAGAGCAGCTGATGATCACAAGTGTCCGGTTCAAAGGTGTAGGCATGATGGTCCGCTTATCCAGTTTCCATTCCGTCTACAACATTATCCCTCTCACTGTGGCCATCCACAGTTTGAGGTTTCCTGCAGCAGCTTCAGCAACCTGACCATGATGAAGCTCTCCTCATCATCAGGATTCTTTCTAATACAAAAATCGATTACGAGAGAAAACAGTTTCGTGTGTATGATGAGGATGGTTGCCTCCCCGGACGCCTTCTTAATTTCACCCTCTCCTTCTCACTCTTTCAACCAGCAGACATGATTATCGAATCCCTTTGCGGTTCCTCTTACAACGATTACTATTACGAAAGCAATATATTCAACTTGACTTTATTAAATTGTACCACGGCACAAAATATGAGCGAACCCATCACACCATCTGACAGATATTGGAAGTACAGGGTGATCAAATGTCTCAGTGTCCCAGGGCATTAACAAGTTCTAGCCACTACTCCATCTTTTAGTACGACTGACTTGCCGGTAGACGGTCCTTGCTCTACTTTGCCACGACGACTCCTTCTTCCAGTCCTCCTTACACAGGTTGATAATATGTATCGTTGCCAGCTGGACACTGGTTTACTGCTGGAATGGAGTGAACGGAGATTCCCAGAATGTCAAAACTGTAGAGGACCCTGCTATTTCAATTACAGCAGCAATCAAGACCTGAAGTGTCTTCCCATTCCCAGACAAAAACACAAAGGTACATGCCTAGTGAGCTCTCCACAAAATAAGTATCTTCTGTTGAAGATGGCGCTAGAAAATATGTATGCAAAAACAAAAAGGTATATATCCTTAACTAATCCATCTTTACTAATGATTTCCTATTTGATTCAGGTCATGCATCAACTAGGTTTATTGTCATGGCAGTGAGCGTATGTGGTTTTCTTCTCTTGTCAACTACAGCGGTAGCCATCTTTTACCGTTTAAAACAATCAAAGAGGAGAGAGGAAATGGAGAATCGTAGAAAGGTTGAAAAGTTCCTGGATGATCTCAAGTCATGTACCAACAAGATACTCCTATGCTGATATAAAGAAGATGACAAATGGATTCGAGAAGAAGTTAGGCGAAGGCGGTTTTGGAAGTGTTTTCAGTGAAAAGCTTCCTAGTACTAATGGAGTGCCTGTTGCCGTGAAACTCCTCAAGGATTCTAAGGGAACTGGTGAAGATTTTGTTAACGAAGTGGGAACCATTGGCAGAATTCACCATGTCAATGTGGTTCGAGTGTTCGACTACTTGGGTTTTCAGCTGAGGGAGGGAAGCGTGCTCTTATTTATGAGCTCATGCCAAACGGATCCCTAGAGAAGTTTATCACATCTAAAGATCAACCTAGGGATAACAATACTCCATTTGATTGGATTAAACTTCGCAACATCATCACTGGTATAGCAAAGGGAATTGAGTATCTACACCAAGGGTGCGACCAGAGGATCCTCCACTTTGATATCAAGCCTCGTAATATCTTGTTAGACCATGATTTCAATCCAAAGATCTCCGACTTTGGTCTGGCCAAATTCCAAGGAAGACAGTCTTATATCTATGACTGCTGCCAGAGGCACTATAGGTTACGTAGCACCTGAAGTGTTTAACGGAAACTTTGGCACCATCTCCTACAAATCAGATGTGTATGGTTTCGGGATGCTAGTCCTTGAAGTTATTGGAGCTAGGGAGGAAACTGCTCTTACATCTAGCAAGCGTGAGGTCTATCTTCCTGAATTGATTTATAAGTCTCTAACCACAGGAGAAGAGTTGAATTTGGAGCTAGCTGATGATGGAGATGCTCAAATTGCTAAGAGACTAGCAATTGTGGCACTTTGGTGCATCCAGTGGTACCCGGTGAATCGACCTTCCATGAAAGCAGTTGTTAGAATGCTAGAAGGCCCCTATGAAAGCTTGATGGAACCAACAAAATCCATTTATTGCTTCCACAACTCATCAGATGGAACCAACAGCAACCCCATAAAGTTAAATAGTAACAATGCATGTTAACTTGCTATATGTAAGTGATTTCACTTATGCTTGTCTACATGCCTGCATTCTAAAGGTGTAATGGTGATCCTACAATGATTCACTACAAATAGTTTTTCAACTATTGCTAATTTGTATTTCAACATTGTTTCTAGCCATCAGTTAATAAGCTAGTACTTCACAGGAAAGGAACAATCGCCTTTTATGTGGTACATGATGTTTTTGGTAGGAACTACCTGAATACAACATGTCATGCAGGTTAATTACCACTGAAATCGTGTGAAGTGTTTCAGTGCATTCGGAGAAGTCATCCCGAAAGCATCACAATTTTGGTTAAGATCAAATGGCAAATTCATGCACTCAAATTCATACTTTTTCACCAATAATCACTATGGCGTTTCGTCCAAAGTTTATTTTGGTACAGTATGCCCATTGTCGGCATCAAATGATGAATCCCTTAATTAAGTCCAATCCAGCCCCATACTGAAACATGGTTACATGGTTTTGTTGCCATAAAAATTAAAATGGAAACTCTGGGAGGTCCAAATCTAGGCGACGTGCTAATTAAAAAAATAAAATACATTACACAACTGCAGGTTCAATGTATAAACAAATTATAAGCTGATTAATAGACTTGTAATGTGGACATTTATAACCAAAAATTCTTGTATATGGATGTGCAAGTACACGACATGATCTTAGTCATTCAGAATTATTCATTTCATGCCATGCAGCATTGTATTTCACTTACACTATGGAAGTCGATTCTGTAGAATCGTCTGGCAGGATAGATACCTCTTCAATATCCGTCTCATCACTGTCATCAGGCACATCCTCCGTTGGCATCTGTTGAGGACAAAAGAAAGGTCTTGGAGCCATTTGCAGGAGTTCATCTTCACCTTCCAGCATCTCTAAAACCTTGGTCATTGAAGGGCGGTCCACAGGCATGAGTTGTATGCACCACAAAGCAACCATGATCATCTTCTTGGCTATATTCTTATCATTCTCACATGCATCCTCTATCTCAATGTTCACTCCCTTTTCCATTTGATCATAAATCCAAGAAGGGAAGTATATTTGGCTTGAATTTTGTACAAGTGCATTTAAGTTCTTCCTCCGCCCTGCCATTTCCATTAACAACATTCCAAAGCTGTAAACATCAGCTTTGCTTGAAACACCTCCAACACTTCTGTAGAACATTTCCGGAGCTATATACCCCATTGTACCTCTCACAGCAGTAACATATATAGTGTTACGATCTTTCGGGTAGAATCTTGCAAGCCCGAAGTCTGAAATTTTCGAATTGAAATTTTCATCAAGAAGAATGTTATGGGGCTTAATATCAAAATGAAGAATCTGCATATCACAGCCTTGGTGTAGATACTCAATAGCTCGAGCCACCCCCAGAGCTATCTGAAGCATTTTCTCCCAACTTAGAACAGGATTGTTTTCTTGATCTTGAAAGATATGTTTTTCTAGGGATCCATTAGGCATGAAGTCATATACAAGAGCTCTTTTTGATCCCACAGAACAGAATCCGATTAGCTGCACCACATTGACATGATGGATTCTTCCTATTGTGCCAACTTCATTGATGAAATCTTGTCCATTGCCTTTGGAACCACTCAACATCTTTACTGCAACAAGATGACCATTTGAGAGCTCTCCTTTGTAAACAGAACCAAAGCCTCCTTGTCCAAGTTTATCTTTAAAATTATTCGTCATCTTATTAATATCCCAATAAGAATACCTGCGTGGCATAAGTTTCTTGTATGCATCCAAGAATTCCTCAACTTCATCATCCTTCTTTCTCCAGTAGCCACCATGACTGACTTTGTGTTTCAAATCAAGTGTCATCGTCGTAATGTCCGAGTATGCAAACCTTCCTAATAAGGTTTCTCTATAGTTTGCCTGACTGACTTTGTTTTTGACATCAATGACCATCTTCTTTATATCTGAGTAGGACAAGCTTCTTATCCTTTTCCAGTATTCTCTGGCTTTATTTTTGCAAGCAATTGCCATCTTCTTGATATCTGAGTATGAATACCGTCTTTGCATACGTTTCTTGCATGCCTTGAAGAATTTTTCAACTACATCTTCCTTTAGGAACTTTTTCCAATACTTTTTATAGCTCCAGACAACCAGTAAAACAACAAAGCCGAGAATCATTCGTGTCATCAGACTCCATCCTGCCATAAGAACACAGTAAGGTACAGAAAGTTAACCCTATTTAAAACTCTAAAACCGATTTTGGATTGCTGGTTCGAAAACAACAAATACTTAAACAGTTAGATGTCAGACTCAGCTCCCCGAAGGCATCTCAGATAACTAATCATGTATTGATGGTGAATCCATTCATTTTATGCCTAAATGACTACTTGCGTAGTAGTCGTTGAAAGTGGATAGCCAGCAGTATGTGTCAAGCTAGTATTTCATTTTTCATAGGATTAATTACAAAACACCACCCGAACTATAATGTTATTTTCATTTTCATACCTCATTATCAAAAACTTGCATTTTCATACCCGAAGTTTCATTCCGTTAGCATTTTGATACCCTGACCACTAACACCGTTAAATTTTGAGGGCATTTTCATCATTTCAATAAATATATCATTTTTCACATTTACTTTAACAAAATAATTTATTTTTTGAGGTTATCAAATACAAATAAAACAATTTACTTTAGCAAAAATATTCAAAAAAAAACTCTAAAATTAAATATTTAATTTTGCAACAATAGTGATAAAAATTAGTAAAACTCTTGTATGTATATATATTTTTGGAGTTACATGTTAAGCAAAAAATAATAATAATAATTAAAATATATAATTAAAATAAATTATATCGAGAAAATATCGAATATCGATCGATGGAAATTCTATCAAATTTTACATAAACATGGTATATTTAACCAAAATTTGTTTTATTCTAAAGTAAATTTTTTTATTTGTATTTGATAACCTCAAAAAATAAATTACTTTGTTAAAGTAAATGTGAAAAATGATATATTTATTGAAATGACGAAAATGCCCTCAAAATTTAACGGTGTTAGTGGTCAGGGTATCAAAATGCTAACGGAATGAAACTTCGGGTATGAAAATGCAAATTTTTTATAGTTAGGTATGAAAATGAAAATAACATCATAGTTCAGGTGGTGTTTTATAATTAATTCTTTTTCATATTTCGAAAAGAACATATGTAATTGTTTAGAGAACTTACCAATAGGCTGGGCAACTGTTCCGAGACCTGCATGATAACAAAGTCAGGCAAGAAGTGATTTATGTTCCAGTATGGTAAAGAGTAGCTTCAGCATATAGCCCAAACATGAGGAGATCAAAAGTAAATGAAAGTACTAAAAGTGGTGCTAGCAAACTTACCGTCTATCAAGAACTGACGAAAACCTGCAAAATGAACAATAAAATTCAGAACAACACAAAATCACCCCTCTCAAAACCTATTATAGAATTAATGTGAAAAACTGATTAAATCGTTGGCATTAAAAAAAAAAAAAAGAATCCTGAAAAGACATTTCACAAAAATAAAAGAAAAAATCAGGATAAGAATATACTCACAATTGAGGGACTGGGTTCTTGACCAGCAGTAGTCAAAATGGACAAATCTCGACCACGAAAGCTCAAATCCCATTCTCAACTCTTCACGGATGACAAATGAACGAACACTACTTGCATGATCAAGAATTGTAATCCCAGTCATGTTACAAGAATGAAGGTCATCGACTCCATCTTCCAGCATAATATAAGAATATGTAGCTGAGGATGATGAGCTAGTACTACTGCAATTGATTCTTACGTACTCTGGAGAGTCAACTTGCGACAAACAATCAAAGAAGACTACAGACAGTGCATTGTAACTGTAGAACTCGTAGTATTGATTTTCCTGCTCCAGCCATTCACTAAAATTTCTACTTGTTAGATGGTGGAGTGGCCTAAAGGGACAAGCATCGCTTAGCAGACCAGGATCAGCAACACGGATTGTACCTCCAATATAATCAATACTCTGGACATAATACATACCATCAAAAAGTTTTAAAACAGCGTGATTCTGCTCGCATGAAAGTTCAAGTGGATGGCTGAGACAATTAGGATCATCAGAACCATTAATTTTCATGCGAAAAGGGTACTGAAGGTCATCCAGATCCCCACAAGGAGCAGGCTTACACGGTTTCGCTCCCATGGCATCATCATGACAAATAAGAAAGCCAATAATAGCTGTAACAAAGCATGTTAACCACACTCTTCTCAGCATCATTATGAGTCTTAGGCAATCAAAGAGAAAGATAAAGAAACAGGACTTATCAGTAAGAAGGTTTTGGCGTTCTGAAACAGCAAAACCATTCCATACTGATTAATTCCATGGATATTAGTATGACAACACACAAAACAAAAAATAGAAAAAGCCATTGCCATCCTTTGTTTATGTTCTGTCAATTACCCAAAACACTAGGTAAGGTAGGATCCACATGGCCATCAAGTCAAGCGCCCATTACAGACGCAACGAAACCAAATTATTGACGATTAAAAACGTCATTGGTGACCATGATCCGTTGATTCACCAAGTCAAGTCTATAATAGACCATAAAAACAAAGAAATTGTTAAAGCAGAATTTCTCAGAAAAAAACCAAGGTGCTAGCTCCCAGTACTTTCCTGGCAAGTAGTTACACTACTGGCTGGAAAAGTCGACATCTCTCAATGAAAAGTAATTTAAAACCAACTTGGTCTATGTGGATATATGGACTAATGAGTTGATTATAAAGAAGAAAGAGAATGGATGTATGATACACTGAGATTCTTAGCTTAAGAAAACTTAAGATGGATATCCTGTTGCTTCTGTGTTTCCTAGTTTTTGTACCAAATACCGAAGCAGCTAATCATCATGTTCATCAGCACTGCCCCATTTCAAGGTGTAGCCCTGATGGTCCCCTGATCCAGTTTCCCTTCCGTCGAAAAGGTGATCCACTTCACTGTGGAAATCCTGAGTTTGAAGTTTCTTGCGGCCGAAACAACAACACCAACGTGACAATGATTCGTCTCTCCTCATCTTCAGGGTTGTTTCCTATCCAAAAAATTGATTACAATAACAGATATTTTGATGTCTACGATGGTGGTGGTTGCATGGCGAGCCGCCTTCTTAATTTTACTATTTTTACTACATCCAGCTTGCTCTTTTATCCAGTACCTTATCACTGGAGCAGTGAGAGTTCTATCCCTTGCGCTGACAATTTCGGTCCCGAAGCATCTCCCTATCTAGAATATGCACAATCCCCCTATTCAGATTCAGCTCAATCTCCCTACGCGCAATCTCCATATTCAGATTCCACTCAATCTCCCTATCCAGAATATGCGCAATCCCCCTATTCAGATTCAGCTCAATCTCCTTATGCACAATCCCCCTATTCAGATTCCGCTCAATCTCCCTATCCAGATTCTGCTCAGTTTTTCAAAGAATTTGTATTATTAAATTGTTCTACCACACAAAATGTGAGCACAAGGATAAACTACTACATGCCAGTCAGATGTCTCAGTGTCCCAGGGCACTATCAAGTTCTTGCCGTTGAATCCTCGAGATCTATAGATGACTTGGCTGCGTTGCCGCTATCAAATTGCACTACTTTGAAAAAAAAGTTCTATCTTCCACTGAGAAGTGTAAAAGGCAGTGCTCAGGACTGTGCACCAGACAATGTTTTATTACTGGAGTGGAAACCATGGGTTTATTTCCCAGAATGTCAAAACTGCAATGGGCTGTGCGATACGGATCACAGGAGCAATCGAATGGCGTGCTATCCTCAACCGGATGAATATCCTGGATATCCTCCAGATTACTATCCCTATGGTCATGCCAATGATCAAGAACAAATGTCAAAGGCAAAGGGTATGCTGTCTAATCACATAGTTTAGAGATATGTTTTGACTTTTGAGTAGAAAAGATTTTTATTTACATTGCATTGATTTTCAGCCAAAGTGGTTTTCCTTTATCAAAATGTTTGATCACCCGAAAATAATTATTATGAATTGTAAATATTGTATAATCCATATGGTTTGAGGTCGTATGTTCAATTCTTATAGTTTTATTTTAATCTGAATTTATCATTATAGTCACAATTTTCCTTTTAAATAGTTATTCCATCAATTTTCTCAATTAGATTGCTGATGTGGCCGTTAAAATTTGTGATATTTTTAACTGACACATCAACATTTTAATGGAGAAAATTAACAGAAGGATTATCTGGAAGGAAAATCGTAACTTTAAAAAACATTCAGATTAAATGAAACCACAAGAATTGAACATATGTCAACATTCAGATCAATTGATTCAATTAACATGTTTTCTGACATTGATCCTGGTTAACGTACAACTCAGGCCATAGGTCAATTATCATAGCAGTGAGCATAGCTGGTTTTGTTCTCATATCAGCAATGGTGGTGGTAGCCATGTTGTATTATGTGAAGAAATCAGACAGGACAGAGGAAAAGGAAAATCAAATCAAGATAGAAAAGTTCCTAGATGATCACAAATTCCATGTACCAACAAGATACTCTTACGCTGATATAAAGAAGATGACAAATGGATTCAGGAAGAAGTTAGGTGACGGAGGTTTTGGAAGTGTTTTCAGTGGAAAGCTTCCAAGTAATGGAGTTCCGGTAGCCATAAAAGTCCTCAAGGATTCCAAGGGAAATGGAGATGATTTTGTTAATGAAGTGGGAACCATTGGTAGGATTCACCATGTAAACGTGGTTCGCCTACTTGGGTTTTCTGCTGAAGAAGGCAAGCGTGCTCTTATATATGAAGACATGCCAAACAGCTCTCTGGAGAAGTTTATCACATCTAAAGATAACAATGCTTCATTTGATTGGATGAAACTTCGCAACATCATCACTGGTATAGCAAAGGGAATTGAGTATCTACACCAAGGGTGCGACCAGAGGATCCTCCACTTTGATATCAAGCCTCATAATATCTTGTTAGACCATGATTTCAATCCAAAGATCTCCGACTTTGGTCTCGCCAAACTCTGTTCCAAGGAAGACAGTCTTGTATCTATGACTGCTGCTAGAGGCACCATAGGCTACATAGCACCTGAAGTGTTCAACGGAAACTTTGGCACCGTCTCCTACAAATCAGATGTGTTTAGTTTCGGGATGCTAGTGCTTGAAGTTATTGGAGCTAGGAAGGAAACTGCTCTTACATCTAGCAACAGTGAGGTCTATCTTCCTGAATTGATTTATAAGTCTCTAATTCGAGGAGAAGAGTTGAATTTGGAGCTAGCTGATGATGGAGATGCTCAAATTGCTAAGAGACTAGCAATTGTGGCACTTTGGTGCATCCAGTGGTACCCGGTGAATCGACCTTCCATGAAAGGGGTTGTGAGAATGCTAGAAGGAGCATCTGAAAGCTTAATCATGCCACCAAATCCGTTCGCTTCCACAACTCAATCGGAACCAACAACAGCATTTCCAACTTAAGTTGCCCCACATTATAGAGCAACTGATTTCAGTAATGTTATTCTACGTGTCTGTAACACCAATAAAGATATACCTACTAATGCTAATGGCCAGTATAACTACTGAGGTTTGATGGTCTATCAATCTCCGAATTTCGAAAGCGAACTTCTCTTTAGATCAAAATTTTGGGTCTAAGGATCTTAGTTAAACTAACTATGCATGCAAATAAAAAGTCAATGGGTTCAGCTAACCAACTGTTCCTAGCAATCTGAGAAAATCAATTCAGAAGAACTATACTTTAACATATATGGACATGAAATTCCAAGACGAAAACATGACCCGATCACCTTCAAATTTCAATGACAATGAGAGATTTATTAGAATAAAAATCATCTATTATAGTTGATTCAGACTTCCGAGAAGAATAGTTGAATAATTATGTAGGTACTGGGAAACTTGGATTACCAGGAGTTGGAAATTGGAGCGAAACCGCGGTGGTGGCCCCACGGCTTCACTCTATATTCGATCTGACAATGAGTACATCGTAGACCACATCGCGTAGTCAGCGAAAAAGGAGCAGCCGGTGACGGCCGAGTCTGTGTCGCCGTCGTGGAGTGCCGCCCCAGAGAGAGATGAGAGAGAGAAGAGACTCCTCCTCCGTTTTATTACTCTTTTTAAGTGGTGGACCCCTCCAGTCCGTGTTCGCACGAGCCACGTGGACCGCCTAGACCCACCTCTCGTCCGTCTAGCCCGGTTAACCCGATTTGGCGTCCGGATTATTTTTTTAAGTGAAATTTACGCATTTTTTTTTTACAATTCACACATTTTGTCTCTTTTTTTATAAGAAATTGTCTAAATTATCTATGTTTTAATTTCTTCAAGTTGTTTAAGATATGAACATTTTAGACGTTTTCTTATAAAAAATGGAGTAAGGGTATGTGGATTGTAAAAAAATGTGTGTAAATTTCAGCCCTTTTTTTTCTCGTTTAACATTGGACCACTGACCCAAATGGGCCCACGCCTCATTCGACCGCCTAGCCATGACTTCGCCACCTAGCCAGCGTAATTCCCAGTCTGATTTTTTTTTTTCACATAAACATAAAAGAAAGCTTTGCTCTTTTTCAACCCAACATCCCAAATTCCCAATTCTTCTCTTTTCCTTTTCCACCCAAATATTTTTCAGTTCCAAAAAATTGAGTCAAAAAACTTCATTTCATTTAGATTAGGGTTTACCCTAGAACCTAAAACCCTAAAATCTCTACCTTCCAAAAGCTACAGTGAAAATGAAACTAAAAACAGAAAGATGACGGGAGAGACTAGAGAGGCTCGAAGTCGAATAAGTACGTTTCGATTTTTTTTGCTTTAATATGGGACCCTCCAGCCCGTATAGGCCCGCTAACCCAACTATCGCCTAGACGTACTCGGGCTCAGGCCCAATTATGCTTCCACCAGTCCACTTTTTTTTTTCTTTTTTTTTTTTTTTATAGCGCGCGCCAAGAAAATGGACAATTCTTTCCACCCTTAAATATTTTTCAGTGGCTGCAAACTGAAAATGGCTAGCGTTACATGATCATACAAAAATGGCTTCTCTTCTCTTCCTCCAACCTCTCACCAATCTCTCTTCCTCCACCGCCCTCGTCTTTCTCCGAAATCCCCACCACGTCCCCGCTTCGACCTCCCTTAAACCCAAACCCCTCACATTCAAAACTCTCACCACTTGTTTCTCCCTCGCCGAATCCGACTCCCCCAAATCTTTGCAACCCGAAACCCGAACCGTCCTCCAAGACCTCGCTGTAATCACCCCATCTCCCAATCAATCTCTCAATGCCCATCAAACTTGTTCGCATTATTTGCTTGGTTTTGATTTCGAATATTTTTTCTGATTGTTTGATTGAGTTATTTTTTGTGGGTTGTGTTTGCAGGACAGCTTTGATCTCCCTCCGGACTACTTTGCGAAGCTGCCCAATGATCTTCGTCTCGATGTAAGTTGCAATTTGATGACTTTTGTGACGAACCCATTTGTGTTAACTTTGTAAAGATGTGAATGTTGAGCTGAGAAAGTGTGTGAATTTGTGTTTCTGTTGGGTATGTGTGAAGCTGAACGATGCTGCTTTTGACCTTTCAAATGGAAAGATTATCGATGAGGTTAGTTATATCTGTTGTTTTTATTTGCTCTGGCTCTGCATTTTCGAATTTGGTCATGATTTCAATTTGGTGTGAAGCTATTTGAACATGGTTGATACAAATGAATGGATACACTTCACTTTTGGTCCACTAAAATTTCCACCAATATTTAGAGGTTATACTGTTTTGTTCAGTCAGTTCTCGGTATAAATTTCCTATCTTTAGTGAGAATGGTATATTTGTAGGCTTGAATGGACTAGTGTACTGGATATTCTTATCCTAGAAGCTTATATTCTTCCATGTTATTACTGTATGTAGTAGCCGAAGATGTAAAGTGTGGCCATTTTTGGTTAGTGCTTCTGAAGATCCATGTTATTTGTAAGCCCTGTAAGCGTACCTGAAAATTGGAAAACATCAAGAATTGGTGGATACCGTTACAAGGTGTTCAGTCATATTACTGTCTGATTATCCATGGAAAGTTAAGCCAATACACTTGTCAATCATCCTATTCTGCATTCATATGTATTACCCATTCTGGCCGGATTTATTGCTCAGACACCCCTCTGGAAGTCTGCATATTGCAACTTAAGATAATCAATATTTTCACCATATGGTACAAAGAGCTGCTGTTTGTTTTAAAGTTTCCCCCAAATTTTCAAGTTCATACAGTTTTCTTCAATCAATTCTGTAAATTTGTTATCTTTAGCGAGAATGGTATAGTAGTTGCCATCCTGGACTAGTATACTGGATATTCTTACTCTAAAAGCTTATATTCTTCCATGCTGGTACTGTATATACTATATAGTAGCCTAAGATGTAAAGTATGGCCATTTTTTGTTTAGTGCTTTTTAAAATCCCTATAAGCATACCTGAAGATTAGAAGATATCAAGGATCAGTACATACCATTACAGGATTTTCAACCATATTACTGTCTGATTTACTCATGGAAAGTCTTAAGCCAACACTGTTGTCAGTCATCCTATCCCGCATTCACATGTCTAACCCATTCTGACCGGATTTATTGCTCAGACACCCCTCTGGATATTGTCACTTAAGATAATCAATATTTTTCACCATATGGTTCAAAGAGCTGCTGTTCACCAATATGTTATTACTTTAGCCTTATCCTTGGTCTCTTGTTTAGCTTTCTAATTAAACGATTATGGTTTTTAATCTCTTACAGTGTGGTCAAGAATTGGGAGAGACATTGTTAAATCTATCTCGTGCATGGGAAGTAGCTGACACATCAACCTCGCATAGTTTAGCTAGCAAGCTCCCTGACTTGGAAGAATCTTTGACAAACAATGCCAAATCAGGCAATAATAGACTTATGTACTCTTGATGCTTAGATATATTTTTCAGAGATTGATTCAAAGCCTGTATCTATTTTGTTATAGCACTTGGGAAGCGTTTGGTTTCTGCTGGTAGAAGGTTCCAGTCTATGGGCCTGTATGGTCAAGGCGAACTGCAAAAGGTGTGTTACAATACTTTCAATTAAGTAAGTAGTTTTGGAACAGATCTATGTGGAATTGGGGATCCAAGTACTTTTGGCTTAGTTACGTTTCAGAATTTTATGTATGTAATCAAGTCTCATGAATCTCTTGGACTCTATTAACCACTAGATTGCAAAAAAAATGACTACGGCCGGAAAGCTTCTATCTGCAAGTCCAACATCCGCTATGACCGATGAAGAACCAAAGAATGAAAGCAGGATGCTGAAGGTAAACAACACACTTCACTTGTTGGAAAGAGAGGATTGGTTTTTTTTTTCCTGTGCTCATATGGCGATTGTTTCAGTTACATTATAGATGTGGTATACATGAAGTGATATTGTCGTTTGCTACTGCAGTTTGGAGATCTTCAGCTTGAGCTTACATCAGAAAAAGCTACCATTGGGGCTATCATCAGCTTTGCTTTCGGGTATACCTATGATAAGCTATGTTTTCTAGTTTCTATTGTAACTATATATGAGGTGCTAGTGTGACTGTGTGACTGATTTCTGCTCTTTTTCTATCTGAAATTAGGATTCTTTCATGGCAACTAGCTCAAGGTGTCCAAAATATCCCAGAGAACTCATTGCAGTACGCAAATGACAATGCTTTGCTGCTGGCTAAGGTGCTTTATAAGTACTTGTAGTATTCCTTTCCCATTTTAACCGCGTACTGCTACTAAAGTATGACAACTCTGAACGCAGTCCTTAAGGGGAGCTCTACTTGCAGCATGCTATTCCTCAGCCGTATTGTCTGGTTTTACTACCTTCGGACTTATCTTACTTGGAAGGCAACTAAAGTCATCAAAAGAAAAATGAGCTTCTTGGTTTTGTTTGCCTTAACTTTTGCCTTTTCTCTGTATCCTCACTATCCTGTATATGCAAGAGTCAATCCATGTACATCGGGAAATCATCGGACAGAATATATTGCTCAATAGTGATCTCAAGCAGGGTATAAGCTCAATACCAATATAACTCTATCATGTCTTTCAAGAGTATACTGTACCAACTTGAGAATTCTTCCGAGTTATTCTGTACCAACTCGGGAAACTGTAATATATGAACCTACAGTATTGGTCTGTACAGTACCATGTAAAAGAATATCTACCAAAACTAAGCAATTATATGTACAACAATGACATGTTTGATCGAAATTGGCAGCTTCCTTTTTAAATTGTATTTCCTGTTTCTCTCAACTAGGGGTCAGTAGAGGCATGGTATGATGTTGTCTCAAGCCACTTCCCTTAATCAAGGGTTGTGAGAAAGGTTCTTCTGAGGTTTGTAATCAAGGTAATCAGGTTCGATCAGTCCAGGCGCAAAGCAGTAGACAGTGTTGCCTTGTTCCGGTATCGATTTAACACAACGAAGAGAATACAAGCTTTCTTCAGAGGCGGTTTCATGGTGTTAGACAGTGGGATATTTTACTTCACTACTGTAAGGATGTACATGTTCAAATTGCCCTTCATTTCCCAGAGTTCCGAATGTTGAAACTTTTTTTAACTAATACATCCACCCTTCCTCTGGTCTCTGAACAGCTGATTAGCTAGGCTAGAATATAAACATGAGATTAACAGATTAAAGTGATTGATGCATAGATGAATGATCTCCTACAGCATTGATCTATACAGCACCATGTTAAAGAATTTCTACTGTGCTGCTAAACTAAGCAATTATATATGATTATATGTACAACAATGACATGTTTCGATCGAAATTGGCAGCTTCCCTGTAAACTAAATTGTATTACCTCCTTCTTAGAGTCGATAGGGTACCAACTCGGGTTTCACTTCCCTCCACGGCTCCACCATTAACTACGCACATTGCACAAAGCTTGGTCGACTATACGTATAGCACCATGTAAAAGAACATCTTTAGTGCTAAAACTATGCAATTATATAAGACGTCGACATGTTCGACCCAAATTGGCATTTTTTCTGTGAATGTTTCTAATCGCGACTCAATGGACATAGATTATGTTGAAGTTTTAATATATTTTTGTACATATTACATCTAACAAACTAACAAAGGAGGAAAATTTTAAAAATAACTATTTGCATCGATCCCACATCAGAAATATCATTCTATTGCTGAGCCTTGTAGCGTGGGCTTATAACTAAACGGGGCATTAAAGTGATTGATTGTATGAGGCCTGAACGGAACAGGGATGTGGCGATACATCCACTTTCATCTGGTCTCTCTACAGCTAGGCCATAATGTACATGACATTATAACTGATTGATTACAGGAGGCATAAAATTAGAAAGTTGTTTAATTTACATACATATTTGCAGTAATATCTGGGATGAATCCTAGACAGAATAGATCGAATCTATCAAAGCATGATAGGGTTTTGACTTAAACCATGTGCATCAGCAAATGAAACTACAATAAACCTCCATTATTAGCTAATAGTATTCCCTAACCTGTACTACATAATAACAATACAGATAGATAGAGAAGCACATTGATTCTAATGATGAACTTGGGGCAATCCAAAAATATATAAAGCTTCCTATAAGGAAACAGCTTCTTCAAGTTGAAAAATGTCATAATGCATGAGAAGCAAAAACTGATTCATACAGCTAATTGATTATACAAAGCTTGTTGCTCTCTGTGTAAGCTTAACTAGTGCTCACGATCCTCAGGACCACTAGTAGATTTGTTATATCAGTCCCCTTTGTCATATATAGTTTAAGCAACAAACAAATTGAACTAAAAATATTAATCTGAACGAAGAACTAACAATATTATACATTAGAGAGAGATACCAAGTCTTCTGCATATATCGATTCGCTAGTTCATTTGATATAGTTTGTGCTGGTAAATTAGAATCTTTCTTGTGATACTGGTGATGATTCAACAACTTGGTTAGTTTATTGAATCCAGTTATTATAGATTATTTGTGTCTAGACCAACAGCTTAAGTTGTAAAATTATATTTCAAGTTGGCTTTAAGAGATAGATAAATACATAATTATGTGGCTGATTACAACTCTGACGAACTAATGACAGGAGATTAAGACTTTTTTTTCAGTTTTAATAACTTAATTTACTATTACAAACTTCACGCCGCCTGCAGGTAAGAGTCAACTAATCTCTTCGAGGATGTGAAGTGAGTGTTCTACCGCTACAATTACAATTGTAATCCTCTGAGACATATTATTATCATTAACAAAGCTTTTAAAAAGGAAAATGGGACAGACCAGAAGTTTTGACAGATCTAGGCGCCACTTCTCAGTTTTTAGATGTAAGCACATAGCTAGGGTTCTTAATAATTTAAGTCACCAAAGTCTAAGCTAATTATATAATTTATATTAACATGTATATATATTCATAATCCTGTATAATTGACGAGATAAATAGTTCAACATATTTTTTAAGTCACCATTTCAGAGCCTAGGTTCTGGATATTGCAAATTTCCAATGTTAGTTCTACCACAAGAACTAAATAGACCAAAATTATAATTTTTATTTTTGATTGAATATTTCAACTATTGATATTTCAACTATGCATCAGTGTTAATTATCATTACCTAACATTCACATAAGGATTGAAGGACTTTTATATCAAACATAGAAAACAAAATCCGGAGACTTTTAAGTTTCAAGACGAAAGCAATATATAAGACAATATATCATTCAGTAGTTGTCAATATGACAATATGATCATCATGAAAATGACTCTACAATTTAGAAGTAATTGTTCCCAACCTCTACTTGACATGCCACAATCTGGATGACACAGAAAATTACCAATTTGAAACAGTTGGAACATGTAATTGGTCGACGACGCACCAAATTACCAAACATTTCTTTCTATATATATCACATGATTCACATCCATGCCAAATGATCTCAAACATGGTAGGCTAGCTTTCCTTTGGTACGTAGTATGTGTAAAGGAATGAACATCATCTCAGTGAAGTTAAAAAAAGTGCATTATACTTGTTTTTGTTGGAGAGAAAATATCTCATATCAGAAAATGAGAAAATTAAACATAACTAATTATAAGTTGATGGATCATATTCAATTGTACCGAGGCTTTCTGTGATTAAAACTCAACACCTTAAATGTGGTTAAGTTGAGACAGTATCGGTACAATAATGATCCATAGACCACGCTTGTCCCTGTTTAAGTTGGTATCAGAGCGGGTCCTTCTTCAGACCTAAAAAGTTAGGTTGCACGTGAGGGCCGGGAGTGTTGGAGAGGAAAGATCCCACATCAGAAAATGGAACAAATAAAACATAATTTATAAGTGGATGGATCATATCCAAGTGATTAAAACCTAACACCTTAAAAGTGGTTAAGTTGGGACAGTATTGGTACAATGGTGATCCATGAACCATGTTTGTCCTTGTTCAAATGTTTTGAGAAAGAAGGAATTTATTTGACTAATTCATGATCAAAATGCAACGTTAAACAGGGCTTACAAGCGCGTAAAGCATATGACCGAAAACCTTCATTAATTATAAATGCACACTTTTTGCCTATAGCAAATGACATCAAATATTTCTTATAAGAGGTAATACTCGTTGCTTATGACCTCAATTGGTGTAAAATAAAGTAAAACCCATAACTAAATAGAAAAGGTCATCAATCATCAATTATTATAGAGGCTAAGCTATCTCTTTGCTCGTAGATCACAAAATTGGACGAAAAACCTCTAGATCCACGAAGAACTAAAAAAGATAAGCTAAAGGACCGAACCAAGTAACCTTATACTTATTTTATCTCACTATGCATAGAGAAAAGAATTGGGATAGTCGCATATAATTCTCATAGATTCTAAACTTGTTTCGTTCAATACAAGTTCTTATTTAAACTTTGCTTCTGAATCAAAAATCGTATCTTGTTATGTAACGCATCTTTAAGAATCAACAATTAAATTAAGTAGAATCTGATATGTCAACACAGTAGAAAAAAGTTCATATTTATGGCACAACTCTATTATTATACCAATAATGCATACTCCTATTTTTTTTTCTTCTTTTTTATGCCTACTAGAATTTCTTTGATTTGTTTTCTCTCCTTGGTCATTTTCATTTCATTTGGACCACATTGTTTTTTATGTTCTCTTCTCATATAATTTTTAACTTGATTCCCCAATCACACACTTGCTTATATCACTGCATCTTCACTTACCACCACTCCCTTCCCTTTATAAAAACAACTCAATCTGTTCTCCACTACACACACACATAGATCGACATTACACACAAAAATGGCGACCTCTCTCAGCTGCTCCGCCTCCGACCTAACCCCCCTCCTTGGCTCCGCCAACCTCAACACCACCCTCCTCGCCGACTTCCTCTGCTCCCGCTTCACCTCCATCTCCTCCAGGTTCACCGAAACCACCTACGCCATAGACAACACATATCTTCTCTTCTCCGCCTACCTCGTCTTCGCCATGCAGCTTGGTTTCGCCATGCTCTGCGCTGGCTCCGTCCGTGCCAAGAACACCATGAACATCATGCTCACTAACGTCCTCGACGCCGCTGCCGGTGGCCTCTCCTACTACCTTTTCGGCTTCGCTTTCGCCTTCGGTGCCCCCTCCAACGGCTTCATCGGCCGCCACTTCTTCGGCCTCAACGACTACCCCTCCCCCGCCGGAGACTACAGCTTCTTCCTCTACCAATGGGCCTTCGCCATCGCTGCCGCCGGAATCACCAGCGGCTCGATCGCCGAGAGAACACAATTTGTTGCATATCTCATCTACTCCTCATTTCTCACCGGCTTTGTCTACCCGGTAGTCTCTCATTGGTTTTGGTCAGCAGACGGATGGGCTAGTCCAACACGTTCTGATAACTTACTCTTCGATTCCGGCGCCATTGACTTTGCCGGGTCCGGCGTCGTCCACATGGTCGGTGGTATAGCCGGTTTATGGGGTGCCCTAATAGAAGGACCAAGAATCGGCCGGTTCGACAGAGCCGGCCGGTCCGTGGCCTTACGTGGACACAACGCTTCCCTAGTTGTTCTCGGCACATTCTTGCTTTGGTTCGGCTGGTATGGCTTCAACCCCGGCTCATTTCTCACCATCGTTAAAGCGTACGGCGACGGCGGCGGTTACTACGGGCAGTGGAGCGCCATCGGAAGGACAGCTGTCACCACCACACTAGCAGGATGCACAGCCGCCCTAACTACCTTGTTCGGAAAGCGGTTGTTGGTTGGACACTGGAACGTTCTAGATGTTTGCAACGGTTTGTTAGGGGGGTTCGCTGCGATCACCTCAGGTTGTTCCGTGGTGGAGCCGTGGGCGGCGATCGTGTGCGGGTTTGTCGCGGCGTGGGTGTTGATTGGTTTTAACAAGCTCGCAGAGAAAGTGAAATACGACGATCCTTTAGAGGCGGCGCAGCTGCATGGAGGGTGTGGAGCGTGGGGTTTGCTATTTACGGGTCTTTTCGCGACGGAGAGGTACGTGAATGAGGTGTACTCGGGAAGGCCAGGGAGGCCGTATGGTCTGTTCATGGGCGGTGGAGGGAAGCTGTTGGCGGCTCAAGTGGTGCAGATACTTGTGGTGTTGGGGTGGGTGACGGTGACTATGGGGCCGTTGTTTTACGGGCTTCATAAGCTGAAGCTGCTGAGGGTTTCGGACAAGGACGAGACGGCGGGGATGGATTTGACGAGGCATGGAGGGTTTGCTTATGTGTACAATGATGAGGATGAGGCTTCTGTTAAGCCGGAGTTTATGATGAGGAGGGTTGGACCTACGGATGATGCCAGTCCTTGCCCGTAGTACGTAGTGTTATTTGTTTTACTATTTCTGTGGTGGTTGTATTTTTGAGTTGATTTTCTTGGAATGGTTGGAATTGGATCTTCGTGTTTGTGATAAACTAGGGCAAGGACAAGATCTAAAAAAAGAAAGAACAATGTGTATGACTCTATGTACTCGATCAGGTGCTTCGTATGGTTTACTAGGAGCTGCCCAACATGTACTACATGCCATTTGGCAAGTATAAATTTAGACAAGTTTAGTCGATTAAAATTGCTCTTTGAAGTGTTCTGGTTTGAGAGCCTCAATGATTTTAGCTGCAGACAGCACAAGTGCCTCTGCTCCATTTTGTTGTTGTGCAAGTTGACTTTAAATTTATAGTATATATAATTAGGGAAAGAAAAAAGAGGACTCCGTTTTAATTTGATGCTCTAAGCAACCTCAAGGCCGGTTTCCTAATTCCTAGCTAGGTTTTTAAGATGAATACAACATATCATTTGATATTTAGTATAAGATGCATCATGTGTACACGACAACCCATATATATCTGTACAAGAATGGAACACGCCCACGCACCAAGAGTTTGGCGTTTCGGGCTCTACAAGAATAAAATTCCTAGCTCGGATTCTACAGCCTTACTCTTTGATAATGTAAACTCGGTTACTAGCGAGCTTAATTATACCATTGGTTAATTACTCCGTAATTGATTTTCGCACTTGTTGACTTCTATAAAGAAATTAATGAGTTTGATAAATTTAAACTCTTTTGCATATATATTGATACTTTTGACTTTTGTAAAATATCTTATTTAGCGTGACATGAGACCATGAGTCTAAGTTTATATCTACATCATATCAGTTTTTCTAGATATATGAAAATGAAATGGCCAAAATAATTTCACTACAAATTTCGATATCGATTTGCTTGATTGATGAGAACTTATAGCATGTTCTTTCGGTAGCTACTTATTGGATTGGTTTTATTTTATTATGAACTACCTTATGCTTTTGTGGTACTCTCGTAGTAAACTAGCTAGGCACTGCTCGTAGTATCAGATTCAATGTGACTGCTACGGCTGCCAAAGTGGCCATGCATTGATTTTGTGCTCATCTATCTCCGTAGAGGGATTGATTCCCATATTCTTGTAATCTTGTTAGTTGGAGTTATGGTAAACAGCAGACTTGCCAAATGTCTCATTGGGGAACCTTATCGATCAAAGAATATTAAGCAAATCACATATACATTTTTCAAAATGATTTGAAACACAAATAAATTCATTTGTGTCATTGTTAAACAAATAAGAACATTTTTTTAACAATTAAAGATAATATTTTATTTGCATGTCATGTGTCATGGTATAATTTACCAAACTAACCTTACATTAATTAAATATGTTTTTAGAAGAGAAAAATCTCTCATTTTGAGATTTTTCAATAAATGGAATACAGTAGTAAATTTTCAATAACTTAGTGTAGTAGCAGTTAATTCCAGTAAAAGTAGTAGCAGGGGTTAACATCAATCTATATTTCTTTTAAACAAATAAAGACAGTTTTTAACAAATAAGGACGGATTCTTTTATGCTTGTCATGTGTCATGGTTTTACCAAACTGACCTAATACAAAATTAAATCAAAACCCATCATGTATTGTTTCTTGTTGGAATGTTATGGTTGCTACTACACTTCCAATAAATACAGTAGCATATTTTTAGTGGTTCAACTAGTGTAGTAGCAACTTCAGTAACTGTAATAACAGGTTTTCAGTGGCTTAACTAATGTAGTAACATGCTTTGCTGGAAAGTTAGCTGTTACTACACTTCTAACAAATGTAGTAGCAGAGTTTTAGTGGTTCAGCTAGTGTAGTAGCATCTTCAGTAACTGTAGTAGCATGTTTTGCTGGAAAGTTAGCTGCTACTACACTTCCAACAAATGTAGTAGCAGAGTTTTAGTGGTTTAGCTAGTGTAATAGCATCTTCAGTAACTGTAGTAGCATGTTTTCAGTGGCTCAACTAATGTAGTAGCATGTTTTGCTGGAAAGTTAGCTGCTCCTACACTTCCAACAAATGTAGTAGCAGAGTTTTAGTGGTTCAGCTAGTGTAGTAGCAGCTTCCGTAAGTGCAGTAACAGCTGGTTTTCAGTGGCTCAGCAAATGTAATAGTAGTTATTTTCAGTACGTGCAGTAGCAGGTTTTAAGTGTCACAACTGTAATTGGATGTCTTTGGGGATTTCAACATTCTGGCATAGTCTCCGTGATGTATTCGATCACCATGCTACTACCGACTACTATAGTCAAGTTCTGCTACTATACTCCTCATTGTCAAGTCCTGCTACTCACTTGTTGTATTCGATCAAAATCATCCAATCCTGCTACTGCTGCTATTACTAATGCAATATACTTTTTTGAGAAGTTAAAAGTATAGCAATGCTGTTTAATACTGGCAATTTATCATTTTATCTATAGTTTTAAAACTTGAACATCCTGAAATCAAACAAAACTCACAGAGAGTTCATCTTAAGCAGCAACACTCATTTGTACGATTCATTAAAATCTCATCTACAACGAGTCAATATCCCCAAAGCGATGAAAACCAACAATGAAATTCCTGAATATCGACCATAAGTTTCCATTACATAGAATCATATTGACAAATTTATAATAAAACCATAATTCTTTTATGGATTATTCAGCAAATACATGAAAATATATATGATCTGGGAGGTGCTTGAGTGCTTCAACTTGCAATTGACATCAAATATAGCTAAAATCTTAACACAGAGCATGCAATGGCTTATTAAATTCAGGTCTTTCATTATCAATAAGAATTCGCTTGGTTCCAACTCAAATCCAAATAGCAATACACCATTAATACTAGAATTAAAAGCATTATTCATGTTTTGAGATCATGAGAACATAATAAACATGAATCAAGTTGTTTTATGTCGAATGAAACAAACAATTGTAAAGGGAATTCGAAGGATTAGAAACGAGGACTTACGAAGATCTTCACGAGTGGAGAACTGGCGGTGACCAATGGGTTTGTTCTTGTACTTTCCCCTGCCCATCGTTTCCCAACAAATTCAAAGGCAGCGAAATTCCTCTTCAGAGACGATCAATTTCTGAAGGTAAAGTATTTTTTGTGAGAAAAGTTTCAGAAATTTGTGCTTTCCATTACTGTGAGAGAGATTAGAGATGTGGCTCATAATATTCATACCTTTAAGAACAAGAGCTCCTGGAACAAAAAAATCAATTAAATAAGAAGGAAATTTGTGGCAGTACCTTGTAGAGATGAGAGAGCTTTAAGAAGCGGAGAAGCTTACAAAGATGACCGGTGTAGAAGCAACAAATCTAGATGAGTGGCCACATCATCTCGAACGGAAGCGGATTTTGGAGCGAGTTCATCACCGGCAACGACTTTGACATCATGGCGGTGGTGACTGCTGTGATCATCATCGAGACCTCAGAGACTAAGAAAGAGAACACAGAGACCAGCAAGAAAGATCGAAGAGATAGAGTGGCAGTGCTCGTAAATATTTGAAATATCTATGTATTTTGGTCCTTTTACGTTGAAATTCGGAGTCAGCCGTGCTTGATATTTCTTGTGGGCCTGGACTTCATGTCCTTCTTTGTTTAAATCTTATCAAAAGTAAGACTGGCAATTTGAGTCATGTCGAAACCAACCAACTGTACCAACCTAGTTTGTATACCAAAGACTTGGTAACCAACTTACTTGGTACGGTATACCGTACCAGTCTTGGTAACATGGTTGGTACTTGGTATTGAGATTTTCATACCATCGGTATACCGTATCAACCATGTATGTGTAATTATGCAAAAATACACTCATATCTATGCATGAAACGAGAATTGAACATCTAACCTCTTACAAACAACCTATAAAATGTATAATATATGTAAAGAAAATTAAAATATATGTATAATATATAATATATGTATTGTTTTATATTTATAACATAATATAAATATAAATACAATTAAAATATAAAATGTTTAAATTTTAGTAAGAGGTATGTTTCAAAACCATGACTGCTCTGATAGAAAATATGACCACATACATACTATCAGACCAAAACTATCATTGCATTATATTTGTGAAAAAATTATAATTATCACTTTATTTTTTGGGTCACAATCTAAACTTGGTAGAGGCCTATTACCAACCGTATCGACTAAGTCGGTATACCAACTTCGGTGGTTGGTTTTTATAGAGGATTTTGCCTACCAATCATAAGTTAGTTGGTACATGGTATTAGTAAATAAAATTGGTATACCTACCAATGCCAGCCCTAATTAAAAGTAATGGTCTTAGAGGGGGGGTGAATAGGCCTTTTTTGAATTTTCGTTAACTTCTGTATCCGAGGATAGCAAACACTTGTACTATCTCAGATTCACATGATACGAGTTTGCAGAAAGTAAATTGCAGCAAATAAAGAAACAACACAAGGATGTATTTTACTCACAGAAACCCTGAATGCGTTTTTCTAACTCTTGAGAGACAAAACTTTCCACTAAGTTGAAGTAACTTCTTACAAGAATAATAGTTCTAGTGATACACTACCACAGTACTATCCTTCCTAGTTCCAAACTAGTCTAGACCTATTTCCTCTCTTGTTTCTAAGCTCTTACAACATGGAACACTTGTAGAAGCCTTATTCGTGAATTCAGCTAACCACTAGCATATTTAACCTTGAACGCTTCTCAGGTTGGTTGCACTACACATCCCTCATGGTATGAAACATGATATGAGTTGATGAAAGACGTTTTGAGTTCAAGCTCTAAGGTTTACAATCACGAAGAAGACTGAAGCCCAGTTTGGTAGGGATTTCCAAGCTGCTTTTGGGGTCAAAAGTGATTCTGGGCCTAATCTAAGTGTTTGGTAACAACCCATAAAACTGTGTTTAGAAGAATTGATTCTCTTAAAATTGGATTTTGGAGAAGCAGGGTAATAGATGCTTTTGCGGGAATCAGTTGAAAAACACGGAGCTTCTCTTTAATAAATATTTCGTTAATCTTATTCTACCCTCCTCATTCGTTATGAACCCACACAAATATACCCTATCTCTTTCTTCTCTGTTTCTCATCGCCTCACTCCTTCTCTGTTTCTCATCGCCTCACTCCACCAGTCCACCCGATCTCTTTCTTCTCTGTTTCTCATCACCTCACTCCACCCGATCTCTTTCTTCACTGCCTCACTCCAGTCTAGAACCCGATTGCTTTCTTCACAGACCAGCGACGTCATTCTCCAAGACTTCCCTCAAGAGTCAAGGAACCTTGTTGAGATCTTGGGAGAGCGATTTCATCACCGCCTCACTCTAGTTCCAGACTAGCGATTTCGTCCCCAACCCAAAAGGTAAAACATCTTTTCCATAACTATTTGGTTTGATTATATATCATAATTTTAGGTTGTTGGGTTTGCTAGATTTTGGGAGTTGTTAATAGCCCTTGATTATCATAAAATTGTAATCGGGTTCGTTACTGTTACATATGGTGATTCATGATTCGTGGGTTGTGTATGAACCCTAAGTAGGGAGTAGTAAACCTCAGAATATCCTAGGAAAAGTTTTAAGGTTTAGTACCAGGTAGAAGAAGTAAATTGGGAAGACAGAGAAAGAGAGGGATCAGTAGGAGTGGAGTTACGTGGGTAGAGAGATTTGGGGGTTAAACCATGATTTGAGGGATCAAAGGTGTAATTGATCTCCAAGTAGCATGTGTTGTCATCATCGAGAAACTGGAACACAGAAAAAGAAAAGAGCAAAGTAAATCAATAAGAGTAAAGAGTAAACCAAAAGCATGAAGCAATTACAGTATAAAGATCATGTCACAATCTTCATTAAACTTTCAGCTGGGAATTGACTTAATTAAACAATGATGAGAGAATGATACGTAGCAGAAAGAGGGAGAGGGACAAGTTGAAAAGAAAAGGCTATTGTTTTGCTAGCTAGGTGTTTAATTGGTGAATAAAATTGAGCTATGTGGAAGACTTCTATATTTTGTTTGGTTATGTTTTTGGTACATGAATTTATTTTGCTGTAATTGATACAATATTCGTCAATGCTCTATGAGCTAGTAGTTGTGGTTCTTAGTAACAAAATCGTAAGCTTTCTAAGGAGGACATGGCTAATAGAAGATGGCTCGTTTGCCTTTATGTGTTTTTGATAATTTTCTCCTGCTTTGTTTCAGTTGGCGTTTTTGATAAGTCTGTGACATTAGTGAAGATATGGAGGACAATGAACATGAAGAAGATGAGACGGGAAGACAAGAAATGGAGGTGTTAAGAAACACCATTGCACAAAGTTTAATGAATGCATCTATTTAGCATTTAGTTCCAATTTGAAATGGCTTCACTACATTTTGTGTAATGCAATGGTCTTTTGTATATTATTTAAGAACTTTGAAATGGCTTTTGTAATGCAATGGCCTTTTGTGTATTGCAATGGCCTTTTGTATATTATTTAAGAACTTTGAAATGGCTTTTGAAATGGCCTCAATTTGAAATGCATCTTTTGTATGTTCCAATTTGTATCTTTTGAAATGGCTTCACAAGTCTTTTGTATATTATTTAAGAACTTCATTTGACTATGGTGTTAAGAAATCTTATGTAATATCGTGGATTAACTTTATAGTTCAGTTACATACAAAAGAAACAACTATTTATTTTAATATTAATTTATAACAATGTTCATTTTTGTCATTATACTCATCCAAAGCAGTTTTTACTTACAACTTATCAAACACACGAAATTGCTTTTTGGTTCTCACAACACTTTTAAAAACAGTTTACCAAACACCTCAACTAATTCTACTCACAGCAATATCAGAAGTGATTCTTCTTACAGCAACTTCAGAAGCAATTCCTCTCACAGCACAACAGTCTCAAACTGGCCCTTAGAGCAGTATGAACAATGCAAACTAAAAACTAGACTCAACAAATAAAACGCAATAAGGCAGTTTTCAACAACCATTGAGCAAGGCCAAAGCTATAGATATATATAGGCAGACAATGCATCCAAGATGATGCAAGCTGACCTTAAACATGTTTCAGAAAGGTTTGGACATAAGTGTTTGGCTCTCATACTGAAAGGGATGTGACCAACCAGAGAGATGACACAAGCAATATCAATAAGACAAAGAAACATTTCCTAAAACATGAACTATTCAAAACAGGGAGCAAAGAGGTTTCAGACCCTCTTACTCAGTCCATTAGTGGACCTTGACACAGCCGATAGTGACTGGTCTTTGAATCACACATGGACCAGCTTTGTATTGGATAATGTATCATAAAATCCAAGCTAGAGCCTTGAGCATCAAACCATTTGGTCACGGGTTGGCATAACAAAAGATCTCAACCCTTAGACTGGTTTGAGCGCCAAGACATTTCCCACAAACACAGTTGTCAATTTGAATTTGAAAATCAACAAAGACCTAATAAACTAATATAATAGGTTCTTTGAAAATCAGGACAACAAAGGCTCAGTACTACTAGGATAGCAAGCAAAGCTGCTAACCTCTGTGAAAAACAATGATATGCAGATGCATGTTTTACCTGAAACCATAAGGGATGTTAGTGACACTTGTTCTTGTTTGGATGCCAATATCTCAAAGTGTTTTGCAGGATACAAGGATTGCCAACTATCCTTGTACCTTCAAAAAGTAGGTTATTTGTTTTTTGCTTCTCTTTGGTAGATTCTGTATTTGTACTGAATTCAATCCAATAATAAGCCCAACTTAGGTAGGTTAGTAATTAGTGCTCCTTCAACATCTAGGAAAGGAATTTGCTTAGTCATAATTTTTCGTTCCTAGCTATAGTTGGATTATGTATTAGAGATCGATACCAGTTACTACGATGTATCATTGTACATATACCTCCAAGGCGCTCCAAAAGAATAAAAGCATCTGAGCTTATTGACCAAGAACCCTAAACCATGGCCAACCCTGCAGAAGTGTACAACATGATCCAACGACTCTTGCTGCAGAATGCCAAATTGGTGACGCAGAAGAAGCTTACTTGTAGCGATGTGGCGAGAACTCACAACCGTCTATTAGTACGAGAGAATCAAATAGAACTTGAAGAGTTTCTTAATGAGGAAGAACTGGGCGTTATCGGTGCACAAGAAAGCGTCCCGGTGCGAGTGATAGGACCAGGCTCAGTTGAGTCAAATTTACAGTTTAAAAAGTATAATCTTTCTGAGACAGCCAAGTTCTATGCTTTAACACACGGTTGGGGAGGATTTGTGCGACGGACCGGTCTTCAGGTAATGGATACAATTCAGCTGTGGGCCTGTGGTCATTCCGGGTTAACGGCGATCTATGCTTCGCAGTTGCTAAAGTAGAGCTTTGATTGATTAAAGACAAGTGATATATAGTAGACTTTGTTTTTGGTTTCTTTTTTTTTTTTTCCCCGGTCATGTACGTACTTTCTTAGGATGCATGTTGGATTGTTTGTAATTGATCAAGTTGGCTGTTAATTGAGGATTTCATGCACCCAACATGCATGCATCTTCTATTGCAGAAGCTTATTTATGATGATATATAGCTTTAAGTTTGATTTCACCTACTTGTTTTGCTCATGCATGAACATCGGGATCCAAATCCTTTACAAACAAAAAAAACAAAAAAAAACCGAAAAAAACATGACTCGAAAAGTCCTGTTAATCACAAAGCAAATTCAAGGAGTTAAGTTGAATAAAATTGAATTGTATTAGTATAAAAATGGATGAGATGAGCCTGATCGAAGAGAAAGAGTGAAAATAGTTTAGGGTTTAGAGTTTAGTAGGAAATCTGTTTCCCATATGATGTGGGTTAATTCACCTTTTACCTATGAGGAATTCTACACCGCTCGGAAATTGGATACACCCACCATCCTATTAATATTAGCTCCGATTGAATCCTCCATCACTCATATAGTATAGCTTTGATTGATTAAAGACGAGTGATATATATCGTAGCCTTTGTGTTTGGTTTCTTCTTCTTTTTGGTCATGTACGTACTTTCTTAGGACGCATGTTGGATTGTTTGTGTTTGATCAAGTTGGGTGTTAATTAAGGATTTCATGCACCCAACATACAACTTCTATTGCAGAAGCTTATGATCGCTCCTGCTTGTTAATTTGCTCATATGCATGAACATGGAGTTTCAGGTTTTATGTGATTTTCCATCTGTATTCAACAACATATCATGTAGGTCGGGTTCCAAATTCTTTTAATAATAAAAACAAAAACTGAAACGACATAACTCGGAAAGTCCTGTGAGAGTTAATCACAAAGCAAATTCGAGGTAAAGTTGTAAATAAAATTGAATACGTTGTTAAAAAAAATGGTTTAGATGAGCTTGATCGAAGAGAGAGTGAAAATAGTAGGAAATCTGTTTCCCATATGATGTGGGTTTACCTTTTACCTATGACCAAGAGGAATCCTACACCGCTCGGAAATTGGAAAAACCCATCATCCTATAGATATTAGCTCCGATTAAACCCTCCATCATTCATATCATTCCTATTCTTTCGATCACTCGGCCACTTGTTTGCCATGGATCATGAAGTCACTTCAGAAACCAATCACTTCAAACATACCTTTGAGTTCATCAAACCCACCAAAAGTCCCCCGAGACTACCTTCACCCGCTCAACTTCATGTCAAGTTTGTATGCCATACCGTGCACCAATACTTCAATATATTGTCATGTAATAATACTGCAGATGCTACCCTCCTCTGTCATCTTGAGGAGCCCTCGGAAGAAATAACTTGTCAATTTGATCTGCGCGCAATATTGAACCTCAACGAGTTGCGCTCGCATCTCTCTCCTGTTCTGTTAGAATTTGGGATAACAGAAGATAGTGACTACCACAAAGTGATAGTGATTGACATTGGAAATGTGAGCCAGAGATTAGGCCGAGACGTTATTCACAAAGAGGAGAGTCGAGGGCTAATCACCTTGCAAGTTTCTATTTCAAAAGAACATAACATGTTTCGTTGTGAGATTTGTCTGACCTAGAGGGTTGAAAGGGAGTCGATAGTTGAGGCTGAGGAATCAGAAAGAGTAATGGTACCAGCGAGCGAGTCATCAATCAAGAAGCTACTGAATAAGAGGGTTAGGGTTGAAGAGGGAGAGAGTTGTAGTGTTTGCTTCGAGGAGTTTAGGGCTGGGACTTATGAGACAAGCATGGACTGCTCACATGTGTTTCATAGGGAGTGCATAGGAAAATGGTTGAGACAGAGTCACTATTGTCCTGTCTGCAGGTATGAGATGCCTACTGATGATGATGAAGGAGGCTTTCACCAAGATGATGAATTAGTCGATCGTTTCGGTTTAACCGTTTAGGATATAGGGTTTAGAGGTACGTGAAAACAAAGAGAAGAAAAAAAAAACAAAAGATCGACCAACACTCTTTGTCATCAAGAAAGTGAGTTTATCATGTATGCCGTTGACCAACACTCGTTGCTTGAAAGTTTATTGTTGAAGTTCAGGATTGATATATGTCACTAGCTAGAAAGCTAGCTCGTTTCTTTTTCTTAGAGGATTGCAGATTCTGATAATCTCAATGCACATTAGAAGTACTACTAAAGTTCAATTCAATATAAGAAGACAGAAAAAATTCTTTTGGGGGAACATTCTCTGAGATTACGAGATGCTAAACCATATATAAAAGCTACATGCCAGTTAACACAGTTCATAGTTTCATACATGAAAACTCCATTAATCTAAAGTGACATTGCTATTTCCATGCCTGTTTGTGCTACTGTACGTCATTCATACACATTACTAGCTAGCTTGAGCTTGCTTGCAGAAACAAAAATTTGGAAACAGCAGAAACAAGATTGGAAATAGCATATTTCTATAATTACACGGTTAAAGAATTAGACATTAATATATAGGAATAATTTCAAAGTGAACTTGGATACTGATCGATCATTTCTGATGAATATCATTGGCATTTTGGATTTCTTCCAGGCCCGCCATAGTAGAAGTAAGTTCCCCAATCGTTGTTATAGGAGCTCTTGATGTTGTAACAATTGGTGTTCTCAGCTAAGGTTGAGACTTCTCGCACAGAACTGAGGCTGTTGTCTGAGTCTACAATCTCTAGGTTTCGGAAATAGCTTGCTTTCCCAAATCCGTCTTCTGCAAAATGACCCGAACCCATTTGGGTGGAGGTATGCTCACCGGTGGACCTTGTATTGACCACCTCACCACCCCATTCCACCATTGTTGCTCTGTCTGCTAAGTGTGTGAATAGCTCTGCTGGCCAGTACCCTACTAGATTATTCTCTCCATATCCCATCCACCAATTTCCGAGCTTTGGATCCTACATAAGCAGAAATTAACACAGTAACTTTGAAATTAGTCTAATTTGAATATATTTAGTTATCAATGAAGGAAATAGTCTGATCTAACATAAGCATGCACTTGGACTGTTCAACAAGATGAATCGAGTATGCACCTTCCATATGAGGATAGTAACGTCGAATTGGTCGCTTGCATACGATGAGACCGGGGAGATGGAAGCTCCGATGGCTATTCTACTATTTGTTTGCACAAATCCAGAACACAGAAGGTTGTAGCATCCAGTTGCCTGATATGAATCAGTCTGTACATACATGAACTAATGAATCAGTCTCTCATTGCCCATAATGTATGCCCAATGAGAGCTATAATATCTTCATTGTTGACAAAAAACCATGCCTATACATATATCCGAAGCCCATGCTCTAAATGTAGCTTTTAGCCTCTAGGGTTAATGAAAGCAAGCAATTTCTTCATTTCCAAGGATGTCCTAAATAGAGACTTCTATGATCAGTACCATACTACCACTGCATGTACTGATGTACATAGTTTTCTGTGTAGATCATCTAGCTACAATATATTGTGCAACAGTGTAAGACATCATTAAGGGGTGCAGACAAATAAACTTAAAACAGGAACTGGGATTTAGTTAATTAAAACCCTATATAGAATATTTGATTTCAACTCATTAACTTAATCATGGTACCTCAGTATATAAAGACAACGAATAAGAAAAATAAAATCAGAGAGAAGAGAAATCTGACCGTCCAATAGGTGAACAATCTAGGCCTGCTGTCACCATAGAGCTCCGGACTGACCTGACTAGTGGAATAATCAAGGCTTCAGAACGAAAACAATATTTTGAAGAAAATAGTATCACAATTCCAGCTTACTGCAGATTCAAACTTTAATTCATAATTTAGTTTGGTAACTGTAATTTGTGTATTACTAATCACTTCCATTATATCCCCGTATGTTTTATCTATTTACAACACATTCCTGAACACATACTATATATGTACCAAATTAATTTAGATAATAATGTACCTGCCATCCAGCTTCTATGCTGTTGAGATCTGTACCATCGAATGATCCCGACAGAACCCAGATTTGCGAAAGACTGAACTCGTTCATTTGTTCAATTGCTGGTGTCCAAACATTGATCGTAGCTTTTGCACCATACACTTCATTCGATGATCCGGAGTAAGCAATCGCATGCTGCATATTTTCAGGAACAAAACCAAGTTAAAAGATCATGCATTTGGAAAGTTAAAAACTACCTGAGGTAAATTTTGTGAACCCAGCATTTATCTTATATTATAGTAATTCATATCTAATTGTAATTTGATTAATTCATCAACTAAATAAAATATGAAACGTACTTGATAAAAATAAAATAAAATAAAAACAGTGAAAGGACCATTTTTCAATAAATAATCAAATCTATTTAATGTTCTTCTTCCAAGTTCCACCGATTCCAATGTCTTCTAGAGTTTTAGTTGGGAGATGATGATCGATGTACTTGGAAATAAATGGTGGTACGTGATGAAGATGATACAGACACATACATACATAGCATGGTGCATAGAATGGTGATGATACATAATCACATACCTCATGGCCATTCCCACTGACCACATCGGGTGCATCAGCATGCCTATTCACATTAACATTGGTGCGTCGTTGACTTTTCTTGCCATAGTCAAACAAAGACTTAGCTCTGAGAACATCACTCACTGTAGTCCGCCGTATCGGAACCGTCCCTGTCGGACACCTCGTCCCGTTTGTATGCCACATTTGGTGCCCCCATGCAATCCCACCGGTCTTGGCATTCACTGTATCACTCTCACTCTGAGAAGATGATGAAGATGGCTTTATCGTCTTCATCACTTTTGGCCTTTCTGGTGCCACTTTCTGTTTATAAGAAACGTACATAAATATTAACACAGAAGCTCGAAGCCCTCGTTACCAAACTAAACTAACATTTAAGATGGAGTTCTCCAAATATACCAACTACTTGTTTCAGGAAAAGTTAGAAAGGATTGAAGCCAACAACATCTAATAAATGGTTTGGAGAGGAGAAAGAGAAAGGGTATCTTTTAAGTTAAGCTTTAAGCTCACCTGGATCTTGTGGTTTTTCAAGAGAGGGTGATCCAGAGCTGGCTGCTTTCTTTTATGAACACAGTCAATAATATCTCCATCTGGGCTCTGCACATATCAAACAGAAAATAAAATCATGGTTAATAATTTCCGAACGAGGATTCAACTGTAATCAGTAATTCAATATCAAACTTCATGAAAAATAATGCATATATACCTGTATAGTCATCACAGGAGGCTTGTTGATCTTGTTTAAGTGCTTCTCAATTCTCTCAAGTCTCAAGGTGCTGACTTGCTTATTGTACCTTGTGGTATTTTTCAGGTCCAAGGCCACCACTACCGGAAGCGAAAATCTTTGGGAGAAGAGAGTGAGAAGAAGGAAGCCTAAAAGAAGAACGAGACTATCCATTTTCATCACATTCAGTGCCAGAGAGAAGCAAAATCAAGGAAAGAGAGAAAGGAGCTACCAGGGCATGACTATATTACGAAGAGCAGAAGCAAATCTGACTGTTTTGCTTGGATATTACTTGCACCAAACAACCAAACACAGACCCAGAAAAGAACAAGGAAAAGGACTTATATTGCTAAAGAACAAAGAGAGGGGACCCTTGTAATTCTACTCTCTCTCTCTCTCTCTCTCTCTTTCTTAATGGTGAGGAAGAGGAGGTGGGTGAAGGATAATTAAGCAGAAGAAGAAGAAGAGCAAAGGCCCTCCTAGTTTCTCAGACCCTTCAGCATCAAGATCATCATTGCTAGCTCTACATTGGTTTCATATACAAACCGCAAGCAATCACTGATGCCCTGTTTTCTTGTTTAAATATTGGTTTTAGATTTTTGTGAATTGCACAAGTTGAGGCAAAGAAATTTAAGGCCAGGCTAGAAATGAATATAAGGAAATATATAAAAAAGAATGAAAACCAGGCCGGAAAATTAAAAAGGCAGACCTAATTATACCCCCGGCCAACTGAAACAGCTCGCTCGCTCTCTCTCTCTCTCTTTTATTGCTCCAATTCAATGTGTATCTACCACCAGACACTTCGCCTTTAATATTTCTCTCTTGTTGAAACCGCACACGACACCTTCTAACTTGTTCTACTTCTTCTACTCTTTACCTTCCATGGCTTTGCTTCCCTTCCCAGTTTCGTCTCCATGTCTGTGTTTTACTTTTTATAACCCTCCACAAGTATGCTAGCTTTCTTCCACGTCACCCTTTCATTTCCTAAATCTTGGAGGTCAATCAGAGTGTGAATTAGTGAATATGACAGGTTACACTGTTACAGTCAACTTATATACGTTACAGTTCTCGTCGGAATAAGAAAAAAATTTACGTTATATAGGGTACGTAAGAAAATTGATACATTTTGAAGTCTCAACTCTTTTAGGATTTTGTTTCCTTCCCTGAATCAAGTATTCTTATACACTAACTAAATAGGAATACAGCCATACAGGGTCTAAACTGATCATTGTGCTCATATAGTAATGCTAATTAGTACATAGCTAGAATGTACTAATGACTTGGCTTATATCTTTATCCAAGATATATACAGTAGTTGTTATAACATAGTGATCATCGTGTGAGTGCCTAGGGTTTGGACTTTGAGGTGATGAAACCCAAGTAAGGAAGCAAATATATTTGAAACGTATGCTTTGTTTGGATTTTTCTTTATTTTTTTCAACTGCGAAAGCATTGGGTCGCAAGCAAGTTCCTTGATCTGTGCTAGAACTGCACCCTTCTCCATGTGCTATACATTTTTGAATAAAAATGACAGATTCATAAATGTCCCAGGTAATAAAATAACAGATGATCAAGAATATGAAATGAATAAATCTGTTTGAACTAATAAATGGGTGTAAGCTTCTATTCTCGAATCTCGATCAAAATGCTTCTCTTTGCTAAGCTCAGAAAAAATTTGGTTGTCAGCATTCTCAGCTCGACCAGTCTGGGATTTGACCCAACCTCTCCAACCTCACTAACTTAAATCACACAAATACCCTCTCTCTCGTTATTACATATATATAAGGTACAAATATTTTCTCATTTTGATTTGTATTTATAGTCCTACTGGCTCGGGGAGGCTCTGCCCTCTGGAAGCACAAACTGAGTGGTCCATTTTCGGTCCAATGAGTTTGAAATTCAATTGAATTTGCCTAGGGGCTTGGAGAAATCTGGGAAACGAGTATGAAGATAAGACGACCCTAGCTATTCTTGTATGATAATTTATAACCATACAGTGATATATATAGATATGGCAGAGTACGTACCCAGTAGTAATTATATGGTCAATTTCAGTGTAAGGAATTAGGTTTATACATACAACTGTGCAAACCAGATATGAAATGATGAACATCAGGTTAATGTGTACTTACAATACTATTTTGAATCATACCTACCAATTTCCGATCGATCTCATTACATGGAAATATATCACTTTGCTCAGTGCTATCTCATTACCGAGACAATCGCAAATGTTTTGCCTCACGCATTCACCTTTGAGAACATTGGCTTTAGTTATCAGTCATTTACCTACACAAGATCATAACCAAAGCCAATGTTCTCAAATGAAGAGTTGAAGGCCGACCTTAATTCCATATATACATTGTGCTTTCATTTTAGAGCTTGATAGCATAACACCATGTAAAACATGAATACCCCATGAAAGTCAAGATCCTCGTCAACTCTCAATCATATGAGCAACGATAAATTCCCAAGTGTAAATTCATACTCCTTGTTGTTAACACCAAAATGATTAAATTGGACAATGACCTCACAGTGTTGCAGAGGGTCCAATATCCTTCATGATAAATTGTGCTAGCTACCTCTAAATTAATAGCCTGTACATGGATTTGGTATCTGTCTACTCTACTGTGGTGGCTTGGCCACCCATGTCACAAATCCAGAACCCCTTCTCCGTCGAAGGGCAGTATAGTCTTTGCTCATTGTTATTGCTTCCAAGGCAAGAAGGCATGAATGGATATGGTTTTCTATTGTTTGTGTCACCTAACCGTCTAACTCTCTCATTATATTACCAAAATGAAACCCTCCTCTCACTATTTGGTGTGGCTTGCAATCAGTAGCTCATGTAATTTGACGGCTAAGGTAAGATATAAATGACTGTAGGTGGCGATCGAATCCCTTTAGCTAAGCAAGAGAACACCAACTATGAAATAAGTAGGACATTTGCTTCCTTTTTGTCTCTCCTTCCTCAATGGAAGTACCAAATCATACCAAAAAGATGAGAAGCCTAAAAAGAAAGAAAGAAACCCAAAGATGGCGAAACAAACCGTTATCCTTATTCCTAAACATGAAAACTAAGCCATTTTGGGTCCCATTTAGTACTCCTGCTCTTTATACGTGTGAGGGAGTTTTTTATTGCAGTTATAACTCTTAATTTCCCACATCTATTTTCTATATCTACTCCTATTTTTATTTTTACTTATATTTTGATTGTTTCAACTAAACACAATAAAGATAATTTAGGTAGAACATAATTTGATGAATTTCTAAACCCCTCGCTTTATAGTAGTAGATATCCCGGCTAGAGTCAGTGTTGGGCAATGTATGGAGCAGTAGCCAATAAGGCAAGAGTGTCGTAAACAATCCACCATAAACTACCACCATAGTCAGGTCTCATGGTGTCCCAGCGTTCTCTTCATCAACCACATTCTTTCTCAGTAGTTACAAGCAGACTTGTCACAACTGCAAAGATCTCATCTACACAACAATAAGACCTCACCAATATCCCTATCAGCCGCTCCATATCCCAGATGAGTACTCGGGAAGCAACAAAAAAGGGGGATGGTAAGTTGTGATAAGTTGGATTGTAACTCTGAGGGCGCAACAAACTTGGTGGTTTAAGATGCAGTTTTGACTGAAGTAGAATATAACCTACACTGGAAATAAATCTCTCATGAAAGATTTTTCAAAAATGGAACCTTTGATTGAATTACAATCAGAGTGATCATTACACTTTGAACATATATGAAACATAATGTAGAATTGCAGATTACAAAAATAGGATTGGCATATCACCGCGCCTTCATTCTATACATGACCCAAGATGTTATCCAACTGACCATTACATAAAATTTATGACACCCAAGTGAGAAAAATTGGGTATCCAGGACTGTATTATCTCTGTATAACCGCATTTGTCCGTATTTTCTATAGTTCCACTCTTGAGAAGGACAAAAATCAACGGTCACAAAGCAACTCATTTCAGCCACTTGCCGAGTCATCCTCCCCTTCACTATCATCACTGCATTTGAGATGCAACAAACAGGTGAGGCCAGTGAAAAAAGAAAAAAAAATGTCACCTGGAACAAACGACTGTAAACAAACCACAAAGGTAAGAGAAATATGTCACCAGAGTACCGAGATATACCTATGTTCTGAAAGCTTTGATATCCGTCTAGCATCTAAGCCTGTAATGAACTTCTGTGCAGCTTGAACATTATCAGGACCTGCAAAACATGAAAATAGAAGCACTGTCACATCTGCATCTCATTACTTTAAAAACTGGATCACTGGAAAAGTTTACTAGTCTTTGCTGTATATGATCAAATCAAGCAGAAAAGTACCCTTTGCCAATTGGAAGGCATGCAGAGCACATCTTTCGGCTGCAAGTCTCACGGGTGTACTTCCATCCTTCAAACATTCAGCCAGTGCAGGTCCAATAATGTTCATATGGGCTGCAATAGGTGAAGAACTTTCCTGCAAGGCAAATTAACATCAATAACCTAATAATATGTAGAATACAGAAGTCCATAGTTTCCAAACTCAAAAGCAAATACCTTCGAAACTGCCTTTAGAGCAGATAACGCCTTTCTTCTAACTTCACTGGAATCATCATGCAATGCTGAGACTAAAGATGATATAATTTCTAACTGTACTGAGGTATTCGAAGGATCATTTCGGACTTTATAAACAAGAAGTCTCCCGACTGCCTTGGTTGAAGTTTCACGAAGCGGGAACTGTCTCAAGGAAAGTTTGTAAGTAGTTTGCAAAGCATAATAAGATTAAAGAAAGAAAGCAAATGCTCGATTAAACTACCTTCTCATCTTTCAAGGCCGCTTTAAGCTGGTCCAGGATGGACGGAAACACTGTAGAAGCACAGACGGTGGAGGGGATGTGCCTGAGCATGGATGAAATTGTAAGTACATAACCATGCCGAGCAGACCAGCTAAGTGACAATGGAAAACTTGACAGTTCCTGAAGCAGCTCGGTCAGCTGGGTATCTTCAATGTACTGCAATTATCAGTAGAAAGTTAACAAGAGGGAACAACACAGAACCAAATTAGAATTAAGCAGATAATAATGAACCAATGAGGCAAGGCCAGTGATTCATTTGTATTCACAAAATCAATTTACATAGGTGTCAAATCTCATGATGTAACCATATCTTATTCGATACAAAGATTCAACTTATCTCGTCAAATCTCACACTTCACAATTTCCTTTTCCTTTTACCAGATTAAAAATAAGACATCACAGTCATCTCAGGAGAATGATTACAAGCTGTAATCCAGCATAGGATGAATACCCTTATTAACTTGTACTGAATGCTGAATGCAAGTTCATGAATCTACCATTGTGGTTAATTATTATTCAAGTAGTTGCAGATATACCACAAGTTCATGAGTGGATAATGTTGAACTAGCAGGCTTATGGTGCCTCATCAGATTTTATGTGTAAGACTTTCAAGATGTCTAAAGGAGCAGAATTTATATGTATCACACTTTCCTTTTAAACCATGTGTTAACGATACACGATTGTGAACATCATGATTAAGAAAGAGTTAAACACACATCAAGCGCAGAGTTTAACAGAATATGAAAAAAATATCGGACAGTTCCTTGGTTATTCACCGCATACCTGGGACATGATACCCAAAATGCTTGCAGCAGATATTCGAACCTCGTCATCATCATGATGAATCATATCCTTAAGCTGTAAGTAGACACGAGTTCTAACAGCAGTGCTCACGCTCTTCCCAGCATGCTTTAAGACACCTTCTAAAGCAGACAAACTTGCCTCCCGAACCCCAGCATCCAAAGCCTGTACAGAGAAATCATGATCAATAATACAGTCAGGTTCTGGAATATAGGTGCATCAAAGATCCTAACTAACAATCACCTGCAAACTGGACAGGAGGTCTCCAACTAGAGGGTCCACCCGGGTACTTAAAGCACTAAGCTTTCCGAGCGCAAGCGCAGCACTTGAGCGAACAACTCTGCAGTTAACAGAACATCTAGTTAGCCAGATGAGCCTAAAAGCATACATGCTAAAATGACTATAAAAGGCCAAACCTAACCTTGTGTTATCTTGTAGACACTTGACAAATGTTGTTTGAAGTTGCGGAAGAAATGGTTTCAAAGCCATCCCACCTTTTCTGATTATGATTGTCAAGGTAGATAAAATAGCACTCTTCACCTGCCAAGGGAACCGGTCACCTATTATCCGGATAAGAGGCCTACAGTCATGTTAAAAAAATTAGTCAGATGGTTGAATTTGAGCACAAGCTTGACTTAGAAAATAATATAAAATAGAAATAAAAAGCTAAGTTATCTGGACAGTAATTGGATCACCAAACTACTAGCTCCTAATGCAATAATCAAGAGTTTGAATTGCACAGTATAATGATCTCAAAAGAGCAGAAATAGGGTCATAAGTAATAAACAAACCACCTTCTTCACTTTACAAAATATTTTATAGGGTCAAAGTAAAATTCATCAAATTTAGGTTACAAAAAAAATCTACATAGTTAAAATTCAGACATACCCAGTAATTGGAATAACAAACTCTTTGAGTGCCTTTTCACTAGTCACTTCAATCAGTTCACCAAGACCCAGTGCCGCTTGCTCTCTCAGTTCAGCAGATCCACTTATTAAACCCTAAAGGTAGAGACATAAACCAAATATTAGTTCCAGAAAAGCAAATAGGCAAAGTAATAAATCAAACCAACATGCAGAAAAAGAGCAGCTTTAACATGTGACATCATGTAATATAACTTGTAACTAGTGGAAGCACTAAAGCCAAAAAGAAGACCGATATTGCTGATTGTTAGTGTATCCTAGGGGAAAGTTAGCTAGCATACCTGGAGAAATATTGGAAGCAATGGTTGAAGTGCTTTTGGTAAACAAAGTCCGGGTATGACAATAGGTCCTCCCTGCAAGGTATAAAACATACACGATCAGATCAACACGTTTCAATAAAAGTTTCTAGGATACAACCCATATATGAGATAAACTAAAGCATCAATGATATTCGGCAATCTAAACTGCTTCCCCACCTTCTTTTTCCTACGCTCCTTATCTCTGGAAGTCGACACAGCATCTCGTACTAACTTAATATATGAAGGAAGTACCTCCTTGGGGACTGAACTTACAACCCTTGACAATGCTTCCCAAGAAACCTGTTCAACAGAATCTTATATAAAATGTTCTGTATACGATATAACAACAGAACTTGAAATATGAACAGCACATACTGCCACAGTAGCAGAATCAGAATCGCTGAGCAAGACAATCAAGGTAGATATCATGTTTGGTGCTTCATCAACCAAATATAATTTACTGTTTTTGAAGAAATAGCCCATAAGATAAGCGGCACTTCTTCTGATTGAAGCCTGAAACCATGTAAAACAACAACGAAGGGTGAGATACAGCAGCCCGGGAGGGAGGGAGAGACTTAATTGAAATGACAATTTTTCAACTACATACCTGACTTTCGCTGACAGCTCTAAGGAGCTCAGATATAAGAAATTCAACACCTTCCTCATCTATAACTAAGACCACAGTTTCAGCAGCCTCCTTTGCCAATGTTTGAACATCCTAACATTTCCAAGTGGAGAATCAGATCTTTGTAACATCTAGCATTCTAGCCACTTATTGTGTATAGACAACGCGAGGCATATACACTAATCCAAGAGGTAAAAAAAATTAGAAATTGTTTTTGGAAGTAAGCAAAGAAGATTTTACTTGGCTTGGGCATCCTAATGGGGGCATACCTTTGCATCATCACCCATTGCGGTAAGTAAGGCAGGAAGAACAGTACCAAGATGAGAGTTAAGACCAGGCCCGGCAACCTCAGCTACAGCTCCGAGAGCATGTGCATTAAGTGCACTGAATATGTAAAACAATCAGTAAATATGAGGGGCCGAAAAAGGCATTTAACAGTAACTTGAGAAAATTAACATACGTCAGTGGGAGCTGGACCAGCTTGGGCAAAATGTGGGGTAAAACTGCAGAAATCCTGACACTGAATGAGAAAATGGAGCAAATTAGAACTAAAATACAAAACATACATGTGGTACAACAAGCAAGCAAGAGACATGTAAATGTAGAAAACGGGTTTTTCACCTTAATATTTGTTTGAGACCATCAAGTGCAGTATCAGAAGTTCGAGCATCCTCCAACGCATGCAAAAGACTAGGAACAATTTCATCAATCGCTTGCATTCCAGCATTCTACATGGTGACATGATAATATTACTAACTGTATCAATCAACGACGTTTTAAAAATAATTCATATGTAACGATAAACAATAAGAAGTACCTTGTACAGAGTGCTGAATGCTATTCCAGCAGACTCACGAACTTCGGGCATGCTGTTAGCAAATAAATATATTACTTGTAAGATTTACCTATCTGAAAATAAAATAGAACAAGCTCGAGACAATTATTCAAAATAAAATAAAATAAAGAAAACCAATACCTATCTGAAAGAGCAGTTCGAATGGTTGGAATTAGCTCATCCATGAAACTCAACAAATGACTTTTAGCGGCACTTGCCATTACTTCACTCAGGCCAATGCATACACCCTGTGAGTCAGAAGATTATTAGAAATCTGTCAACATAACTGTCATACAGGTTTACTCTGAATGATCAAGGTGATAACTATATACTCGACTGTTTTTTCTAAAACAAGCAGTGAAAGAATCTAAACCTAAAAACAGGAAAAACAGAATAGTTTTCTCACTTGTCGTCTACTGGTGTCAGAGTCTTTCAACCCTTGGGATAAAATAGGGATGATCAATGGCAGCACTCTCTCACCAAGCTTCCTGACAAGCTCACCCAGTGCACGTGCAGCAACCTGCCGCCTTTCAGAGGATGATGATGCAAGAGAGGCAATTAGAGTATTCATTAAAACTGGCATTATTTCCTTTAGAGTCTTTGGGGTATTTGCCACTATAGTTTTCCATACATGCAACGCAGCCTGAAATGAAATGAAACAGGATAAAATGATTTAGATGTCTGATATAAACTCAATAAGACAGCAGAACAAAATCCTGAAACAAATTACTCTCATTACCTGACGAACTGTTAAGCTGACATCAGTTCGAACCATGTACAATGCAGCAAGAATTTCATTACGCTTATCCCTTCCAAGAACCTCAATGATAGCCCGCCCCTGTGCTTCAGTACTTGCACCTTCATCATCACTGCCACCCTCCAGTAAAGCTTTTCCAGAAGTACCCGCGACCTAGATAAATAACATGATTAATTACAACCTATCACAAGAAAGGGAAACTGAAAGAGGCTGAAATGAAATTACCTTAAATAACAGATCCCCCAATAATTCCACAGAGCTTTGACGAATACGCCAACTATCATTAAAGATACCATCTTCAACAGCAGGTAGGAGCAAAGGTAATGACCTGAAAACAATACGTAACCTATTAGATGAATACCCTTATGGCAACAGTAAATAGGTAGGTAACTATACAAAGTCATAAAAGGCTTCTCAGTAAATTATGAGTGAGCCAACCCTACAACACTCATGACTCACGTATTCACAAAATGCTTGCATTTTCAAAGTTGCAGAACCTTCCAGATTCTGATACTAAAAATAACAATTAAAAATCCCACTTCTGATTGCCTTCAATACAAAGGAACAAAAAGCTTTGAAACCCACATTCACCCAGATTATGGGGTTTAGAGGATGGAAGAGAGCCAAGTCCCCTTGTGTAGCTCATTAGCCAAGGATCAACTGATGTAAACAAGTCTATATACACTACATTCACTATCCACCACTCGTAGAAACAAACTCCACTGGAGTTCTCAAGTTATCAGCAGTTATCAACCAGAAGAGTGCTTACGTTATCGCGTAATGCTCAACCAGAACATGTCCCGCACCTAGTGCTGCTTCACGTACAGACTCATTTTCATCAGCAAGACCTATACGGTATAACAGCACATTGAGTTTGAATGGAATTATATAGGGATGAATACTTCCATCTACTTGACTACAAACCAGAAATCCACATTAGAAAGTGTACTAACCATCTATAATAGCAGGCAGCACCTTCTGTAAATAATTCTGGAATTGGACGCCTAAGGACCTTGGTAAATACTACAAAAAGTTTAGGAAAGTGTTAAACAGAGCCAGTAAGTAAAACAATGCAGGAAGTGGTTATCATAGTTTACAACATATCGTCCTCACCTTGAATAAGGTCAAATGCCCATCACGCACAGATGCTTTTTGATGAGAACAATTTCGGATAACATCAGGAAGTACATGCTCAAAATACTCAGTCCCAAGTGCAGCTAGTACCTGGATTGAATTGATTAAATCTTAGAAAACTAATATATTAAGAAAACC
This sequence comes from Fragaria nilgerrensis, assembly GCA_010134655.1. Lineage (NCBI taxonomy): Eukaryota > Viridiplantae > Streptophyta > Magnoliopsida > Rosales > Rosaceae > Fragaria > Fragaria nilgerrensis. The sequence continues at coordinate 936,136 of CM020982.1, read as the reverse complement.
AAAGACTCCCAGTGTATCTTTATGAGCACTGGATGGTGAAGAAAAGAAAAGAAAAAAAAAAAAGAATTAAAAACTCCAGAAATTCCAAGGGAAAAAAAAAACAGACAAAATCAACTTTCGAAGAAGTACATAGGATCAAAGTACACGTGCAGGAAAAACCAACATGGCTAAACTTTCCATCAGATTGTCAAGCATAATATCTTTTTCTAAAAGTATATTTCCTCCAAATAGTTATATAGTTCCTAACAAAAATGTATGCCTATTGAAGCAAAAAGGTGAAATAATACATCTGAGCCATCAAAAAAACCTCCTAATGGTGTGGTCAAAGAAAGTAATCACCTTATACTTCATTGCCACCCATCAATTCACTTATATATAATGAAAACCAAAATTCCACAAATCTATCACATGATTTATATGATGATAAGAAAAAACAAATTTACTGTATCAACTATCACCACAGACTATTCAACAAAGCTTTATATTACCATTGAATCTATCCCTTTGCCCTTACCAAATAACAATGAATCTCGTTTCAAAAGAAAATTAACAATAAATCTAGCTACAACACCCAACAAAGGATGTCTTCATATTAAGACCAACTTAAACTTGTCTTATTCAGCAAGTTCCCAAAAATTGATAACAGTAGAAGTTTAAGGACACAAAGATAGAAAGGAGAACTTTCATATTCAGAGGTAATGGTTACCTCACTTAGCCCTTGAGCTGCTCCAGATCGCTCAACATTACTATTATCTGATTTAAGTGTATCCATCAACCAGGGAACAAGATCTGGGAAATGATCTTCACCCATTCCCCTTATAAGGGATCCAAGGGCCCTTGCAGCAACTGACCTAACTTCTGGAATCGGATCCACAAGAACCTGTTTTTGTTGAGAAGAAATAATCAGCAAAAATAGTTGTTAACCAGAAGTCAAATCTAACACTCTTACAAATTGATACCTTTTTCACTTCAGGAAGAAGCAGCCCTATGTACGGAATCATATCATTTGGCTCTGTAACAAGAGAACACATATTGCCTACTATTTGGGCTGCTTTCTTTTTAGTCTCTGCACCCCTCTCTCTTAGCCCTCTATGTACTATTGGCACCAAGAGTGCAAGTGAAGGAGCATCAATTGAATTGATGAATGTTGTCTGAAAAAAAATATATAGCTAAATACATAAAAAAGAAAACATATACCAGACTAAAAATAAAATAAAAATTTGTTTTGTAATCCTTACCCCCAAGAGAATATCCAGAGAATATTTTGTATAGTCATTTGGATCTGTCAGACCCAGAAGAAGAGTAGGGACCAACGAAGCTATCTCAGGATTCTTTATTACGCTCCCAACCTAGGAATTGCCCAAAAGAAAAAAAATTGAGAACAACAATTATAGAAGAAACATAGGTAATGAAACACGGCACAGTCTAAAACCTGTTGAAGGGCTGTTTGTCCTGCCGACTGAACTTTAGGGTGGGTGTCTGTTAAAACCTGCAATTATAACAAAATGGTAAAGAATAAATCATGAGACGATAAGGATATACTATAGTTACATTCATTTCCCAGAGAAAGTAATACAGACAGTTATGTTTAATAAAGACGAACCTCAGTCAGTTTTGGTACAATCCTGGGAAGACACTGAGACAGCTGCTGAGGAGCACAATAGGCCATAGCACCAAGCAGTTGAACACTACTTTGCTTTGTTCGCCAAGCTTTATCTTCAAGACCCTGTCCAGATAAGATATCCATACAGAAAACTCATCACTTGAAACTGGGCAGGACCAGAGTATCAAAATATTTTTTGTGAAAAACAAGAACTGCCTTCTTTGTAGAAGACAGAATAGATGGTAATAAAATTGAGAAGCTGATAGAGAACCAGGAGTCCACAGAAGTAAAGCTCTCAAATAGTAGATAAGATATGTTTGACTGTTTGAGGCATTGACAACAGACCAAATGAAAAAAATATATATATAAATTATCATGATAATACTGCATTACAAAAGCTAGCAATCAGATATTGTCCAATAAATTTAACCTATAAATTAATAGGATCAAGTTACATGAACTTTCAAATAAAGAGGTGAATTCAAATAGCAACATTGTTAACATGCATCAAAACCAAAGAGGGAAAACAAATGAATAAATAGGGTTTGGGCAGCAAATAAATACCTTCAAAAGAGATGGAAGGACCAGTTTCACTCCCTGAGCAGTAAGGTGAGACATCATTGCACGAGCAGCACACTCAGCACCTTCACGCACTGCAACAACTTGATCAGAAAATGAGACCAACAGTAATGGCAACATTTGTATTACATACCTGCACCAAAAGAAATTCAAGAGAGAGAGAGAGGGAGGTCAGATGTATAATAAGAACCATCAGGAAAGATCACTTAGTTGGCAACTAAAAAATGTTCACTTACGGTTCAAATAATTTTCCAAGTGTTTCACATAGACACTCAAATCCAAGCAAACCCCCTTCCCGACGTTTTGCAGAGTTCCTGTAATAAAATATAAAAAAAAAAAACAAAGAAGAATGACTCTGATTAGTGGAAATAGATTCAACTAAAAAGAATAAAACTACTAAACCAAATAGTGTCTTCCTAATCCATATTCCGAACAAAAAGAAACAGAACAATCTGAAGTCAAACCAAGCCCAGAGACTAAAATGATCCATAAGAAGTCCGCTACCTCCCAAACTTTTGCCCTCAATTTTTTTTTTATTTCTTTCAGACCAATCCACCAAAACATAAGCCCCTTCGCACAATCTTAGGCTTATCCCCTCCACAAAGAGCAGAAATAAAGTAGGGCTTCAGCAAGGACCCAACTCAACCAAGCTACTTGATTTCAGGAGGTGAATAATGAATCCATAACCAAAGAACAAGAAAGGAATCAAATATCCTTCTAAATACTACATGACATAACAACACATAACCAGAGGCTAAAACCACTAAGGTTACAAACTACATGCATAAATAGTACATGACATGCTAATTTAAATGTGGCAACAGCACCCTCCACAGAAGGAGGGGGGTCATTTAATTCCTTCTCAAACATCAAATGCTGAGAAAAGTGTGGCCCCACATAATAACTCATGTTATATTGAAGTCCTAACAACGTTTTGCATGATATCAGGGGAGAGAAACAAATTTGTGGGTCTATATCCTACCATCCACCATAATCTCAAACAGTGGACAAAAGATCAGTTCTGCAACGATACAGTTATACTATTATTTCATTTAGTGACCAGATCTCATTCGATGACCAGCAGTTATCTGATCCAACTTTTTTTTTGGAATACTCAATAATAACCTTCTAAAGACATTTACAACACCAACCTATCAACAAGACCTTCCTGTAGTATGTTCACAATTCCATACTTCTTCAAGGAAGAAATACCAAATCCCTTGACTACTCCAGCAAGCCCAAAAGCAGCTCCACGGCGTTCCCCATACTTATCACTGTTCATCAATTGATCCAAAATCCGTGAAACAAGAGCTTGGCCATCATCCTTGTACAGGGAAAAGAATCAAATTAGCTTTCCTCTTCAATAATGAATGTACAGTCTCTATCAACAGTCTCTTCAAGAATAACAAATGTGACAAAAAAAAAAAAGAGCAACATTAATCTAACAGGACAAAATCCTTCATTAACGCTGTCCATTTTACTGAAATGGCCACTTGTTGACTAGTGGACAAGGTATCTACTGTAGTGATTTTATCCAATATTTACATAAATCTGTGTCACATGCTAAGCAGAAAACTAAAATAAAAGCAAACAAGTAAACGGTTATTAAGGCTACCATCCGAACTAGAGCTGTATCTGATATTTGAATGATTTCATATTATTTTTAATGAAACATTAACAGTATTTGAGTTGTTGTCATACTTGCTTTGATTGCATTAATGGTGATAGGCATGTTGAAACTGCCCGCTGAACAGCTTCTGATGGAGTATTCAAGACATCCAACAACTTCTCTATAACAGTGTGTACTTTTGGATCATCCTGCAGAAGCACAAAATGAAGATGCATGTAAATTGTAAACTCCAGAGTTGCTACAGCTCACAGAAAGGAAAAGAGTGAAGAAAGGAAAATACAATAAATATCACCTTTGCCAAATGTTTTGCCAAAGCTCCGGTGAAAATAACAACACCCTCACGAACCAAATCATATGTCTCCTCATCCGATGCCTGCAAAAAGTCCAATTATTCTATATGTTAAACTGACAGTAGCTTACAAGGGCTTTGTATGGAGACAGACACAAAAATAGAGCTCAACTAACTGGGTTTTTCACTGCCATCACAAGATTAAAAAAAGGAGAATTACCTTTTTGTTTAAGTAGTTCTCAAAGATAGGAAATAGCAAAGACACATTATCTTTTCCGTGCTTATCAATAATCATAATGCCAGCATTAATCATTCTCCCCCGAACATCAGCATTAGGATCTGCCTGCAGATTAAGAAGCATTGACAAAAGAAGTACAATCAAATTTTCATGTCCATTCTTAAGAATATCTCATGTCAATGGACAGTACACTTTGTATTTCAAAGAATGGCATTGCAAATCTTACCAATGCTCTTGAAATCAAAAATGTCATAACAACAGGAAGGTCTTTTGTTCTCAGCACATCAGCAGAAGAATGCAATGCCAAAGCTACTCCCTGCCTGCCCAGCCAACCAGCATCGACATTGTTCTCAGTCAAACCAGCATCACGGATATACAGGGAGAATAAAGTAGAAAGGGATTCCTGGGTTATAAGAACACAAGTTTCAGTATTTCAGGGACATGTCTAATAATAATAATAAAAATCAAGCAGGTTAAGTTCAAACCTACGAACCTGTATAGAATCAGGAGATTCATCCAAAGCAGCAGCTAATGCCTCTGCAGCAGCAAAACGGACATTGTAATGGATATGGGAAAGTGCTTTGAAAAGGCCCGAATAGTCAGTCCCAAAGTCATGTCCATAGCGATCCCACAAATCCTCTGCAGCTTCTGCAACTGACTGACAAGAGCACCAAGCAAACAAAGTGAATGAGTTATCTTTATAAGATAAATGAGGCCAAGCAGGAAAAGACTTATTGGCCAGGCAATAAAATAATGACTTTAGTGGACAACTCTTGTCAATTTCATGAGCTAAAAGGGTAAACCATGTGTTAGGGTCATCCTTGCCAAAAATCAGCAAATCAGAAAATTACTAGCCATTTGATTACCACTAATGTTGAATAGTGTTATGTAATTGTTTCCACAATTTAGATTACCAAACTGTTCCAGTTTAGCTAGCTGATCTTGCAGGAATGATCCTGAACTATATGTGCAAGGTAAAAGAAAACAATATGTGCAAAACACCGCACAGCTGAGAATAGTAATTAGTCAACCAAACCTTTTCTGGGTCATGCAAAGCAATCCAAATACTCGTAGCAACCTCAACATTCTGAATAAGAGATCGACTGGCAACACTAGGAATGCATTTGACAGCAGTTAGACAGGCCATTCTAACGTGAAGATATTTTGCATAAACTCCATATAAAGCCTGAAGAAACACATCCTTGGATAAGTACTCTGAAAGCACATCAACGAAGCATGACACGTAAAATGGAAAGTGCTTACCGGTGCAACTTCATCTGGCTGCAGACCAAGACACAGCTCATTCAACGCAGGTCCAATAGAGGATTGATAAGCTTGTACAATACCAAGAACATGATAAAGAACCTGTTAAAAGAAGTAAAATAAATGAGATTGAAACGAAAATAACAATAAAAAAAAATACTATAAATAGACTAATGTTGAATAGTGTCATGAGGAAGAAATAAGTAACTGAAATCATTCGAAGCCTAGGGAGAGGTAATAGGGGGTCCATGTGCATATAAATGATCTGAAGCACATTATCATGAAGCCCGGTCTTCTTAGAGCTTAAAAGAATTCGCTCCATTATCTGACAGAAGAAATCATATAGATATTAGCAAAAGAGAAGTGCAATTGAGCTGACTCTGTCTTATGGGAATGTAGGAAAGCTTACGGGGAAAACAAATGTGAAGGAATCAACAGGAAGAGGTCCCGATTTACAAGATACAGAAAGGGCGTTAATTATTCGCTCAAACAGACTCAAAGATGGTCTATCATCTTCCCCTTGCCCAGCCGATGAAAGCATATCCAACAGAAGATGATCTTCTTCAGTCACAACTAAGCGCAAAGCAGTAGCAATGTCAAGGGCCCAATTACAAAGAGGGGGAGCAGTACATCTAGAGAGTTTCACCATAGTTTCATATGCGATATCGCTGACTATTGATGACCTCAGTAATGGCTCGACATAGTTAACCTGATATCAGATGAAAGGTTGACATTTATTAAATAATGACACACAGTATTCAGCAAACATTCTTTAGGCAGTAGTAAAATACAATATACTCCAAAAAGAGGCACGCTGCTTAACACATACCAGGGAACGAAGTCGACTATGCGCAAAAACAGGATTTGCAATGGCCATTTCCCCAAGAGCTTTAAGCATTAAAGACAGATTTTTCTGTATTTCTCGGACCTTCTCACGTATGGATGCCTCCTCCTTAAGTTGTAACTCTCGTGCCTCCTCTTTTGCAGTCTTTGCTTTCTCTAGAAAAGTTGAAAATTATTTTATACTATTGAACAAACAAATGAAGCTAAGAGAAACAATATCTGGTACGAAAAAAAGGCCAAAAATAAGTCACCAGGTTTCTTTGTCGACTTCCCAGTTTTACTGCTTTGCTCAACTTTTGCAGAATGATTAGAACTGCCATTGTCCTGGGTATAAATCCAAATTCAAAAATGTTATCAGAATAAATACTTTATATTAGGTCCTCATACTCTTAAATACCAAAGAGATATGTATATACCATGTCATTTAGGTCCTCATACATCCGAAAACGGCCTTTTGCTTGTTTCATGTTCTTGGCAGCAACAGACTCGGCTATGTAGACGCCTTGCTCACTGGAAAGCATGCCTTCAGGAGTATGAAATATCTGATACGGTATATGCGGAAGCAAATAGAATATAAGTTACAAGACGAAACAAAGTATACATTTAGGAGACAAGTCAATGTATTTAGTGCTCGTTAACACTTTAACTAACCCGAATATCATTTTCGGAAAGTGTATCATGTGAATATCGGTAAGGAAGGTGTTTCAAATGCTGCCACAGAGAACGAATTCCAGTAAGTATCTATCTCAGTGGTCCTAATAAATAAACATTCATTGAAATTGAGATATATAAAAAACAAGTTACCTTTTCAAACTCCGTATACGTTTCTCCAGGTGCAATGGACATCAGAGTGGATAATGAAGATATGGCTGCTTGCTGCTCTGATGCACTTGTACTTGACAACCACATTGTTTCCAGTAGGCCCTGAAATGCAACAAAGAGCTTACAAAGATGCATTACATCTTGGAAAAACATGTGACCGAACCACCATTGAGAATGTCAAATGTAAGATTTTTTTTTTTCAAGACAAAGTGAGGAATAAGAAAATAGATACAAATACTGGATCAGGTGTCCATAACCAGAGCACTCCTTATGATTAACTATGTGGCAATTTTAAAATGAAACCATACCTTGCATAAATTTGTGATGTCAGCCAAAATATTGCTGTTTATGTCAAAACCACATTTATGCAGACATTTATGTAGCCTCTGGGGAAAGAAAAAAAAATTCAGTCAGCTAAAAAATGCATTTTCTGACGTAACGCGACAAATAAATAGAGTAATTATCAGGCAACTTCTCATCAATATATATAAGAAAACATGAACACAGTAACCCCACTTCTTATTAGAATTATGAACGCGGTTTGACGCTTTCCTGAAACAATCTTCTACAATATTGATGCTAATAACAGATCTACATTTTATAACCAATGCTCAAGGCATATACATCACCGGCTAAGACCTATACAATCACTTGCGGCTTATTACTCAGATCTCTTTAAAGTGGAAAAGGTTTTACCTGATCTTCAAGCATGTTCACAAACAAAATTACCATCTAAACAAAACCTTTTAACTTTCTGATATCAGTATAAAAATATTTCTAACATTATCTAAGAATCCGCTGTTGTTGTTTTTTTGTCTGAAAGATACTTCAATAAAAGCTCGATAAAAAGAGCAAGGGAGTACAAGAATGGAAGCACCAGAAAATAAAAATTCCAACATTCTCTACACCCCCACTGTTTATAGATAAAAAAATACAAGAGTCCTGAACAAATTTAAAGTTAGATAACCCTGCTAAACTATAAAAGCAAATAGAATGCTGACTGTTAATATCAAATACCACAGAAAACACTTACCCTCCAAACTGCATCTCTTTTTGCAGTTCCAACCAAGTATGGATGATGTCCGCAGAATAAAACTCGCATTGATGCACTTGGAGCTGCAGGTAGAGCTACTGATGAAATAACAAGTAAAGCCTTAACCGAAACCTCAACCGAGGGAAGGAACGGTACTTGGGAGTCCGCTGAATTATCTGTATCACTACATACATGCAAAATTAAACAGTAAACACAACCAGACCAGAGTGAAACAATAATGATATGCAATGATCAAAACCTTATATGCACCGACCAAGATACAAGCATCAAAACAAACAAAGGTACATAATATCATCATCAAATAAGCAATAAATAACGTAGGTATTACTCTACAATATATGGAAAACAATAAATAATAAATGCATGCACACATGATTGAAACAGGGACTAACTAAAGTTAAGGAAACCTAACAAGAGCAAATAGTTCCTCCTCTTCAAAATGGAAGTGCATGTGAGATTAACTTTAGATCAGATTTAAGCTTTTAAAATTATAATACACACAACGTTCAAAAAACCTATTCTGGCCTTCTCAGACACAACAAGTGGAAAGAAAAGGTAAACAATGTACCAAAGTGATCTTTACCTTGACTTTGAAATACGATGTTTCTCTTCAACTACAGACATGAAAGTCGCAAATTCAATCAAAAGATGTTCAGCTAATTGCGGGGCAGCAGGAACTATCTTTTTAGTAGCATTATAAGCCACTCTTCGAATATCCCAACATGGGTGGCACATGAAAAAGATTATCAACTGCAGCAAATCAATAAGTGCTTAGAAATAATTAAGAAAGTTATTCACTGAGAAAGCAAATCAGAGTAATACTATTGCTTATTTACCTGTGACAATGATCTGACAGAAAAGGAATCCAACGCCCTGAATGATGAAGTAAATAAAATTAATGATATGAAGACCACCAAACTACTCAGCAGCAATGATTAAACATCCATGCTTCAAATATAACTTTATGTATATGTGTATTAATAGTAACCTCTGCAAATGTTCCACCAGCAAGACTTCAAGAAGATCGACACATGCCATGCAATCCTCAGTCAACAATTTTGAAACCTGTGGGGCAAGCCATACATTTTCTCTATTAAAGGCTGTTCATAGAAGGAAAAAAAAAAAAAAATATATATATATATATATATATAAAACAAATCGCACTTGACGATCCAAAGAGCTATGAATACCTACCACGGATATTGGAAGAAGAGATGGTTCATTTTGAGAAACAAAAGACCAGATCTTTTCCCTCGCCACAATCTCCTCTGAGGATAAAAAGAGAGAAATGAGGAAGAGAACAAGTTAAACATAAATACTAGATTATTGGAACAAAATCTCAAAACTTTTCTTAAAATTAATTGACTATTAACGAGTATAAACAAGAATGAGACCTGCTTTGATGTCAACTGCTGCAATTTTGCCAACTAATAGCAAGGCATATATACCATCCAAACGCTGAACTAATTTAGTGAAACCAGTTTTGACAAGTTGAATGAGAGGTTCCAGTAATGATGACAACTGCAGCGAAGAAAACAATATATAGAATTGTCACCACAAAATGAAAGAAATAGCCAGATTATGAACATGGGAACCAAGCACTGCCAAATAAAACTAAATCCACCATCTAACCCGATAAACAGCATCTGTATTTCTGCATATGGCTCGTAGACAACGAAGATGCCCTCTTCTTAGAGCTTCTTTCTCCTTAAGCCCAGAAGACAAAAAAGAAACTAAATCTGACTGAACAACATCAGCAGATCTTGCTGCCCATGAACCTAGGGCTGACAAAATTGCAAGCTTGACCTCCTCATTGCCTAAAAATTAGAACATCAGACAGATATAAGCACCCAAAGCTTTTGCAAAGAGAACCAAAAGAAAAGAAGACTCAAAGTCTACTTTACCATCCTCCTTGTAACAAGATCGAAGGTAACTGCATGAAGTTTGTGACAGTCTATTAAGGTGCTTCCCATCTGGAGCATTGCACAATTCTTGCAGTGCAGTGATCATGCCAATTCTCTGGTAAGGAAATGCAAGTCTTCCCTCTGAGCCTGTTGAAATTGAACTATGTAGTCAAAACTACTGCAACCAGACTTAAAAAACCAGTTTTAATTTAAATTTTGAACATGCATCATCCTGCAGGTTTGCAGACAACCATAATAAACCAAATTTTATGAATCACTAGCTATGCACCCTAAGATGGAGGCAATGGACCGTACAAATTGGGGGCTGCTCTACAGAGCCCTAGTAACTCAAGTGATGGAAGTGAAACGGGTTTTCTGTTTCAAAATGAATAAGATAGGAGAGGATAAAAAAGGAAAGAGACTTTCAGTAGATTTCATAAATTTCCCACCTTATCCACTCATCGGTCTAAAGAAAAATGGAAAACTAACAGGGATACAATGACAAAAGAGACTTTAATCCCTTGCACAGAAACTCTACACCCAACAGAGAAAGATTGCATGTCACTCCCTGTCCATTACCTACAATGAAATACTAGCCTTTTCCATTCCATTATTTTTCAGACTCCAAAAACACAAAATAACTAGGGTAACAAGCCAACCTCCAATGACAGATTTGATAGCATTGAACATTGCTTCTATAGCATCTGGATTACTAGAATTTTGGCTCAGACATCGTACAATTTCCAGTGCAGGAAGCCTCCTGCCTTCATCTGCATGCCGAGCCTGTGGCAAGACCAGTGAAAGAATTTCAACAGCATACTTGCTCAGATCAAGGTTGATTGACTTCAAAAGAATCCCAACTGATTCCAATACGATCTCAGGGTTGCGTTTCAGCATTTTAACAGAAGATGGAAGCACAACATTTTGAAAATCTTCATGCGACATATGTCGAAAAAGTGGACGAAAAGCTTCACTAAGACCCATTGCCGGCTTTTCTCTTGCATTTAAAACTGCCTTGAGATACATATCAAGAAATGTTGGCTGTAGAGAAGGCAAAAGATCATGTGTAAGTTTAGCAGATTATGCTTACATAAATCAATTTGAAGGAAAACATAATTTATAGCTCCTCACTACAGTCATACAAGATTATCAATCACATAATCACTCACCTTGCATTGTTCAAACAAAGAAGATGATTTTCTTGAGGTACTTGAGAATTCCATCAAGAACAATAATAATTCAGGACTATCTTTGTATGGGATGCGTGCTTCCTTCAACTCCTCCAAATACAATTTGTTGATTTCCGGCAACTGGTAAGGAAATGAAAAACATGTTATCTCGTAAGAAAATAAGAAAGGTATCCAGAGGATACTTCTTCTTAAGATAAATTGGAGTAAAATGGTGCTAACCTGAGAAAATAAGTGATAAAATGTCTTCTTGCAAGACTGTTGCTCACTGAGAGATATTTGTACAACAATATGAAGTAATGATGCCTGCACTGTGGCAACTCTAGAGAATGCATTCTTGGAAACTGTGGTGAACTGGCTCTTGCTGAGAAGAAGACATGACCACTGGAGAAGTCTGTGGCCGCCAACATGTGATTGCACCCTGACATTTTTTTCCATGTTCTGAACAAGGACTGCTGCAAAATTCTTCATGAAGGCAACCTCTTGAAAACATTTTGTGATGATGCTATCGACAGCTTTCTGGGACCCACGATCATCATAGATGTACAATGTTTTAAATATTATATCTACCAACAGTGATGCAGACTCCGCACATATTTCTGCAGAATTAAAAATGACAAGAAATTTAGAACAAGGGCATATGTGACTCAAAGCAAAATTTCAAACTATTCTGTTAAGAGCTTGGTAAGCTAATTATAATCACAGTATGTACAAATCTAACTACCCGGTATCACCAAATGTTTTGCCTACATATCCATACAAAAGAATGAAAAGATCTATAAAAAAATGAAAAATAAAAAATAAAAGATATGTAAAACCTTATTAGTATATAAACAATTAAACAGTAATAAAACACTAAGAATTATAGGATCTCTGGAAGTGATGGAATACTTCAGAATTCATGCTGTGAATATAACACACAGCTATTTACATCTGCATTTCTTTCCAAGAAATACATCATAGCAGGCATTCCTAATTACAACCGGTGATACCACTATCATATATAAACTTTCACGACTAAGACTAGCACTGGTTTTGCTTTTCTTTTCTTAGAGGGGAAACGACAGAAATTCAGAATACAACGGACAAGCAGTCCATTTAGACCAAAGGGAGAATCCCTAAAATGCTTAGACAAAGGTGTTTACAAGCACATAATAAATCCTTCTCCACAATCTTAAACTTTATCGCCCTCTCCGACAGCACAGTCCTTACACAATTCCCCCTTTTTCAGCCCCAATGTGTAACACCATAGCCTCCAGCTTTCATCTACTTCAACATAACCACATCAGAACAGAGATGAACACCTCGTATCAACCTCTCATTACTCCATTGCTCGTAAACTAAACCAGTAAACCTTCCATAACTCGAAATCCTCCCAATGTGTATGCTCAGGAATTGCCAAGAGACACACAATTACACACTTCACTGAGAAAACTTATTTAACAATGAACTCACTCTCTACATTCGAATTCAACTACCTAACAACCTCGCCGATCCTTCAAAGCTCAACCTACCTAAACTAAATTCAAAACTTCACAGAGATCAAAATGAAATGGACGTCCATACGTAAACACATCTATACACATTCTACTACGCGTGCATGAACAGCGAGGTAATCCATTTGCGAATTGAATCGAGATAAAGTGAATCGGAATTGAGAGATGAGCTCAAGAACTAACCGGAGCCGTTGATAATGGCCGGAATTTCATCTCGGAAGATCCGAACCCGCTTCTGAGTGGAGGCAGTGGAGAGAGACCCGGCGACGGAGAGGAGGGACTCTGTCGGAGTCGCCATTGGGAGAAACGGGGCGGGTGGATCGGAATGGAGGATCCGATTGTGGATGACGGAGGTTTGGTTTCTGAGCTGGTTTAGGGTTTTAGGAGCTGGAGAGTGTTACAGAGGATATAGGGGTGAAGATGGAAAGGTCTGCGTAACTTTTGGGGTTTTTGGGCCTTTGGTGTTTGGGCTTTACGGGTTTGTGTGGTCCTGGGGTGTGGTTGGGCTGGGTGGTAGGATTTTTTCTTGAGGGGAGTTCTATCCGCACCCTAGTAATTCATCTGTACACCCCTTAATGTATTTACAATTTTACATTATGTAATTTGCAGCATAGTGGAACTTTGATAGTTAAGAGCGACTCCAGCAGGTTTCCAAACACTCATTAGATTTAAATGAGTCGGTTCAAATATGAGTTTGAGAGCGGCTCTAAGATTTCTCGACTCATTAGATTCAAAGGGGCTAAAGCGAGTCACTTTTTAATATTGGATGTATTTCGCGTGTAGAAGAATTAGATACAAATATACCGCATCCCTAACTCTCTCTCTCTCTCTCTCTCTCTCTCTCTCTCTCTCTCTCTCTCTCTCTCTCTCTCTCTCTCTCTCTCTCTCTCTCTCTCTCTCTCTCTCACAGCTTTCTAGGGTTTGTTGTTGTGCGGCGTCTCCTCCTCATGGCAGCCACTATGACAACCTCTGCAGCATCAATGACTGCTCACCTTATCTCCAAACTATCTCTCAGCAACCAGGAAGAACTCGTGGACCTCGGAAACCTCCGGTGCCCGAACAAAGGGTTTGTGGCGCCACACGTTTCTACCTTGTCGGAAAACTGAACACGGCTAGGTCTGTGCCTTTCAGATTCCTTCAGGAGCGTTGTGTGCTCCATGTGGTGAATCTCATCTCTGGTGGAAGCCCAAGCCAGAGGCGATCGATATCTCTTCACCTTCTTCAATGAACGAGATGTGATTTGGGTTAAGAAAGGATGGCTTTGAGGGTACCAAAGAGCGATGTCGGATCTTGGTTGAAATCTAGAACCTCCTAGCAGCGGTAACCATAGCAGCAACTGCAAGGCTAGTCAGAAAAACTATTGGACCTGTTCTTAAGGTCAACAATCGTGGCATCAACCACGGTGACCTCCACAGCTTGGGTTTTCAGTGGGATCTGATGGTAACTTGGGCATCGCTTACATAGGAAAGTCCTTAAAGAAGCGTGGTAGACCACGAGGTAGCAAGAACAAGAAGAAGAACCAGGGAGTAGCCTCTGACTCCATGGCATCCAATTCGGTGGCGGGTGAGCTGGAGACGGCCTATGAGGCAGAAGAAGTCTGATTCCTAGTTCTACTAGGAAAGATCCATATCTAACCCTAGTTGTGTTTATTCCCTCATTACATGATGAAAGGTACACCATGAGGTCGTAGGCCTTAATCGTTTGAGAGTTTTAACATCTTTCGGGCGAAGTAGGTTATTTGCTTTTTAGTTACCATCTTTTTTTAGGTAGTTTTGCAGTTTGTTTTTCAATTTGTAGATGTATTTTAGACTAAGCATTTTTGCTTTGTGTTTGAGTGATCCTCGATCATTCATGCGCATTGACTTTTTATGGTTGTGATTGGCGTAATGCCTAATGGAGTAATTCCAAGTTATAAAAAAAAAAAAGGCAGCTAAAGCGTGAGTCTTTGACTCATTGCTCACAACTGCTTTGAAAACTGGTAGGATAAAGAGAGGTTGACACAAAATGCATGGGATCTCACCTTTCGATGCCCCTAGTTTTGGCAGTTTTACATTGTTCTGACGGATGTTGGAATCGTTCACGATTTGTGCTTCCTTTCCTTTTTGTGATTGGTGTGCTCTATTTAGTCTCCGAGTCTGCATGTGCTCAAGCTCCTCTCTTTTAGGATCACATGTTTTATATTTTTTTGGCGTTGTAGGAGCATATGGGTTCAAGGAGGGCACACTCGACTCATTTGAAGCACGGGTCGTGAAAGCAAACTTGTCGCTAGGGTTTCGAGAAGAACATCATGCAAACCTTAAAACCTTGACCTCTATTTAATTGATGGGGGGAGGTTGATCACAAGCAACACCTGCATGAGTGAGCAAAGATCATATTGGAATTTCAACAACGGTTCAACGTACTCCTTCCTCTAAGAAAACGTTTCAGTCCATTTTTCAACCGGTTTAAAGATCGATATCATGGGCCCTTTCTTATATTTTGTTTTATCATAATCATTGAATCCTCCGAGAATCAAGCGAAAATTCAGAGTGACTTTATATCAGGGTGGGATGACATAAACCTTAACCCACATTAGAATGTGTTTCATCGTGACATGATCAAATGGGCGAGCACCATCATGCGACCAGCCATTCGGAATCTAACACGTGTCTTCTTCTTTTTTCACGCTAGCATTCTTCTTCTTCCTTCGGCTTCTCCGGCGAAGTTTCTTCTTCCTTCATCTTCGCCAACGTCGTTGACCACCGTGACAATGCAAACCAAAAACCCTCTCATATTTCACCTATGACGATCCGAAAGTCCCGGAGCCGCTCGCCGAAGCTTAGGGTGGTGGTCCGGTCCATGCTCTCCGTCGTGCCAAAGAAGCCACATGGGCTATACGACCCTTCGCTGGAGAAGCCGCAGAGACCTTATGCGGCGTCGAAAAGGAAAGAAGAAGAAGAACGCTGGTGTGAAAGAAAAAAAAAAACACGTGTCGGATTTCGAATTATTGGTCGCATAAACCAGGGCACGACAACCATCGCACGTAAGAATTTCTGAACTACATACTTGCATAGGGCAGTGTATTTTAAGCTTTCTTTCTACACATACACGAACATGTGTCCTTAGATTGGATATTCAATATCGACATCGTTATCTTCGAGCTTAAGAAGCTTTGAAACTATGCTAGACAGGTGTCCCTTGACCGTTTGACATGTGTTGATCAAAGGTCGTCTGCTAGGGCAACACCTTGCCAAGCTCTTGTTCTACACATGTCCACTTCAATGCCACTTCTCTCCCAACTATTTAAGTATTTCGTTCCCCTTATCCCATCCTTGCATGTCGTCCCAGAACTAAGTCGTGTTTGGTTTGACCATGGAAGAGGACCAAGAAGCAAAGGTGACGCAGAAAGCCAACATGGGAAGGTCGAGGAAGGGCTGCATGAAAGGGAAGGGAGGCCCTGAGAACGCTACGTGCACTTTCAGAGGAGTGAGGCAGAGAACTTGGGGCAAATGGGTGGCGGAAATACGCGAACCCAAACGCGGTGCTAGGCTATGGTTAGGCACTTTCAACACTTCCTCGGAGGCAGCGCTGGCTTATGACGACGCCGCCCGGAAGCTCTACGGCTCCTCCGCCAAGCTCAACTTGCCGGAACAATCATCCTCCACGGCCTCCACGTCTTCGAAAACGAGTTCAGGTTCAAGTTCTAATGATAAAGGCGGTGGTGGAGAGCACAACAATATTAAGCAAGAAGATTATAATTCATGTGATGATGTGTATCGAGGTTGGAATAGTGATAATAATAATGGAGAGATAAGTGATTATTGCTTGTGGGAGAATAATCCTGTGCTGAGTGCAGACTGGTCCGGGGTTTGCGGGGAGAGGGAGTTCTTAGAGATGAATGATATAGTAGTTATGATGGGTGGAAATGAATTTGTAAGTTGTAATATGCTTCCTTGAAAGAAGCTCCATGGAACTTGTAATGAAGGAGCGTATGTAGGAATAATTGTTTAGAAGCTAGCCTTGTGGGTTTATATGGTTCTTTAGGAAGGCTTCCCTTTTGTTATGTTTTCATCTATCTGATATATCTTGATTTTTATTTTGCTGGAAAAAGGTGATTATTTTTCTCTTTTATATATAAGCCCTTGACCAAAAGATGAATATTCATTAGTATAAGCAAAATGTGTTTTAGGCTAGAAATGTGTACAATTTGATTGGAAGGGCTTAGCTGATAGATCGAGTGGCTCTTCACTTAATTGCCTATCACAATCAGTGGTTCGATTACTCATATCACAATCAAGTTCTAATTAACACTTTGAATCTATGTTCTTCACTGCTGATTCAATTATAAGATACACATGACTCATCATCAAAAGATATTTGGTAGCTCTTTACATCACTAATTATTGTGACCAGTGATCTTCTATATCTTTATCTTAATTAATCAAAACAACATACATTGTTTGCGCAGCCGTGGCATGTTTTTCTCTTTTATGGACCAAACCTTGCGTCAATTAGTCAGACTCATCTTTCACAATTAAAATCATAAAGCTAATTGTACAGATAACCAGGAACATGATCGATTCTGACAAAACAAAACTGGAAACTTTGATTGAAGGCCAGGCATATATATCAGACAAAACAAAACACCATGATTTGAAGAAACTAATAACTCGAAGCATGCATATTGTATAACATGGTAGAATCACCCGAAACTGGAACCATGCAGCAGTGAAAAACTGAAAGTACTCTCAAAATAGTACTAAACTGGTGAGGAGCAAGCAGTGGTAACTGTCATTCTGTCAACTATATTAACTGTGGAAAAGGAAGAGAATTAAAAGGATATATACCAAATCATTAACCCTATGTTGTACTTGTGAGAATTGAAGAACCTGAAGAGATTGGCTTCAAAATTTATGGTCGCGATCGGCATTCCGATCTGGGGTCTGTGGGAGATGTCTGTTTCTTGTACAGTTGGCTGCCGGTCTAATTTAGCTATGCCATGTGAAGGATTTGTTGCAGAAAAGAAGCTGGCATTGAGTTGAATCTCTTACAAAAATATATACCAACTCATATATACCTTATTTTCAGAAGTATATATCACATAATTTACAAAACTAAAAGTCTAAAACTATGTGAGCTAGAATATTCCTTCTTCCAAAATGATGAGGTTATTATTTGCTTGTGAATAAATAAGCTCAGTATATCTGTTATGTCTGTTTTCAAAAACCCTTTGATCGAATACTTATCACCAAATTGGCAAGTTTGTTGCGCTGTGCATGGCTGCACATAAAAATCTCCAGACATTGATCTGATTCTTATTATTTTCTAGTATCTAGCATCATTCTTGGTCTGTGGGAATGACTGAATGAGTAAGTGTGTAGGTGTGGGTTTTTGCAGGAGCTGCATGCATGAGAGTTAAATGCTCTAGCGAACTGACAATTTCACTCGAAAAAATGGGGGTTCTGCTTTTCTCTTCTCTTTCTGTTGTGATTCTGAGACAGTCTCTTAATGACTAGCTACTACATTCACCAAAAAAAAAAAAAAAAAGACTAGCTACTACTGCATATTGACCAAGAACGAATTAAAGCCGTAACATATGGGTCTGCACTAGCTCTACTTCTAGTGCAATGCGTTTGTATATAGAGTGAAACTCGTTTTTATCTCAAGTGAAAATGAAAACGATTAATGTATCACATTCGTACCAACACTTGAAAAATCTATCACATACATTCCGTAAATTTAGTGATAAAACCTTCATGAGAGCTAGGCCTTCTTTCTATAATGTTGACATGTAAATGATCTGGAATTGAAGGCTTCTATAAGTTCTATTACAATAAAGCATTTTGGGGGTTTTGGTGAGATCTCCTCGGCTTGTTTAATATATAAGTGACATATAGAACTTTCACATAAATTAAATTGATTGAATGTACACTGAGGTGGTAGATGAAGAGCCTCTTGAAGTAGTTGAATCTCACCCCACCTTATTTATTTTGATCACATGCCTTATTTATCTTTGCCTTTAGTCTGTTCCCTCTTTTTCCACGTATAGCTCATTTCTTCATTTTAAGGCAAATCTAAAAATGTATTGTACATCTTTCTAACCGATAGCTTGAATCTGTAGTTAACAACTTAACATAACTTCTGGATATAGCAGATTTCAGTCAACTGCAAAATTAGCAAGCTTACATTATCTATTGAGCATGCCTTTATACTTGTACACTGGTATAGAGATGCATGTGTTTCTGGGTACCGTAAGCCACTACCAGATGATTAAATTGTTTCCCAGTTAATAGTTTAAGCATATGTACCATGGATGTTTCGGTTGTATATAATTCTTAGGCTTCGTTTGGCTCGCGGATTAGAGGATTTGGAATGGGAACAGAAGAGAACCTTTGTCTGTTTTTGGTAAGTGCAAGCTCGAAAAATAAATAATCAAACACTAATTACAGTAATCAAAAACTAGGGTGAGGTGCTTAATTAACAGATTGCAGCCATTCAGCAACCAACTAACCAAGGAAATAAACGAAAGATAAATGATGTAATTATATATGTATGTTCGGTACGTAATTGCTGTATCCAGTAATACTGTAGGTGTGTGTTAGATGAAAATACTAACTCATACACATGCTATTGTTGGTTGTTCATAAATTGACACAACAGCTCACAGAGATGAACAGTTATTTGAACGAAAATGAGATCATGATGATGAAATATGCTTCCTGTTTTATTTCTTGACATATAGAGAAATCAGTATCGCTGGGCCTAAGAAAATTAGTTGGCTTTCTGAAGCTGTAACAAGTAGGTAGAGCAAAGCTGAAAAATCTAGGTCAGACATCAGATTTTCACCTCCTTTTTCACCCCATGTAATTTCGAAAATTAATACATTATTATCAAATCACATCACAATTTCCAATTAATGCAGGTTATTAACCAGATACGAAGAAAGTGTTTGTCAATTTGGTGGTAAGCACAGTATAATGCAGCAACAACCAGAAGATCGAATTATGCAGCTTCTGTTATTATGGTGGCCCAAGTTTTTAATCTAGGCGCCATTAATACCATGCCAAACATTTGAAGCATGAGCAATATATATATCTACAGCTTCCTTCACTTCACTACCAGTGGGCAAAGTTAACTGTGCAAGAACCAATAGTGGTTTAGGAGTTTCTTGCAACCAGGTTTTTCAAATGCATACAAACACAATGTCGACTGCTTGGGTTGCTTTGGTGCTGCTTGTCACTTGTGCTGGTTTTCAAGCCGAGGCACGAGCATTCTTCGTTTTCGGAGATTCGCTGGTGGACAATGGCAACAATGACTACTTGATCACCACAGCCCGGGCTGACTCGTACCCTTATGGGATCGATTACCCCCGACTCACAGACCAACCGGCCGTTTTCTAATGGCCAACATACCAGACCTCATCAGTGTTTCTTCTACTTACATTTCAACTGTGTCCTTGATTTTTGTGATTTCTAGCTCATGCAGCCATGCTAGCTAGATTTTCGAAGTGCAAGTGTTAATTACTTTGGTCTAATTGTATGTTTTCAGGTGAGTCACTTGGGTCAGAACCTACATTGCCATACTTGAGTCCTCACCTTAACGGAGAGAAACTACTTGTTGGTGCCAACTTTGCCTCTGCTGGGATTGGAATCCTCAATGACACTGGAATCCAGTTTGTAAGTCCATCTAGCACGTAGCTTACTCCAAAAAATTGTTTTGCATGTGAAATACTTGTCATTTGCTGAAATATAACACGTCGCAACAATTCTAGGGTTAGACTCATGCATGTTTTCCTGTTCAAAAAAAAAAAGAAAAGACTCATGCATGTTCCAAGTTTAGAGTATTATATTAATGTAAAACTGAAACATGCATGAAGTAATACTTAAGGTGAATGATATACCACATAGCTATTTTGTACGTAGTGACTAATAATGTGATCAATGTTACTTCTTTTGGCAGCTTAACATAATCAGAATCACCAGCAACTGGAGTACTTCGAGCAATACCAGACAAGGGTGAGTGCCCTAATCGGACCTGATCAGACTCAAAGCCTTGTCAACGGAGCCCTGTGTCTATCACACTTGGTGGTAACGACTTTGTGAACAACTACTACTTGGTGCCGTACTCTGCTAGGTCTCGCCAATACTCTCTCCCTGACTACGTCGTCTACCTCGTCTCCGAGTATCGCAAAATCCTCAACGTAAGTATACACTAAGTACTAATGATGCTATTCTTGCTTCAGCTGCATTATAACTATCAACTTAATAAGTTTCTCAGCACTAACCATTTACTTATTCGATCGAGCTACCACATCTATATCCTTATCCATATTTACCTTGAGGAACGGTCACAGGAAAGTAACTGATAGAGTGAGTCGTAATGGTGATGTGACTGAAGGGGAGCAAGGAGTTATGAAATTTTGCTTGGTGGTGAGACCAGCGAGCGATTTGACATGTTCATTCATGGCTTTGGTCAATTACACAATCTTCCCTTATGGTTTATATCTGCTTGCTTTGAATTGTTTTGGGGACCGAAACATTCATTAGTGGGTATAACATTCATGATCTTAATTAGGAATGTTCATGATCTTAGATAAACAAGCAATAATTGAACCATTATATTATCACATGTGTAGGAGCGTTCATTAGTAGGAAGAGTCATGTCGATCTGACTGATATGTACGTATATTAAGTAACACATGAATTATACGATCGACGTACTTACTGAGATATTGTTACTTTCACAATGCAGAGGCTGTTCGAACTAGGAGCCCGTCAAGTCCTGGTCACAGCACAGGATCACTAGGGTGTGTCCCCCGCCGAGCTTGCCATGCGTAGCCGAAACGGGGAGTGCGCCGTCGAGCTCCAACGCGCCGCCTCGCTCTTCAACCCGCAGCTAGTCCAAATGATCGTTTCGCTCAACAGCGAAATCGGGGCCAATGTCTTCATTGCGGCAAACTCGAACGAAATGCACATGGATTTCATAAGTGACCCTGGTGCCTACGGGTTTGTAACATCAAAGATAGCCTGTTGTGGCCAAGGACCTTACAATGGGATCGGACTATGCACACCGCTTTCGAACCTGTGCCCCAACCGAGACTTGTATGCGTTCTGGGATCCATTCCATCCTTCGGAGAAGGCTAACAGCTCATTGTGCAGCAAATCCTCACTGGGAGTGATAAGTACATGCACCCCATGAATCTGAGTACTATGTTGGCCTTGGACAACTTTAGGACTTAGTCAACTATATTGCTGAAGGCAAGGGTCCTGCATGCTTGTGATGAAATATCATACGTATGTCTTCAATCTAGCTATTGTCTTTTTTTTAGTTGTAATGCCATTATTTTCAATTATTATATGTCATGGGAAAACTGTACTAGTGGAATTATTTTGTATTGATTGGTTTGCTAATGAAATCCAAGCTAGCTCTTTGTCTGTTAATTATTTTGTCTCTCATTCTTATAATACGTACAGTAATATATATAAGAGCTAGCTCTTTTAAAAGGAGATAACTTGATTAATCCGCTCTTTATCAAGTTTCTTTGCAAGTACTAAAAGGAAAATAAAAAAAAAAAATATATATAACAAAAAAAGTGGACAGACCGAGGACTAAAAAATTAATTCGACTCTGCTGGGGATCGAACCCAGAATCTCTGGTTTCGTAGACCAGCGCCTTATCCATTGGGCCACAGAGTCGATTTGTTAGAATGGTGCTACATTAACATTTAAAAACGCTTTAATTGCAAGGAAAGGCAATTCGAAACAAATAGCTCGATAACACAAAAGAGAATCTGCAATCCAACCCAACATATATGTAGGAGAAATTAAGTACCTAGCTAGACGGCTAGACCAACTGAGCTCGATAAACACAATGCAC
The DNA here is from genome assembly GCA_010134655.1 of Fragaria nilgerrensis. Taxonomy (NCBI): domain Eukaryota; kingdom Viridiplantae; phylum Streptophyta; class Magnoliopsida; order Rosales; family Rosaceae; genus Fragaria; species Fragaria nilgerrensis. The sequence continues at coordinate 913,373 of CM020982.1, read as the reverse complement.
AAACAGCAGCTACCCAATCGATTTTTTAATGGCCGTTATTAGGGTCTAATCTCTTTGCTCCATACACAAGATATGAGAGCAATTACTTCAGTGGCACACATAGTTTTTTATGAGAGCAATTACTTCAGTGGCACACATAGTTTTTTCCAATATCAGTCGAAATAGCAAAATCCTAAATTAATAAAATGATGGGCTAGAAGCTAATTGGAAAATTAGGAGTTTGTGATTCTTACAGCTGTGCATCTTGTAAGCTCACAGCCCTCATTGGGGCAGAATGCAATGACAAATTAAAGAAATGCAGACTCTATAACCCTAGTATTACCTTTGTTATAGTCCAGTAGTACTGATGCAGTTTGAGGAGTAATGCTAGGTGAACCACATTTTAGGGAACCACCTTAGGTGGCAACATACGTGGCATATCCACGTCATCAAGCATTAGTTATGTCTTTTATATTTATTTTTCTTAATTACTAAATTTTTTTACTTTTCCACTTTCTTAATTTAATCTTATCAACCCTATTTTTTCTTTTTTATGAACTTGTGCCGTCTTCATCTCATCAAACCAACCATCTCATCGATCACCTGCTCGATCTCCATCGATCAACTCATATTGAATTATAGTATCACATGATTTATTAGGCTTCCATGGTTATGTTGTGTTGGATGGAGATTTCTTAGATATCTATGTGATACGATTCCTTAAAAAAAAAATTTTAAAAAAAAACCCTATGTGAATTTGATTCAATTACCATGACCGGGTTAGAGGATTGTTCACTGACGTTGGGTTGATAGTGAGCACAAATTATTTCTTCCTGGACTTGGATAGACAACGGTATATCATCATTATCGTGACGAGATGGGCACTCTTGAAGACCTTCAATTTCAATGTACAACTTCCTGAGAATTTATGCATACGCCTATGTTGTTCAGATCGAATGGTAAGAGCTATAGATGAATGCTATATATTATAATATAATATATATAAAAGGAGTGCAACTTGCTATTAGACCCTAATTACAACTTGCTCTATTGAAATCCATTGCAGATTGAAATTCCTGCAATTTATCAAAAGAGAAAATGAAAGTAAAAGAGGACGAAAAGTTTTCAGTGTTTACTCTTTTAGGCATCAACATATTTCTTTTCTCTAATTTCAACTTACTAGATCGACTTATTGATAAGGGTAAGATCGAGCAGGTGAGATGGTGGTTGCTGAAGATGAAGATGAAGACGGCACAAATTAGATAAAAAAGAAGAAAAATAGGGTTGATAAGATTAAATTAAGAAAGTGAGAAAAGTAAAAAAAAAATTTAGTAATTAAGAAAAATAAAAATATCTAAAAAGACATAACTAATGCTTGATGACGTGGATATGCCACGTATGCTGCCACCTAAAGTGGGCTCTAAGGTGGTTCCCTAAAATGTGGGTCACCTAGCATTACTCAGTTTGAGTGAGTAGCCATCAGAACCTCCAACTAAATTGCCATTAACTTAGCCTCCAAATACGTTGCATGTTCCCTGCTGGCCTCTTCCAAGAAATGAAGCACAACAATAATCCCTAGCCTCAGTACAGATGCAGTTTGAGTGCGGAGCCATCAGAACCTCCAACTAAATTGCCATTAATTAGCTCCAAATATGTGCATATGTTCCCTCTTCCAAGAAATGAAGCACAACAATGTACCAGCTAGCAGTACAAAATATCTACACAAGCCTGCTTAGGAAGACCTACTGTACAAATGGCCATTGTTTATAACGAACCCTAGTTATCTGGTCACAATGCATTTCATTTGCATTTACGGACGGGCCGCGTTCAATCCGTCAGTCGGTCTTAATTAGATCGGAAATTATCATCCCCTGAAACGTCTATCCTTTAACATAAATCATATTTGAATCGAAAGTATCACGTCCAATATATTAAGCGATCACATCAACCCTAGCTAGGCTCTAAACGTCATATATAGATCCATATATCTTAATGTCGACGTACCTACATTGTTGCAGTTGAACCTCATGGGAGACTTATTGAAATCTCCTACCAAAGTTAACCAAGACAAAGTAATTAAATATGCTGCTAATGCAAGCTGCATGCAATGAGCGATTAAAGGACATGAGTTACAATTAAATCAGATGCATGCTTTCCAATTAGCGTTGTGGAAAATTTAAGAGCCTCCAAATTCGGTCAAGAAAAAAAAAAAGGGTCGAAAATTGACAATCTCTACATCGATCTGGAAAACCAATGAAGCTTGTAAACTGGAACACTAAAAACTTTTTAAATAATATTGTTGTCCAGTACGTAGTTGGTTAAATATAAAGGCTCCTGACAATCTCTACATCGTCTGGAAATCCAATGAAGCTTGTAACTTGGAACACTAAAAACTTTTAAATAATATTGTTGTCCAGTACGTAGTTGGTTAAATATAAAGGCTCCTCTGCAACCTATTTATCCTATTGCTCTGGATCCATGTTCTTCTGGTCCAGAAATTTTGAAGATGTATAAATTTCTTGGTCCCCCAAATTCAATGCTATCTAGCTTGGTATATTCTAGCTATAACTATTTTTGCCCCTTTCAGAACAAAGGGAAGAAGAAGAAGAAAATAATTTCCCAACTAAGAAACTGATATTAAGCATGCACAGCCATATGCTTTTGAATTGTCTCGATCGGCTGGTGTTTCCGGTACTCAAGTATGGTTTTTCTGTTATAATTCCAATCAAGGCAACTAATTCTTCTTGTTTTTTGAAAGAAGGCAACTAATTATTCAAAACCATATATAAGACACTAAAAATAGAATAGCCTTTATTGACTAAAATAATGATACATTTAAGGCTGAAGTAATTGGGAAACATATGCAGATACTTGTAAATGGATCTTCCCATATGCATAGAGATTTAGGGTGCTGATAAACAGAACACTAGCTAGCTAATTAACACCAAAAATGAACCCAGATCCTCTATTTTGTGTTGCGAGATATATAGAAACTTAAACATGGATTTAAACATATGTATAATTTGAGCTGCAAGAACATACAGCAAATTAGGATCCAAATCCTAAAGGTTGTCTTCATCATATATAAGTAGTCATCCTGCATCGTGCCGTTTGATCAATCGACAAATAGTAAGGTTAATTACTTGAACCTAACCCATAATAAGGCCAAGACTGCCACCAAATCATACTAATTAGATTGATTTTGCTGGCCTTTTGAGTTGTGTGACATTGCAGTGATAAAATTTTAAAAAATTAGAAACCGGCCACTTCAGTTCTCCATTTGATCACTGGAATTGAAGTGTGTGCATATCTGTGCGTCTGCGTTTTTTTTTTTTTTTTCATTTTGTTGAAAATCATGTACTGTAAGATCGAAAATTCTTCTACACCAAGGTGCAAGTGAACTGAGCAACTAATATGCATATTTTGATTCGGTCATGCATGTCGCATTATCATGCATGTATTCCAACGTTAAAAAATTGGAACCTAAAAAAAATAGTCTAAGTGTTTTAACACAGGAGATAGATGAGGACTGAAATTGCATTATTTATGCGTCTGCGGTTTTTTTTTTTTTTTCATTTTGTTGATAATCATGTACTGGAAGACATCATTACAGATCACACTATAGCCATACACAGCTACCCATCATACCTTGCTTTTATCCAAGTGGTCCTTGTTTTACTCCATTTGATAAGAACGCTACGTACCTGTATATAAGACCCTATCGTTCTTCATTCCAACACATAAGTTGCTTAACTTGTTTGAGTATCTAAGATTCCATCTTAAAACAAGCCAGCAAGCTTGCTACACATGGCTAGCTCACTTGTGCTGGTTTTCAGTCTAGCCCTCACTGCATTGGGGAGCTTCATGATCCCCAGCAGGTCGAGGCTCGTGCCTTCTTCGTGTCGGAGACTCATTGGTCGACAATGGCAACAACAATTACTTAGCAACTCAGGCTCGTGCCGATGCTCCTCCTTATGGCATTGACTCGTGCCGATGCTCCTCCTTATGGCATTGACTATCCAACTGGTCGAGCAAGGGTTCGTTTCTCCCAATGGCTTCCAACATCCCTGATTCATCAGTTGAGCTTACTACTAATTCTGTTTAACTTTATTTCTTTATATATATATATATGATTAATTAGAGTTGTTGATGATTGTGTTATATATGTAAAGGTCAAGCACTTGGAGCAGAGCCACATTGCCTTACTTGAGTCCGGAGCTCAATGGAGAGAAAAGCTACTTGTTGGTGCCAACTTTGCTTCTGCTGGCATTGGAATCCTCAATGACACCGGAGTTCAGTTTGTAAGTTTTCTAATCTACTTGACCAAATTTTTATGACTTGGTTATATTCATATTGTTGAAAGCGCTTTTTTTAGAAACACATATAGAGTGGCGTTCACAAAAGTTCTTCTGGCAATTCTAGAAGCAAGGCGAGACAAAGCTTGATGATCAAAGGGTAATTGATTTTGCAGATAAACATAATCAGAATGTTTCAGGCAATATGAGTACTTTGAACAATACCAGCAAAGGTTGAGTGCCCTTATCGGACCTGAACAGGCGCAGCAACTTGTGACGATGCACTTATTCTCTTGACTGTTGGCGGCAACGATTTTCGTCAACAACTACTACTTGGTTTTCTCTGCTAGATCTCGTCAATATCCTCTTCCAGAATATGTCGAATACCTCATTTCCGAGTTCAGAAAGCTTCTTCTGGTAACCAGCTTCTCTAAAACCAACATACTTTTGTTTGACTCGGCACTGTTCCGGAATTGCTTTTGTTTAGCTCAGTAATGTTTTCGGTTGGGGCTTCTACCAACTTTACTTACCACTTGATCAAATAATGTGGAGTTGTGGACCAATTGAGTTTATGACTTGCAATAAGTGATAACATGCAGTACTGCTCCTTTTTCAGAGGCTATACGATCTTGGAGGGCGAAGGGTTTTTGGTGACAGGTACAGGACCATTAGGGTGTGTTCCAGCCGAGTTGGCCATGAGAAGTACTAATGGTGAATGCGCAGTCGAGCTGCAAAGAGCTGCAGCTCTCTTTAACCCACAACTTACTCAGATGATACGTGAAGTCAACAGTGAATTAGGTGCCGATATCTTTATTGCTGCCAACACTCAGCTCAGTCACTACGACTTCGTGTCTAACCCTCAAGCATATGGTACGTGAAGCAATCGATCACTAGTGTAATCGATCGCTACTGTTTTCTAAACCATACTTCATTATGTTGTTCAAGAAAGGCGATTGACTTGCGATATATCACTGATTTGTGCAGGATTTACGACATCGAAAATTGCCTGCTGCGGGCAAGGACCTTACAATGGGCTGGGATTGTGCACTGCATTGTCCAACGTGTGCCCGGACAGAGACCTATATGCTTTCTGGGATGCATTTCATCCATCGGAAAGGGCGAACCGGTACGTTGTTCAGGCAATTCTGAACGGTGGAACCGAGTACATGAGCCCCATGAATCTCAGCACCATTTTGGCTTTGGATTCCAGGACCTAAACATCATTTATTTTCCATTTCAGACTACGTACATCTCTATGAGTTTTCATTTCACTATAAACAAGTGCTATACTATACCAGCTAGTAGCTATCATTATTCATGTGTTTGTAACTTTGTATGCTGGATTAGTACTACTGGAATGTCAGGTACTGATGATTGATTATTTTCGAGTTGATATTTGATGAATTATATGGATGAGCAAGCAATACAATTCCCTATGCCAAATTTTCTGATACACATTGTAACAGACGCACATCAAAGATCTAATTGATCACCCCAAGTCGGTGAAAAATCTCAACTCAATTCAAAGACACTATGAAATTCTTGTTCTGTAGTTCTTACAATCTTGTTCTACTACACACCAACAAAATATGATTGATTGATTTAGAAGCACACATTAGGAGTGCAAATCAATAAAAATAAAAGTAGCTAGAGAGTAGAAACCACATTAAATTAATACATTACGTACCCACATAGCTAGTGTTAATATATAGTTTGATTACCATATGCTAATTGATTACAACGTACAATGTTGCTGCTCTTACAGTGAAAAATGGAAATGCTAGGCAAACTTTTACAAAAGAAGAAGCTTAGTGCGTATGATTAATCATGAACAAACAAAAAACAAAAATGATATATTGGGTCAGTTACACCTCACAACTATTGTGCATGCCACAAAAAACACAAAAAAAAAAAAAAAAAAATATATATATATATATATATTCAGAACGAAGCTTCACACATATTATATAATCTTTAGTATAGTACGTACTGTCATAAACACTGATGATATATGATGTGTCCCTTTATTTCAAGGAAACAAATGTTTTATTTGAGCACATATATATATATATATATATATATATATAAAAGTCTTGATTTAACTCACTATATGGCTAGTCTTGTTAGCTGATTATTGCATTATGTATCAACCTAGTAGATTAATTTTCTTTCAAGTGCAGCTTCCTTTACGCTAGGAAATCTAATAATTGGTACTAAACCAATGTTCTAGGCCACCTATGGTCTGATAAGTACGTGTCATGGTTAACATTAGGGTTTGATAAGTACGTGATATGTTGGGTCACTTACACCCGTATATATGCTTAAGCAAAATCAGTTAGCTAGCATTGACCTAGAGATTGTTGTTGATCGTTTCCACAGTTTAATTAGTTTTTGCAATGACCTAGCTAGATGATTTGTACATATAGGATCCCACCAAGTATCATGTGAATTCGTATATCACTTCGACTTTTTTGTGACTTGAAGACTTAAAAGGTAACCTAACAGATGGTAAGAATATTCATATACTTCTGATGTTGAACCATAAATTCGCTCTATAAATTTGTGTGTATCGAGTCCGTGGAGGTGTAGTTGTAGGCTGATCAGAATTACCTTTTCTAAGCAAGTTGCATTCCAAAGCTTCATACAGTTACAGCCTACAAGTTTAGGCACGTACAGTCGATCAGTTGCTGGAACTCTAATTTTGCAGGGAATTCATGAACGACTTACTTTTACCAATTTACTCTCATACTCTGGTTTGTAGTTGTACATGTATGGCCAATTAGTAATTTCTTTCTCATGCGAAGGAGGTAATATTACTTACTACTGAGCTGTAGGTAGCAGTTAGTTTAGGCAGATGAGTTTTGGGGGCGGTGGGTAGAAACTTTTAGGTTGTTGTTAGCTAGGGTTAATTTGTACATAAATGATGGATCGATCTAACCCCAGCCATTTAATTATGAAATTCACATGATGCCATCTATAAGTTTATTTATACCTTCTTCTCCTCATGCATCTCTGGTTGGGTGCCAGAGGTTTCAACCTTCATATATAATTTCCAGGCTAGCTAAAAGTTAATCTAGCTACTATACCGTTCGATTATAATTGATTCCGTATAATTACTAGCGGTGGAATTGAATCCACGAACCTATGACTCAAGGCAGAAGCTCTATATATAAGGCTGCTGATCCCTCAGAAAACTTGTTCATACAGATTCTATGCGGTACGTACCTAGATAATAGTACTAATTGGGGTACTGGTTCATACAAATTTAGTTTATATGATCCAATTAATGGCCACCTCTTCATCATCAAATTCAGTGATTACAATATGTCGTCTGATCTTTCTGGCGTTGTTGGGAACCATTTACCTTGCTCCTCAAGCGGAAGCGGCTCGAGCTTTCTTTGTTTTTGGTGATTCATTGGTTGATAACGGCAACAACAACTATCTGATCACCACTGCTCGTGCCGACGCTTACCCCTACGGCATTGATTCTCCGACTCACCGGCCCTCCGGCCGATTCTCCAATGGCCTTAACATTGCGGACATCATCAGTTGAGTCTCTCAAACATTGTTTAATTAGTATTTAATTATTTTGTAGTTCATATATAGATGGTACATTAATTGCCTATATATGTTCACACAACTCGCATGATCATATGATCAGGTCAGAAAATAGGGTCACCTGAACCGCCATTGCCATACTTGAGTCCACAGCTAAATGGAAGAAGGCTGCTTATTGGTGCCAACTTCGCTTCGGCCGGGGTTGGAATTCTCAATGACACCGGATTTCAGTTTGTAAGTGACTTCTAAATTACCAATCAAGACATGCATGCATGCTTAAACATGACCATTTAACCCTAAACCCTAACGCTAAATTGATTTGGTCGATATATCTATGGTTGTGGTTGCAGCTAAATATACTCCGAATGCCTACACAACTAGCGTACTTTCGAGATTACCAGAGAAGAGTGCAAGCTCTAATCGGACGTGACCAAACCAAAAGACTCATAGAGCAATCCCTCGTCCTCATCACCGTCGGCGGCAACGATTTCGTCAACAACTACTATTTGGGCCCTTCCTCCGCCCGATCTCGCCAACTTCCTCTCCCAAGATATGTCAGTTATCTCATCTCCGAGTATGAGAAGCTTTTGATGGTAATTAAGCAATATATAAGCACCTAATTAATACGTCAAAACTAATTGCTGCTTGCATGCATGCTAGTATGATCTGTAATTTAGTCGATAATTAATTGAACTTGGATGGGCAGAACTTGTATAAGCTAGGACCATGTAGGATTCTGGTGACCGGTACCGGAGCAATGGGATGTGTTCCCGGAGAATTGGCGACTAGAGCCACCAACGGTGGATGTTCAGCCGAAGTTCAACGAGCCGGTGCCTTATACAATCCGCAACTCGATAAAATGTTGAAAGGACTCAACAAGAAACTCGGGAAAGACGTTTTCATCTCTGCAAATAATGGACAAATGCATTTGGATTTCATCAACAACCCTCGAGCATTTGGTATATATTTACCTAGTCACATAGTTAATCTAGACGTAAATTTATTTCTTAAATTAACTCAATCGTTCATGTATCATGGTTAGGGTTTACTAATTCCAAGGTCGCGTGTTGCGGGCAAGGACCCTATAATGGAGTTGGTCTCTGCACATTTCTGTCCAACTTGTGCCCTAACAGAGCTCTCTATGCGTTTTGGGATGCCTTCCACCCATCTGAAAAGGCTAATAGAGTTATTGTGCAGCAGATGATTACCGGCTCCATCCGCTACATGAGTCCCATGAATCTCAGCACAATCATGGCCTTGGACTCTGCTACCTAATCATCGATCAAATCAAGGAATTTTTACTACTTCAATTTCACGAACAAATTATATGCATGCATGTGTAATAATTTCAAGTTGTAATTTACTATCTCCATAAAAGTAAACCTAGCTAGTCAAGCTGTGTAATTTCAGTTTCCATGCATTGCGATAAATGGTTTACCCGTATGATCAATTCTCATCACTTTTTTACATATATATTGGAAACATTTCAGTTTAATTATTTGCAAACAAAAGAAGATCGAGGAAAATAAACTTTTACTCGTGTTTACAAACTGTATATATTTTTCAATTGACCACAGTATGTGATCGGAGTGTAATAATAAGAAGCAAACTTTGCCATTAGTATGAATCGAATGTAATCTTAATTTCATAATATGTTCATGCTAACATAATCTCTAAATTGTGTTGATGATCATGACCTGATTCAATTTGTATAGTTACACAGATTATATATATATATATACATATGTAACTTTTGTTTTTCTATAGACTTTTGTATGCAAAGTTTGCAAACATAGTAAATTTGATTATTTGAATTTCTTGTATATTATGACCACTGTCAAATCAGATACAGTTTAAACACGTCCATATATGATGCGCTTACGAATCTAAAAATGAGACGCTTTTCAGAAACATAAAATCGAAAATATATTTCATGAGCTGGTAAGCTGGATATTGTCCATATGAAAATGCAAGCAAACGACATGAATGATATAATTTGTAATCTAAAAAGAAAAGTTTAAGATTTTATCTTTTTATTTCTTGTTGTATCTCCATTCTTAACCTATGGACGCCGCTCGACAGCGCAACATTCTTTACTAAGAAAGTTAAAAAACAAAAATGAAAGTGGATTTTATAGAATCATTACACACACACAAAAGTTGCAACCTAAGCCTCTCGAACTTTGATTTCCTGCTTGTTTTTATATATATAAGCCTTGTCTGAGCATACAGACAATCAAAATATTCTCATCTTGCCATTTTTCAGCCATTAAGGTGATTCAAATTGCTTTGGTTTCTTGTATTGTCAATATATGCTACATCATTTTTCATTTAACTAATGTGATATTTGGTTTTTCATGTAATTACAGAAGTTTGAGCAGCAAAAAATGGTCGACGGAGAAAAGAAATTATATGCTCTCATAGTGGAGGATGACCGTGTCACTCAGATGCGCCACCGTATGCTCCTAAAACGGTTCAAATGCGAAAGTCTAGTTGCAGGAATGGAAAGGAAGCAATCGATCTCTATCACTCGGGAGCTAGATTTGATGTTGTTCTTATGGATATGGAGATGCCTATTATGAATGGACTCGAGGTTTTGTCATCACAAACTTAACTCAATATTGCTTAGTTTCATAACTTTCACATATAGCTTGTTCTATTTATTTGTTACGTGTGGTGTGTTTTAATGATGTAAATGGAATGTTATAGGCAACAAAGGAACTACGAGCAATGGGTTTTAAAGGTCTTATTGTTGGTGTTACTTCTCGTGATCTTGAATTTGCAAAACAAGTATTCAATGAAGCCGGCGCAGATTCTTGTTATGAAAAGCCTCTAACACCTGAATATGTTACATCCATTCTTCAGAAACTAGACAATAACTAGAGACAGACAATGAGTGAGCGAAAGATGGTGAGATAGATCAGCAAGATGTGTGATTAATCAGTTCATGGTATACTTGTGTCATGAATTTTTTCTATTGATCAATTACATAACTTTGCTCGTGAATCAACTATGTAATAGCAGGGAAAATAATAAACTTATCCTCTCATTCTATAAGTACATTCGTCCATATACACTAGTTTACTTTCATTTCAGATCATCAGATCCATTCCATATAACTTTTTCCCCCTCCTTTGGTACTCATCCACATATAATTAAGCCGCATTGTTACATCAGTCTTCGGTTGGTGAATCCACAATAGCCTGTTACAAAAGGAATATAATCGAGAGTACGTTTATCTTTCCAAGTTAACATGTAATGCAAACATCAAAACTATCCCCTATCTGCATCACTCCTTAAAAACGCTCTCTCCGTACAATACGTCTAATCGATAACTAAATCGGTGTCGTTTTTAGAAGCCCAAAACCCCCAAAAATTGAAAAACCGTTAAACCCTTTTTGTCCCAAAAAGAAAAAAGTGTTGAAGAAAAAAGTATAACAAGAATAACGATCTACTTATTTATTGATACAAATGCCTATTTATAGGCATTACATAGAGTCTCTCGAATGATGTAGAAGATCTATCAATACTGTAAACTATACTAATAAGGAAAACAGATTAACCAATCCTACGTGTATTAAGACAAGACACATAACAGAATGACAAAAATATAATTTCCTTAAACACTCATCTTGTGTTGCGTCCCTAATATGTCACGGTGCTTATGGTGTTGCCTCGGTAAAAACCTTATCAAGTAAAACAAAAACCTCATGGGTAAAAACACTCAAGGAAATGAATGGTAAGAAAGCATTTTTCTTAACTACTTTCCTGCTCATGTTTTGTTTTTTTGTTTTTGGGTTGTATGCTTTTACTGCTCTAAGCATGGAATGTAGATCAATGAACCCTAACATTGTAGGATCCTTACAAATAAACTAGTTAGAACCCCAACAATCAGACTAATTGTGATTTTTGAACGTAGCTATATATGCAACCTAGAATATACTGAAGGAACCAAAAGTAGAGTCTTTAGAAGGAAATGTATCGCTCTGGGTACACATGCATCATGACTGCATATTGGCTACTAAGAGAGTGAACATAATATGGTATATGATTTCCTTGCACTTTTTGTTGTTTGATATACTGCAAACATATTGAATGTCTCTGATCTGGTTCTACTTGTAATATAGTTAGTGCATATATAGATCTTCTCATTAGGTTGGGTTGAAGAATCGTATATAATTTTAATATTATATTGCAGGCAACTATGTGGCGAACCGGCCTATCAAACTGCGCAAAAGTAACTAGAAGGAGAGGATAGATTATGATGCATTAAAGAAACAAAAGGTATCATTTCCACTTTTTTTTTTTTTTTTTTTTTTTGGTTTCTAATCATTGTTTTGCCTTTGCTGTTGTTCTTACTTTTTTTGGATGTGTTACACAATTGCAGAACTTCTCTCATCAGAAGCTGAAGCTTTCAAAGAAGAGTGTACTACACAAAATGAGCCTGGAGAATTTGTAAACATGATGGCGAATGTGGAGATCTATGAACTGAAGTATATGTTCCTTCTATTCTTCATTTCTCTACTCCAACTTGTCCCCCCTGATAATCAAGTTGCTATAGGGAGATGTGAAACTTAGTGAATTTAATTTTTAGAATGGCTAGAGTATGCTACTGTCGTGCTTTAGTTTTGTAATCTTAGTCTATTGCCGTCTTAGCTGACTAGCTGTTGTTCTAATGATAGAGAACTTGGATCCTTTACTCGCATTTGTACCCAACCAATTGTTCATTGTACATTACTAACTTTAGTTTCTTCATATGAGTATATGCGAAACAATAAAAACTTGTCTCCTTTTAATGATAATCGACAAGAGCACTGCCATAACTTCCATTATTAGTACGTCTTTTGTGTGTGGTTGTCTAATGTACAGAGGGCAAAAGCCTGAAGTAACTATCAATGTTCTTCCCATTTCCAAAGGATGCAATTGGACTAGCTGCAAAATAATCTAATTTGCTTAGAACATGTTGAAGTGGTCACACTGCCACACCCATATATTACATTATTCACGGCATCTTCATCCCATTACGATAACAACTCCGACAACCGACTGATGATCGTCTACGTACAAACTATGTTGCATCGACTTGTTAACGATGAATGTACCATCAGAGTTGCTCATAGTATGGTTTTTGGGTGGTTGACTTGCAGTTTGCCGGGTATAGAATATAAATTAGAAAGGACAATTTTGTAGAACGTCAGCTTTGCTGGTATCGATGTATACAGGAACATGAGAATACATAAGGCTCTTAATGCAGCCCTTGATAGGAATTCGTTCACAACCTTAAACCCAACTTCTAGTATGTTTCCGAAACACAATCAATACGAACAATAACAAAACAAGATAGAATCTAAAACCTCGTTGATTCTCAAGGTGAGAACAACCAATGATTTAGGACTTCTATGCCTCGTTGACTGAGTTGATAGAGCAGATTTGAGAGAAAATTATCAATTTTATTGATATTTAGAAAAACTGACGACTACAACCACAAAAGAGGGTTTAAATAGTTTAGCAAACCCTAAACCAACTAGTAAATCCAAACCAACTAGTAATTGATAAAAACCCAAAAAAGACTAGGAAAAGAAGAATAAATGTTAAAAAATAATAAAACATATCATCTAACTAACAACCATTAGGTTGCTGTTGTAAGCAGCAACTATCATGTTGCCGCTGCTGCATCATCCTCTCCAGGTTGGAAAGAATTCGCCCTCGAATTCAATGCTTCAGCTGCTGAACTATCCTCATGATATGGAATGAGGTGTTTGACGTTAAACGTATCTGATGTATGAATATGACTTGGAAGCTTCAACTTATAGGCATTAGAATTAATCTTCCCAATAATCTCCACATGACCAATCTTCCTTGCAGCCAACTTATTGTAATCACCAACATAAAATCGATCTTTGGTGAGGATTGCCCAAACGAAATCACCAACATCAAACTCTACGTGCCTTCTTTTCCTATCTGCAGCCCTCTTGTACTTAGCATTGGATTCCTGCAAATTGTTCCTTGTCAATTCATGAATGGTCATCAATTGTGTCATGAAGTCTTCAGCCTTGGTGTGAACCTTTTTAGAATCAAGTACTGGAAATAATTCAACTGGGGACCTAGGATCATAGCCATAGTTTATATAGAATGGACTAAGTCCCGTACTACGATTAACTGATCTGTTATAAGCAAACTCCGCTTGACACAATTTCTGGTCCCAAGACTTCAAGTTCTTTCCCACCAAACTTCTTAGGAGATTTCCCAAAGAACGGTTGACAACCTCAGTTTGCCCATCTGTTTGAGGATGATAAGCACTGCTAAAGTTCAATTTGGTTCAAGCTAACTTCCATAAGCACCTCCAAAAATGGCTAAGAAACCTGGTGTCTCTGTCAGACACAATAGAAGAAGGAAATCCATGCAGTCTATACACCTCTTTGAAGAATAGTTGAGCCACACTCACAGCATCAGTAGTCTTCTTACAAGGGATAAAGTGAGCCATTTTAAAGAACCTATCAACCACCACATAAATAGAATCTGAGCCTCGCTGCGTTCGGGGAAGGCCTAGCACAAAGTCCATGCTAAGATCAACCCAAGGTTGTTTAGGGATAGGCAATGGCATATACAAACCAGCATTCGTTGCTTGACCCTTAGAAATCTGGCAGATATGACACCCTCTCACATACTTAGCAACCTCCTTACGAATTGTAGGCCAATAATATGAACCTAAGACTAATTGTATAGTCTTGTCGCGCCCCACATGCCCTTCATTATGCAACTCCATTATGATCTTAAGACGTAGGCTACAATCCGGGATACACAATTGGTTACCCTTAAACAGAAACCCGTTATGTAAAGAGTAGTCACCTTTATCACCTGCTTCCACCTCTTTAACAATAGTAGAGAAATAAGGATCAGTTGCCAAAAGATCCTTTGCAGAGTCAAAACCCAACACTTGAGTTCTCACCACGGTAAGGAGGCTAGTCTTCCTGCTCAAAGCATCCGCAACTTTGTTCAAAGTTCTTGATTTGTGCTTCAGCGAGAAGGTGAACTGTTAAAAATAGGATGCCCATTTAGCATGCCTAGAAGAAAGCTTATCTTGAGCATTGATATGCTTGAGAGCATCATGATCAGAAAATAACACAAATTCATGATAAGCCAAATAAGAACTCAAATGCTTCAAAGCTTGCACAACTGCATAAAACTCCATGTCATATGTGCTATAGTTCAGTTTAGCTCCCCTAAGCTTCTCACTATAAAAAGTCACGGGTCTTCCTTCCTGACTCAACACGGCACCAATACCCACCTTAGAAGCATCACAATGGAGTTCAAATGGTTTGTTAAAATCTGGAAGTATAAGAACTGGAGCTGTAGTCAATTTCTGCTTAATCACCTCAAATGCTGAAGTTGCTTCATTGCTCCAACTAAATTTCCCTCTCTCATACAATCTGTAATAGGAGCCATGATTGTGCTAAAGTTCGAAATGAATCTCCGATAAAAAGATACCAACCCATGAAAGCTCCGAACCTCGTGCAAATTTACAGGTATAGGCCAGTTTTTGATGGCTTGTACCTTTGATTGATCAACACTAATTCCTTCTTTTGACACAACAAATCCTAAGAATAAAACGCTGTTAGTCATGAACGAACACTTCTTTGGGTTTGTCTGCTGTACGTATACGTATGCCATGCATACCGCTAACAGGGGAGGGTGGGGAGGGAGCACGTGCAACAGGCATGCCGGTTTTGCCTGTAAAAGCTGGTTTGTATGCCATACACATCTGTAGGGCAGAATTTTCCCACTTCTTTAGGCCTGCATAAAACTTCTCCCTCCTCAAAACTTCCAATACCGCCCTTAAATGTTCCATATGCAATTCTGGTGTAGCACTATAGATGAGTATGTCATCAAAGTACACCACAAGAAACTTACCAATAAAGGGTCGCAACATCTGATTTATAGCCCTCATGAAAGTACTTGGGGCATTAGAAAGCCCAAAAGGCATCACCAACCACTCATACAATCCTTCACGGGTTTTAAAGGCCGTTTTCCACTCATCACCCTCTTTGATCCTAATTTGATGATACCCACTCTTAAGATCAAGTTTACTGAAAACTTTAGCCCCACTCAACTGATCAAGCAAATCATCCAAACGAGGAATAGGAAACCGATAGCGTACCGTAATCTTGTTGATGGCTCTACTGTCGACGCACATACGCCATGAACCATCCTTCTTTAGAGTGAGCAAAGCAGGCACCGCACAAGGACTCAAGCTCTCTCGAATATGCCCCTTCTCCAATAGCTCCTCTACCTGTCTTCTCAACTCCTCATGCTCCATAGGACTCATCTTATAATGAGGCATGTTAGGTAAGGAGGCACCCAGTATCAAGTCTATTTGATGTTGTATATCTCGAACAGGGGCAACCTTGTAGGTATCTCTTCAGGAAAGACATCTTTATACTCCTTAAGTACCTCTTAAACCAGCTCAGGTACATGGGCTTCTTCTTCTTTAGATTCCCTTCCCAGCAACAAGTACATCATTCCTGTTTCTTTTACCTTCTCCACAAATTTACTCATGGACAACAAATTCGTCACATTTTTGCCTTGGGGTTTAGGACCTTGTTCTCTGGTGGGCACTAATGTGATCTTAATGTTGTTGAACATGAAGCTATAAGTATTCTTCCGACCATCATGCAGGACACTCATATCAAACTGCCAAGGTCTCCCTAACAACATGTGGCAAGCATCCATAGGCACAACATCGCACCACATTTTATCCTTGTAGTTAGTGCCAATAGAGAAAGAAACATAAGCACGTTTAGAAATTGTTACCTCACTGCCTTTTTGAAGCCAGGACAGATTGTATGGTTGAGGATGAGTTTGAATCTCCAAACCTAATTTAGCCACAGCCTCTTCTGATATCACATTCTCACAACTACCAGAGTAAATAATCAGCTTGCAAACCTTTCCCCCAATAACATGTAGATTGAAAATATTAGTACGAAGCCACCCATCTCTTCCACCCTGCGAGGTGTTAGGCAAGCTCTACGCACAACTAACAATGGATCATCATCCCCATAGACAACTTCTTCACCCACAAGATCTTCATATGATTCATCAAAACCTACATCTCCTTCAACTGGAGTGAACTCAAACATAGAACTATCATTCTCTATTAACAATCTTTTGTTCACTCTACCATCTTTCTTGCAATCACTCATCATATGCCCCGCCTCCCCGCAATTAAAACACTTCACCCCGGTCTTCCTCCTTCTGAAGACATGGTCTTAACAGGTTGTCCACTATTACCGGGTCTAGGTGGGACATGAGACGCTACCACTTTTGGTGGAGCACTTGAGCTTGCCCCATTTCGCACAATAGTTCCATTTGCAAACCCCATATTGCCTGTAGTTGTCCTCCTACCCATCTGCTTCTCTAGCTGAATGGCCCTAGCATGAGCCTCTTCGACATTACAAAGATCAAACATGTTGAGGACATCTTGAAATTGAGGCCTCAAACCCCAATATATCTAGCAACCAACTGCTCATCAATCTTAGACAAGTCATTACGAGCCACCAATTGATAAAAATCAGTTGTGAAATCATTAACATTGTGTAACCCCTGCCAAATGTTTTGAAGTTGTTGATAAATTAGTCGGGTATGATTGGGAGGTAGAAAACAGCCCGCATGTGCTTCTTCATCATGTCCCAAGAAGTAATCTTCTTCTTTCCTTGTCGCTCTCATTGCTTCTTCAACTGTCGCCACCATGCAGATGCATGTCCTCTAAGTCTTGTAGCGATCAAGGAAACTCTCTTCCTCGCAGGAACTTCCTTGAGTTCAAAATTCCTCTATAACACCTAGCCAATCTAAGAACTCTTTTGGCTGAATACCTCCATAGAACTCAGGAATTTCAGTTATCATTCCGGCTTCCTAACGTCCAGAATCATGCTTCTCTTCCTTCGCACCATCACTAGAAGAGCCAGATGAGTCATCACCCATACTGATCTCCTCATCTTCATATATCTTTGCCTTTTTCTTTCTTTTTGACATTGAAAGAGCAGCAATTTGTTTGGATAACTGATCAATCTGATGTTTGGCCTGTTGCTCAAATTGACGCTGCCACGTTGCCATGTCTTCTCTAGTACTGTAAATATTTGCAAGATCATCCGACTTGTTTCTCGATCTGCCCCTTCCACTAACCTTAGCACCTCTCCTAGCAGACATGATTGTTGGAATGGATCGACTCAGGCTCTAGTACCAGCTAATGCAACCCTTGATAGGAATTCGTTCACAACCTTAAACCCAACTTCTAGTATGTCTCCGAAACACAATCAATACGAACAATAACAAAATAAGATAGAATCTAAAACCTCGTTGATTCTCAAGGTGAGAATAGCCAAGGATTTAGGACGTCTATGCCTCGTTGATTCCAGGGAAATGACCGAGTTGATAGAGCAGGTTTGAGAGAAAATTCTCAATTTTATTGATATTTAGAAAAACTGACGACTACAACCACAAAAAAAGGTTTAAATAGTTTAGCAAACCCAAAACCAACTAGTAAATCCAAACCAACTAGTAATTGATAAAAACCCAAAAAAGACTAGGAAAAGAAGAATAAATATTAAAAAATAATAAAACATATCATCTAACCAACAACCATTAGGTTGTTGTTGTAAGCAATAACTATCATGTTGCCGCTGCTGCATCAGCTCTCAATGGAAGATGATGTTGAGGATGCTTCCAATGGAAGTGCAGAAGTTTGGGATGAATCCCTTGAGGCTCCCTTTAAGTTATCACTTGTTTTAGGTTTCATTTTTACAGAAGTTAGATGCTTTCATTTGTAAAATTGGTTAGTGAAGTTAGACTTTGTTCATGAAACAATGAATTGAACTTCACTACATAACTTATATTCAGTATATTTGCAGAAGTTTGATGCTTAATTTGTAAAAGTGGTTAGTGGAGTTAGACTTTCTTAATGAAACAATGAATTGAACTTCACTACATAACTTTCATTCACTCTATTTGCCTGACCTTTGATAGGTTAAATTTACTTTACATGTAGTTTAAACGATGATTGATTTGTAAGATGAGTCTGAATGTCTCAGTGCAAAGTAGTTTAAGGTATCATATTTAGAAAATAACATAAATCGTTTTCTGAATTGAATACAAACATAATAAAACGTAAAAACTCGATGTCAAAATGGAAAGGCTAGTAATTCTGTCGTTGAGTGTTGTGCTCTTAAGGAAGGTCTCCTCAAAGTTTCACTCTCAAATTGTAGGATTGCACATGAGCAAGTCTATCATCATATTCATGTATCACAATCAGTGCTTTGTTATGGTACCAAGGACCGCCCCAAAGTACAAGATTTTGATCCTTACGGAAATCAAAACTAATGACATAGAACTAATTTTACCCGATCCTGAATCCGATATCTTGGCTGGTTCCTGGTTGCTGCTTACTTGGATGACATAGATGGTGTTGCTCGGGTTAGGAGATATGAGTACTCTTTTGTTCCTTGATTAGTGTTTTGTTTCGTTTTTATGGGCGTTTTTGTAACGAAAAATAGTAGTTTCAGATATTATTTAGAAAATAATATGGATCGTGTTAAAACTTTGCCGGGTATAAGAGGATTGAGTAGAACGTCAACTTTCTTGTACCTCATTTATTTTAGTTTCCATTTTTTATTTACTTTTAAATGAATGTTAAAACAAAACAAATAGGGTGAAAGAAAAAGTTAAAATAACGGAATGCAAAATGTTCTAAGCGAAACGACCCAATTCAGAACACGTGCCCCAATGGTTTCCTTCACCGTCTTTCTTGGATAGCCATACATGGGTGGTTTCATCATTTCGAGATGTAATAAAACGAAGGCATAGGCACCAGAGACGGTTACTCTTCACGCTTTTCCCAGCTCAAGGTTGCTCACCTCGCTCTCTACTCTCTCCAATTTTGGCAATTTGTTCGTGATTTTCAAGCTCTCACACACCAAAAAATATCTCAAGGAGATCTTAGGTTACCTCTCTTAATTCTTAAAGCAACTCATTTCTTACTGCATTTTCTGTTTTTTTGCTTGTTTAATGGTTTGTGATGATGAAGTAGTACTGGATTTAGGTTAATCAAGTGTTAAAATTCGAAGCTTGAACCAATCTAGTAGTCATAATGAAGTAGATTTTCCTTTTGGTGTACTCAGTTTAAGCTTTAGATCCATGTTGCATTTTCGATTATACTTGATTTAACGGTTCAGATGATGAAGTTATCACTGCATATATTTAGATTAATCAACGATGCTTGAACCGATCTAGTAGTCCAAACGAAGTAGGTTTTCCTTCTAGTTTACTCAATTTAAGCTTCAGATCTATGTTTTCATTTCCGATTATACTTGTTTTCATGGCCGGTTTCGGTTTCAATTTTGATTATTGTGATGACTGGTATTATATGCTCTATTTTCTGGAGTTGCCGAGTGGTTATTTTCTGGTTTTAATGTTGAGATTTTTGTCTTTAAAATATAGTGGATTGTGTGCACAAGGCCTGGTTTCGGTTTCGATTTCCGATTATACTTGTTTCCATGGCCGGTTTTGATTTTGATTATTGTGATGGCTGGTATTATATGCTTTGTTTTCTGGAGTTGCTGAGTAGTTATTTTCTGGTTTTGATGTTGAGATTTTTGTCTTCAGAATGGAGTAGATTGTGTGCACAAGGCCTGGGTGTCCTCTCATATTTGAAGGTCTGGATGACATGAAGACCTATAGGGGAATTCATCATGAACACAAGTTTTCATGTGTGCTATGTGAGAAGAAGTATTTCGAGAAAAAGAGGGGACTTCTGGACCATTATAAGAGGGCTCACAATTATAATAAAAAAGTTTTTTTATAAAAAAAAAAAAACTTTCTTGTACCTCATTTATGTTGGTTTCTATTTTTTATTTATTTTTGAATGAATGTTAGTTCCCATTTATAAAACAAAAGAAATATGGTTAAAATAACATATTTTAGAACGTTCGACGCGAAACGACCCAAATCAGGCCACGTGTCCCAATGGTCTCCTTTCCGTCTTTCTTGGAGACGGCCATACGGGGGTAGTTTCGTTATTTTAAGATGTAATAAAACGAAGCATATCTGAGACAGTTACGCTTCATGCTTTTCCTAACTCAATTTGCTCTCAATCTCGCTCTCTCCAATTTAACAACTCGTTCTTGATCTTCTTGCTCTCACATATCAGAAATCACTCAGTTTAGCTATTGTAATTCTTAAAGCAAATACTTTTTCTTACTGCATTTCTAATTTTTTGCTGGTTTTCATGGTTTTTAGTGATGAAGTTACTACTGCATTTAGCCAAATCTCTTCGATTTTGTTTGTTGAACCGATTTCGTAGTACAAATGAAGTAGACTTTGCTTCTGGTTGCTTCGATATAAGCCTAAGATTTTGTTATGCATTTCTGATGATACCTGGTTTTAATGGTTTCCGATTATGAAGTTAGTAATGCATTTAGCCAAATCAGGTGTTTGATTTCGTTAGTTTAACCGATTTAGTAATACAACTGAAGTAGATTTTTTTTTTCCACTATATATAACTATATGCTAAATGATTTTGGTGCATACAACATGGAAACGAAAAACATTTCAAAGCCTTACTCCTTGAAACCAAAATTGGACATCATTGTTCTTAGGCTTATATAGTCGTGGAAATCAATGAGAAATTTTATTCGCACATTTTTAAATACTTAATACACACCCTAATCTTTCAACATTTAAAATCATGTCAAACCTACTAGAATAAGAAATTTAATTAATTTTGTCATAGATCCAAGTTGAAAAACTCTAAGTTAACTAATAGCTACCAAATTGTACATTGAGGTTTCTTATGATTGTTCGTATTCATACTATTCATATGAAAATCATTTTGATATAAACAGTAATGGACATATCCTTCTACAAACAACAATATCATATCAAACTCTACAATTTGATATAAAAGTAATGGACATATCCTTCTACAAACAACAATATCATATCAAACTCTACAATTTGAAATACATTTTGTCTTTTTATCGGTGAGAAAATAAAAATCTTATCATTATATAACCCCTAGTTGAAATTTCCTTCATATGTTTGTACATGTTGTTTCATGATATATACATTTTAGAAGAATTGTTTCATGATGATCAGTTGAAAGAAGAAAAAGATAAAAGAATCATTGTGTTTTATCTTGATAAACAAAACATATGTAATCTGATTATGATATACACAAGCTAGCTAGCTTTCATGATTGATAAGATAAAAAAACAAAATCAAACTCAATGATTTTGATATATATTTATATTATGAAGCCTATGGGTAGAATTTGTAGTTTGGGGTGGTGTATCTAGTAAAATGATTAAATAAGAAATAAGATTAGTGGTGAATTAAGTAAGGTTTGTGTATCAAGTATTCAAGGATGTGTGGATAAAATTTATCAAAATCAATTTCATCGAAATCATTGTTGTAGTATATGCAGTTTTGCTTACATCCCGGAAACTTTGAAGCCACCACACGTATCAAGAGATTATCTCTAACAAAAAGAACAACATCATCCCCTAGGGTTTCCTTCTTCTCAATCCACAAGCACTTATCGAAATTAAATTTGTAAACTTTGAACTATTTGGCAAAACGTTTCTTTAGCTCTTTAGGATCTTCCCAATTACAAACCCTGTAAACCATTAACCAATCTTCTTTCCCATATGAATCGACAATATATTTTATGAAAAAGCTATTTGGAGGGATACCACATTCCAATGATGTTACATCCGAGTTGGAGTCGGACGTATTAATATTAAACGTTTGAAGATTTCCTTGACTCCCTAGGGCATAATATTTGTCATCGGGGTCTCCCTGACAATGAATAAAATCTGCAATCCTTTTATTTTTTGTACGTATACAAGTCCATGTTGTATCTTTACCGAGTCTAATGAAAGCTATAGGTAATAACCTATGTCCTGGCAATGAAATTCTGAACTCCTACAACAAACATCAATTGTCATGGCTTGATTACTTGACCTGGAACCAAGTACAAACGATAAAGAGAATGAAGACTTTAACAAGATATAGGTAATAACCTCTTCCGGTACAAAACGGGAACCCCACCGATCCTCAACAGCTCAGCCAAACAAAAAGGGCTATAATTTGTTTAAGTTGTATCATGAATTGAGAATCATCAATCCACTATATATTTCAAAAGCAAGAGCTAGCTTGATCTCGATCAGCAGTCTCGCCGATCGACTTCCTCCTTTTGTTTCAGTGTCTGTTTAAACTTAAGGAACATAACCATTTCATATACTCAGGTGACGACGTTTGATCTATAAATTTGTTTCATTCTAGATAAACTTGCTATAGTTAAAAAGAAAAAGACATATATATCAAATTATCAATTAACAAACCGAGGGTTGTTGTAAGTATAACAAAATAAAATAACATAAAATTACAAAATGATACGGGAAACATGAAATTGACAGATTGATCAACACTTTCTTGTGGTGCGTCTTGCTGCATTGTGAGCTGCATCGCATCTCTTGTGATGATTGGCTGACAATTTTGATCAACACAATAGGGTTAGTAGTATTGATGATCACCTCATTTGGTTTAGGTTTGGCTGTTGCATGCAGGTGCAAATATGCTTTGAGTAAAAAAAATTGCTTGCTCCTTCTTTCTCTATGCACACAAGTGAGTTTGATGCAGATAGCAGCGGTTCCTCCTTAATAGTACCTAGGCACTTCCTTTTCATGCAGATTGCGGTCATCGCCAATATCAATCAGTTCCAAAATCGGCAAAATTGCCCCATTGTCCACACCTTTGCACATAGCAGTCCAGCTACCACAGGTTTACGAAGTTTCACAGGTTCTTGGAATAGAGCCCTAGGTAGAGAAGGTGTACCCAAAATCAGACCACCCCTTGAAACTAAAAGCAGAAGTATTGAAGCTCCTGTTGGCAAAACTCGATATAGATATATATGGTAATTAAGTCCAAATTAATGGTTTTCCTTCTGTACAGAACCTTTGACATGTCCATTTGAGTTCGATGCCAAGATCCGTTTAGGGATCATACAAGAACCTTTGAGATGGAATATCAAATTGTAATTATTGCATTTACCCACCAGGTTTTCGTTTAAAAAAAAAAAAATTTCTCTGCCTCAATTCCCTCAAATTTGAGGACTTTTTGGTGAACAAAAGGCATCTCCAGGTTGTGAGTAACCCTAACCCTATTTTTTGTAGCTTTGAATGGCTTCTGATTCATGTTGCAAGAAGTCCCTGCAACCACAGCAACATCCTCGATGATATGAGGTTCTTCCTTCACAGTGAAGGAATGTTCTTGATCTGAAAAAAAAAAAAAAATCATCTGAATGGATTGCACAAGAGCAAGTCGATCTATTATATTCATGCATGTATCACAATCGGTGATTTGTAATGGTACCAAGGACCACCCCAAAGAACACTCGGTCCGTACAGATATCAAAACTGATGATATAGAACGGACGATCCTGAATCCGATATTTTCCATTAAGGACCTATGCATGGCTGAGACTTGAGATTGCGTTGCATATCTGGGATGGTGACCGGTTTCTAAGTGAGAGGTTTGGAGAGCAGAAAGGATTAATGCTCCTGAAACGGTTCAAATGTAGAAGTCTAGTTGCAGGGAATGGAAAGGAAGCAATCGATCTCTATCGCTCGGGAGCTAGATTTGATCTTGTTCTTATGGACATGGAGATGCCTATTATTATGAATGGACTCGAGGTTTGTCGTCACAAACTCTACTCATTGCTTAAGTTGATCGATCATACTTCCATAGCTTGTGATACTAATTTGTTATTGTACTTTTTACCTATGCTGTTGTGTTTAAATGATGGAATGTATGTTATAGGCAACAAGGGATCTGCAATCAATGGTTTGAAGGCCTTGTTGGTGTCACTTCTCGCGATATCTTGAATTTACAACACAAGTTTTCAATAAAATGGACGATGATTCTTTTTATGATTTTTTTTTATGAAAAATCTCTAACCCCGAATATGTTACCTCTATTCTTCAAGAATTAGACAATAACTAGAGAGAGAGAGAGCGAAAAATCAAGGGCGAGATAGATTATTATAATCACATTGAATCGGCGTTATTTTAGAAGCCCAAAACGCCCAAAACCCCTAAATTAACTGATAATAAAAAACCGTTAAACCCCTTTGTCCCAAAAAAAAAAACGGTTAAACCCTCTCTTTCTCTCTCCCGCTCCTTATCCAACTCTCTATGCACTCCAAATGTCCACTCTCTTCCTCTCCCTCCCAACCTTCCCTTCCAAATTCCACCACCAAAACGACGCCGTTTCCCTAACCGTCTGCGCCTCCGCCGTCTCCGCCCCGAGAAGCGGACCCGCCGCAAGAAGCGCCAGCCTAAGCGCGGCGACGATGACTCATCCGCTTCCTCCTCCTCCTTACTCTCCTCCTCCTCCTCCGCCGCCGAGAAGAGCCTCCGCTTCACCTTCATGGAGGAGCTCATGTCCCGCGCCCGCAACCGCGACGCCGTCGGTGTCTCCGACGTCATCTCTACGACATCAGCCCCGGCCCTCAGCTCCTCCTCCACGGATTGGTCGTCGCTCACGCCTTGAACGGCGACGCCGAGGCCGCGGTAACTTTTTTTCACTTCATTTCTGATTCACTGTAAATTTCTTTGAATTCAGAAAGATTGAATTGAAATTGTGTGTGTGAAATTGAAATTACTTTAGATGCAAACGTTGAGAAGGGAGCTGAGCTCGGGGCTTCGTCCTCTCCACGAAACCTTCATCGCATTGATCAGGCTGTTCGCCTCGAAAGGTCGAGCTACAAGAGGATTAGAGATCCTTGCAGCAATGGAGAAGTTAAATTACGACATTCGCCAGGCTTGGATACTTCTAGTTGGTACATGCTTGTTTGGTATTGATATGTTGCACATTGTTGATTATCTATTATTGTTGAATTTATGAGTTTTTTGTGTGGACAGAGGTGCTTGTTCGGACACGCTATTTGGATGATGCCAATAGAGTGTTCTTGAAGGGTGCGAAAGGTGGGCTGAGAGCTACGGATGAGGTCTATGATCTTCTTATAGTGGAAGACTGTAAAGTCGGGGATCATTCTAATGCGTTGGAGATTGCTTATGAGATGGAGGCGGCTGGGCGGATGGCAACAACTTTTCATTTCAATTGCCTTCTTAGTGTGCAGGTTGCCTACTTTGATCTCAACATAGTATTTCTTTTGAGTAGTTACGCGATTAGATGCGTTATTGAAACAGATTAAAGAAAAGGATATGACCTTAATTGAACATGACCTGTTCTATAGGATCGTACCTCAGTGTCCTTAACATTGAAAAAGAAATTTAAGAACAGAAGAACAAAAATAAGCTCATGATCGTAGTTATTGGAGTCTAATATAGCAGCTGATAGTTGTATAGAATGTCAATATGTTGCTAGTAGTCACTGCAAACATGTGTGGTGCTGATACTTTCCTTTTCAAATGTTGAAGGCTACTTGTGGAATTCCAGAAATAGCTTTTGCCACGTTTGAGAACATGCAGTATGGAGAAGGTTTTGTTTTTATTGTCTTTTTTGGTACTTCTGTCTATATATGATTTCTATATAATTCTGGCTGCAGGGTTATATTTACGTTTCTTCAAGTTTAATTCTTCTCAAAAAGCCTTTGTTTTCTGTTCTTCAGGGTTTATACTTATAGTTTTCTTTACAAAACAGAGTACATGAAACCTGATACAGAGACATATAATTGGGTGATTCAAGCATATACCAGAGCTGAATCTTATGATAGGTAGTTTCTGTAGCCACAAATAATTCCTGCTATGTCTCTTTATGAGTTCTGAATATTTGTAACCTGTAGCATTCCGTAGGAAGCAATCTCAAGTTATGAAATGAATCATGTATGCGATGGACTGAATAACAATATGAATCTGAAGATAGCAGTCAGCTTGGTGTCATATGCATTAACTTTTTCTTATCTAATAATGTGGAATTTTGTCAAATTTCTTGTTGTTTCAACTTCAATATTCAATGTACTTTGGTTAATGATACTGGTCATTCCCTGAAATGTTAAAATGATATGCAGAGTGCAAGATGTTGCTGAGTTGCTTGGGATGATGGTTGAAGACCACAAGCGTTTGCAGCCTAATGTGAAAACCTATGCGTAAGTACTTATGTAAATGTTAATGGTGTTTCTTTCATTTTTTTCTTTTTTTTTGCCTAAACCTTTTAAAAGTCACAATCCATTCTAGTTCACAGTGAGTTCTCTTTGCAGTTTTCTTAATTTATATTACCAGGGCTGACCTTGATCTTGTATTGAAGGGCATTTGTCCTAATTGATTTTACTCAAATGCCTCTCAGCTTTCCATACTATAACGTACTGACACCAAGATAATTGGATTTGTACTGCACTTTGGAATTAGAGAGTTCTAACCCTAAAGACCTTTTACAAGACCAGTCTTGGAGTTGTGAGACCCAAACGAGGCCTAACTAGAGGTCTATAATGCTAAAATCAGCACTAAACTATATCTGGATTATATCCAGTAGTTTAGAGACTCAATCAGCTGCCTTGCCATTTGCCATACTATGTAGGACTATCAACCTTTGAGTAATTTCAAGCTTTGGCTGCCAACCATGTCTTATACTTTTGTTTTCTCAATGGTTTTTCTCCTTTTAGGCTTGCATTATTATTTCAAGTTAAGTAACATTTTCTGTTAACATTGTAACTTATTTACAATATGTGTTTATTTCTTTTTTACTTGATGTACAGGTTGTTGATTGAGTGTTTTACCAAATATTGTGTTGTACGAGAGGCAATACGACATTTTCGTGCTCTCAGATTTTATGAAGGAGGGACAAAAGTTTTACATAATGAGGGAAACTTTGGGGACCCCTTATCTTTGTATCTTCGAGCTTTATGTCGAGAAGGTATACATTTTTTTCATTTATTCTTCCTAACAAAGGTATCAAAAGTTTTCTCGATGTATATGATGGCTCATGATTTCTGTAGATAGGATGATTTCTATTTTACTTTTTACTATATATTTTTTATATAGAGTACTGTAGTTGATTTGACCGAGTCAAAATTGCTGAAGTGATTTCTAGAGTTGTTAGTTCATTTAATTTCATAGGTTGTGTTGCAAAAGCCACCTGATTTGAGCCCATCTGTTGTTTTTATGTAGCCTATTATTAAGCATGTATAGCAAACTCAAGTTCAATTATAGAAGTCAATGCTGCCTATAGCATCTCGTTGGCTTCTATGACAGCATCAGAACGTATGACTATATTTCCTGGCACAACTATGGCAATGGATTTAGTTTGTATGCAAACATTTTAGTCCTATTAAGTTTTGATTTGATTCTAGTGCTTTTTTATTTGGGAATAGAAGTATTGTAGCTTTTCTGAAAATTCACCATTTGACTTGTGGTGTGAGTAACCTATCCTACTATTGTTTGATGTTGGTATTGATTTCACAGTTAACCTACATTATGGATTTCCGTTCTGAGATTCAATAGTTTACTATTTTCTTGATGGTTATGTAATTGTTATATTTTATTTTAGGAAGAGTGGTCGAGTTGCTAGAAGCTTTAGAAGCGATGGCCCAAGACAACCAGCCAATTCCACCGCGAGCTATGATTTTGAGCAGAAAGTATCGGACACTAGTGAGCTCATGGATTGAACCTTTGCAAGAGGAAGCTGAACTTGGACATGAGATTGATTACATGGCCAGGTCTGTGCTTGTGTTTTGGTAGTGTATAAAGTTGCCTCCCCCTTGTCCAGTCCTTTCTCTTTTGCTATTCTTATACTTGAAAGTGCTTTGCTTTGTTATGTTTCATTATTCTTTCACTTCCATGCTATGGGTAATTAGGACCGAACCCACGCTGTGAAACTTCAAAAAACACACTAGTACAGATATAACCTTGTTATGGTGGTGCTGACTGATTTGTTCATCAATCAGGTATATTGCAGAGGGAGGGCTTACTGGTGAGCGCAAGCGGTGGGTGCCTCGAAGAGGGAAAACTCCACTAGATCCTGATGCTGATGGTTTTATATATTCAAATCCTATGGAAACCTCATTCAAACAACGGTGTCTTGAGGATTGGAAGATACACCACAGAAAGCTCTTGAGAACTTTACAGAATGAAGGACTTGCAGCTTTAGGGGATGCATCTGAATCGGATTATATTAGAGTAGAAGAAAGGTTAAAAAAGATCATAAAGGGTCCTGACCAGAGTGTTTTAAAGCCCAAGGCTGCTAGTAAGATGGTAGTATCTGAACTGAAGGAAGAACTTGAAGCTCAAGATCTGCCAACTGATGGAACTAGAAATGTGCTTTACCAGCGTGTCCAAAAAGCAAGGAGAATAAATCGCTCCCGTGGTCGACCCCTCTGGGTTCCTCCTGTGGAGGAGGAGGAGGAAGAGGTAAATTAATTTATCTCATGTTTTTCTAGCTAGGGTGCTACGTGAATGTCTGGCAACCAATCTCTTCCTTTCTTCCTTGTTGCTGCATATGAGAATTCACAATAGACTGATAATGAAAACATGATATCACCCTCAGGTTGATGAAGAGCTGGATGAACTAATCTCAAGGATCAAACTGGAAGAAGGCAACACAGAGTTCTGGAAACGCCGTTTTCTAGGAGAAGGCTTCAGCAGCGATCAGGAAAAGCAATTAGATAGTGGCCAACTTGAATCTCTAGATGTCACAGATAGTGTCAATGTAGTAGATGTGGCAAAAGAGGTTGAAGATGATGAGGCTGAAGCTGAAGCTGATGATGAGGATGAGGATGACAATAATGATAATGATGAGGATGATGATGAAGAGGAGGAGGAGGAGGAGGAAGTAGAGGTGGAGGTAGAAGTAGAACAAGCCGAGAGACAAGATGTAGAAAGGGTGAAGCAAAAGGAAAATGAAGCTAAGAAACCTCTTCAAATGATTGGAGTACAGCTGCTAAAAGATTCTGACCAGACGAGTACATCATCTAAAAAGGCAAGGAGAAGAGCTTCTCGGAGGATATCAGCTGAGGTATGACATAATAGTCTATTGATGCTTTGCATCCCTTTTCCTTGGGGCTTTAAGAATAGCTGGATGGGGCAACTCGTTGACTTAATATTTCAGCATATGTATTCACCTAGTTTTGTTCTTAGGAACAAAATATCTTGGGACTGGGAGCTCATTTTGTATATAGACTTTCAGTTTTAGTCACCTTGAGGATTCAATCAGTTGACCCAAATAGGCCACCAAGATCTTTTTCTCAGTTAGGGTCCATCAAAAGCCTATTTGCCCCCTACATACCCTTCGTGAGGGGTAATTCAATCACGGGTCTTCATGGCACCAATGAAATTTACCAAATGATACCTATAACTATAATATAGTTTTTTGTATTTTTTTTAATTATCTGTCAACATGAACCCTTCTCAATAATGTTGATTAAATATAATCTTGATATGATTCTCACTTTGAATATGTACTTGTGTGCCAGCATCTATTGTTAGTTTTACAATTATCACCACATTTAGAATGATTGCACCTTGTTTTACTGTTAGGGACTATATCTCTACCTTAGAGAGGGAAAAAAATTATATTTATACACAGTTTGCACATGGATGCAGGATGATGCTGATGATGACTGGTTTCCTGAGGATATGTTGGAGGCATTTAAGGAGCTGAGGAAAAGGGGAATCTTTGATGTATCAGACATGTATACAATCGCCGATGCTTGGGGTTGGACATGGGAGAGAGAATACAAGAATAAACCTCCGAGAAGATGGTCGCAAGAATGGGAAGTTGAGATGGCAATTAAAGTTATGCTGAAGGCAAGTTCTAATATTTGTTTTGCATGACCTGTGCTTTACAAAGTTCTGATTCTTTCTAAATTCAAACTCATTCTAGAATAGTATTTGAAGAGACTGGACTCATTTCAGGTGATGGAATTGGGGGGAACACCCACAATTGGAGATTGTGCCATGATTTTGCGTGCAGCCATAAAGGCTCCTCTTCCTTCAGTTTTTTTGAAGATCTTACAGACTACACATAGTCTTGGCTATGTATTCGGCAGGTAAGTTTCATAATTTGGAGTAATGAACTGGTTTGATTAAGTTCATGTAACGTCCCACGACACATTTATGCTTGCTTCAAGCTGATTGATTCCATATACTGGGGTTCACATCTTGCTCTGTTCTCATTCATCGCAGTCCTCTCTATGATGAAATTATCTCGCTATGCCTCGATCTTGGAGAACTGGATGCAGCCGTAGCCATTGTCGCAGACTTGGAGACCACTGGGATCACAGTCCCAGATGAGACCTTGGACAGGGTGATTTCTGCTAGACAGACAACGTGAAAGTACTGTCAATGACTCCTCTTCATAGCTGCACCTGCTCCTTGTTATAGAATAATGTGATTGTATCATTGTAATATCATAAACGAGCTCTATCGCTGATGCATCTGATTCATTTCCATTTGTTTTTTGGATCGAGGGTAAATTTTTAGGCCTTGGTAAATTTTCAGGTTTGAAGGACCAAACTGGATAGCCTGCTAATTATACAATACTGGCATATGCTTAAACACTTCTGACACTTCTTAGAGAGAAGTAAAAATCAAATAGCGTATACAATCTCCCTACACATGTGTTTTCAATAAAAACTTCATTCAAAATGAACTGAATTCAATGATTTTGGGGCAACAATCCGGACTAGATTGGCACATTAGACTTCACATCTGAAATCCAAACCGACTTAAGAAGCCAAGAGACCCCGACTCCAAACAATGTAAATGACTACTGGTTTTAAAGCCTCCCTTGCCAAACTATGAGCAACCTTGTTGCCGTTATTTTCACAAATCGGGCACTACATCATGACTCTTCAAACTAAGGTCCTCCGAACTATCGTGCAAGGAATCAAATCAATCAATAGTCAAATGAGTGTCACCTTCAATCTCAATGTGGGAGAAGCCTAAATTAGTAAATACTTTAACGTACGGGAAACTTTTCTAGTGAGTACCTTTAATTTGATGACTTGTGAGGACTTTTCGGCTTATTCCACATTTCGATTTTATATCCACATCTTGACTGTTCAATTTATAGTTATTTATAAGTAGATTATTTCACAAATTTTCAGTTATATTGAAAATTGTTAAGGCATTCATAAGTGTGATTTATCAATTATGAACTTGAACGGTTCATATTTAACAGATTTGGTTCGTCCATTAATTTGATCTAGTTTGGTTGAAAATTTGTAGAAATGATCTACTCATATAAACCTAAAAAATAAACGGATGAGATGTCAAAATGTGATAAAAAAAATGAGTCTTTTAAACCATAAACCGAAAAGTCCTCAACTTAAGAGTCCTCACTAGAATGACTGATATTAGTACGAGTCTACATGCATTTAGACTTGTAATGTAAATACAAACTTTTGAGGGGGCAAAAGTGCAATTCTAAATTAGTTCAACTGTAAATACAAACTTTAGAGGGTATGAAAGTGCAATATATAGTTGGAGTAAACGCAGTAAAGTAAAATCCAGGTCTAGACTATAAAACACTTCATACAAAAAAGAAGTTTAGAGTTGGAGATGGCGGCCAAGGAGGAAGACAAGGGCGATTGTATGAGCGATTTGCCTGATGAAGTTCTGTGTCACATCCTCTCTTTTCTACCCGTGGCGGACGCTTTTGCTCTCAAGTTACTGTCTCGTAGATGGAGCCGCCTCCATGTTCCTCTCTCTAATCTATACTTCAATCAAGAGACCATCTTCGGAAGAAAATACGACTCTAGTGATGTATTATTAAAGCTCAAGTCTGAATTTGTTGAAAAGGTTGATTGGTTTCTCAAGTTGTTTAGAGGGCCATATCTTAATACCTTCATGGTGGATTTCTGCCTGGACAATGAGTCTGCTTCTGTTATCGATAGTTGGGTCAGTTTCGCAGTTTCGATGGAAGCTGAATCAATTGAGCTAGACTTTAACACTAGTAAGAGTCAAAACCTCTACAAGTTCCCTTTTCATCTTCTTCCAAAACCTAAACCCTTTACTCGATTGAAGCATCTCAAGCTGTCAGCATGCCATCTGTTGCTGACACCCCAATCTCCTTTCAATTGCTTGAAGACCCTTGAACTGAAAAATCTTGCTTTAGACCAAACTAGTCTAGACGCCGTGATTTTCTCTTGTTTCGACCTTGAGTGGCTGACATTGGATGAATGTCAACTGCCACGGAAGCTGCGTGTGTGCAGTGCCCGATTGAGAGGCTTACGCCTCCTCAACTGTTGGGAAACTCGCACTATTGAGCATCTAGAGCTAGATGCTGCTCAACTCCAAGCATTTGAATTTAGAGGTCGCTGGTTAGAGCTCTTCTTTCTGGTCGTTCCGCCTCTCGAAAGAGTCCATTTCGGGTCTCTAAACCAATATATGGCGGAAGCTTTCTTCCATCTTCTACCAGAAGTTCGTTCCAATTTACAATTTCTGTCGCTGAGTTGGCTTAAAGCTAATGTAAGTATTACAGTTCTAGCTTATTCTAATTTCTTAGTAACACATATGGTACTGCTCTGATATATACTTTTGTTTGACACCTTGTTTGTTATGCCTATTTTTGTCCTTAGAATATTCCTGCAACGATCCCTGAATTCAGCTGTCTCAAACAACTGGATTTTTTTAGCTCTCAATTCAGGGAATTTGACCTCCTCTCAATTACGAACATTCTAATTGCTTGCCCAAAGCTGCAGAAGCTCCATCTGGCTATGTCTGTGAGTCATTATTATTTTCTAATTGCATACTCTACTCTTAATGATGTCATGGTCAAATCTTTGTGAAACTTATTTACCTTCTGATTCATTTGCCATGTTTCTTTTTTACACACTACTTCACACACTCATTTTGTAAGTAGGACTTCTATATCTTTTGCTTCTACTTCACTTCTTTTGTTTTTTCTTGAGAAATATATTTTTGGCACACTCAATAGTATGCTCATTTTTTCTTTTACATATTTACATCAAGTCTGATCAATAAATAGCCTATATAATGCAGAATACGATATTGGAATATGATCTCAATGATAACTTTATTTGTAGATTTCAGACACCCACACACACACACACAGAGATGTTGAAACAGCCCTGATAGACTCTTTCACACATCCTACTTGTTTGAACTCTCTTTTTGTATGAGAAAGAAACTTGAGTAAACAGATTGTTATGAACACATATCAATAACAGTTCAGGAGGTATTGTTAAGGCAAATGTTAGAGAGCAGGAGATAGAGGTCATGTTTTTCAGTGAACACTTGTTAGGGGTCATTTTTGGAAATGAAGTGGACTTCATTGCGCAGAATCTAACAACTGTTAATCGTCATTTAAGGAGAGAGGAATTATCTTCAATGTTGGGGCTGTTAGAAAGAGTGAGATTGGTGGAAGTCAGATTGCATGAATGATGATGGAATAATCTGGAGCATTTCTTGCTACCGTCTTCATATTTTTTATATTTTTTATTTCACTTCTAAATACTCCTGCCCTTCTATTTGGACGGAAAGGTTGTGGCTTGGGTGAAGTTTTAAGCTGGCTTGTGGGCACTTGTGAGGGTAAATACTAGTGATTTAAGAAAAGTAAGGAGGCCGAGTTGTCTCTACTCTCCATACTTGAAACCAGGTTAGCAGTTGAAACAAAACTGTAACTCACTTCCCTTCCCTGGCTGACACTATAGGATAGAGAACTCACCACTTACAGTGTTTGCAAAAGGATTCAAAGTATCAAATTCATCATTCAATGGCCTTATCCGAAGATATACAGCATATGAGCGAAGTTTCTCCAGGAAATTATTTGACTGATTCTGTCAAAACTCTCTCCTCAATTCTGTCAAAACTCTCTGCTCAAGTACAGATATGGCTTGAATAGGAGTACTCCTGGAACAACTCTCCAAGAATAAGAATATTACTAAGACAACTGTCGGACTTATGAGACAAATGGACTCCTAGAAGCACAAAACGAAACCAACACCAGAAGACAGAATATATATTTTTCACAGAACATAGCATTAGTTTCCAATTCAACTTGACTAGATACTACGGTTCAGGCCATTTAACTTGAGAGATTAATGTTAATAGTTGGTTTGGTAATGCAACCACAAATAACTTCGCAAACACTTCCATGTCAATATTAGTGGTTCATGTGCAACATGCAGGGAAGCTCACTGATCATGTCTTTGTGCATTGTCAAGTAGCTTACCTCGGTAGAAAAAAGTTGTTTATGGAGGCTGGAGGGAGTTAGGTAAATTCAGCATTTTTTTTGAGCAGTTTTTGTTTACAAAGTGGAGATAGTGGCTTAAGCTCTATTTCCAGACCAGAATATTCATGTCTGGCTTGATAGAAATTCTGGAATTTACATATTCACCTCTGGTTACTGGATGGGAGTCTACTTTCTGGTTGTCCAGGTTGTCTTTCCAGATTCCATGAGTTTTAGTAAGTTTCCTCTGTGGTGAATGTGGAGGGAAGGGATCCATGCGAAATTTGGTTAGTATTATTTTGTTGTAGTCCAACTTTTGTGAGGAACAGGGAATTTGGGACTTGTATTATGCAGCTGTAGCCAGTTCCTTGTAACCATAAACTGTATTAGAAAAACTATAAAATCATCTTTTTATACATAATTTGTGAACGTGTCTAAGTTGTATTTTTCTCCACCGTATCTAGCATCATAATTATCTTGATTATCTTGACTCGCAAAATTGGTTGGAGCATCATAATTATCTTGATTGTATGCGCAGCTTCTATTTAAGGCATGTCATTTGGGGAACCAATGGTTTTAATAAGTAATCATGAAAAATGAAGTTAATTAATCGGTTGTGATCCTGTACATAATCTAACATTTCTCTTTTATTGTCTGGTGGCAGTTCCGTTCCGTACGCTCAGAGAGTGGTAAAAAAGAGAAGGTGGTGTATTCGAAGAACATGAAATATTTACACTTGGAAGAAATCGAATTCAGTGGATTTTGCGGGTCACCTGATCAAATGGAGCTTGCCATATACTTGCTTAACAATGCCGTTTCCCTTAAGCATATGACCCTCATCCACTCTCAGTGGAAATCACATAATTATAAGTGGACAAATTTTGAGCGCCAATCGTGGTCCAAGTTGCTGAGTGAGAAGGAATTCCTTGATTCGCTTCGTAAAGAGATGATTAGCCATGGGGCAGAGTTAGTTATCTGTTAATTTCCTCCTGGTGAAGAAACTTGGGTTTCGGAGTCTACGTATACCGATACCATATGTGTTTTGTAACAATGCTGCAATGACCTCTTCAGCAATGCCTGTAATCTGCCCTCCAGCGCTCTGTTCTTGAGACGGATACAATCATGTCTTCTGTCACTATTATTCTGTATTCGCTGGACAACTTTGTTCTATTTCATCTCTGCTACTCACATTCTTATTGATTGGAAAACAAAAGCTGAAATTCTGTTTGGATTGCAATAATTTTTTGTTTTGTTTTAGAGTTTTGTATGTTTGATCGTAGTTGAAGATTTTACATTTGTTGATGCAATTGAGCTAATTGTTGGGTATTCTTGACATTCATACGTCTCTATGTCTGCAAGCATCGTTGTGCATCAACTTGGGCTTAAACAGTAGCATTTCAAATGGAAGAGTAACCTTACCTGACGACTTTGTCATTTAGGTTGTGTTGTAACTTTGAAACTCTCAAAAGACGACTGTCATTTGGGTTCGAAACTAATCCAGTTCAGATTCTAAAACCAATCCATACATGTTGGAAGCCCTACTACTGTTTTTTTTTTTTTTTTTTTTTTTTTTTTAATTTATGAATAACTCACACACCATGTTTGAACCCATGACCTCAAAGTTATTAGTTAAACACTTAACCAACCAATCCATACATGTTGGAAGCCCTACTACTGTCAGTATTATCAAGATTACTTTTATGATTTTGCTAATTTATACTTTCATGAAGGAAACACTAAGAACTCATGTGCTAATGTATGTCAGATCCTCCTGTGTAATGTACATCCCATCCATGCAATACTAATAAACGTAGACCCAAGCTACGTCAAACAATGAACAAAACAATGAGCAACCTTGTTGCAGTTATTTTCACAAATCGGGCACTACATTGTGACTCTTCAAACTGAGGATCAAATAATCAAATGAGCGCCACCTTCCATCTCAATGTGGGAGAAGCCTACATAATCACAAATCTGAGACCATGTAATAATAATGTCAATCTACATATTTGATCGTCTTTTCACCCTTGAATAATTTTCTGTTATTGAGCAAAGTAAATACTTTAACTTACCTCATCAGTAGACGGTTAAATTACCTTTCTCTACGAGTCTACGTGCATTTAGACTTGTAATGTAAATACAAACTTTTAAAGGAACTAAAGTGAATTTTAAATTAGCTTAACTGTAAATACAAACTTTAGAGGGGGTGAAAGTGCAATATAGAATAGTTGGAGTAATGTAAAATCCAAGTTATTAGTACCCGCTCCCCCCACTCACTTGTCCTCTTCAGACAAATCTCCGAAAACGACTCGCCGGATTTTCCCACCAAAATTCTCCGGCGAACTCAAACCCCACCTCTCCGTTTCCACCCGAACCTCCACCACAATGCGGCGATTGCGCCTCCTCTAAGCTTCTCCACCGCTTCAATTTCCAGTCCGAGATCTTATTCCACACCGGTTTTCTGCTGCGTTCACACTGATGGCGGTTCCGGTCGAAGAAGCCATTGCTGCGCTAGCTACATTCTCACTTGAGGTGATCTTTCGTCTTCTCACTAGCTCACTTTCGCTCAGTTCTAGTTGAATTTTGGAAAATTTTGCTTCGATTTTTGTGTCGTTGATAGGATTTGAATTGTGCTCGTTGTGGTTTTACTGTGTAGGATGATCAAGCAGAGGTTCAGGGACCTGGAGTTTGGGTTTCGACCGACACCGGAGCAACTGATAGTCCAATTCGTACATTTCTGTCCTTCCGTTTTGTTTTGGGAAGTAAATGAGATTATGTTAGGAAATCTTGGAGTAAAAATGTTGATATTATGATGTGATATGAAGGTTTGAACTTATTTTACGAAAATATAATGAACCTTGGAGAGTTCGAATTTGAGCATTAGTGTTCACTGGTAGGACTTTACAT
The DNA here is from genome assembly GCA_010134655.1 of Fragaria nilgerrensis. Lineage (NCBI taxonomy): Eukaryota > Viridiplantae > Streptophyta > Magnoliopsida > Rosales > Rosaceae > Fragaria > Fragaria nilgerrensis. The sequence goes on along the minus strand of CM020982.1, from coordinate 875,438 downwards.
ACTGCTAGATAGGTGAATCATGTATTAGTGTATATGGCAGCACTCTCGTTGTAATTCGTTGTTGTTTCTGTTTTGTAGAGTATAGCGATGTTTCTGCATATCGCCTGTCTCTATCAGAAGACACGAAAGCTCTTAATCAACTGGTATGCACCTGTTTTTGACTGTTTTGCTTTGTCTTTCTAAGGCATTGGATAAAATATAATCCTTGGTCATCTGTTCTGATTAGTGTGAATGAAAACGATGGATATTATGCAGAATGCTCTTATCCTCGAGGGAAAGGAGATGGGATCGGTGCTTTATACATATCGGAGTTGTGTCAAAGCACTTCCTCAGGTCTGACTCTACCTTCATCATTCTTACCATATGGCATCATATTTGTATCTAACATGTGTATATGTGTGTGCGTAACTACGTTTTTGCAGCTTCCAGATTCTATGAAACAAAGTCAAGCTGAATTGTACCTTGAAACTTATCAAGTTCTGGACTTGGAAATGAGCCGCCTACGTGAAATACAGCGCTGGCAAGCATCAGCTGCATCCAAGGTACGAGTTTGTATAAACCTTGGTTTTTACACTCTTTCTTGGCTGAACTCAAGTTGAGTTTTTCACCATACCATGGACGTTTGTCTCTGACGCAGCTAGCTGCAGATATGCAACGCTTCTCAAGGCCTGAGAGACGCATTAATGGACCTACAGTAACTCATCTCTGGTATGCTTAGTATTCCTCTAAAGCAATTTACGTTTTTTTCTTTTTTTACGTTTCTTCTAGTCCCGTATCACATATTTTCCGACATGCTTGTGCTGAAAGGTACTCACTGGTCACTGCAAATGTATGGCTATGTCAAAACTGGTCTGCTAATTTATTCATTACAGGTCCATGTTGAAGTTACTTGACACTTTGGTGCAACTCGATCATCTTAAAAATGCAAAAGCCAGCATACCAAATGATTTCTCTTGGTATAAAAGGTAAACCAGTTATTTTCACTCTATCTGGTTGCTATAACCATCCGGACTATATGACTTGGCATGTGTTCCTGGACAAGCTAACTCTGTATAAAATATCAATACCTTCTTTTACGCTTCTCTATATTAGGTTTTAGTGTATATGGTTCAACGGATAGTTTACATTTTCAAATTATTAGCACTAAAATTGGTTAACAAGCTGTTGTTACTGAAATTTTAAAATCCTTCTATACTCGTCTGCAAGATGAATTACCAAGAAAATAAGAGAAAAGGGAAAAACTGAAAAGTAGGTCTAGTACGTGATACAAATACTTATTTACTAGTGTTGTATTTGCAACATCATTTCTTTCCCCAATCTGATGCTACTTTCTATGTGGTTAATTTCATGCTTTTGACCTATTCTGAATTTTTCAGGACATTCACACAAGTAAGCGTACAGTGGCATGATACTGATTCAATGAGAGAGGAGTTGGATGACTTACAGGTGTGGCTATGCTACCTTCTATATCTTAGTGCGTCCTGATATACAACTGTTCTAACTATTCTAATGATTTCTTAATCAATTGCTGCAGATTTTCCTTAGCACAAGGTGGGCTATCTTGTTGAATTTGCATGCTGAGATGTTCCGCGTGAACAAGTATCCTGAGTTCAATAGTTATAGCTGATGAGGAGAAAAGCTGATGATTTGCATATATTCTTATTCTACTTATTTTGAGCTTCTAGATTTTATCTTGTTGATAGGTTATATAGTGATATGTGTTTTGTTTTTACATTTATAATCTAGGATACACGCTGCTAGTCTATTTTGATTTCCTTGACTCAATCTAGTGTAGAAGATATTCTTCAAGTCCTCATAGTTTTTGCTGTCGAGTCACTAGAGTTGGACTTTGCACTTTTGTTCCCAGAGCGGCACATTCTTCTTCGTGCTCTGCCAATTCTTGTTGTCTTAGCAACATCATCAGAAAAAGATAGCGAGTCTTTGTACAAGAGAGTGAAAATCAATAGACTTATTAATATATTCAAGGTAATGTATAGATATGGTTCCACAAGATTGCAAGAAGCCAATTTCCCACCTCCCTCCCCTAGAAAACGAAAAATTTAAACACTTCTCTTGTTTTTTTTTTTTGCTTTCTTGCAGAACGATCCAGTAATTCCTGCATTTCCAGATCTCCATCTTTCTCCTGCTGCAATTATGAAAGAATTGTCAATGTACTTCCAAAAGTTTACTGCCCAAACTCGTCTTCTCAGTCTTCCATCACCTCATGAGCTTCCAGCGCGTGAGGCACAAGAATATCCTTTGTTTGTTTATCTTTTTCTGTCAGGGTGATAAGTGAATTTTTATATGTACCTTGGTGTTTTCACGTTTAGCATTGCTAAGCTTGGTAACCTCTCCAGTAAGACCTTGACATAATTTACTTATCAGAGGCATTATCTAATCATCAATCACATTGGATCCATCCGTGCTGAACATGATGACTTCGCAATTCGTTTTGCATCCTCCATGAATCAGGTCTTCTCCTCCTCGTCCTCCTCAGTCCTTTTCCAGAACCTGTATTTAGTGATATGATTCTTACTTGCGCTCATGTGTAATTTTCTGAAGTCCGTTACTTTTCTGTTCTATGCAGCTATTGTTGTTGAAGTCAACAGATAGTGCTGATATCGAGTGGTGCAAAGAAGTCAAGGGAAATATATATGATATGATTGTTGAAGGTTTTCAGCTTTTAAGTAGATGGACTGCACGCATCTGGGAACAATGTGCATGGAAATTTTCTCGTCCCTGCAAGGATATAGTTCCGTCTGAATCACAAGAAGCGTCAGCATCATTTTCTGACTATGAAAAGGTCTTGAATACCCTAAGGAGATGGCTTTTAGGTGTAGAATCTTTAATAATCTAAAAGTAACCTGAATCAACTAACATATGGATATGTCTAGTATTAGGTCAGTACATACATGGAAGAAACTTGGATAGACTAAATGTAATCTAAATTAACTAATATATGCATGTCTTAAGTACTCCAATTCAGTTATTGTCTGCCCATGTTGATCACATCCATTTAGCTGATTGTGACATTATCTTGGAATATATGTCAGGTGGTACGATATAACTATAATGCAGATGAAAGGAAAGCCCTGGTGGAACTTGTTAGCTACATAAAGAGCATAGGATCAATGATGCAGTCTAGCGACACATTGGTAGCTGATGCTTTATGGGAGACAATACATGCTGAGGTTCAAGATTTTGTTCAGAATACATTGGCCACTATGTTGAGGACTACATTTCGAAAGAAGAAAGATCTTTCTAGGTGGGTATTTAAGTTAGTTAATGATGATTTGAACTTTGCAGTTGATGATAGTTTTCTAGTATATACTCTTGTAGATTACATATATCATTTGATATCTCATCAGTATATTTTTGTTGTTATCCTTATCATCAGTTATATATTGCTAACTAGTGAAATACGATTCAGGATCCTTTCCGATATGCGGACTCTTTCAGCAGACTGGATGGCAAATACAAGTAAGTCTGAATCTGGACCCCTGCAGCATGGAAGCGAAGAAAACAAAGGAAATGTTTTTTATCCAAGGCCAGTTGCACCAACAGCTGCTCAGGTTTCCCTCATTCATCCAGCTCATTGAATGCAATATAAGCTGTCTTTATTATACCAAGTGTTTTGCCTTACCCATTATTGCTCTTTCTATTTTGTTTTCACTTTCCATTTGTTCTTTTAGACAGAAAGTTGATCAGAAAACGACCATGTTTGATCTATCTGAAATTTCCTTAATAATCTTACATATCAGAAAGAGGTAGATTTAGGATGAATTAGTTAATCCTTCTGATTCTGTGTGTGTGTGTGTGTCTTTCCATAGAAAGTATTTCATCAGTAATTGGACTCGATCTGAATTTAAGTCTCTTTTCTGCATGGTTATTGTATGGCATGTGTATTCTCATTTTATCTGTATATGATTGCTCAAGGTTACAGTGTACAAAGATGAATAACTGAATATTGTACATTCTCACACAAGTTTCTTGCCTGAAATTAAGCTAACTGATCATTTAATTTTTATTTTTAGGTTCACTGCCTGCAGTTCCTGATATATGAAGTTGTTTCTGGTGGTAATCTTAGGAAGCCTGGAGGGCTCTTTGGGAATAGTGGTTCAGATATCCCTGTTAATGACCTAAAACAATTAGAAACATTTTTTTACAAGCTTAGCTTCTTCCTGCATATTCTGGACTATTCAGGTATTGATCCGCCTCTACTTTCCTTTATTTAGGTTGGACTCTTAGATTGTGTGCTTTACATATTCCAGAAGGACCAATTTCTCAAAAGTAAACTTTGAAGTGCAACTCTTTTCAACGGGCTCTTCTTTCCCAATCGATGCAATATTATATATTATTTAAATCGTTGAAATTATCCTGGGTTTTCAATGTGTTGGGTCCTTTGGCAATCATGATTATCCTAGCTATTCTTATTTGTACCTAATGCACTCTTTTATAGCATTCATGAACATAATCTTGATGCTTAGTAAACATGTTTAACTCTTGATGTTCTTGCACTTCGGTATCTAGCCCAATGCAATTCATCATTGAGCTGGTTACTAGCCCATGAACATACATGCCCACTAATTCTCTGTGTCGCCGGTGCTCATCCTTGTGTTTGAAACTGATAACAAGTTGTTTTGATCATTTCTTAAGATAGTATTTTAGCCACCTATAGTAAAATTGAAATTTGTCCTTTTAATTGTGTTGCAGCGACTGTCGCAACTTTGACGGATCTTGGTTTCTTATGGTTTAGAGAATTTTATTTGGAGTCTTCTCGTGTTATTCAGGTAAAGATATTATTTGACATATGAAGTGGGTGTCCTTTATTGTTTTATAACTCATGTGAAACAAATAAAAATTTCTGCCAGCGGTTCTGTTAGGCGGCCAATGTCATAAAAACAGATGCTTTTGCTGGTTTACTTTTTAACCATATTCGCTTATATGCTTATAAAGGTTTAATTATTCAGTTCCAAACTGTTCTTGTAGCATTGTAGCCCATATTTTCTTCATTTGATTCCTATTAAATTTGAGATTTTACACCTCTGCAGTTTCCGATCGAATGCTCTCTTCCTTGGATGTTGGTGGATTTTGTGCTTGAGTCACAGAATCCAGGTATTCTAGAGAGTGTTTTGATACCATTTGACATCTATAATGATTCTGCTCAACAAGCGTTGGTTGTGCTCAAGCAACGGTTCCTCTATGATGAAATTGAGGCTGAGGTACCTGAATTTCTGCACTTGGTTGCACCTGTATTCATGATTGCTAGATTGAACATGCTTATCTCACACTGGTGACATGTGGCCATGGACTGGAAAGTTAGCTGCAGGCCTGAGTGTAGATCTTAAATATATATCATATTTGGAGGGCCAATCTTTCTAGTAGTGTTTACCTGGTCACCAAAAGTTTATGGTCGCCTGGCCTTGACATTATTTGATACTAAGGGTTGAGATTCAACCGCATAAAAGACAATAATCTATTCTCAACCCTTGATACTAAATCTAAGGGTGGGTGACCACAAATTCTTGGTTACCCAGGTTGATCTGTTCATCTTTCATTTTGTGGCCATGCGGAATATTTCAATATTTAGAAATGGAATTCAATGCATATTACATTCAACAACTTTAGGTCATAGTTTGTCTGTATTCTCGTCAAATTTCTGGCGCCTTAGATGATTAATTAGTTTCTTTTTCTCTCTTAGGTGGACCATTGTTTCGACATATTTGTTTCAAAACTCTGTGATACTATTTTCACATATTACAAGAGCTGGGCAGCAAGGTATACTAACTTCTGTTGAATATGCTATGCCACCAGCAGAGCAATCTTTCATATGTGTTGGTTTTCGTGTCATGCAGCGAACTGCTTGATACGTCATTCCTGTTCGCATTGGACAATGGGGAAAGATATTCTGTCGAGCCTATGAGGTTCATAGCACTCCTAAAGATGACCAGAGTGAAGGTATTTCGTCTTAGAAACATCTTCTAATTTTCTTGCTTTATGATTATAACTGGCTAAGTGTATCACAAGTACATATGAGTTCAGTCAGTATATCTATCCTCTGCTTAGTGTAGTTCTGATTGCATACAGTTGCTCGGAAGGATGATAGATTTGAGAAGTTTGATTACTGAGCGGATGAACAAAGTTTTCAGAGACAATATTGAGTTTCTATTTGATCGTTTTGAGTCTCAAGATCTATGTGCTATTGTGGTAAGTAGTTTTACAGTATCACTCTGTTCTCTTACTCTGAATTAGTAAAGACAACGTTAACACCATGACTTTTGGTTGGTAGGAACTAGAAAATCTGCTGGATATCTTAAAGCATGCCCATGAATTGCTCTCCAGAGATCTTTCAATAGACTCATTCAGTCTAATGTTGAATGAGATGCAAGAAAACATATCACTGGTGTCATATTCTAGTAGACTTGCGTCTCAGGTTTGGCTAAGTTTCTCTCTATCATTGTTTTTTTTAAAATACTAATTACTGAGTGATTTCGCCTCTCCGAATAATCCTTTTTGTTTCTTATATAAAGTCTTCCAAGTTCACAAGCCACCCAACTTATGTGACATCTATTTTGCAACTCGTCATAGAAACACTGTAATACAATTTTTGACTGTTAAATGTTTCCTCAAATTGGTTGGTTCCTTTTCCTCCAGGCCACATGCAAATAAGTGCTGTTCTTTTAATTCATGTAATGAACTGTGAACTGCCATGGTGCTTAAGTCAATGTATTCTTCAATTTTTGTAATTCGACTTTCTTATCGAGTTGGCTGTGGCGTCAAAAGCATATATGCCATTCTGATTCTTATATCTTGCAAAACAAAATTACGTTTTTCTTTTGGTAAATAAACTGCAATAAATTTACAGTCTTACTTACTGGAACAAATATAACAATGAGTATTTTCCTACTCTAGATAATCTTGGTTAGAAAGTTGGAACTGTAAATTTTGATTCATCCATTGCCAGTCTTCGCTTACTCAGTTTGTTTCTGTTAGATTTGGTCAGAGATGCAGAGTGATTTCCTGCCAAACTTCATCCTTTGTAATACTACCCAGCGGTTTACACGATCAGCAAAGGTGCCTCTTGTTCCTGTTCAAAAGCCATCAGTTCCCTCTGCGAAGCCTAATTTCTATTGCGGTACTCAAGTAAGCAATCTTTCTTAATCAATGTATCTGTTAGATGGGTTTTAATATGCAATTCGTATGGTTTGTAACCTATATCACCCCTTGTTCTTCAGTGTTTTTGAATCCTCTTATATCACCTTTTGTGATTCCTGTAAATAAATTGCTATTAGTAAGATAGAGGAATTATTTCCTCATCCTCATGATGTATTCTAACTTTATTGTGTTACTGTTTTCATGGAAGGAATTAAATGCAGCTCATCAGAGTTTTGCAAGGTTGCACAGTGGATTTTTTGGGATGCCTCACATGTTTTCCATTGTAAGGCTTCTAGGGTCCAGATCATTGCCCTGGCTAATCCGAGCACTTCTAGATCATATATCAAACAAGGTAGGTCATGCTATGAAGGGATCAGTAGTTACAAAATATTGTAAATGCAAATTAGTATGTTACTAAAGGGTAGTTCTTAGATGTCTCATCTGTTTAATTGTGTTCATCGTATTTTAGAGGGTTTTCTGTGTTTCTGCAAACAAGTTTTGATAATGTCCAAAGTTTAACAGATGCTCACCCTTTGTTTCTGCGTTTTGTTTCAGACAGCTACCCTGGAACCCCTTATAACAGGATTGCAAGAAGCATTGCCAAAATCTATTGGACTGCTTCCTTTTGATGGGGGCGTGACAGGTACATGGCTGCTAATTTTTTTCATTTATTATTTTTTGAGTATTACATGCAAGCAGCAAGCTGCAGATGCATATATTGGTCTAGACTGTAACAATTTATTGATAGGTCTGCTTTGTTATGGAAGACGGTACATTTTCTCCTTATGTAGTTAAAACGTGAAATTCATAAGGCAGAACTTCAGCCCAGGTTTTGTAATTAGAAAAAAAAAAATGAAGTAGATCAATAATTATGATATATTGTGGTCACATAGTTGCAATCGACACCTTCTAGTTGAAGTTTTTGGCTCTTTCTTTCTTGTTAAGTCCATTATGGGTTTTATACGATATTAAAAGAACTAGTAGCACATTTGCACATTTGGCACCCACCTCCCCCCCCCCCCCCTTTTCCCACTGCTAATATATGGCATAATTTGTGCTTCTATGTGTTTCAACAGGTTGTATGAGGCTGGTTAAAGAACAGCTTACTTGGGGAACCAAATCAGAGCTCAAAGGAGAAGTTCTTCGGGGTATAAAGGAGATTGGAAGTGTATTATATTGGCTGGGGCTTCTTGATATCGTTTTGGTTAGTGATCTAAATTCCACATCTTATAACTTTATTAAGACGCTTGCATGTGTTTACACCAGTTTATAACTTTATAACTTCATTAAAATGCTAGCATGTGTTTCAACAATACATAAGTTGTCACAAATTTTTTACTAGGGACTTCAAATTGTAATGCACATCAGATATGTGCTAATTGATTTTGCCGCATAACTTGTTGTTTTTAGATTTTCCTGCATCATACACTTGAAGAGGCACGTACTTATGTGTGTGTATGCTAGCACATACATATTTCCCATAGAACTTTGTGTCTATCTCAGAAAGCACTAAACTAGTTCGTATACATAGTTCGCCACTTAGCTTTTCATTAGTTTTCAGTTATGTGGAAAGAAAAAACTCGCTGTTGAATGGGGTGATAAAAGAAAACTAAACTGGGAAAAAGTCTGAGGTGTTCTCCTGTGAATCTCAAGAATCTATGTTATGACTTAAAACCATTTTCATATTTCCACATATATAATGCGACAAGGCGTTCAATCTCTGATCTTGAAGTCTCTAATTATATTTGTAACAGAAGTTTGATATTTGCTGTGTGGGCAGGTGAAGTTTGCCTGTATTCAGATTACTATTGTAATTGAAACTTCATCTTTGTGGTTGCTTGAGTCATACCCTCACAATCTAACATGCTTCGCAGAGAGAAACAGACACCACACATTTCATGCAAACTGCCCCTTGGTTGGGCTTGCTTCCTGCTGCAGATGGACAAATATTGCATTCTCAAGATGGTGGAGAAAGCCCTATTGTCAACCTCTTTAAATCAGCTACTTCTGCAATTGTGTCAAACCCTGGGTGTCCAAATCCGGCTTCCTTCAATACCTTATCGAAGCAGGCAGAAGCTGCAGGTGCGCAGTTGCAATTTTCTGTGTAAATTTTTATAGAGATATTTACTATGTTTTGACTGGATACTGGAAAATTTAACCTATAATTATGTTTTTGTTCCTGTTTCATTGCTGTTCTATAGTTAAGTCAGATGTTTCATTGCAGATCTTTTGTACAAGGCTAACATGAACACAGGAAGTGTGCTGGAATATTCTCTAGCTTTTACTAGTGCAGCACTGGATAAATACTGTAGTAAATGGAGTGCTGTTCCCAAAACAGGGTTCATTGACATCACAACTTCAAAGGATTTCTATCGCATATACAGTGGCCTTCAAATTGTAAGGACTACATGGTTTCTTAAGATCATTCAGTTCATAGAACATTTAAGACAAATAAAATTTTTGGTAATTTGTTGTAGTCCTGCAATATCTAGATCGAGTTAGGAAAAAGAAGAAAGAAAGAAAAGACAAAAGGATATCTAGGAATCCCATTTACATGCATATTACTTTGGTATCCTTTGGTTGCGGGTTTGTCTTTAATACTAGTACATAATGATGTCTAGAGACTCTTGAGTACTCTGTGTTGCCAAAATGACATTGTGGTGGGTGTTGCCAATGTGTTGCCAATAAAGATGGATTTTTTAACTGTGACTGTTAAGTAAATAGTGATCATCAAAATTATTGTATTGCTGAAGAAGTTATTACTGACTGGGTCCTCTTGAGGAGGTTTACCCCTAAAGCCTGGATGCCCTTGTGTTTCAAAGTTAAACCCACTCTCACTCACTCTAAAGGCACTAACATAAACTTCACTGCCTCCAGGCATAAAAGATTGTGACTGAAATAATTATGAACTACATTGCTAGTTTGGACATCCCAGTGGTTCATGTGACTATGTTTTGTCTTTAACTAAGATCATTATGTTGATAACTAAAATTCAGTATACCTAGTTTAATTGTAGAAGAATGTGAACTTATTGTGCTGCCATAATACCTAACTTGTTCTAATGGTTAAACTGCAGTGGTACCTTGAGGAGTCTGTTCGAGTATCACCGAACAGTCAAGATGTGCTGGGTGATTCTGTAGCTTGGGGGGGTTGCACCATAATATACTTGCTTGGGCAGCAGCTGCATTTCGAGCTCTTGGATTTTTCATATCAGGTCCTCAATGTTGCTGAAGTGGAGGCTGCTTCAATTACCCAAACCCATAAGAGTCCTCATTATGCTCAGGTATAGAAAGGACGCAATTTTTCTTGTTCTCAAGTTCTGTTGGCTAAATTGCTTGTCTCTAAACTAATTGATACAATGCCCATCAGTTCTCATACCAAACTTACATTGGATAACACTTGAGGTAATGGCATCATGGACTATTTTTTTTTTACTTCTACGTGCACAGCTAATCTTCCAGAGTATTGAGCTCCTAATGCCATGAGCTATTCTAACATAATATTGATGATCTCTGATATGAAAATTTTCACTGAGATGAAAATCATGAAATATCGGAATGCAGTCTAATAGTATGACACTAAAACCCCAACTAGCTAGCCTGCTAACTAGAATAGTTGCTATATGAACCTCATATAATTCACAATTTTTTTTTTATCGTAATAGTAGTAATCTACGTGACAGTCTGCATAGTTAATTAGTTATGCATTTGGTAAACTTATAAAAAGCTAATCTCAGGTTCAATTTAGCTTTAATTCCTTTGCATCCATATTTGCTTTTGGTTCTTATTGGTTTCTTTGTGTGGTTGAAGGGATGGGATGGCCTGTTAGAAGTAATGAAGAAAGCAAGGAGGTTAAACAACCATGTGTTCTCCATGTTAAAGGCGCGCTGCCCGCTTGAAGACAAGACAGCTTGTGCTATCAAGCAAAGTGGTGCCCCTCTGCACCGGATCAAGTTCGAAAACACCGTCTCTGCATTTGAAACACTGCCACAGAAAGAGGCCTGAATTGGAACAAATCAGGTCCGGCGCATTACCTTTTGTGCTAGTTGCTTTTCTTACTTTTGGTTTCTGTACTTGATCATGATTAAGACTCAAATATCTGTATGTGTATAAAGAGAGTCCGAGATGACAATGATCACTGTTGTTTATTTACCACTAAAGAAAACGTAATGCACTTACTGGCCAACCTACCACTTAGCAGAGCGCCAATCACCTACCACTTAGCACATCTCCGATTAGTCAAAAAAGCACAGAATAAGAATTTTGTATCACAACGTGTGTGTGAGGGATCGTCAGCAATGACATTATATGAAATGTGTCTACCAAAAATATATACATTATGTGAGATATGTCGAAATTTTCGGAAATTCTACAGTTTCTACTCTACAGTAGCCACTGTTTTTCACCCTTGGATCAACTGGAAAACACCTCTATACATACCCGGTGAAAAAACGTAGAACATGTCATACAGCGAGGTATGGTTGTGTAGGGCAAAACCATATTAAGGTAATAAGAAGATTCTGGTGCCCAAGTTTTGAAGAGCAACTGTGCTCAGAGCCTCATAGTTTCCTCATAAGCTGTGATTAGATAAGAATCTTTCATAGAAGTCTCTAAGTCTCTAACTTAATCATAGTCTAATCCTAACGTGTTTGATCCTTCTTCCTCATTTTCTTATTCTTGAATTATTGGGAAATCTTAGTCAACCCTGAGAGCCAGTTAATATATATCCAAAGTAGGATTACTGATCCAATTATTCCAATACAAGTATTATAGTATTATGGTCTGGCACAAGCTACGCTTTACGCGTTAGCCTAAGAGATACAAAAAACCATTGGAGGGTTTGAGAAGGGTAGCAAGCATTGGCTAATTTTCCCATAAAATATAAACAAACTTGGAACTTGGAAGTTGTCTTGCTGCAATTGGTGTTCATGAGGTCAATGTTGACTTGCTCAAAACTTTGATAGTATTTGACTGGGTAGCTCAGTTGGTTTTCATCTATGAAGACTTTGTTTGCTTTGTTTGTATTGTCTGGTTAAATTGTCTGGTTAAAAACTAAAAAGAAAGATGGTGCATGCTTTGTCGGCCATCCCAGCCTCACTATCTTACTATGTAATTCATATCATCCTTGTCATTCACATAAAGTGGGATCATGCTAATCATTTTGCTGGGGACAAAATGAATATTTAGGCTTTCTTTGGTCTTTAAGATCATCATGGCTTTCTTTGGTCTTTAAGATCATCATTATTCTTTAGAAAGGTGGCATTCAGAGGGAGGAGAAGCTCACCATATTCATTGCACCACTCTGTGCAATCAAAATCCCAATGATTTTTTCCAGTAAACTTTCTTATTCTGGGAAAGTGAAGTATATTTCTTGTTGGTTTCTAGAGAACTGGTTGGCTCTCTTTGATAGCTTCTTTTTGTTTTCCATTCTTGGTCATCAACTTGAGGTATGTGAAGTAATTGCTTCCTCATGTAGTTTGGTATGCTTCTATATTTCTGAGGCTTTGCTTTGTCCTTGTTCATGTTTCTTTGTGCCCTTGCACTACTGTAAACTTTTACCAAAAGTTATTTGGAAATCTTCATGCTAAGTTTTCTCTTCAGCTGGTGATGTTTTGAGTGCTAGAACTAGGGTGATTGTTTTCAATTTCGCTTGATCTTCATGGCGAAGATATCACTGGGTTTGCTATTTACTATTGTTGCTCTTGTTGCTGCCCTTATGGTTTATGAATCTGAGGGGCTCAATGATGAGGGTCAATACCTTCTAGAAATAAAGAGTAGAATTGTTGATGAATTTGGCCATCTTAGTAGTTGGAATTCCAGTGATTTAACACCTTGTGGATGGAGGGGAGTGGATTGCAGCGAAGGATTGTATCCGGCGGTTTTATCTCTTGACTTGAGTTCCATGAATCTTTCGGGTTCTTTATCTCCAAGCATTGGTAGAATGATTCACCTGAATTATCTTAACCTTTCTTTCAATGAAATGTCTGGGAGTATACCTGAAGACATTGGAAATTGTTCCTATTTGCAGGTTCTTAGTTTGAATAACAATAAGTTTGAAGGTCAGATTCCCACAGGATTGGGTAGACTTTCTTATTTAGAAGTCTTGAATGTGTGCAACAATAGAATATCAGGGCCTTTCCCAGAAGAACTTGGAAACCTTTCTTCCCTGTCGCAATTGATTGCATACACTAATAATCTCAGTGGACCACTGCCACATTCTATTGGCAATCTCAAAAGATTGAAGATTTTCCGGGCAGGAGAGAATTCAATATCAGGAAGCTTACCGTCCGAGATTGGTGATTGTGAAAGCTTGCAGTATCTTGGTCTAGCTCAGAATCAGTTAAGTGGAGAAATTCCGAAAGAGATTGGAATGCTCGAGAATTTGAGTGTTTTAATTCTTTGGGAAAATCTGCTTTCTGGTGTCATTCCAAAGGAGCTTGGCAACTGTACAAATTTGAAAATTCTGGCCCTCTACAAGAACAAGCTTGAAGGAGAGATACCAAGGGAGCTTGGGAGTCTTGTATATCTAGAGAAGCTGTATGTGTACAGAAATATGCTGAATGGGACAGTTCCAAGAGAGATTGGTAATCTTTCTCTCGCTAAGGAGATTGATTTTTCTGAGAATTTGTTGTTTGGAGAGATACCAGTTGAGCTCAGCAAGATATCAGGGTTGCAATTGCTTTACCTTTTCGAGAACCAACTCACAGGTGTTATTCCAGATGAGCTCACAAGCTTGACAAACCTGACAAAGCTCGACCTCTCTATAAATAATCTAACTGGTTCAATTCCAACTGGATTCCAATACATGAATGAGCTGATCATGCTACAGTTGTTTAACAATATGTTGAGTGGCATAATTCCTCAAGGACTTGGGGTGTATAGCCCCCTTTGGGTGGTTGACTTGTCTGATAACTTACTGACAGGAAGAATTCCTCGGCATGTCTGCAGAAATTCAAATCTGATTTTGCTAAACTTGGGGTCTAACAGGCTCACTGGTAGTATCCCAGATGGGGTCACTAGCTGCAAGTCATTGGTGCAGCTTCGTCTGGTGGGAAACAACCTTACAGGGACTCTTCCAACCGAAATGTGCAAATTGGTTAACCTTTCTGCAGTTGAGTTGGATCAGAACAAGTTCAGCGGTGCCATTCCTCCAGCAATTGGCAACTGCAGAACTTTGCAAAGACTACTGCTTGCAGACAACTACTTTACATCTGAGTTGCCAAGAGAGATTGGTAACCTCTCCCAGTTGGTGATCTTCAATATTTCATCGAATTTGCTTTCTGGAAGGATACCAACTGAGATTTTCAATTGTGAAGTGCTTCAACGGCTTGATCTTAGCAGTAACAACTTTTCAGATGTCTTGCCAAGTGAGATAGGAGCACTTTCTCAGTTGGAGCTTCTCAGGCTTTCCGATAACCATTTTTCGGGGGATATCCCAGTTGCACTGGGAAATCTCTTGCGTTTGACTGAGCTACAAATGGGTGGCAACTCGTTCTCAGGGGGTATACCAGCTGAGTTGGGTTCCCTTTCAAGTCTCCAGATCGGATTAAATCTGAGTTATAACAATCTTTCTGGGGAGATACCTTCTCCACTTGGAAATCTTAATTTACTGGAACTGCTTCTACTCAATAACAACCATTTGACTGGTGAAATTCCAGGTTCTTTTGACAACCTGTCGAGTTTACTTGGCTGCAACTTCTCATACAATGAGTTGATAGGGTCTATTCCTTCTCTACCACTGTTTCAGAATATGGCTGTCAGCAGCTTTATTGGCAACAAAGGACTTTGCGGTGGACCTCTTGGTGCTTGTGAAACGACATCTTCACCCTCTTTTCTTCCAGATGTGCCAAACAGAAGAACCCGCTTGGGGAAGATTATTGCTATTGTTGCAGCAGCCATTGGTGGTGTTTCTCTTATCTTAATCATAATCATTATATCCTTAATGAGACGTCCGGTAGATAATGTAGTAACTTCTGTGCAAGAAAAGTCGCTCTCTTCTCCAGTTTTGGACATGTATTTTTCGCCAAAGGCAGGATTCACTTTCCAAGACTTGGTTATGGCAACTGACAACTTCGACGAGAGCTTTGCAATTGGAAGAGGAGCTTCTGGAACTGTGTATAAAGCCGTCTTGTTTCATGGTGGTCATACAGTTGCTGTCAAGAAGGTAATATCCAACAGGGAAGGGAACAATGTGGATAGTAGCTTTCATGCAGAGATTCTAACTTTGGGAAATATCAGACATAGAAATATTGTGAAGCTGCATGGTTTCTGCTACCACCAGGGTTCCAATCTTCTGCTTTATGAGTACATGGCAAGGGGAAGCTTGGGAGAGTTGCTGCATGGAAAATCATGTAATCTTGACTGGCCAACAAGGTTCAACATTGCTCTAGGAGCTGCCCATGGTCTCTCTTATCTGCATCATGATTGCAAACCTCGGATCTTTCACCGTGATATTAAGTCCAACAACATTCTCCTTGATGAAAAGTTTGAAGCTCGTGTTGGAGATTTTGGGTTGGCAAAGGTGATTGACATGCCATTTTCAAAGTCCATGTCTGCAGTTGCAGGTTCTTATGGATACATTGCCCCCGGTAAGCAATAAATTCTGCAAAATTACAATCAGCATATTAATTGTTTATGTATCAGCTCAGTTTTTGAATTCTGGTTAGTTTTACTATGTAGCTAATGATATATGATTTGATTTTCAGAGTATGCATACACCATGAAAGTCACAGAAAAATGTGACATCTACAGCTATGGAGTGGTCCTCCTGGAGTTGCTGACTGGCAGAACACCAGTTCAATCGATAGATGAAGGCGGTGACCTGGTAACTTGGGTAAGAAACTACATTCTCAACAATTCCCTGTCATCAGGAGTCCTCGATGCTCGATTAAGTTTGCATGAACATGAAGATGAAGCTGAAGCTGCTGCTACGGTCTCTCACATGATTACAGTATTGAAAATTGCTATGTTGTGCACAAGCATGTCTCCTTTCGATCGCCCGACCATGAGGGAAGTTGTTTCCATGCTTATTGGGTCGAATGAGAGAGAAACAGTACAGTTTGCTAATGGTTCCCCAAGTGAGAATGATACGAATTCGACTGAACCTTGATATTCTGATGTAAGAAGTGTAGTCATTTTGATCAGTAGATATATTCATCCTTGTATAATTTGAAAAAGTATAGAAAACTTCATCAGTAACGGCCTTGTACATACCTTATGTTCGTATGGATTCCAATATTCCCTATTGTTCTTTTGAGCTGATTACATGCCAGTTTTAACAATCTCTTCACTTACTAGGAAACAGATACAGAATGATCTTGGAAAGATATGATCAGTTAGTCCACCGTAACCCTCACTTGCAAGCGAAGTGAAGATGTTTATTCTTGAGTAATCACAGTACTCTGAAAACCAAATCAATCCATAATGAGGAAAATCAATCACTAGAGATAAGGTGTCAAATGAGAAATAACCAAAAAAAAAAAAGTTTATCGCCCGCCACCTCCACCTGAATTTCCATACTCATTGAGCTTGTGGATACATGACGGTCTCGAAATATAAACTATTTTTGTACGGTTAAGATTGCTCCATGTACTTACACGCAGTGCGGACAATAAATTTTGCTTGTTCATAGTAATTTTCTTATTCATCGTGTATACGAACACATCTATTTTTTCTTTTTAGTGATTTTTCCTAATTAAGTAAGAAATCAAAAAATATTGATTGAAACGTTAATTATGGTTCGCGGCTAACTTAAGGTTACGTGTCCAGATAAGTCTTGTATCCGAGAATCTGATAGAATTTACACCCCAACCTCAATTTAAGTTATTTCAAATGAC
This sequence comes from Fragaria nilgerrensis, assembly GCA_010134655.1. Lineage (NCBI taxonomy): Eukaryota > Viridiplantae > Streptophyta > Magnoliopsida > Rosales > Rosaceae > Fragaria > Fragaria nilgerrensis. Next base: position 858,448 of record CM020982.1, on the reverse strand, counting down.
TAACATTACACTGTGTACCTACACGCATTAAGAATAAGAAACCGTGCTTACCTACACACATTGAGGATAAAAAATTTCAGTAGTTGATAGTAACTTCCTTATTTGTCGTGTATATATGAATACAAATGTATCTATTTTTTTTTTCAATAAAGATTCCTAATTAGGTAAAAAAAATTCCAAAAAATTAATAAAAAAACGTTAATTTTGTACGCGGCTAGCTTCAGTTACGTGTCCAAATAAGTCTTGCACCCGAGAAGAATCTCGTTTTCCCTTTTCATATTTAAACCCCCTTCTCTCTCTCTCTCTCTCTCTCTTTTCTCTCTCTGTCGCGCTGTCCCCTGTTCGCACCAAAACCAGAGCCGTTTCCCAATTCCACAACTGATCAGAAAATTCTAGACCCAACCAGAAACAAGGGAGGAGCAGCCAGCTCGGTTAGTCGTCGTCGGCCGTCCGATCGCTGTTTGATGATCGGAGTAGGAGGAGGAGGAAGATCGCGACGATGATGACGGTGCACGGCGAGGCGAGGCCGGCTAGGGCTCAGTTCGGTGTCGAATCGTTTAAGCCTGAGCCGTCCTCGCTCAGCTTGGTGTCGTTCAAGCCTCCTGAGAATCATGAAGGTAATTAATTCGCGATCTTGATTTTTGGTTTCCGATCATGTGAATTTTGATTTCCAAGTAGTGGATTGAGCTAGGTGTGTGAATACGTTTGTTGATTTTTAGCTTCAATTTGAATTGAAATGGTGGATTGTTTGATTATGTAGTGGATGAGGATGCGCATTTGGCACTTGCTCACCAAATGTACAAGGCCGGCAACTATAAGGAGGCGCTGGAGCATAGCAGTGTTGTGTATGAGAGGAATCCGATTCGGACCGATAATCTGCTTCTTTTGGGAGCAATATATTATCAGGTTTGATTTTTTATTCCTTGTACTCTAGCTTCGTGTGGTTTGATAACTTATGAAATTAGTTAATAATATGTACATGTTATCTGTTTTGCCTCAGTTGCATGACTTTGATATGTGTATTGCCAAAAATGAAGAAGCGCTTCGAATTGAGCCGCATTTTGCTGAGTGTTATGGTAACATGGCCAATGCTTGGAAGGTGATGTTACGGAATACAAAATTGCCTGGATATAGTGTTCCCGATATATATATGTTGTGCTTCGGAACTTTTCTGATGTTAGAGGTGGTGTGCTCATGATACAGGAAAAAGGCAATAGTGACCTTGCAATCCGCTACTATTTGATTGCTATTGAGGTTTGTACCCGCTTCCTGTAGTCCCTACTTTCCATCTTTCTTTGAAGTGGACTAAACTAGTATAATTTTTTAGTCCCTACTTTGCATCTTTTCTTTTAAGTGGACTAAACTAGTATAATTTTTTCTTAATTGTCTGTAAGCTATAGATTCACATTGCTCCACTGAGTTCTCTATTGCATTCATTTAATCTGTTTCAGCTCTTGAATGCAATTCGATGTTCTTGCATTCTAATAGTTTTGGGTGATTTTGACATTTGTCTCTCATCTTAATCCAGCTTCGACCCAATTTCTGTGATGCATGGTCAAACTTAGCTAGTGCGTACATGCGGAAAGGCAGGCTTGAAGAGGCAGCCCAGTGCTGTCGTCAGGCACTTCAACTGAATCCCCATTTGGTAAGGTTCAATCTAGATTGATTGATTTAACTTTCTATATGTTGTTGTCTTGTTATTTACTGTGATTGGAGGCTACAGATTATTCTGGTGTCAATGATATGTGCAAGTTGACTTACATATCACCAATTGGCATATAGGTTGACGCCCATAGCAACCTTGGTAATTTAATGAAAGCACGAGGCTTGGTGCAAGAAGTAAGTCTTAACAATAAAACTCTGTGCTTTGGATTTCTTTTCTTGCTCTCTTCGTATATAATGGCAGCTAAGATCTGGATTACGATATATAGGATTTGGTACTGTTATGCTAGGACATGCTTTCCAAGTGCCATGTTATTTGGCAAGAATTATGATACTGATGTATCATCCCTGTTCTGATGACAGTGGAAAAAATTCATTACAGAATTTAGTACATAGTCTGTGCTAGAGCTGAAATGATTTTCCTCCTGGCCCAAACTCTCAGCCCTGCTAAATGAATATTGATTTCCTCAGTAGTCTACTGGAAGGACTGATTCCGTTTTATAATTTAATTTATTAATGCTTCTCCAGTAAGGTACTGATGGAAATAATCATGTGTTGAACTGTGTTTGAATTCACAGTTTGACACAGTTCAAACAGATATCGAGTTGTTATCCTGAAGCCAGGGCTCAGATGATGGTCTTGTTCTAACCACCATCTCCAAGACTGCAAATAGTCAGAATCTAACCTTTTGTGCAGGCATACAGTTGCTACCTCGAGGCTCTACGTATACAACCAAACTTTGCTATTGCTTGGTCAAATCTTGCTGGCCTTTTCATGGAGTCTGGTGATCTTAATAGAGCTCTGCAGTATTATAAGGTATCCACTTTCTTTTCTACTTCTAATTGTTTTAACTTATCGTCTTGATGGTATACCAAGTTGAGTTCCCATGTTTCATATCTGGTGGGTATTTTGGTTGGTTAATGGTTTTTGTTAGTGCTCGTTTTCTCATCATATGCAACTTTTATGGAACTTTGTGCTGCTTCAGCTGATGTTTTGTGATTTATCTGTGCTATCTCAGGAGGCTGTGAAACTCAAACCTGCTTTTCCAGATGCGTATCTCAACCTTGGGAATGTTTATAAGGTAAGCTGTCATGCATAATGCCAGTAAGGTTGGATAGGTGCAAGTGGCTGGACTTGTATTGGAGAAAAACGAGATCTTTCTTTTGCCTTTTCCAGGCTTTGGGATTGCCCCAAGAGGCAATTGTGTGTTATCAGCGTGCACTGCAGACAAGACCTAATTATGCCATGGCTTACGGTGAGCATCAGTGTACCATATCCTTTTTGGCTGTAAAACATCTATTATACAATTTTAGCAAATAATAGTTTTGGTTTTGAGGTTATAATATTTTTAGTCTATTTTACCATAAGTTGAATTGTCTTGAGCAGGTAATCTGGCCAGTACGTATTATGAGCAAGGTCAACTGGAATTGGCAGTCTTACATTACAAGCAAGCCATTGTTTGTGATCCAAGATTTTTGGAGGCTTACAATAATTTGGTTGGTTCTTGTGATATCAGAATTTTTTTGAGTATTTTGAATTGCAATTTGAATTTCATCTGACTTGATTGTTATCTTCTTAACAACATAAAGGGTAATGCTTTGAAAGACGTTGGCAGAGTGGACGAAGCAATTCAATGCTACAATGTAAGTTCATCTTACAATGCCAGGTTTTGTTGGTAAGTTACTCAAGGTTGCTTGTATATATCTTTTGTTTTACTTCAACATTTTACGTGTCTGCATGCAGCAATGCCTCACTTTACAACCTAATCATCCACAAGCACTTACCAACCTTGGGAATATTTATATGGAATGGTGTGTGATTCTCAAGTAAATATGCATCTTTATTAATATTGAGACAACTAGTGCTGCATGTTGAATGAAATTTAACAATTAATCATGCCTTTTACAGGAACATGGTACCTGCTGCTGCTTCTTACTATAAGGCCACGTTGACTGTGACAACTGGGTTGTCTGCTCCTTTCAATAATCTTGCTATTATCTATAAACAGCAGGTATTGGTTGCTTCACTTCATAAATGCATGACCTTCCATTCTTGTGCAAATGCAAAAAACTTCACCTCAACATTTTTTCTGCTTTGTAACATTTCATTGAAGCTCTTATTGGTTGATTTAATGCATAAAGGCATGGCCTTCCATTCTTATACTAATGCATTAAATCTTCAGTTCAACACTTTCTCAAAGCTCATAAAGCATTTGGAAACATGGTGGATCTATTTCGCATTTAGACACACTACAGAGAGTTGCTGTAGTGGATATTTTTTTTGGGGGGGGGGTTGGGTGGGTGGGTTGTCTGAGGATGGTTACAGGTGGGAGACCCTCTTACAAGGAAAGCTTACCTTGCAAAGTCAAGAATACAAATAAATTGCATTTATCTGGAGCCCCACACTTACTGCATACATTGTCCTCCATTGTATGGCAATAAAACACAAAATGCATAAGATCAGCGTAGAAAGAAGGAAACTCAAAACAAGGAAAGTAAGAAATTAGGTGAGTAAGGTGAAAGATCAAAGAAAAGCTCCCCCTTGTAGACCTCCCAATGCTTCACCTATTTAAGCTGTTTAGCATGTTGCCAAAAATCTTGTTATATGTTAACATGCAACTATCTCCTTCCTTAATATGCCCACGATGGGAATTTAACTTATAAATGGGACATTGTAGATGGGAGGTATTCTAGTTGGTATCTCCTGCTCAGATATAGTTATCATTGTATTTCCAGAAAGAACATTGTTTGGATGTGGGCTAAGAACTCATTCATGCTCTAAACAGTATTTATTTAATCAATAAGGATAATTCATGAGAAAATATTGCTTTGTTGCAGTTTTAATCTGTGTTATGTTTGGTTTCATCATAGGGAAATTACGCAGATGCGATTTCATGCTACAATGAGGTTCTGCGCATTGATCCCTTGGCAGCTGATGGGCTTGTCAACAGGGGTAACACTTACAAGGAGATTGGTAGAGTTAGTGAGGCAATTCAGGATTACAGACATGCAATATCTGTACGGCCAACAATGGCTGAAGCTCATGCAAACTTGGCTTCAGCTTACAAGGATAGGTATGCTTTTATGTTCTATCTGTTGATCATTTAAGCTACAATCCATGGATCCTACTAATTAGCTCTGTGATTCTGGGAATCTGTTTTCCCTAACCCTAACTGGACTACCTTGAGGAAGGTCATCTTAAGAAAGGATTTTGTTACAAATTCTCTTTCCGAATGACTATATTCCTTGCCTCCGGAAGAGGCAGATATTTATTTGTCGGGGCCCAACAAACTGCAACCGACACATTTTATTTTTTACTGAGTGGTAGAATCACAGCCTTTGAGTGGAATTATAATTTTTCAAGTACAAATCTGTTGCAGTGGACATGTGGAGGCTGCTATCAAGAGCTATAAACAGGCATTACATCTTCGACCGGACTTTCCAGAGGCAACCTGTAACCTTTTACATACGTTACAGGTATTTTCTGAATCCTGCAGTGGAGTTTCCTGGACTAGCTGATGTTTATACTCTTATTTTGGCTGTGCAGCTGGTTTATATTAATTTTGTGTTCTTCTACTCTTCTTTTTCTGTTCTTTTGAACATTGAAAGTGATCACTCTTGAAGTGCAAGATGACAAATAGGAGTTTGTGCGTGGTAGTCCACTATTCTAAGCAAACAACTGACCATAAGGTTGAGCAGATGAAAAAGTTATTGGTGTACATGTTTGCTTGTGTTCAATCAGTTAGGCATGTCTGTGTTCAATGTGCAAGGTTTATGTACTTAGTGCATTAATTACCAAGTACTATGTCTTGCTATTAAGAAATGTTTCGATTAAATGCGGAGGTAGAATTTGATTGAATTAGTTACTTATATGTACTCGGTGCATTAACCTGTTGAAATATGCTCCGGCACTTTTTGAAGCTCTTGAATGATGCTATACGACCAAGAAGTGTCTTTTGGTTTGTTTATTTGTAGTACACAAATCAAATTGATCAACATGTCCTTTGTATAAAGACTGCACATGCTGTATGGATGAATTAAACATAAAGCCTTATACTGGTTTTCCGTTTCCCTATAGACTAATTTAATCGAATCATTTGTTCCCAGTGTGTGTGCAGTTGGGAGGACCGTGACAAAATGTTTGCGGAAGTTGAAGGGATTATCAGGAGGCAGATCAATGTCAGTTGTCTTGTGATAAAAGTTTATCTTTCTATACCCTTCTATCTATAACTAGTTATGACCTACTTTCCTTTTATTTCAGATGTCTCTCTTGCCTAGTGTGCAACCTTTCCATGCAATAGCATATCCTATTGATCCATTGCTTGCGCTTGATATTAGGTATGGTCTCGCAATGTTATTATTGTTGCTAATAGGTAAGCAGCGTGTAGGAACTACTTCTCATTTAAACTTTATTTTTCTTTTGTGCAGTCGTAAGTATGCTGCACAGTGCTCCATAATTGCATCCCGGTTTGGATTGCCTGCCTTCAACCATCCTGCTCCCATCCCTATAAAGCGTAATGGTGGATTCGAGAGACTCAGGGTTGGGTATGTTTTAATTCTATCAATATCTTTGTTACTGCATATGATTTCATTAGGTCTCTACTACTATTCTACTGGTATGGTTTATCTTTCTTGTTCTGCAGATATGTAAGCAGTGACTTTGGTAACCACCCATTGTCACATCTTATGGGATCTGTTTTTGGGATGCACAACAAGGAGAATGTTGAGGTTTGTGATTTTCGACTCTTATTTTTTCACTTGAAAAGAAAACAGCTCTTTCTATTTGTTTTACTACCTTGATAAACTGAGAATTCTTGTATAGGTTTTCTGTTATGCCTTGAGTCCAAATGATGGAACGGAATGGAGACAGCGTACCCAGTCTGAAGCCGAGCACTTTGTTGATGTCTCGGCCATGACATCTGATGTGATTGCCAAAATGATTAATGAGGACAACATCCAGATTTTAATCAATCTTAATGGTTATACAAAGGTTTAGTTCATTTGATCTTTGTTGCTTGCTATTATTTTTTTCTTGATGCGGTTCATTGTTGTGGAATATGTGGACACTGTAAATGTAGCTATGATTAATACACAAGCTACATCAACTGTAACTTGTTTGATTAGCTTTAATGGCACTTGAATTATGCAGGGGGCAAGAAATGAAATATTTGCTATGCAGCCTGCACCTATTCAGGTTTCATATATGGGGTTCCCTGGAACCACTGGGGCCAATTATATTGATTACTTGGTCACCGATGAGGTATGGATTAAGCCACTTTTGTCATAGATTGCCTGATTTTCTGTTCATTGTAATTGCCTCTAAGATGCTGTCATTGTTTTCAGTTTGTCTCACCTTTACGCTTCTCACATATTTACTCTGAGAAGCTTGTTCATCTTCCACATTGCTACTTTGTGAATGACTATAAGCAGGTTGGTACTTTTCTCAGATGTATATTTAATCTTTTTGTTGTGTAGATTGACCATAGCTGTATGACACCTGAATTATCTGTTTTTTTTTTTGTGGTTTTCAGAAAAATCAGGATGTATTGGATCCAAATTGTCGGCACAGAAGATCAGATTATGGTCTCCCAGAGGATAAATTTATATTTGCGACCTTCAATCAGTTGTACAAAATGGACCCTGAAATCTTTAATACTTGGTAAGAACATGATGGCCCTTAATTCATTTCCTGAACTGCGGTCGTTACAAGAAAATAAATCATGGCATAATTTTCGCATCTCATTAGTGGTACTCTATCTTTGTAGGTGCAATATTCTTAAACGTGTACCCAACAGTGCACTCTGGCTCCTCAGATTCCCAGCAGCAGGCGAAATGAGACTCCGTGCATGTATGATTTTCTATTTTTCAGCTTTAAATCGAACTGTGATTATACACTTGCAAGAAATTAACAATGCAATCCTTTTGCTTGTGTGGCTCGGATAAAAACCATTTATAGAAATAACTGTTACTTTTGTTCATTATTGGACATTATTCAGATGCTGCTGCTCAAGGAGTGCAGGCAGACCAAATTATTTTTACAGATGTTGCTATGAAAGGTGAACATATCAGGCGCAGTGCTTTGGCAGATTTGTTCCTTGACACGTAATCTTCTTTCCCGATTTATTTAATCTCTGAAGTGTTTCTGCTTTATGGTTCCTACACAGTAGCCTGGAATATTGATTGATGTTTGCTTTCATTGTAGGCCTTTATGCAATGCACATACTACCGGAACAGATGTTCTATGGGCAGGTCTACCAATGGTGACCCTTCCCCTTGAGAAGATGGCCACCAGGGTTGCTGGATCTTTGTGTCTTGCCACTGGACTGGGGGATGAGATGATAGTTAACAGGTGGGTCTCATTAGCATTTATCTAAAACAATTGGGTTCAACATGATTCTTAGGCCCTAATCATATCTTGTTTAAGTTGGAACATAGTGCTTCGTTTGCGTAATGTTTCAGTAGAGTTTTCCTAATTCTCCAATTACAGATGTTTGGAGTCTTGTTGTTGTACAAGTACCTTGTTGGTCTTTGATATTTACTTCCAAGTGCTTGTCAGAAAGGTTGGGTTGAATGTGAATTCTAGTATTAAAATTTTCCCATGTTGCTCATGCAGTATGAAAGAGTATGAAGAGAAGGCTGTATCTCTGGCATTGAATCCCCCAAAGCTCCAGGCACTTACTAACAAGCTCAAGGCAGTCCGAATGACTTGCCCTCTGTTTGACACAACACGCTGGGTAAGTCTGATTCTAGCTTCCAGTCATGTAAAAACTTATCTGCTTTAATTCTGTCTTCATAGTAAGATAGCAGAATCTTTACTAGTAGAAAGCAAGTATTCCTGAGCTAATACGAAGACAGAGTGCTGAGTAAGTTTTTGAAACTACTTGCTGCAGGTGAGGAATCTGGAAAGGTCTTATTTCAAAATGTGGAATCTGCATTGCTCGGGCCAGCGTCCCCAGCATTTTCAAGTTGCTGAGAATGATTCGGATTTCCCCTATGATAGGTAGAGAGAGAAATTAGACGGGATTGTAGATAGAAATAGGAGAGACATATTAGGAAGGTCACTTCTATGCTCTTAAGAGATTCTTAAGCTTTGAAGTGATGCTCTTTTCATCTTTCTAGTTAAAAGAAGCATGTCGCCCGCCTCTTCAATATCTCGTGATTTGTATGTGCCTTTAATTATGGAGATAAAATTAATGTCCATTATGTTTGCCAGAAGATGGAAGTTTTATCTGTTGATGCTATGGTTCCGTATTTGATCTTTGTCGTTAAACACCAACTACCCGTGTAACATTATTGTAGTGTTAATGCAATGGTTCAGCTGCTTTTCTGCTTTGATTTGTCAACTATTTTTGTCGTATCGCCATGTTTTCCTCACTTTTCTTCTGGGTAGGGGAGTTCCTTTTCCTATTTTCTGCAGCAGCCAAGATTGTAGCATTCTTTTTCTCGAAAGAGAAATTGTTGCATTCTCTTGTCACCCCATTCTAAAAGGTTCTTCAAATACTTCCGAATATGTTGAATTGCCAACTCGAGAAGAAACAAGAAAGAATTGGTGTCAAGTGGCAACCATTCAAAGAATTGTTACATGTGAAGCTCCAAACCTCGTAGCATCCAATTTTTTCCCCAGTAGAGATGAACCGGAGACTGAGAGTAAATCGTAGTGTGTTATCACAGTTGTTAAAGGAGTTGGGCGCTGAAGCTTTTTTCAGATTGGCAGATCTAATTGCTTTTGCAAAGGAGGACTACCTTATTACTCTACCCTTGAAACCATTTCTGCCCAAGAAACTCCAAAATGTTTGTGATTCAAACATTTATATATTGTTGCCTCCTCATGCTTCCACTTCTAATATTCCATGCATCTACTTTGACATGTTCCTTTTCTTGGTAGGACTAATCTCCTAATGGATTTAGATCACCTATTTTGATTAGGATTTATTTTCCTTTATGGTCGTATACAATATTGGCTATTTAAACCCTGAGTCCCACAGAAACCTATAATTTACAAGGTCGATGTACCCTTGTATTGTCTTGGGTCTATGTGTTGATTTACCTAAATGGGCTGTTACTTGGATCCGGGTCAGGTTTTAGTTATCGGGTAACTTGGGTTGGTTAGTTGAACAACTATATAAGACAGACTTTCTCTTTTGTAAGATCTATCTAATAAATGAATATATGAATCTTTAACTTATTTTCTTTTCAATTCTCTACAATTTATCCTTTCAATTTCCCCTTCATGGACTCCAGTTCCGATGTGGAAAACTCCCACCATTTTCGTCCCACCCTCACCCACCCTCGTTAATCCACCGCTGTCGCCACCACCACACGGTTCACCTCATTTCATTCCACCATTTCAGTCACCCTCAGTTCCTGCTTTCATTCCCAATCCTGCGGCAGCGCAAATCATCGATGCTTTTGCTGAGTTTCGGCAAACTATGGATGAATGCTTCAACGACTTCAGGGCGGATATTGGTAAGGTTCAGGAGCGACTCCGTGAACGTGGCCGTCTGATTAAGGAACTTCGCTCAAAGGTTTCAAGTGCTGCAACCACTCCCGGTCCACGGTATGCTCCGGAAGACCCGACTCTTCCACGCCCCTGAAGAGGTTTGATTGATGGTTCAACAGGTTCACTGTATTACTGGAACACCTCCTCCAATGGATTTCGAAGCTCTCAAGGCTCTGAAAGAGTCGATCAACAACCAAACCGAAGTCGGACTGGAGATAACCAAGCAACTCCTTCAAACAGAATTGAGAGACAAGAACATGGTGTAATCGCCACTCTCCATCCATATAGTGCTTAGCATGATAGCCGCTGGTGAAACAGGTCCTTCTCTGGACCAGTTTCTTTCTGTCCTCAAGTCCAAGACCACCGACCACCTCAACTCCCTCGCCTTCAACCTAGTCACGGCCGTTTTAGCCGACGGCTCCGCCACCGGTGGCCCATGTTTGAACTTCGCCAATGGTCTCTGGATCCGCGAGTCTTGTCCTCTTGAACGATCTCATCAGCAAGTTTTGTGCAACTCTTACAAGGCCAGACTTAAGCAAGTCACTGCCGGAACCAGTTCCGAGGAGGTGAGAGTTGAAGTGAACTCATGGGTGGAGGAACAGACACGAGGCCTTATCCCTGAGATTCTTACGCCGGGATCAGGTAATGGGGGTCGCATCAGTGCAAATGCTTTATACTTCAAGGCAACTTGGAGGGAAGAGTACTTCGATGAATCAGATACCAAAGAGTATGTGTTTCACCTTCTTAGGGGAGATAAAGTCGATAAGGTAGCTTACATGACGAGCATGGGTGAGCACTATATTACTGCCTTTTTAGGGTTCAAAGCCTTGAGACTCCCTTACCAAGTAAGTGAAGACTATAAGGATCACCGATACTTTTCTATGTGGTTGCTTCTTCCAGATGCAATAGATGGACTGCCAGCTCTGGAGCATAGGGTTTGTTCAGAGTCAGGGTTTATAGATATTCATCTTAGTTCATGGGAGAGTGTTGAAGTTGGTAAGTTTTGATACCAAGGTTTAAGATTTCTACTAGGTTTGAAGCCTCGGATATTTTAAGGGAGCTAGGGCTGACGGCTCGTGACTCGAATATGTATCATCAAGCCATAATTGAAGTTAATGAAAAAGACACGACGGCTGCGGCTGCTACAGTTGATGATATGTGTGTGGCTTTGTCTGATGATTGTGGGATTAAAAAGAAACTAGACTTTGTGGCAGATCACCCATTCATGTTTCTCATTAAGGAAGATAGTACCGGAACGGTTCTGTTCATGGGACATGTGCTCAATCCTCTTGACGACTGATGCTTATGTTTTCTAGCTAGCTAGTCTCTCTTATTGTATGGATTATATTCTCAAGTTTTAGTATTTTACTTTCCTCATTTTCTATAAAATAAGATGGGAGAAGTTTGCCCTTATATATGGTCTTACGTACGTACGTGAAACATTCTCAATTGTATTCTTGTTCTGTTTCTGTTGTTTCTCTTACTTTGTCCTTATATATGGAACTGCTGTGAATGCTGTCTATGTTAACAGAGTGAGTAGATATGTGTTACCTTGTTCTTGAGTAAATCTCAGACTTCTGTTCACGTCACGACACGGATTCCTCCACAGATGTGGCTTTCCTTTCCTCATTGGAAAAAAAAAAAAAACAACCCATACATGTAGATTTTTAGTTCAAGTTTGGTTCGAAGACGGAGTCCTAGCCTTGCTGGGATTATGTTTCGTGCTGAAGTTTAGCTATGCATATATAGCTTTTGTCTTTCTTTCTCTCTATAAATACCTCTGCACAGAAAGTCAGGGTAAATTCAGACACGTACGTACTTTCTTCGTCACATACATACATTTCTCTTCATGAAGATCTGCAGAAGAAATAAACGTTTAAGGGTTTCTGGTAGCTACAATTCTATGAACGAAGATGTCTTAGTAGAGATTCTGTCAAAGTTACCGGTAAAGTCTCTAATTAGGTTTCGTTGTGTATCACAAGAATGGAACGCTCTTACAAAAAACGCACACTTCATTGCCAGACACCTTAGTTGCTCTGATCCGAATCGATATGTTTTCCTTGATCGCCTTGATCACCTTGCTGGAAATGATGGAAATAAGACTAGATTATATGGAATGTCACTGCTTCAGGATGATGGGGAAAAAGCTAAATTTACGAGTTTAGATTTGCCTTTCTTCAATCATAAAAGCTGGTCCACTGCAGATTATCTGGGATCGAGTAATGGCTTAGTCTGCCTTCTGCTGGAATATGAGAATTGCATTACAAAGGAAAGGGAAGATTCAATAGTAGTATGCAACCCAACGACGAGAGACTTTAGGTATCTTCCTACACCTACTCCTTTTAGGAAGAAGGGAGATTGGCCTCTTCTGTGTTTTGAATTCATGCATGACAGTAGGGAATTCAAATTGGCGAGTATTTTCCCATATGTTTATGATAATGGATCAGAAGTAGGTTTAACGTTTCAAGCCCAAGTGTTCACCCAAAGTACAAATTCTTGGAGGCAAGTTATAAACAAATTAGAATTTCCATCATCCAAAAGTGATTGTCATACATATTCATCAATTTCCTTGAACGGGGTGATGTATTGGGCGGCAAAGGATACTAAATCGAACAAGACCTATGCTTTGTCTTTCGATATATATGATGAGGTCTTCCATGTGATAGACCTACCGATGCTGCGGGTACCCGAAAATGTTCATCTAAGAAACCGACCTTCATTCCTCATATGGAAAAATTCACTTGCAATGCTACGACCTTCACTACCAACTGGATACTACCAAGAGCTTTGGGTGATGACCAAGTGTGGAACAACATCGACATTTTCTTGGACTCGACAATTCAGGATGCGAACCTCATCAATTCCTTCAGGGCGCGTCATGGGATTTCTGAATGATCAATTACTTCTCAAAGCATGGAAAGAAATCCTTGTTTTGTATGACCCTAAGACTAAGATAATGAGAAAGATTCCTACACATAAATCAGCCAAAAGGTATTGTCAATTCCATCATTATGTGCAGAGCTTACTTCCAATCCGGTAGTCTAGATTCCACATACCTACCGATGAACTTTTTTCTTTATACTTTTCATTGTGGTTTTTTTTCTTTGTCAAAAAATGACTTGGAGAAATTTTATTCACATATCTAAGTGTTAAATACACATTTATTTTTTTTCATACAAATTATATAAGATTTTGTAAATACGTAAAATTACCAAAGATACATTCATATCAAAAATATAGAAATTTAAGTGAGACAACGAATGGTTTGACGGTAACTTGTAAAATGGGTTACAGTGGGTCGTGGGGTCCGCCATTTAAATCCCAGACTTTTGTTCACGTCACAACAGAGAGGCCAGAGAGAACTCGACAATTAGAACAGTGATTTTGGGTTAGTGGTGGTGGTGCGGGAGCATCGAAACGTCGTCGTCTTGCTGCGTATGCGGCTGGTGGCCACTGACGTTGAGATGGCCAAAACAAGTATTGAAGTATAGACTACTGTATTGCAGTACAAGTGTGAAAGATGTAACAAATTGGTGCGTGGCAGCTAGGAAGCAAATGTCTGTACTTGAAAGAACCTAGTAATGTTCTTGTAATCCGACTTGAAAGATTCGAGGGCCTAATGGCTGGAAAGAATCCACTGCATTTGAAGAATTTTTGGTGCTTGCTTTCGAGCTTCATATGTGCAAAGCAAGCCAGGTATATATGTTTCAGTCACTGTTTCTTTGTCAACTCTCTATATATCTCACCGGAAATAGCCACCGTCGTTGAGATATGTGTGGACTGCTGGTGACGCTGTGTTTGTGAGGCTGTGTCTCTAGCAAATGAAGCTTATTATGGTTTCTTGATTCTGGGTGTGAGTTGTTTTGAACACTGGCCAAATTAAAAAGAGTAAAAAATAAATAAATGTGAAAAATAATTCGTACAGATTAGGCGAAGGTAACTCGTGTCTATGCGGTGATGAATAAGAGCAACTCTAACAATAAATGTCAATTAATTTTTCATCTCTAACAATAAGGTGCTATATGAAGATGTTATTCTCACTATTCCAACAATGAAATATTGTATCATATGAGGTGTGTGTCTGTGGAGCCTACATGGACTGGTCTTAGAAAAGTCCTGAATATAAAATTTGAGATGCCACTTGGGGTTATATTATTAAGACCAGCACCTAGTTTTTTTTTCTGTTAAAGATAGCTTTAGCTTTTTTTATTTTAGAGGTTGGTTCTCACCATTTATATAAGCAAAAAAGACAAAAATTTAAAACAAAAATTAATTTCTACGGCCTGGGCGGAACGACGCGTGTCTAGGCGTTGATGACGTGTGTGGGTGTTAGTGGGTCGTGGGGCCCACCATGTAAAAAATTTAAAATTAAAAGAAAACTAATTCTTGCGAGCTAGGCAGAGACGACGCGTGTCTAGGCGGTGACTAGTCACGTGGTGATAGCGTGGGTCATGGGGCCCAGCCAGAAGAAGAGAAAAAGGCGCCGAGTTCTGCACACTGTTGAGCCCCGAGAACGAAACGACGTCGCAGCCGATTCAGCACCTTGCTCGATCTCCGGTAACTCTCTCTCTCTCTAATCCTTTACTCCTTTCCAATTCGGCTTTAGTACAACTCCACGGAATCCTAATTTCTCGCAATTTGTCCCATTTGATTCGTTAATTTCATGCTTCTCTAAATCTCAAAACCTAGTTTACTTCTTTATTATTCTCCAAATCCTTGAACCACTATGAATTACAATCTGATAATCTATATAATTGCAGGCGGGGTTTTTTCGGTAGTGTTAGTTAAAGCATAGATTGATATTTTATGTCATGAACCACACTCCGGCTCAGTTTTCTAATCCTAATCCTACCCGCAATTTGTTCCCCTCTCGGCCGCACAATGCACATCCCGAAATCACCGCTCCTCCTCCTCCTTTGCCTCCTGACCTTTCGACCGCAATCTCATCCCTAAGTAGCCTCATTCGTGACTCTTCCCGGATCCTCGACTCACTTTCCACACTCCTCCCTGTCCGGAGCCAAGGTGATTCTGATGACAGTGATTCCCTTGTTCCCTGTCCTGTCAACCCCCATCACCGTTTGCATCCTCACTCCCTTTTCTCCCACTCCCTCCGCTGCCCCCGGCCTCTCCGCCACCTCATCCCACCGCTCCATTACCCCAAAACCCTCAAACCCGCCGACCAATCCCAAGCTGGTGAGAGTTTTACTCAATTAGGTGATCTCTGCTTGTCCTTGGAGCATTACTATGCGGAATTCGGGTGCAATTTGTTCTACCGTGATTGCCCTGGTGTTGTCAACTCTTCTGCGCTGGATGGTTTCGATAAAACATTCACACTTCCCTCGGTTTTGTCAGCCGAGTGTGCGAATTTTTCCGGTAAAGAAGTTAGGGAGATGATGGATTGTGACAAGGTGTGTAGTACATTTCTGCCGTCAGAGTCTTGGGCCGTTAAGAATGAAGTTCTAAGGTGGAATGAGTATCCTCCTATGTACTCAAGCTGTGTGCTACGTGCCGTTTTGGGGTTAGGTGTGCTTAGAGAGTGTGATTTGGCGATATGGGTTATAGCAAATTCACCCAAGTACGGGATTGTGATTGATGTGCCCATGGGAGATCATATAGTTTTGCTCGTTAGCCTGTGCTTGAGGGCAATTGTAAGGGAAGCTTTAAGTAAGGTAAATTATAGAGATCCAGAGAGTGGGTATCATGAGTGTCCAACTTTGGTTGAGGCATTAGTGTGGTTGGCATCTCAGCTTTCCAAACTCTATGGTGAATTGAATGGAAAATTATTCGCCATAAACATTCTTAAGCATTGTGTACTAGATGCTGCCTTGGGCTCATTTGTTTTCCCTTTGAAGCAAAAGGAGACAGAGTTTCATGGTTTAGAAGAGGGTTCATTGAATTTGGATGCTGAGGGCAGTTGTGTTAAGGATGAAGATGTTACTAAACCACTGAGCACTGAGATGAAGGGAATTGTTATCAGTAAGGTGGTATTTGTGTCCCAGGTTGCAGCAGCCATTGCAGCGTTGCATGAACGGTTCTTGCTTGAAGAAAAAATTAAGGGAGAACGAGTTTCACAAACCCTCACTAGACATCAACGGTATGACATTATGATCAGTTTCTTTTATATTCAACTTGCTTGCAGGTTTTACTTTTAACAAGCAAAAAATGTAGTTGAATTTATAACTAGAGCAAAAGAGGATAAAAAAGAGATAAACTAAAAGGCTCATTTAATTAGATTTCCAATGTAATAAATGCTAAGTTTTACTTCTTTGTAGAGTACTTGAGCATGATTATGTCTCCCAAAGAGCTGATGAGGAGCGGAAAAACCGAAGTCAGTATAGACCTATTATTGACCATGATGGGCTGCCTCGGCAAAAATCAAGTAACCAGGTACCATTTAATAGTTTTATTTTGGGATAAAATAGAAGATACATAATACCTGTCTGGTAATCTTTAGTGTATTCAAAGTATGGCTAAGCGGCTAAAGGAATCATCAAACTAGTGATAGCCATAGCCTGATATATTGTTCTTCATGCATTCCTATATAATGTTTTACTAGATTGTTATCATCAGACATCGCTTCTTTAAAGAATCTTTCATGAATATTGGGAAATTGCTCCTCACTTTTAGAATCTCTGACATTCTTTGTTCTTTGTTGGTTTACATAAGGAAACTAACAAGACCAAGACAAAAGAAGAGTTATTAGCAGAAGAAAGGGACTACAAACGACGAAGGATGTCATATCGTGGCAAAAAGGTGAAGCGTACAACTTTGCAGGTAAGGATCAAGTTTATTTTATTATATTCATTTTTAATGCTTCTTCTTGCTTACATGTATATGACATGTGCCCCATTTGATGAACCGAGATATTTCTCATTAGTTCTTCTTAAGCCTTTGACTGTATTCTAATCAAAATTAAGAGCAATGCAACAATCAAAAGTGGAATAGAGTTTTAAGGTAGAGCAAAGGACAAGAAAACTGAATCCCTTTACATTCGAGATTAGTGCCTGATTGGCTAGTATGCTTAAGGGCAGTCAATCTGCTAAAATATTATTGGCTTACAGTTTCCTTATCTTGTAAAACAAACTTATTTTGTAACACAAAATGGTTCTTGAGCATATTGTTTATTTGAAATATAGCCTATAGAGCTAAAAACTTTGTTATTATAATTTCACACCATGCATTTTTGTGGCAGTGAAGGTAGGAAACTAAGATGAATCTAAGAAAAGTCCTGAAATATTGACATCAGTTCTTTTCACCCCTTTTCATTATACTGAATTTTTATTTACTTTTCCTGTCCGAAGGTTACCAGGGATATTATAGAGGAATACATGGAGGAAATCAAGCAAGCTGGAGGGATAGGATGCTTTGAACGAGCAATTGAAGGGCAAGGGAGCATTCCATTCAAACTACCTACTGCTACTGACTTCACCACCGATGATGATAATCGAACAAAAAGAAATAGCGAGTCAGAAGGAGGTAGCCCAAGTCGTTCTAGGAAACAATCACATTCACGTTATACTATAGATTCCACAACTTCCAGACATGCTTCTGCCAAAGATCAAGAGAAACCAAGTCATACTCTTCACCGCGAATATCTGGAAGATTCTAGAAGTCTCAGTAACAGTCGTGATACCGAAAATTATTCCAGAAGCCCAGAAAGGTCTCGAAGTCATGGATGGTCACATGGGAAGAGTGAACAAGATCATCGACAGCGGACCAATACCAAGCATCATGAAAGAAATTGGTCATCCAAGTATCATGATAGTAGATCCAAGTATGTTGATAACAGATCATCTTCTCTGTCCAACTCACACCAGAAGTCAAAACTTGAAAGATATGAGAAAACATATGAGAGTCATAGTTCAAACTCTCTGGAAAGAGATACTTTTGACGATAGATACGATCCCTTGGAATCTCATGACAGATATGAAGAGGATCAATCTTCTAGCAAAAAGTATGTTAGAGAAGGCAGATATTCTGTAAATGAGCAAACTCCGGAGTACAATTAGGAATCAGAGTGCAATCTGGGGTAAGTTATCCTTGCTTTTTCTTTTATGTATTTGTAGTATGATCTTGTCTGATTTAGAGAGTGACCTTTTTCCTTTGTGACATGGTTTATTGACACAATTTTGCAGTACGAAGTCATCAGGTTTCAGCATATTAACTTCATCTGTATCCTCCTTTGTATCCTTGACTGTTTTTTCTGTCAGCTGCTAATCATTTAAGTTTAAATTCATTGATCTTAGTTCTTATTACTTGTTCTGAATAGGCAATAATAAAATTCACTACTTCTGGCATGATAGTTTCCATGAATATCATAGTTTTCTTAACCCTCTTAATTTACTGAAGTCTTCTTATTTGTATCTACATCATCTTTTACCTTCTAGAGATGGAAAACCCAAATCAGATCTAGCTATTTTAGCACTGATGTGATTTAGAATCATGATAGTAAAATGATACTATGGGGATGGGCTAGCTGTCTCTGTCTAGCAGAATGTTCTCCAACATGGAAGGAGTTTGATATCTGCTTCAACGGATTATAGCATAGCCCCCTAACACCCCCATTATGTTAGCTAACTTCGCTCACACCTTTGGTGCAAGCAAAGGACATTCATGATTCCAGCAACTAGTTATTGCCATATTCGGAGGAAGTCGAGAGCGACATCTTTTTACTCTGTTTGTTTAGGTAAATAGACTAATATACAGACACTTGTTCTTCTCTTTGCAATCAAAGATTATTGTGAAATAATATACATCCTTACCAAGGGATAGCAAGATCTCCACAAATAAGGGTCGGCAGGTTTGTGGTTGGATGCCGAGCAGGCATCATTATTTTTCTCCATCGGGGAAGCTGTGATTTTGCCCTCTTAATCATAGATGAAATTTACTTGCTTTTCTCATAGCATATCTGTTTTGGTTGAAGTTACTAAACCTTTTCCTGTTGCATGTAGCTACAAGAACGCAGCTTCTGCTAGATTGGTAAAAAAGGTAATATGAGGGGCAATCTCATGCTCAAAGCTTCTCAGCCTGCATGAAGTTCAAGATGAGGAAGCTGGATGTAGCAGACTACCGGTCTTTCAGCTATTGTTGCAAGTACTTTGCTCAAAGAATGCAGTTTAGTGCTGATAACAAGTCTTTATACTAGTCTGAACATAGCGCCTGGCTTCTTCCCCCACTGAAATATGCAAATGGAAGAAATTGTATTTCAAGCATTCTTGCTTTTTGTATGGATTTTTTTTTTACATGATGGCAGATTCAGAGTTCAGTTTCTTGTACTTCCATATACGCATTTTAGGTTTTAGGTTGTATGAGCTTTCTTATTCCATTTCTTTTGTTCTCGATGGACAAAGGAATACCATGCTCTAAACCCTCTAGAGCAAACTCGAAGGCAATGCTAGAGGAGGGAGGTAAGGTGGTGCTCCGCTCTCTCCTTCAGAGCCTCATTACTTCCATGACAAGACAACGCAGTTAGTTCTTACTGGAACTCGAGTCACTAGGCTAACATGGCCCGATATTTGGCTCGTAGGCAAAACTTAGTACGTGAGATAACAATCAAGCAGATGACTTGTATAGACGAGTTTTTTGTTGGCAAATGTTGTATCACTAAATGAGTGATGACTCCACCGATAAACACTCGCCGGTTATTTAATCCGGTAACAGAAAATTTTGTTAGGAGAGGGTTCACTTCTTCCGATTACTATTTGTGTGCATAATGCAATTATGCAACAAAGCAAAAGTTTTATTGCGACTGCACCCTCATTTTGTCGCATAATTCATTTTGGCACGTACGGATGCCGACCGCACCCGGTGACTCGGTCACTCTCTTCTCTAGCAGTGACTGACAGTGAAGGACGACTAAGCAGTAGATACTGTCAGTAGTTTATGCCATTTGCCAGTTGAAACTCTAGTTTGCGTGTCACTCTCTTTCATTTTTTTATTTTTTGGATAATGCGTGTCACTCTCTTTCATAGCAAAACAGAGCAAACAAAAAGACAGACTCTTTCTTCTTCTTCTTCTTCTTCTTCTTGTTTCTCTCTGACAGATGATGAAGAAGAAGCTCACAATTCTCTCTGACAAAAACCCGTTAGTCTGAACGAGCCAGTTAAGCAGTTCTCCTCTGTAGTTTCCTTGGATTCCTTTCACAAATGGCCAGGACAGGTGTCTCGGAAGAGACTGATAAAGAAGCAGCCATGGAGATAAAGAAGCAGTTGAGGAAACTGGTCAAGGACATTGTTGAAGAAGAAGACTATAGGGTAGAGACTGCTGAGGAGGCTATGAGGGCCTTGTCTTCTTTGAAGAACTTGAAGAGTTCTAAAAAGTCTCTCTCTTTCAAACTTGATGTTCCTCAAGAATTTAGGTGTCCTATTTCTGGAGAGCTCATGATTGACCCTGTTGTCTTGGCCACTGGACAGGTTTGCAATTTGTGACAATACCCTTGTTTGATTTCTGACCAATTTGACTATGCATGCAAGAAACTGATCTAGTCATTGAAATTTTGATCATTCTTAGTTCTGAGAATTTTCTTTTTGTTTTTCATCAAGTTGGGTATCATTGTCGTTTATGTGTTTATAAGGCTGGGGGTTCAATAACTTTTTCTCTCCGGTATTTGTGCTTGATCTTTCAAGACCCACAAAGAAAATTGGTTTGGAGTGTCAACTTTTTGAGTTTAAGGACTTGTCAACTCTGGAACTGTTCCTGTGGATGTGAGTAATTGTATGAAAATTCTTTTTCCATTGACCACTTTGATATATACAAAGAATTTTCTTGATTAGATAGTAAGTGTTGCTCTCTTCCTCCATTAGAATTGAAAAAAGGCAGAAAATTGGCTTTCATTGATTACAAACGGGTTGTTGCTTACTTAACTTTAGAGTATCTGTGATTATAAAGACTCCAATTGGTTTTGATATGAATGAGGTTTGCTTGCCTGCCTTATGAAGCTTGATTCCATTTTGAGTTTGTGCAATTTCTAATCCTTTTTTAATTTCATTTGATGAACTGCAGACTTATGATAGGCCATTCGTCCAGAGGTTGTTGAATGAAGGTAGCCAGATATGCCCTCAGACCAAGCAAGTCCTTGCTCATACTATCCTCACCCCAAATAACTTGGTCCGACAAATGATTTCACAATGGTGCAAGGAGCATGGTATTGAGTCTCCGAAACCTGTTCAAGATATTGGTGAGGAAATTGTCACCAGTGCAGACCGAAACTATCTGAATGCACTGCTTGAGAAGACTTCATCATCTTCCCTGTCTGATCAGAAAGAAGCAGCAAAGGAACTTCGACTGCTAACAAAGAGGAGTTCATCATTTCGGGCTTTGTTTGGCGAGTCGGCTGAGATCATTGCACAACTGCTGAGTCCACTTTCACAGGGCCAGGTTGCCACTCATCCTGACCTTCAAGAAGACTTGATCACGACTCTACTAAACCTTTCAATTCATGACAACAATAAGAGATTAGTTGCTGAAACCCCATTGGTGATCCCTCTCCTTATTGAATCCTTAGTGTTTGGAACCATTCAAACAAAAAGCAATGCTGCAGCAACTTTCTTCACATTATCAGCCATCGATTCCAACAAGATTGTTATTGGCGCATCTGGTGCTCTCAAACCTCTGATTGACTTGTTACATGAGGGGCATCCATTAGCCATGAAGGATGTTGCCACGGCCATATTCCGCCTATGTACAGACCTTGAAAATAGAGGAAGAGCCGTCAATGCTGGAGTGGTGTGGGTGATTCTGAAGAAGATAATGGATGGTGTATTGGTTGCTGAGTTGCTGGCTATACTTGCAATCATTTCGACCAACCAGAAGGCTATTCAGGACATGTGTGAATTTGGTGCTGTGTCTTGTTTGGTTAAAATCATCAGGGAGAGTAATTGTGAGCGCGACAAGGAGAACTGCATTGTGATCCTGTACAATATCTGCTTTAGTTCTCGGTCTAAACTGAAGGAGATTAAGGATGAGGAAATGTCGAATGGTACATTTTCTAGACTTGCACAGAGTGGAACCTCAAGAGCTAAGAGGAAGGCCATTGGAATTCTTGAGAGGTTGAATAAGACTGGTACAGTAACACACACTGCTTGAGGGAAGTAGTACTTTCTGTTTTTCATTTTTGACCCCCAAAAAGAGAAGGTACATTTCTCCATGACCTCATGTAAATGCTACTTCTACACTCTGCTATTATACTCCCCAATCTCAGCTTCTTAACCTGTACAAAAGTAGTCATACATTACCTGTAATGCAACCTAGGCAAGTTTTGGTCCATTTGAGGCCAATAGACATTGTAAATCTCATCACTATGAAATTCACAAGTATTTTGTTTCTTCTGAGTTGTATTAGCTGTCCCATTTTCTAATTTCTGACATGTCCAATTTGTGCCAGCTGCTGTTTGAAATGCCAACATTTATCCTTTTCTATTATTTGACTGAATTATGATGGTATTTGGTGTTTTGTTTCTGTTCATGTAAATCTCATTGGAATCTCTCCTTCCTCACTACTCTATAGTCTTGATTATCCGGAGATGTGAACCTTTCCTTAGTCACTACTCACTATTTTTGCAATGTCCTATACACTGAACTAATCTAACGGATCACGTCTCAAGAATTTCAATACTCCGAAGCTCTATAGAATACTTTCAATACTCCGGAGCTCTATAGAATACTTCAATACTCCGGAGCTCTATAGAATGCGTCATCATAGTTGGATTTCGTGATCGATTTAGCTGTATCATTTTCTATTTCCGACATGTTATTCTTTGGGAAGGCTGACATGTTTTGTTTGAGCCAGCTGTGAATACTACCCTCTATGAAATGCCAACATTGATTCATTTGGATAATTTGACTCCAAATGCTGATATTTGGTATGTTGTCCTTATTCAAAAAGGATTTGGTCAAGGCCTATTGAAGTAGATGGATCTGTAGGGTCTTCCTTGTTCAACTTTAGGAGTGTCGGCAAGCTGATGCACCATGCTGCATAATTTCAAAACCTCCTTTGTCTTAATGCACTAATCCAAATTAGTGGACAAAGTATTCTGCTTTAATCTTTGATTATGACTTTTCCTGACGGTGCCATAAGAATTGTGCTTAACTTTAATACAAAAGAGAAGGAAA
The DNA here is from genome assembly GCA_010134655.1 of Fragaria nilgerrensis. Taxonomy (NCBI): domain Eukaryota; kingdom Viridiplantae; phylum Streptophyta; class Magnoliopsida; order Rosales; family Rosaceae; genus Fragaria; species Fragaria nilgerrensis. The sequence continues at coordinate 835,178 of CM020982.1, read as the reverse complement.
AAGAGGTAATTAGGGCGGAGAGTGATGCTGAAATCTGGTCTTTCATGCTGAAGCTGACTCACTATTCCATCACCAAGATCACATTACAAATCTAAATGTGGTAGGTGAACTGTAGAATGTAACTTCAATGATGCAACACTTAGAGAAGCCAGGCTACTTTGATCTTGAACCTTAGTGGAGAAAGAATAATTATGATGCTACTGTTTTCATTAGTCTTCTCTTTGTCATTAGAAGAAGTTTTAACACGCTAATCAACTTGGTTTTGAAGTGCAAATAGTCTTTGGTTATGGATAGATATGTATACTGAACAATGTACATGCCTACATGACATGACAGTAGGTGTGCATCAGCTTCTGCAGAATCTGATTCTGGTGGAAAATTGGCCTTCTGAATGTGCAGACATTCAGGTTCTATACTTTGAGGGGTGAAGAAAAATCTCCTAGTCTTAGTCCCAAGATTGTAACACATAAGAAAATGCTAACCACAGTTCACTAGAAGACATTGCGGACCCTATCCATGTCACTTAGTATGGAACCCAACCAGAACAAGTAGACAACTCAATTCACTCATATGCAGCCTGCTTGTGATCATAAGTCATTTGCTGGTCCCATCGATTCATGAAGATAAAGAATCTGATTTCACCAAGGATAATAGGAATCTGATTTTATCTTCTCATACAAATGTAATTTTGTAAATCGTAGTGTTCAATCCATTGTCTACATCACCTTGCAAGACTTATTTTATCGCGAATATTGTTTAATCATCTGATTGGGTTGCGATGAGTACGATATTATTTGTTCCGCGAGTAGTATAGGAATGTGATTTGCTATGAACAATTATCTACTAGACTAGAAACCTTTTAGCGAGTGTCGTACGTAGCTGCATTTTTGATCTGCTTTCGGTTGGAGTGGTCCTTGAGAGGTAAGGGATGATGGAGTTGCTCTGAGAGTCTGAGTTTGACAAGACCATAAAGAAAAAAGATGGTCCATTAATATGATCATGGAATTGTTCAGTGTTCTTCTCTACTTAAACAATGAGAGCCCACAATCAGCGGGGAATCAAAGATTCTCATCTCAGAAGATACCATTACTACTAATCATAGTCACAAATTAAGGTTGAGAGTAGTTCCTGAATCATGACGCCGGGTCTATACTTGCACCGTCGTGTATACAAGAACTTTCCGAATTTTGGATAACCAAAAAACAGCACCGTAGTACGTGTAATTGAGCGCCAACCCTCAAAACCCTAGGAAATAAATTGAGCGCGCCAACACAACTACCATCTAAGCGGTGTCGTTTTGGTTAGTTGCACTTGCACGGTTGCACCGTCTCGGCTCCCAAATCTATATAAAGTACCAGTCAATATGATTGAACACGAATCTATGCTCTATCTCTAATGTGTATGTTCTTCCTTGTATTATGTAATGGACTTAGCTCATATGATAGTAGCAACCGCATGAGCTCATATGATTGAGCTCATATGGTAGTAGCAAACATATGAGCCTATTCGGCCCATGTAGGTAGATAGTTATCATATGAAGTTATTTTTCTTGATTATAGCATAGAACTTTATATGTAATCTATCTGGAATCAATATGGATAAATGATATGAATGTTGTTTAGTTTATTTCTTTAGATTTTCCTTGATTTCCTAGTTTTTCTTTTATAAATGGATTCTGATCCTAACACAATACCGATCAAAAAAAGTCCCCAAATCCGTTCTCTCTAGATATACCCTAATCAAGATTTTCACGATTCTAGCGAAGTTCATCAGCTCAGGTATCCGATTTCTTCCTGTTTTTTTATGTGATTATGATTTAGAGATTTTGAGCTTGTTTGATATCAATTTCATGTATGATCAACTACAAAATTTGCATAGGTTGTGATTGTCCTGTTCGCTTTGGTAATCATTCTTGTAAATTTAATTATCTGTTTATCCTTTCTAGATGTCTGAGAACACCTCCCGGAAAAGGTGTAGGGCAAAACGGGAAAGAAAAAGAGTGGGACTAGAAGGAGAAGATAGCTTGGTGGATAGGATCAGTGCTTTGCCAGATGACATTGTTATTGGTATAGTGTCCTTGTTGCCCTTAAAGGATGCTGCAGCGACTTGTGTCCTTTCTAGGAGATGGGAGCATGTGTGGAAGTTTAGTGCTTCTCTTGATTTTGAACTTACTTTTGAGGATTATCTATATTTAACTTGCTCTCGTAGACTAACCAAAGAAAAAGACCAGGAATACCGCAGATTTATCAAATGGGTAGACTCTGTTATAGGAAAACATAGAGCCCCAACCATCAAACGATTCAGGGTTTGCTTTGGTTTAAACCGTCATTGTCTAAGCTTCTTCGTTGATAGATGGATGGGATTTGCAATGAATAAGAGAGTTCAAATACTTGAATTGACGGATCATAGTAATATGTATCCATTTCCCCAAAAACTTTTACGTTTGGAAAAGGAATCTGACTTGAAGCTTAAGCGTTTAGATTATGCTGACACTCCTGGATACAGTACTGGATTTAAATTTCTTCGACCTCTTTGTTTCGATTATGTTCATGTGACTCGAGAAGTTCTTGAGCACTTCTTGTATAATTGTCCAGTTCTTGAGAGATTAACTGTGTGGTCGACCAACAGTTTGGTTGGTTTGAGAGTTTCTGGTCCCTCGATTGCATTGAAGTATCTAGAGCTAATTGAGTGTGGCCTCAAGAGCGTTCAGATTTGCAACACAAACCTGGTTTCTTTAACTATATCTCAAGGTGGAGATTAGCCTACTTCTCAGTAATGTACCATCACTTGTTGAGATCTCCTACAATACATCTAGGTCCATGGATTTACCGCAGTTCCTTACTCAAATTTCACGTTGCCCTCAACTGGAGAAGCTCAAACTGAAGCTCGTAGTGGTTAGTGTATATATTTCTTGTGTTTTGGTTTTCTTTTCTATTTGTTTGGGTAGGTGAACAATATAGTTGTGTATCACTTTTAGACTGCATTGATGTGAATACACACACATACCAGACACACTAGACTGATGTCTTAGTTGTCAAATCAAATAGTTTAAAAGTGGTTCGCCAAAATATGGTTCGTCACCCATTTTTGAAAATGATAATTCGTTCTTACTGTATTTTGTTTTCAGGACCATGATCCATGTCTTGTATTTCCCAATTTCGCAAAGTTCAAGCATTTGAAACTTGAGGTTGATGAAGGCCGCTCCATAGGTTTCCAGAATGCGATGTGTTTCTTGTATGCATCTCCTTATCTGGAAAAACTTGTGTTGGAGGTATGTTACTTGGCTGTACGGGTGAAAAATCGGTATTCATTGTCATTAATGCATAGCAATTAATCTAGAAGCTATCCAAGCCACTACACAAAGTCACAAACAAGGAATTGAGATCATGCTAAAGGAAAAAACTGTTATCTTTGTTTAATATGAATGATATGAATGGACCAAATCCATGTTGTTTTTACAACTCCGACAGCTTCAATATTTTTAATGCTTATGCTTCAAAACAGATTCTCCATTTTACAACAATTTTAAAAATCTCCATATTTCCTTACAACATTTTGTAGGTTGTTTTAAATTTAGGGAATTTCGTCTTTTCTTTCCTCACTATCACTATTTTAGGGATAGTTATAAATAATCAAAATATGAGGAAGTTGTTGGAGTTGCTAAAAGATTGAAGATGGAGCGAAAGAGACTTACTTGTCCCTAAAATAGAGAATACATAATCAAAATATAGAGAAACTGTTGGAGTTGCTAAAGGATTGAAGATGGACCGAAACTGATTAACTATTTGTCATTTACTTTTCTCATGTTGATTCTTGACATCTCTGTATGGTTCATCCTTTACCAAATTCTGACTTATGTATATGAGTTATTGTTCATGAATTTGATGTCTGATGGAAAAAAAAAAAAATTCTTCTTGTAGATGGATCAATTTGCGCCCCACGAATACTACATGTATACAGGAAATATAACAAAAGTGGCCCATCGCCCTCACTATCACCTAAAGGTAGTTGAAATAAAAGAGTATTAGGGCGGACCATGTGCTAAGTATGTCACGTATTTGATCAATAATGCTGTTGTATTGGAGAAAATTGTCATTAAACCTGTTCATCATCGGACATCACCTGGTGAGCGGAATGAGTGGAGTGAAAAAAAACAGATCGGGCAAGAAATTATGCAATGCAACTCCTTAAAGGAAAAGCGCCTTCATCTATTGAATTTGTGTGCATGTAGTAATTGTTGTGCTTTGCATGATATTACAAGTTCAAATACAACGTGCATGCCAATATGCTCTTTTCAAATTTTTTGCAAGTTTACTATCTCTTTTCAATTTTTTTGCAAGTTTACTATCCATGAATCTAGGACTCCCACGTTTGTTTTCTTTTTCTTTTTTCTATTTTCTGGTTTTATAATTATCAAATTACCACTAAAACATTGAGACATTAATTAACAGTGTTTTATAATGTAATAATGAAAGGGTAATTAAGGTAGTTTAAAAATTTAACCGTTGACAATGTCAAAAAATCATTCTGACTTTATTAACAGTAGATTTACCTCGTGTAGCATTTTGAAGTGCACAAGTTTGTCAAAAAAGTAGACAAAAAAGTAGGGGATGCTATTGTCAAAAAAATTCCAGTCACCTATGTTTCCTCAGACAAAAAAGGGTGATGATATTAATACACCCCTATTTGCTATTAACACAGGTGAGAACCAATCATCAATCAAATTCAAGTGACAAGTTTATAAATAAAATAAAAATGTGTAGATAGAAAAATAAATAAGGTGTTTTAATAGCACAAAATGGTGTATTAATAGCAATACTAAAAAAAATGTGCTGGTTTCCACTTCTTCACGATTTAAGAAAAAAGAACTATTTGGGCTCTCAAAAAAACAAAAAGAAGAACTGTTTGGGCTTATTTGATCACACGCTTTTATGGACCACCCAGGAAATGCGCCTGCTGGCCCACCTCCTAGGCGTGCAAACCTCCACCTAGCCCACATAATGGGAAAACGCCAACAATCGAGAGCCTATGAAAGAAATTGAGCACTCACACAAAACGGGGTCGTTCTTCCAAGTCGTATAACAGAATTTGCATTCTCTATCTCTATGAACCCTAGTGAGAATTCACGACCGCCATGACTGCTCTCCCGAGATTCAGGCGTACGAGGAAAGCAAATTTTTCATCGCCGACGAATGTATGTCCCCTACGTAGATCGATCTCTAACTGTTATCTATATCGATCATGTTTGATTAACCTTCTTTCTTTACTTGTTACAAAAGTTTCATATGGTGTGATTTCTTTCATTTCTTCGGTTACCCTTCTTGTAAATCCAGTTTCATGACTTGATGCTAATAATGAACGAACCTGCTGTAAGCCCTAACTCGTTGTCTGTCTATGTATTAGATGCCTGATGAGCACACCACCCGGAAAATGTCTAGGGCAAAACGGGAAAGAAAGAGATCGGGAAAGAAGCAGAAATAGAAGGAGAAGATAGCTTGGTGGACAGGATCAGTGCTTTGCCAGATGACATTGTTATTGGTATAGTGTCCTTGTTGCCCTTAAAGGATGCCGCAGCGTCTTGTGTCCTTTCTAGGAGATGGGAGCATGTGTGGAAGTTTAGTGCTTCTCTTAATTTTGATGAGGACGATCAACTCTTTGCTCGCTTTCATGGACTTGAACCTGAAGAAATGGACCAGGAAAGCCGCAGATATATCGATCGGGTAGACTCTGTGATAGGAAAACATAGAGCCTCCACCATTGAACGATTTAGGGTTTGCTTTGATCTAGATTTTCGCTTTACAAAATCGGTTGATAGTTGGGTTGAATTTGCGATGAATAAGAGAGTTCACGAACTTGAATTGGAATTTCGGAGCGTATATATCCTCAGTGGAGTGATACCTAACTGGATAAATCGTAACTATATGTATCAGTTTCCACCAAAGCTTTTAGGTTTGGAAATGGAGTCCGACTTGCAGCTTAAGATTTGATTCTGCATGCAGTATTGGATTTAGTTTTCTTAGAGTTCTTCGTTTCACGAATGTTGATGTGTCTCAAGAAGTTCTTGAGCACTTCTTATATAACTGTCCAGTTCTTGAGAGATTAAGTGTGAAGTCGGAAGTTTGGTTGGTCTGAGAGTTGCTGGACCCTCGATTGCATTGAAGTATCTAGAGCTACTCAGTTGTGATGGCCTCAATAGCGTTCAGATTAGTGACACAAACCTGGTTTCTTTAACTATTTCCCAAGGTGCTGAGATTAGCCTACTTCTCATCAGTAATGTACCATCACTTGTTGAGGTCTCCTACAAAACATCTAGGTCCATGGATTTACCGCGTTTCTTTACTCAAATTTCACGCTGCACTCATCTGGAGATGCTCATGCTGAATATTAGTGTAATGGTTAGTGTATATATTTATAGTGTTTTGGTTTTCTCTTCTTGTTGAGATAGGTGAACAACGTGAAAAACACATTCCATACATATTAGAATAAGTGGTTCAAAATTGTAGTTCTCCTTTATTCTCCAAAATGGCAATTGTTTCTTACTGTACATTATTTTCAGGACTACGATTCCAGTCTTGTATTCCCCCATTTTGCGAATCTCAAGCATTTGGAACTTACAGTTGAACAAGACAGCGAGAGGGGTCTTCAGTACTTGCTATCTTTCCTGCAGGCATCTCCTTATTTGGAAAAACTTGTGTTGAAGGTATGTCACTTGGCTATGTAGTAGTAAATAATACTATTCATAGTTGAAAATGAATAATAGTTAATCAAGAAGCTACTACACAATCAAGGAATTCAGATCATGGTAATGGAGATAATGAGAAATAAGCATTATTTATCTTTGGTTTATTAGAATGTACCTAAACCACATTGTTTTAGCCCTTGAATAGAGTTGGGATTCAAGAGGGACGACATAAACAGGTTAAGCATTTGTGATATTCTCTTCTCGTGTTGATTGTTGATCAACATCGCTTTCTGGTTCTTCCTTGATATAATTCCATCTGTAGCGTTGGATGTCTGATGAATTTGTTTACTTGGTGTAGTTGGAGCGATATGTGACCCGTGAATACTACAAGGTAATAGGAAACGTAAAGAAAATGGCACATTGCCCTCATTATCACCTTAAGGTAGTTAAAATAGAAAACTACCGGGGTAGATCATGTGCTAAGCATGTCATGTATTTGATCCATAATGCTGCTGCATTGGAGAAAATTGTTATCAAACCTATTTGTAATCTGGGTTCGCAAACAGTGAACAGTGAAAGACAAGAAGCTTTGGCGAGAAATCATGCTATGCAATGCCTTAAACGAAAAGTGCCTTCATCTATTGAATTTGTGTGCATGTAGTAATTGTGGCGCTTATATTATCTAGGTTGCAATACTTCATGCACTTTAAGAGCATTTCGAATTACATCCTTAAGTTTTTAAGTATCACTACTGCTGTATTCTTGATACAACATTGTCTAATAAAGTGGGACTTTGGTTAACCAGTATGATGTTGAACTTCATTTCAATTTCATTTTGTGCTACAGCATTGGCTTCTCCAATTTGCATCTTGCAGTAAAAGCTCTGTAGTCAGAAGGTTGAGATTTTGTGTTTCTTGATGAGTTGTTTGGAAGTTTGTATACTAAGTTAATGGTGTAACATTTGGAGATGTGATTTTGAGGGTGAAATAACTATCATTAGCAATGTAGGATACAAATTAACCTTTCTTGGTCTTTGACATCAGCTCAAAAAGTTAAAAAGAACAAAAGAGTGAATCCTAATGGCATTAACGTCAAAGTTATCTATTGCTGATTGTTACATCCCCATCAAAATAAAACAGAGCAGCAGTACTAGTGTTTGTGACATATTTCCCTAGTGATCAAACACATAGGGGCATTCTTTCCTTTCCTATGAGCAAATGATTAACCCCTCCCCCTCCCCCTCCCTGTGGATTCCAAACTCATGAAGCACAAGCAGGCACCAAGCAAGAGAACAATCCCAGCATTTTCTTCTGCAAAAACCAAAAGAACATCGAGTACAATTATTGTCCAGCTGCCAATGTTGAGAAAAACACATGAAAAGAATAATTTAACCAGCGTAGATTAAGTTCTAAGTACGCATCAGTCAATTCGGAGTCGAAAATGGGTTTTGAAATTTGTGACATAATCCACTAGAGGACATTTTTTTCAAACTCATCATGTGAAACTTTAAGACATTCTGGTGCATCATGAGTCAGAATTTCATATTATAGAGTATGAGATTGAGAATATATATATATGTTTGTACACACCCGCTTGGTAGAGTGAAGGAGCTCAGGTGGTATCTTGTAGAGGTCTTCATCAACCGGCTTGGGAGGCCTCCTTGGTCGCAAAACGGCATCGTTGCCGCGAGTGTGATACTGCTGGTAGTGTAGCTTTGACGGTTCAGTCACTTCGTCATGGACCTTAGCTTGATGCTGCTGCTTCTTTTGCTCCTTGACATGCGGGTTATGAGTGCATCTCTTTTCTCTCTCCTCTTGCAGTTGTCTGCAATTACAGTGTCACCATCATAAGTCATGAGTAGACATAAAACGACATCATTTCATTAGTCCTCTCATCACCATCAAGTTAACTACATCAACAGCTTTTACTTTCTAAATGACATTGATGGGTGCTTAGGTGTTTGTTAATTTGGTCACTCAAAACAGAAAACTGGTCGAGTATGATTTGATCTTACAACGTGTCACATTGGTAAGAGGAAACTGAAATAATCATATTTATATTTATATATATGGCGTTGGAAAATACGAGTATGCAACTATCTACTCAAGTATAATGTACTAGCAAACATTAGCAAATCGAGTACTTCAAAATCATAGTTTCAAAGTCCTGAGTTTTTGAAATGGGTTTCTTCTAAAATCATAGGGCATGGCATTCAATCTTAAAAACTTGAGTCTGTCTTAGATGTTCATAGTAATGAAAAACATGATGGGAGGAGTTACTTAAACTAAGAAAGTGAAAGAAAGACACCTAGTACCTCCATAGCTCATTATAAACCAACCAAAAATTGCACACCACCATTAAAACGCAACCACTCAGTAGTAACACAAATATCACCATTTTCTGGGTCAGAAATATCCCAATGACCATAGGAATGAAAAGTTGCAACCTTTTTTCCCAAATTTGACACGAATCCATAATGATGAAAACCAAGGAGGTAAAAGAGTAAAAGTTGGAACCTTTCGAGAATTAGGAGCAACAACAACACGAGAAGGCTTCTTCTTCATCTTCTTAACATCAACAGCATACAAGTCAGCATGCAGATAGGCTGCCGGAACATCGCTCTCACCAGAAGAAGAGCTGAACCTGATCAAACCAGCTTGCCTTGCACACTCAAAATACTGAGTGATTGGCAGCTCATTGGCATAATCCCAGTCCCCAAACGCCGGAATTTGACCGCTCCGTTTATAGTAGTCCTGCCACCACCATCAACCACATCCATGATAATTCAGTAAGATAAACTACTTAAAACAACGATATCAAACAAGTGAAGCTAACAAGGGAATATTGTTTGGAAGAAAATTACTTACATCCATTGTGGAAGAAATGGCCAAGACAGCAAGAAACCAATAAGCTTTTTAAAGGGTGGAAATTGAAAGGGAAAGTTGGAGAAGAAAGGTGAAAAGGGTGGGAGTTAAAAAGGGAGAGAGACAGGTTAAAAGAGGCAAGCAGGGAGGTGGGGTTGTGCAGAGAAGCTCCAGAGGGGGGATATAAATACTGGGTCAGAATGTGAAGAAGGAGAAGAAGAGGGAATCTAGGGGAAAAGAGAGAGATAGTACTGAGATGGATGGATCTTACTTGGACTTTTATGGCAATACAGCACAGTTAGGTCAGTAGCCTCAGGTTCTGAACAACAAAGGGACCTTGTTTTAGGGGGATGGGCTACCAAGCTGCTGTGACATATGAATTATGATGCTTACAGTTGCTTAAAGAGATAGAGATCAGAGTGGGTTGGTTTGGACTTTGGACTACTCTGGTGCAATGAGAGAAAAGGAAGGAGCTAGGAGAAAAGCTGCTTTTAGCTTTTGTGGTGGAGGTAATTGCTTCTAGTTGACCCGGTGGTTATGGAAGTATGCAAGAGTCCAATGCCACATTGCAGCCATGCCTAGAGGGAAAGAGAGACCCTTATAAATATGGCAGTTCTAAAAGAGGGTTTTCCCCAGACAGGGCAGGGGCCTACACTGAAATTTAACCAGTTTTTTTATAATTTTTTTATAAATTTTTTTGTTTATTTTGTGAAAGAGTGAATTCAACTCAACTGTAGGCAGAAGCATGAGAGGAGGTATGGACAGGTTGAAAAGGGCATTGAATTTTTAATGTGAATAGCTGCTGCTGAACTTTTGGTTGCTGCTGCTGCTACTACTGTTGGGTGTGGTGGGTGGCTGGGTGGTTCTATAATCTAGACAAGTGAAAATGTGAGTTTGGGAATAGGACTTTTTGGAGAAGTGAAAACGCCCATTAATAAGGGATCTTGTCCATTTTCTAGCTTGTAGCACCAAACTGCTGCATAAGGAGGGGGATGGTCATGCATGTGGATTGAACAGCACAGATTACATGACCAGATGCCATGTGAGATCACTGAAATGGCTTGACCTCAGTTTTCAGAGGTAAATGTTTATTCTCAAGAGTCTGGAAATGACAAGATCAAATATGTACACAAAAACCAAGCCCTAATATGATTAAGAAAATTAAAGTTAGATAATTGCCGTGAATATCAAACAATGTGATTAGTAACATGCTCAATTGTGCTCGGATGGGATGCGGTGATTTTGTGTGATCTATCACATAACTGACGGTATCGTAACTTACACATTATACATACAAAAATGTACGTGTATGGTTGGACGCATCTATAAATAAACTATACGATGCACTAATGTATTGAGAAACGTTTCGGAAATCAAATATTTTCATCATATATTAAGAGTTAAGGGAGTGAGTTCATAGACAGCTATCTCATCCAGTGTGTGCTGCAAGATTACTAGAACAAGGTGTCCATAAATCTCCACCGGATCTTGCACAAATGTTTGCCGAAGGACACTCTTGAAGGCCTACGAGAATGACAACTCTTAGTCTTAGTTTCTCATTATGATTTACAAGTTACTATAAGTACATATCTTTGTCACCAAGATAAAAGACTAGTGAGTCAATTGCCAAAAGAAGAGGAACCAAATGAGGCAAAGAATTCTACCCAATTAAGAAGCTAATGATGAACACTTCCTAGTTAAACAAACCAAAGTCAATTACTGAAGATACCAAAATGGGGGCATCTCGATTGTTTACGGTTTTACACTGACCTAGAGCTGGAGGTGGTGATTATTATTAGTAAAAGGTTCTTCTCTCAACGCCAAAATAAGCTAGCTCCATTTGAAAACCAAACCAGAGCACCAATAATGCCAGAAGCTCTTGCATGTGAAGCTGCCTGAGAATCTGTGACTATACCAAAATCAAACTATAATCTAATCCTTGTAAATACATATAGTCAAGATTAATGAACACACTCAGATCTTGAAAAACATCCTCCCCAGAGATATTTACAGATTCTTTTTCTCATTTGTTTATGGGGAAGAAGAAAACCCAAGCGCAGCAGAAGGGAAGGGCCATCGAGAATTGCATTGCTTCCCTCGAGGAGTAGTCCCTAAATTTTGACTCTTCCTTATTTCTTGTTTTACAAGTTTTACTGCACTGCTCAAAAATTTTCTGATCAAGAAGCTGTAAAAAAGAGAGGAATTGACTCGTAAGCTTTGGGGGCGGTGCAAATATTGACCTCAATAATATTATGGGAGAACCCCAAAAAACAAGGCTGTGTCGCCGGAAGGATTGGCATGCAAGATATGATGAGAATAGGGTATGGTTAAGGGTAGGGGTCCTCCAATTTGACCATAGTAAAGGTGTGTGAGGTAAGAAGTCAACACTATCACATCCTAGACACACACACATGTATGGCAGTGTGGCAGTGTGAGTGAGTAAACGACACTGCCAACCGACCAAAGCATTAGGATTTTAATAAAAAGTCCAAAAACGAAGGATGGCCCCAACACTGTGTCCTAAAACCCACGATTCCTTCCCTGTATTGGGGTCAGGTCCTAATAGCCATTTCACGCCATCAGTAAAATGTGGAGAGGTGTCCGTCCAAACGGACCCAGGTCGGCAAGGTAGCCAGGAGGAGGTAGTTCGTGGTTGTGGTCGTGGTCGTGATTACGATAGTCTAGTGTTTTTACGTTTTTAAAAGTGTTAGCAGTTTCTTTTACATCAGAATTTTGGCCGGAGACAAAAAAAAACTTAAGTCGGTTTTGCAATCTCTCGTTACATACCGATTATCTGTTTTAAAATGAGGTTGACTTGTACTTATTTCCGTCAAATATCTTACGATACCATAATATTTATCCTCGGGTCGATCGGCTCACTTTATACTCAGTACTGTGTTTGAGGGGGACACAATTCTTGCCTAGTCTAGTCCATTTCTTGGGTCGTCAATGTCATACACCATAGATGTCTACTAGTTACTTAGTTAGTAGTTGCCCATTTATTCAAATATTTATTTTGTTTTTATTCCTTTCTTCGGCTTTCAGCTCCAATTTGGGTCTGTATTTGAACTTGGACCTATTAATGCACATAAATGTGTCCATAAAAACGGGCTTGAACTTTCATAAAGAAGCTTTGGGCTCCTCTGGTGAACTCTGTTCCTATTGGGCTTGTACCACAATATCACGGGTATACTTAATTATCTTCTAATGTCCAATTTCGTTTAGGATTTTCTCCTGAATAGTGTCCTCTTTACGTAAGGAAATACCATGTCCTGCTTCGTTTAGACATTTCTTTTCCTAAATACCCTTTTCCCTAAGTTCATAGGAAGCACAATTGCACAACACGGCAACCCACCCTCTATATAATCTTTGCCAACCCAAATTTCCCATTCACATATTTCAACTCTCCAAAGCATTTCCCAGATTAAACCCCAAATCAAATACCCACTTGGGTTTTCAAGGGTTTTGCCGCAAATGCTTGCTCAGTTTTCCGACTCCATTGTGTTCAAATCTTTCAGCACACTCTTCATCGAAGAAGAGATTTCCCCGATGAGGAACTCCAGTTTCTCTACCACTGTTCCGTGTCGGAACAGTTACGAAGAAGATGATGATGATTCTGAATTCTTTGATGCTAATGAAGAAGAGTGCCCAGAGCCAACTTTTGTGTTTAAATTTGAGTACCAGACTAGGGAGATATTAAAGACACTGGAAAAAGTGGATGAGATTGGAGATTATGTAGCTTTTCAAGCCGGGAAGAATAGTACTAGTTGCTTCATTGAAGAATCACAAAATGGGTCTGCTCAGAATTCAAGCTGTGATTCTGTAGAAGCAAATGTTCATGTGGAAGAAGGTGATCAGGGTTTTGGAGATGGTGCATTTGAGGAAGAAGAGGTTGAGAAGAGAATAGTGATTGAGGAAAACTCGGTTTCGGATGACGAAGAAGAAGCAGATGTTAATAATGAAGTGAAGTTTGGTTCTATTGTGAAGGAAGACCTGTCACATTCAGATGAGGAAAGTGATAGTATTGGTGATGAGACGGTGGCTACTACTAGTCATGAAGATGAGTTGGTTTCCAGTTTGGAATTCGATTCTGATTTGATATGTTCAAGGGAGGATGATGATGATGAACTAAGTGCTTTGGAAGACATTGGATTGCGCAAGCCTGATGGTTTTGATGACAAAGATGGTTCCGAGGACACACTGGAGGCTTTGTGTGAACATCTAAAGTTGATAGATAAGTTGAAAATGGAGCTCAGGAAAGTTAGAGCTACTACTGGTCTGCCTACTATTTTTGAAGAATCAGAGTCTCTGGATATGGATGACTTGAAGCCACTCAAGATTTTTGATATATACCAACATGGAGATACATATAAGAGTTACAAGTTTCAAATGCGCAAGTTGGATATTTTGAATTTTGCAATAGGTGATCTGGAGTCCAAACATTCACTTAAATTGTTTTCGAGCGACAAATCATTTGCTCCAGCTATCAAATCCTTTCTTTCCAACTTGAGGCTTTGTAGACCCAAAATAGATTGTGATCCAATGCATAGTGAGTTAGAAAAGATCTATGTTGGGCAGTTGTGCCTTTCTTGGGAGTTTCTTCAGTGGCAGTATGAGAAGGCCTTGGAATCTACTGCTTGTCAAAAAGATCACTTCCATCTGGCTTGGATCCAGAGCTTTTAAAACAAGTTCAAGCAGATCTTCGGAAGAAAGAGAGGATGCTTAAGGAGCTAAAGAGGAGTCAGAACCGGATCATAAAGAAATTCCGAAAGCATGAAGAAGAAGGAGAAGAAGATGAAGAGAGCGCAGATCATGGTCACCTTAGCTTCTTTTCTCAAGTTGACATCAGATTGGTTTCAAGGGTTCTGAACATGTCAACTATAACACAAGATCAGCTAGTGTGGTGTCAAAGTAAGTTGAGCAAGATACACTTCGTGAGGCGCAAGGTTCATGAAGATCCCTCTTTCTTGTGGTTTCCATGTTAATAGAGTCAACTTCTTTGTTCACTGAAAAAATCTAAATTTCTTATATGTAATTGTACGGTTGTAATTCTATATTCCTAGTAGTAGTACAAACAATCTCTTCAGGAACTTTGCCGAATACAAAATAATACTCCTATGAAGAGAGAACAAAAAGAAAGTGATGTAGATGGTAGATGCATAAATAAAGACAAAAGTAGAATAAATTGAGGCACCAACCTGTTATCCTCATATGATGCTCATGCTCATCCCCTCACAGGCCTAGCTTCAAGAAACGAAGTCAAGATAGTTGAAATAATCCTTCTTGACTCAACTCTAATCCTGGTTTAACAAGCCAAAAGAGGTCAACGAGATTCATTTTGATTGCTAACCTCTTAGTGTATCACATGCAAAAGTTAATTACCAAGATTCATTTCGAATACTCTTGGTGCTTGAAACGGAAATTACTTATTATCACCAGAACATGCCTGATATATATCTTTGTTTGCTTTTTTAAGTTGTTCATGATGAGGGTTTTGATTTATTTACAGTTCCAGACATTGCGTTCAATGGTGCAAGCAAACCCACAAATTTTACAGGTATTTTGTGTCTTTACACATTAGCTAATGTGATGGTTTCTTTTTAAGATGGCTCAGATTGTCTTCATTCTGCTTTTGTTGCAGCCCATGCTTCAAGAGCTTGGAAAGCAAAACCCCCAGCTTTTAAGATTAATTCAGGAGCACCACGCCGAGTTCCTCCAGTTAATAAATGAACCTCTTAAGGGTTCTGAAGGGTGAGCATTTATAAATGCGAATTTCTTAAACCATAGTAATAAAATTGCTTAGTAAATCATCGAAAACTTAGCAGACCAGAATAACAAGTTAAAGTAGAAAGAACTGTTACATGTTATTAACAATCCTGGCCAAGCAGGAGTCATATGAGCTTCTCTCAGAGTAATCGAAAAAAATATGAGCTTCTCTGAGAACTAATGTGTAAACTTCCTTTTATCTTCCATTGTTTTGCTGTATTCTTGTTTCTTTTTTCCTTTCGGTGGCAGTTTTTTTCTTGGCGAACTGTGGCCTAAGATAAACTGTCCCACTTCCCACACCACTTATTCCGAGCCAAAGCCTAGGAAGCATTCTCTTTTGTATTTGTTGAAGCTGCATGTACTGGTGTATGTTTTATTGTAATCCTGACATTTCATTCTCACTAAATTACTCTATCCTCCAGTGACATGTTTGATCAGCCTGATCAAGAAATGCCACATGCTATCCAGCAGAGAAGGAGGCTATTGAACGAGTATGTATACTTCTTAGTCTATCTCTAATAGAATCATTCGTACAATATATATATTGGCTCATCAGTTGTGTAATCTTCCCTGTAGCTTGAGGCAATGGGATTTGATAGAGCTTTGGTGATTGAAGCGTTTTTGGCATGTGACCGCAATGAAGAACTAGCAGCCAACTATCTGTTGGAGATTTGAAGATTGAATGACTGTCCTTCACCAGTTAACGGATACCCCATTGGATTCATAGGTTTTTTATTATGGATCTCCATTCTTGACACTTGCAGTTTCTTCACTCTGGTAGTGTTTGGAGTAACTTGTGTGGCCAGATATTAATGGAATTTAATTGATTGCTTTTCACAGAAGTTAATTTAAGTGTGCGACACCTTTGCACTGTGCTAAGGCTTATTTCTTGTGACGTTTTAGGAGAGTTCGTTCCTAAAGGAAAAGTTCTCAGTTCAAGTTTTTGTTTGATCTGGTTTTGTTTAGCAGCTTAGTGCTCTGATACTTTACAAACCAACCTCACACATTCAGTTCAAGTTTTTGTTTAGTCTTGGTGACTCGGTGTTGTTTAGCTTCGTGCTCTGATACCTTGCAAATCAACACCAATAGTCTCCACCAAATGGAACCCTTGGCGAAATACAAAGCATGTCACTAAAAAGAAACCAAGAAATAGAGCTGCTGAATGAGTCGGGACTGGAGAAAAACAATCAATCTGAGCGGACTTGAAGAGGCTTTGTTTCCATTTTGTGCGAGAGACAATTGCATAAGCTGTTTGATTCGCTCATTGAACCCGGTACTACAAGTGAAGCCAGCAAATGAAGCTCTGAGCTTCCAATCTCCATAGGATAAAAGGTATAAAGTAATATTCCCTCTTGTTTGTTCTAGTATCATTCAACTTTTCCAGCATAAGTTACATTCCGAAGGTCCATGGATACAGTTCTAATGTTCTATGCGTAGTTCTAACAGAACACCTAATTCAGTACATAAATAATGCTACATAGGAGGAACCGACGCTTGTGGCTTGTTTTCGCATTGAACAGAGACAGGTACAGAAGTATATGACATAAGCCAGCAACTCTGTCTATTTTAGTGATGGCTACATTTCTAAATAGGTGTTTCAAGAGTCAAGAGAACACTAGATGACACAGAGGGCTCGCCTGTCTCAGAAGCATTGCCAACACATATCACAGAGATCTTTCCAAAGGAACATGAAGATGTTACAAGCTTTGCTTTCTTATTTAGTCTCCCTTCTGATATTTCATCTGCTGCAACTGACATATATAGCCATATAGGTGTGCTTGCCGCACCTTCACCCTGAAATTAAAGAGAGAGAGATAGTAATGTGGCTTGCTCAGTAAAATAGGATAGCCGATCCATGTTAACATACTAGCTTGCAAATTTTCTGGACTTAAGTGAAAGAAGCGAGGACAATTGTTCAGAAACCAAAAACACATTATTGCAGGACAGCTTAGTTCCTAAGCACATTTTTGTTGGTGCTGTACAGACATACAAATTTCTCATTTCCAATTATACATGCCAAAAGTTCAGTCCTAAAATGTAGACTTACCATCACCAAATGAACTTGGGGGGATAGAAGATCGAGCATAGATAGCAAAGTAAGCCAAAAGAAAGAGCAGCTTGTGAAATGTTTGTGAATTCCATTGCACTCGTAATCCATTGGTTCACTGTTTAGTAACCAGTGCAGAGAAATGCTGTCCATGTAAACAACATAGACATCAGTGACACTGTAACAAGATTTATCACGGTTTGAATATACGTGCAACCAAAAAGATTGTAAGTTTACTATCACAGTTCTGGATTTAGGATGACTAATGATGTATGTGAAAAAAATAAAACATTGGATCTCCGAAACATAGACATAATGCTTCATACTTAAGAAGTTATAATGCCAAATAATTGCCAAAATAGTGTTGTCCTCGGAACAAGGCAATAAGTCACAAGCAATCTCTCCAGGAACTTTGCCGAATACAAAATAATACCCTTATAAAAAAAAAACGAAAAAAAAGTGATGTAGATGTATAGATGACGAAGACAGAAGTAGAAAAGATTGAACAGACAAGGTACCAACCTGTAAATTCATGTACAACAGTACAACCAAGAAATAATCTACCAACATCCTCATATGATGATCATGGTCACCCCCTCACAGACCTAGCTTCAAGAAATGAAGTCAAGACAGTTGAACTGATACCGGCTTCATGACTTAACTCTAATCCTGGTTCAACAGGCCAAAAGAGGTAAAAGAGATTCATTTTGATTGCTAACCTCTTAGTGTATCATATGCAAAAGTTAATTTACCTAGTTTAGGGAAGAGACTCATGAATCAGTCAATGGGTGGTAAAAAAAGTTCCTTGATTGAACTATCGTTGCCTGACCATCCTTCTCCAGATATAGAATGCTAAGATGTCATGGACTCACTCAATTTCTGTAGTTGGAGTGGCATGGCCTTACAATGCAACCTTTCTTCCTTGATTGAAGCATGTTGAAGTTTCAATCGGGTTGTTGATCTGTTTCTAACAACTCTGGCAACAAATGCTATTGCGAACGATCTTCACTCCTCCTGATGATCACATCCCTTCGTTTGTTTTCATTAATGGGGAACAATCTTGATAATTAATGACGATCTTCACTCCACCAGCAACTTCTGTGAAAATGAAAGTAGTTGACAATTAATTTCCCCTGAAAAAAATTAACTTGATACATCAATGATCACATTACATAAATAAATTTTAGTAAAAATTGTCTGCATTCTAGTCAAATAAAGATCTGTAACAATTTAGCTAGACAAATCATACATAAATGCTCCTCTGCATTAAGCTTATCATGTGTTGCAATAAGAGTTGTACAACAATGAGCCGTCACCACAGAAATCAGAAGTGATTTACCAATTTGAAAAAAGAAATTAAGAAAAAAAAGACATCCATCCCATATGTGATAATAAGTTGCGAACATTGTAATATTTGGGAGGTAAGAAATCTTACCAGAAGAGAAGACCAGTGAACAATATTTGGTTATGTAATTTTGATGTGTGGGGCGTGAGAAATCTTGGCCCACTGCTCACTTGTTTTGTCACGGAGAGTCGGTGAAGAGTGAATGACCACAGTCTGTAGTGGTGTGTTGCGCAGGAAGTCGGGCAACGTACCAAGTTTCGGGCATTCAACAATAGTTAACGAAGACAGGCAGGGCATTATTATAATATTATTATTCTGAAAATCCCCTTCCCACTCTTCCCACTCTTCCATATAACCGAACTCAAGGGTTTTCAATTTGGGGAATAAAGACGAGGAGCCATCATCATCAACTCCCAACAACAACTCGACTCCCACCTTTTTCACTTTTTTCATCTCAGAAAATTGGAGATACTCAAGCGACGGCAGTTTGCCCAATGGACCCGAAAGCAGCTCACAGTTACCGAATTCACGGAGAACAAGCCTTTTCAACTTATGTAAGGACAAGATCCAATTAGGCAAGAGAATGCTGGCCTCACAGTTCCGGATCACCAACGATTCCAAATCTCTATGTGGTTGCAACCCATTCAGTATTTCCATACTCCCTCCTTGGCTGTATGACCTACCACACATGTGACATTCGAAATTTAGATCCAGTCGAGAAAGACGTTTCTCACCCAAACATGCCGCTACAGCCTGGCTCGCATCTTCCACCGACCGCAAGTGTGAAATGAAGAGACTCCCTTCAAGTTGGTGCAAGTCTTTTAAATCTTCCAACTTCGACTTCCCTTCATTGTCGGCACCTTTATAACCATTTACATGAAACACATCCAGCTCCTGCAGACCGGTTAGCCCCCTTATCCCTTTTGATTTTAGACGACAGCACCGCCAGACATAAAGATGCTTTAGCTTGGTCAGCTTCCTCATCGCCTCTTCATCTGGTAATTTGACAAGTTCACTGCACTCTACAAGTCGCAAGGTTTGCAGATTGTATAGATCACATAAACTGTCAGGCAATTCCTTCAGTTCATCGTTCTCGACAAGTCCAGATATCTCAGATGAATCAATCCACCAATCTCCTTTGGAACTTCTCTAATCGAGTTCTTACTCAAATTCAAACTCCTAAGACTTTTTAATTGTGAAATCAACTCTACCCCGATGCTAGTAAGCTTCGATTCAAAACATGTGAGAGTGCGAAGACTCTTACAGTTGAGAGAAGAAACCGGAAAAGGACCCTCTGGTGCAAACATCAAAGACAAATGACGGACCTCATCACCCGGTAACTCCATTCTCTCGTTACCACCCTTAACCACCATACTAAAGCACTCATCCTTGGTCAAGTATTGCACAAAGTCATGCACAATATCGTGCATCTTACAACTAGTAATATTCCCCATCCGATCTTCCTCGAAATCTTGAAAGAAAGACCGTGTTACTAAGTTTTCAAAACACCTTTGACCGACTATTTTTTTTCTTTGTTACCTCCTTTGACTTCAAGATAATTTGTGACATCCACAACTTAATCAACTCATCTTTATCAATTTCATGATCTTTAGGAAACGTGGCACAATACAAGACACAACGTTTGGACAGTGGTTCTAAATCATAGTAACTTAGTAGTAAAGGTTGGAAAACCTGCTGCTCAAACTCTTGTATTTCCCATATCTTACTATTCAAAACATCTTCCCATTGCTCTATTGTATTCTTATACCGCATTAGACTACCCAAAGTCTTTGCAGCAAGAGGCAAGCCTTTGCACCTCTTCACAATTTTATTACCAATATCTTCAAACTTTTCCAACTCTTTTCTTGCACCATCACAAAATGCAATATGATAGAACAATAACCGACAAGTTTCTTCACTTAACTCTTGTAATTGGATAGTGTGACCACTAGTTGTTCCAATTGCGCTAGCAACCTGTGCTATTCGCGTCGTAAGTAAAATCCTACTCCCTATGGCACCACACTGTAAAGTAGTCAAGAAAGGTTCCCACTTTCTATGATCCGAGTCCCAAACATCGTCTAAGACAAGAAGGAACTTCCTACCCTTAATACAGTTAGATATATGTTGAACATATGTTTCTAACTCATTTGAATTTG
This sequence comes from Fragaria nilgerrensis, assembly GCA_010134655.1. Taxonomy (NCBI): domain Eukaryota; kingdom Viridiplantae; phylum Streptophyta; class Magnoliopsida; order Rosales; family Rosaceae; genus Fragaria; species Fragaria nilgerrensis. The sequence goes on along the minus strand of CM020982.1, from coordinate 814,318 downwards.
GGACATCTATTTTAAGACTCTCAAGGATGGCTTTTGCAACCGCAATTTGTACAAAGGGTTCTGAGACACAAACCCATATTCTTGTACGAAAACAATCCTTTACCATATCATCATTATAGGCTAGTTGGGCAAGAGTTGTTTTTCCTATCCCCCCTAAACCAACAATAGATATGACAAGAGGCTTCTTCCTTCCTTCACTATTCTCACTCACTAACTGGTTCACTAGTTTATTCCTTTCATGGTCCCTGCCAAATGTCCCAGATTTATCGACAATTGAAAAACTTTTCAATCGTACAGGTTGCTCAATTTCTGTTTCACTGTGATGAAACTTGTAAAATTTTCGTTGTTCGTGAATCAAAGCTAACTTATCATTCAGCTCTTTTATCCTCGCAGCAATATCACGACGAAAAATGATCTGATGGACTTGGCCATTGCAAAAACAACGGAAGGGAATAGAGAAACACACCTTCTTCTTGGGAACAATAGCATTTTCACCTTGTTTCTCGATTTGTTGTTTCAGGATTTCAGTGCTCCACTCGTCCACCACATCGTCTATCTCGAACGACACTTCCTTGAGATTGTTGAGCCAGCGTCTGACGTTGGCCTCCTTCACTTGCCTCCTCTCTGCATCGGCGAGCACATCTTGAATAGTCTGGAGGTTGAGGGTAAGATTTAGGACTTCTTTTTTGACATTCACAACAAGTCTCACGTTTTGTTCCACCTGTTGGAGAAAGATGGAACCCAACTGCTCCACAAGGAAGGAAACTAGTGCTTCAGACATTGTGATTGGGAGAGGAATGAAATGAGAAAGTGGTCTTGCTTCGGGTAAGATGGTTTTCTGGTGTGGCGAGAAGGCTACTTCCCAGTACCAGCTTTATATATTGAGATTTGAGTTACTATTGTAGTGCAATTATGTTCAATATCACGACAAATTACCTCCAGTTTCTTAAAGCCACAACTTTATGTTTTTTCGGTCTGACCCGCCACGACAACTATTTGGAAGGAAGTGATTGCATCTCTCTCTTTCTTTAGAAAGAGAAATGTGAGAAACATGTACGTAGACTATGTGCGGTGGTCTTTGCTGCCATTTGCCTACTGGGATAATTGATTTGATACCCAGTTGAGTAAAAGATGTAAAGCTCGACAAGACCTAAGCACTTAAAACTACATTATTCATAATGGAACAGTACGTTGCTTTGGATTCCATCGAGACACAACAAGCTTTACCAGCCACAATCCATTATAACCTTACAGTACTTTGTGAGTCTTGTGACTTGTTAGAGGAAAGAAAAAGAGAGGCGTAAACGAACTTGCTTTTCCTGGGTGGATGTATGGGTGCTGCCCTGAGATAATTGAAGAATTGTTGGTGGCAGGGACAATACCCCGCAATTTCTTAAGAGCCACAAGGCCCACGACCTCTATTATTGGAAGACTGCAAGCAAAAAGAGAGACGTGACAAAGAGAAAAGCAACAAAATGCAAATTTCTAGACTGACTGACTTGAGTAAAGAAATAAGCAATGTTGGTGAGTAAAGCTTCACATAATGGCAATTCGATCAGCTTTGGATTCCATGGTTAATAATGAAACTAATGCTTTGGATTCCATAGAGACACACGGCAAGCCTCAATCCGCTTTAAACTACGAGTCCAAGGTCGCGTAGCAACTCTTACATTAGTTGCTTCTCTGCAGTTGATCAAGATTGACCGCCATACATTTCTTCGTTTTTAAGTTTACTTCTATGTAAGATTGTGTTATTAGCTTCCATGTAAGATTGTTGTATCAATTTATTCAGTTTTCACCCGATAACTGAGTTAATCAATGATCAGAGTTCAAGAATAGAGCCTCAATATTTGGAAGGAATGATCAATAATGAGGTAGTGCCAGTACGAGTTGCCAGTACGAGTAGAATGATTCATATCAGATCATTTCAGTTTATATGTGCTGCAATACCATAAGATCTCTAGGATTCTAGGAGTGTGATCAGGACCCACCAATTGAGTTTTAGTATAGAGCCAATACTTGATGCCCCCTATCTACCTTTCAATGTGGTCCATGAATTAAGTGGAAAAATAAAGGCACAAACTTTGCTCTACTGGATGGCAATTGCTTCTGAATTATTATAGAAATCATGGAAGGTAGAACAAATTAAAATACCTCAGATGCCAGTATTGGGGTCCAAAATTAGTTGAGTTTTTTTTCTTTTTAAATTTTTCCTTTACCCTTTGATCTTTCTGTTCCTTCTGTTGTTATAACATAAACATTGTTCTTGTTTTACAGTCAGGATGTTGTAAACCTCCAACAGCTTGTGGCTACAACTATGTGAACCCAAATCTGTGGATAAACCCAGTAAACCCTTCAGCAGACCAAGACTGTTTGCTGTGGAATAATGACCAAAACATACTGTGCTACAATCGCAACTCTTGCAGGGCTGGTTTACTAGGCAACTTGAGAAAAGAATGGAGAAGAGCCAATGTGATCCTCATCGTGGCGGTGGTGATTCTCAGTCATGTTGCCAAACACAGCTGAAGTATGGGGCACCTAGGTCTAACCAAGGGGCCTTATCCTGTTGGTGATTAATTTGTCTTTGTCATCAGTAGCACTTTGTAGTGTATATATTGCCTTGTTCTATATATTTTCTATGAAATGGACAGAAAACGCAAACGTGAGAATAGAATCTCATTCCTCAGCTTTTTCCACCAGAACTGGTATCAGATGCTTCTGCTTCAATGGTGCTTGTGGCTTCTTGGATTAATGTACTGTTTTGAGTATTATATTGTTACACCTGCTGATGCACACACTTTCTGATGCACTGACATTACCGACTACAGGGACCAACTTTCACAACATCAAGGATGAATCAACTCGATCAAGTCTCAAATAATTATGTTTATGGTGTGATCATAAAAAACAAAGGACAATAAAACAAAGGTGCTCAATATTATTAGTTTCGTTGTAATAGAAGCACTTGTTATAGTGCTTCCCAGAAAATCACTTGTTCTTCCTACTGGATGAGGGAGTGCATATTGCATCTCTATTACTAAAGCGCAGAAGTGCGGCAGACTTTCGAAAAAGGAGGAAAAAAACTTCATGAGAATATCATGGTACTCAAGATCCTAACTTGAGAATAAGACAACATATTCCATTTACATACTTTATACCCATTATACTTATAGTGCTCCAACACCATAATTCAATCTCGTTTCAACACCAACATACCAAATAAGCAAATTAAAGACCATAACATTCCAGAAATGCTCAGTTTTAGAGGCTGGATATATTTCTCCTTGCAAGAAGCCCAAATCAAGAATTGTAGTATGAGAAAATGAGTACATTCTACTGTTCTAGGCTCTGAAGAAAGAGAGAATTGTTTGGGAAATACTATAAGTGAGCTCAATCGCAACCTGAAAAAAAATATCGGACAACATTAGACAAATAAGAAAATGAACAGCAACTACTTGGTAAAATATGAAATTGATAGAAGAAACATGAAGAAAATAGCACCCTGAAAAAAAAAAATACTATAGGGAGCTCAATTGCAACCTGAAAAAAATAGCGGACAACATAAGACAAATAAGAAAAAAAGATCAGCAACTACTTAGTAAAATGTGAAATAGAAGAAAACATGAAAGAAGTAAGTTCGTTTCATTTTTTTCGCGTTCAGCTATGTTTCATACCTGCCATTGTAAAATATAGAGAGATCCCAATATCAAATACATTGTCAAAGAAGAGATCATACCTATCATTCTACCAATAGAAGAGATCCTAATATCAAATAAACTGTCAAGGAAGAGGTCACAACTGAATCTAAAAGCAGAGATATGATGAGTGCTAGTTCAGCTTTAACGTTGTAAGTGGCACTTACATTGACAACTTGCAGTTGGTTGAATGCACAATTATGGCTATCATCTGACCAAGAGCTGAATTTTCCAATAACAACTCCAGTTTGTTGCCTATTCTCGACAAAGGTGAAAGAAGTCTCAACAGTATCAGAATATGAAACTCACTTAAATTGCATTTAAGTCGCAATAGAACAAAATGAAAACTGATAGGGATAAAGGGCAGTTGAAATTGTAAGAACACTTGAGACTCAACCAAAAACTGTAAGCACAAATTATGAACAGATCGAGAAACAATATGTCCCTTTCTTTAAAATAAAAATAAAAAAATTAAATAACTCACACACCCTTACATGTGTCCCTATTTAATCCATGACTTGATTCATATTAGTAAAGACGCAAACCAAAAAACATCACCTAATGGTTCAACAAAAAAACCCATTGAAGAATGAGGAGACAGCCAATAAAGACAGCCAATTTTGATGTGTATCTAAACTTGTAACACTTGTATGTCTATAATGCGTTAAAAATTAACCTGCATAGAACCTCGGAGTGAGATACCAAGCACAGAACTGAACGTACACATTGCCAACCTAAATGGAGTGGAAATACATATATCTGCCATCCCTGCTATTCCATGAGGGCAAATATGTGGAGTCATAAATCATAGTATAATCACCATCGTTCCAATTTGCAAACCACCACATCAAGTCGATCAACACCTAAATCGAACACACCTAAAATTTAATCAGTAGAAAGCTCTACATATAAAAAGGTGAGCAACTTTCCACTTCAAAACCCAGAATTAGATGGAATTAACAGCCTTCACTTCAAAATTGCTGCCGACAATTCCAAGCCTTAGCAGCAAAAAATAAAATAAAAATTGATTGATCAAGAACAGACGGGCACATTTAATGCAAGTGATCAAGAACAACAATCAGATTAAGAATCACACATCTAACACATCTAACACAAAAGCTACAACATAGAACATCAAATTCCATCAACAGTACACATTGCACATACATTATACACATACATTATATATTACAAAAACAACACTTTGTTGTGCCATGTCCAAAATAATAAATGCTTCAATTGTTTTAGTTTGTAGGTTCAGAAATCAGAGTCTGGAGTACGAAAGGTAATAAACATGAAACAGAAAATAAAAGAATTAGAATACAACTGAGAAATATAACATTGAGGACATCAGGTAAAGATTCAAGGCGAAAGAAATATAATATTGGTAGTTGTAGACTGTTGAGTTTACTAACAGTGTAGCAAGTGTACAATCTCAAAAACACAATGCTAATTGTTTCCTCGAGACTAAGACTACTAACTAAAATTGAAACATAATTGGATCAAATGTTTAGGAAAATTTAGAAAATTTTCTCTTACTTTTTACTATCACATACCAAATGAGATCAGTTTTACATTCATTTTTGAAACCTTGTATTCCTTCAACTGTGAGTTTCATGCCTATAAACCACTGAAAAATAAACGAACTATTAGTATGAATGTCTCAGCACATCAAGAAATACAATCAAATCCCAGATGGACTAAAGGCCATCTAAAATTGTAAGTTCTTAATCCTTCAACAGTTCAACTGAGTCAGACTTTTCTCAACATTAATCTAATGCTATCAAGTTTACTGTAAGGATTAGTATAACATATGCAAGAAAATGAAAAAAAAAAAGGACAGTTTGTCCATGCCTTTAAGATTCGAAAGAAAGAAAGAAAGCTATGATTATGTTATCAACCAAAGGTGCACAGTTTCAAGTTCTGTTATTCCAAGATAACTTCAATTCCCTGCAGTCTGAGACTATCTATGAAATTAGAAACTTTATCAGAAAATCCTCCAATTTCAAGCACAGTTCTGTTTCCCTTATCACAAAATGTAACACACTCCAAAAGAAAAACAATCAATAACTTAATGTCCTTTATCGAAAGCAGCAAACAAAGAAGAAAAAATTAACAGAAGTGCATTACATACTGAAGAAAATCAAACAACCGCAAAACTGAGATCCCCCCTGGTCAATCAGAGTAAAATAATATTGACATCCAACATCCAACCTCTTAAAAAAAGCTTGATTATGATTTCAATTTGAACATACAAAGGAGCTGTAATATACCAGGTATTCGAAGGAGCTATATATGAGAGCTCGCTGTTCATCAAGCTGGTTATTGAATAGAACAACTGACTGGTACCCAAACCTGCAAAACAAAAAAGAGAGAACATTTACATCACTGAGCATAAATACAATTATATGAATTTCATTCCAAATTTGCTTAAACATGTTACTAAAGTGGTAGTTTCATATAAGTAAAAACCAAGAAAATAATTACAAAGGAATGCTTACTTGCAAGAAAACCGCACAATTTATCTTTTCTCCTTTCCAAATTGGACGTATCAAAATTTAAGATCTACATAAATTGAGATACTAAACAACAAAGCATTAATCGTATCAGTGAGGATATCTGATTTACACAGATGTAGAAGACTCCAAAGCTATTCTTTGCAAAAGAAAGAACAAAACCAACTAAGAGTCTCCATCCATGCCACAAATCAGGGGTTTAGCAAATCGCAATACAAACAATTTGGGAAACAGAACTCATGATGATGGCCACCCATCAAACATCGACTAAACCTCAGATATGCATCAGTAGATGACCAGCTAAATCTACTTTGAGCGTCAAGTAAAGAACCTGTATAGTAAACATTTTTTTTTCCTGAAATATTGTTCTATATATCAACTGTAATACAATGAAAAACTCATAGCATTTAATAAATTAATATCAACTGAAACCCTTCATACTTCCAAACAGGCTTGAACCTTTTTGCTAGCCAAGTCGCCATACCCTACATACGCGCACATTGATTTGGATCGTTTTCTAAAAGCTGGATGTCCTGAATTTGATGCGTGCACCGCCATTATGATTTGTATACAATTAATACAAATTTTAGTACATGCAGTAAGTAAAAGAAGGGCTAGTGATGCTGCAACATGTATTTTTATATATGCACAGTGATCACATGCATACAAGCAAGCAAAGATAGATAGTACAATACTACATAGAACTACAGAGAGAAAGTGACCAAACATAACTATAAAGTGGGACGTACATGATATAAAGCTGACCTCACCCTTGAAAGATCTAAACAGACTATAATATCAGCAAAAGAAGCTGCTCCGGTGCTTAGAATTGGAACCTTGTGTATAGTATCAAAGTCGTAGTAGTTCGTATATAAAGAGGTTCAATGAAATTACACTTTTTTTTCCATCAAATTGTATTGTATTGGTAATACATAACTGAGCTTAGCATTACATGCTTCTGCCATTTGTCTGGAAAAGAACCAAGGAAAACATATATGAATACACTTAAGATTAAACTGAAAACATGCAATCACCTAACAGTAAGCATACATTCTTAGTAATATAAAACACAAAATTATGCTCTACAACTATGAAGTTTGCCGAAATAAAGTCCAGCCATCCAGAAATTTGCATTAAGATTTAAGATTACTGTACCATAAGATCATAGTATTTGTAAGAGAACAGAACTTTAAAAAAGCCAAAGAGCCGACACATATGCAAGACTGTAATTGTTACCAATGCTCCTCAATCCGCTACATAACCGTGTCCTTGTCGTCAGTCAATTTAAACCCATTTTTCTTCAAATAAAGCTTACATTGCTCCACTTCCTGTTTCTCAATCTATTTATCCGCCACCAAACAATGAAAGAATTTTTATCAATACACCATTAAATTGAACATATTCCATAATTTTGCTGTTACTCATGGTATATGTATGACATTTCAAAGGATCTATATATATATATGCAATGGGCAGCTTGTGTTCTCTCTGTGAAATTGCTCAAAAAGATAAATGCAATGTTTAAAAAAGTAACATTTCAAAGGATAATGCCCGGTCATTATCAGAAAGATAATATTGTCTTCGATTTACACATACCATCACTGATTTTATTTAACTGGTATGCGCTTATTTATTTTCGTCTTCTTTCTGATGCATCTTAATTTTTACAAACATAAATTGTAGTTGTTGACCTCTAGCATCTAAAATATTGTAAAAAGAATGTTTAAATACTCAAACTAACCTCACGTGTGCTAAGTTCAAAGCAAAGTGATAGAAAAGTAAGAGCTTACACATAAGAAAGGGAGCAGATCAGGTTTTGCATCTAATCAAGGGAAAAGCCAATCTCATCAAGCAAGATATGACAGTGAGCTGGCCTGCAAGTTGCCTGTTTAGAGAGAGCAAAGCAAAAGGTTAGGTTTAATACTAAAAGGGACATCAGAAACTTAAATAGGGGATAAAATAAAACCTGATCATTCCCCTCTACAGATCATTTTTATTTAAACCTTTGTCTTCTCATCCTAGGCAAAACATCCTGTGCATCTTTCTGTAGAAGAAGTTCCATCTCTTGAGCCTATGGCGTTCACATAAAAAAACACCACTTTCTTGTGAGAAAAATTAGATTATAGAAGAATTCTGAAAACAACTTCTTTTTAGAAATAAATGGACACAGATGTATGAGATGACCTCATAATAAATGGACACTCACAGCTGCATTACACTCGTTTAAAATGATCACTGGCTGCAATTCCCTCTATTCTTACCAACAGGCTCCACACCCCAAACCTAAACACATCAAACCAAAAGCCAAACTCAATAAATAAAAACTCAGTTGATTACTTTTATCAGACCCAGATGTTAAATTTCTCAATTTCGATAGAACCCAATCAAAGTTTGTATCTTCGAAGAAAAATTGAGTCAATTAATCTTCCAATTCCTGCGGCCAACACCCAAATTCAAAACTAAACAACCAAATCGAAAAAAACTTCATTATCAAATTCATCAATTTTCAAACAGAGAACGTGTTTACCTGAAAAGAGGAGCAGTGTTTATGAAAAATGCACAAATTGAAGAAGAGGTGATGTCAGAAGATGAAGATTCGGAGCAGAATTGAGATAACGAAGCTTCTCCGCCTATGGTTGAGACGGAGGAGTTTTACTAAAATGAGGCCACATTTCACTGTTCTTTTACATCTCGCTTTTAGCGTAACTATGGCAACAATAACAGAAGACTATTTTTTTTTTTTTTAGAGAAATAATAATTCATTAATTATGGGGCAAACCTAAATTACAAAACTTGTGAACGTAAGGCCGAAAAGCTAATAATAAAGAGCATGAGTCTCCAACTCGATCAAAATAGAAAGAGTGAAAAGAAACCAACAGCTTGCTAAACTATAGACCGAAAGCCCTACAACAGAAAACATAAATACAACAATACTAACAAATGAGTTAAACCCTAAACAAAAGACTATGATAATCTTAAACGAGTTAATTCTAAACAAAAGACTATATGATAGTCTTAAACGAGTTAAACGACTCCGGCCCTATAAAAGAACAATCTGAAAATATATGAGAAATTGTTCAATGTATTGTAGCCCGTTTCTTGAATGTTGAATGCACAAGCAGTTGAATGTCTAATTTGATGCCATCAACAACATCCATCTGTCCATTTATTATTTGGGAACCAAAGTCTGGACCGCTTGATCATTGATGAAGTATGTGTACTCTGGTGATACAAGTGACCAAGATAAGAAGCAAAAGCAGAAATAGCATGCAGGGTTTTCAGTTACTTCTGGCAAAATAGTTATTGAGGTTCCCATTGGGGCTAGATAGTGATAAAGATGTGTCAATGGAGACATAGTAATGCTGCTTCATTATAAACACACATCCAGCCACACTCGCTTAGAAAGATGATGGACCATTGACTGTGTATATTCTTCTAACTTGGATAACAATCATGTGCTGGTACATTATGGTGTTTCAGCTTAGGGTTAGGCATGATGAATTAATCAGAAAGAACAGGACAAAAAGAGCCACAATAGTACAACATGGGAAATCCATATATATAATGTCAAATCTCACTGTAGAGATTCATCAACAACTGCAACATTACAATATCAAAGAGTAGGAAAGATGGGTGGTATTCCATGGACTGCGGAAGAGGATCAGTTGCTGAGGAAGTGCATAGAGAAGAATGGAGAAGGCAAATGGCATCAAATTCCTCACTTAGCCGGTAACTAACTTGAGTTATGTTAATTAATCTGTTTTCTGCACAACTAGCTTGTATGTATTTTGGAGACTAGGAAAAGATTGATCAATGACATGCTTAAGGTTCGAAATCAGGTCTAAACAGGTGCCGTAAGAGCTGCAGGCTTCGATGGCTAAACTACCTTCGGCCAAACATCAAGAGAGGGAGCTTTGAACAAGAGGAAGTTGAACTCATCATCAAGCTCCAAAGGCTCTTGGGAAACAAGCAAGTTCATCTCAAACTCACATATACAGCTCTCTTTCAGTTGACATTTTGTCTTGAAATGTTACTATCGACCGGTGCTCCTTGAACACACACTTTTCACTCTTTCAAGTAACTAAACAGTGCTACAAATACTTCTGATGCTCTGAAACCGCTTTTGACAGTTTTTGAAGTACCAAATACACTAGCAAATATAACACACCCAGGTGAACTTTATTTGCTTTTAAATTTTCAGGTGGTCATTAGTTGCAGCTAGGCTTCCAGGAAGGACCGGTAATGATGTGAAGAACTATTGGAATTGCCACTTGAGCAAGAAGCTAAATGCTCAAGAACCTCATGATGATCATCAGAAGATAAATCATGCAAGTAATGTACAAGTCATCAGACCCCAACCTTCGAAATATGCCAGCTCAAACTCAAAGAAGCCAATGATAAGTAGTACTCTTGAGGATCAGCCTTGCCAAGCCTTGGAAGAAAGCAACAGATCATCAAAGGCAATCCTGTGCAGCATTGATAGAGATCAGGGGCAGATCGGTCGGATAGTTGAGAGAGACGATGGCAACAATCCATGTGTAAAGGAAGAACATGAAGGGAACAATGACTTCATTGGTGATTTCGGGATGGTAGACCTTGATCAATTTGAACAAGTTATTGAGCAATATGATCAAGAGGTCAACAACAACAACAACAAATGGGAGTGGGATGACTCCATCTTGGACATGGATCTTTGGATTTCTGACTCTTCATAAATGGTTATGAAAGTGATTTTATTCTTAGGTGTCTACTAGTCATTAGTAAGATTATGATGCGTGATTCTGTAATCAAAATAATGTTCTTGTATCTGTGTAGTAGACTAATGTCGAATTGCCATTTCTTTGCATTGCAATGGTGATAGTGTCTAATGCCTAGCAAACTTGAAACTCTTGAGTAACCCGTTAGTACTCTAATTAGATTCTAGAATTTAATCAATATCTCGTTATTACATTATCTGGAAGTGAGTCCTTGCAAGGAAGCTAGGTCGTCGGAAACGATGATGGTAGATGGACGGGGACGTCGGGCTACGGTGGTGGTTAAGGTTGTTCACGGCTCGAGTTCTGGTGTTGGCATGGTGGAGAAAAGCCTGACGTCTGTTTGGGAGGAGGGAGGTGGTGACTGGCTTGGGAGGTGGTCGCCGGCGAAGTCAAGTTCCTCCGCTAGGAGTTGACTTTTACCTGGGTTTGGGCTCGGATCCGGGCCTCCAAGCCTGGGTTTGGACTCAAATCAAAGACTGGTCAAGATTGGGCTTGGGTTGATGGTCCTGGGCTCCAAGCTAAGAAGGCTGATTTTGCAGCCGTTGAGGATGTGATGGCTCGCCCTAATGCCAAGGGCGGGGGCATGACTAATGACTTAGGCCTCGGGCGTCCTTGTATGAGCATCAGATGTAATTTTATTGCTTAATTCTTAAGTTTATTAGGTGTACACTAATTGAGGTCTTAGGCAGCTAATATTTAGCTATGCGGTACCATAATACCGAAACTTAACATCATTCACTTTCATAAAAATCAAATCTCCTCCACCCATTTATCACACTTTAAAGTGAGATAGTCCCTCTTTCTTTTGTTCAGCAAATGGAGTCACTGAGCCAAAAACACCATAATACTAGCAGAAGAGGTTTTGGAAATCAAAACTGAATATTTTTACTTTTATACCTCAAAATATTAAATAACTTTATAAATTTCTCCAATGTCGGGATATACCTCAAAGGAAAAGTAAATGATTAATTTTATTTCGCTATACCCTTTACAGAAATAACTACCAATGAGCGGTTTCCACTTTTGAATATAAATATAAAGCAAGCCAAGCGACTTTTTCATTCTAGTGTTTCATTTCCGAATTCCCATTGTGCTTGCAAGTCTGGTGCTTTGCCTTCAATTCCCTCTGCCTCTGGGTAAACCCCTAAACCCTTTTGCTCTTCTTTGTTCTGCTTCTACATTTTTGTTATTAGTTTATGAGAAAACCCAGTTTTACTATCTGCTAAACACTAATATGTTTGTACCTCAAAACCCTTTCCATGATCTGTTTCATTTTCTTTATGATCACTCTGTGAATGTTGCTTTGAATGAATCATCTGCTCTGTTTTTGTGTTGGTATTGATTTGATTGTGTGTTTCGGCTCCAGAAGTGATCAGGATTATTACCCAGTTGAATGTTAGTGTAAAATGTGCTACTGACTGAACAAAACTACAGGAACCTGAAACTAAATTAATTTTTCTTGAATTAACATAAGAAAAGTCACATCTTGGCTTATAAAGTTGAGTACTTGGTGGTTAAAATTTGCCCATCTGCTCTGTTTTTGTGTTAGCATCAATTTGATAGTGTGTGTGTGGCTCCAGGAAAGTGATCAAACTAACTACCCAGTTGAAATTTAGGGTAGTAGTTACGGCTGATTGAACTAAAACTACAAGAAGCTGAAATGAGTTTGATTTTCTGCAATAAACATAACATATGACACCTCTTGGCTTTTATAAAATTTCAGTACTTTAAGTCAAATTTTGCTCACTATGTGTCTTATTTGCAAAAATGTTCCTGTTTTGCTTATCTTACTGGGATTTTTTTGTATAGGCATAAGTGGTCTTGTAATGGCGTATATACCACCGCACAAGCGAAACTCAAATGAAGCCGAGGGGCCAGTGCTAACTCCAGACAAGCTTGCTCCTTTATTTAATAGAAATGTAAATGTAAGGTCATCTAAGTCTAATAATAAATGGGGTTCAAAGATACTCTATGCAGACCATGCTATATCGAAATGGTGGGCAGTTGGTTTGAATGATGACACCCGGTTCCCCTCTTCTGTTAATCTTAAACCCATTTCCTCGGAAACCATTGAGCACAGAACTGGAGAAAAGCCTCTAGCGTTAAGGAATTCTGATCTTGATGATGGTCAGTACTGTGAAATTTGGCTTTATGTGAAAAACTTTGTTTACTCTGCGTTATGAATCATGTTGGTAATGTTTTATGTGTTTGATGCTTGATGCTTGATATTAGGTAATGAGGTACAATTGGACTTGCCAAAGAGCCCATGGGTATATATGGCAAAGAATGTGGTTGATGACCTACTTGTGTCTTTTGAAAATGTGAAGGAGGAAGTGAAGTCCCCAAAGTTAGAAGGTCTAAAGCCTGCATTGGTTGCTCGAGTTGGAAAAATTCTTTTCCATAGGTTACTGTTTCCTCTCATTCTAATGGGTTTATCAGCTAATCTTTCATCCATTTAACTTGAACATCTCATACATTTATCTTTTTTCTTCTTGTTGTTTTAGCTGCGTACGATATGAACTTATTTGACAATCATGTATTTAGAGTAATACTCTAGCATAGATGCATGAGACTGTAAGTGATATGTGATATTTGACAATTATGTTTCAAGCAATTTTTCTTTGAAGTTAAAATAGGTCGCCTTCGTAATAGCCAAATTGACTGCCCAAAATTTGATTTGATCAAACAAACTAAACACTTGGACCTATTTGTGATGTAGGAGATTAGGTCCTCTTGATTAATCCAATCTACTGCTGATTTGAAGTGAGCAGAAAAGAAACACACACATATTATACTCAATTGTATTTGAACAAATGTAAACTAAATGGCAATATTTGCAATTCAGGACCCCTTCAGTTACCCTGGAATCTCTCGGAGAAAATTTGACTACTGCAATGTTGAAAAATTGGAAGAAAAGATCATTTTACGCAAATGTTCCTGTTTCGTATACAGAGAAGATTGTAAATGAAGTTGTCCCGAATATTGGAGTTGCTTTTGAATCGGAGAAAGATTTTTACCAAGTGAAGGTATTTATCTTCCTATACCCATCAATCTACTGAATGTGCGGTTTCCAAAGTGCTGATATTGGCTATTGAAACCCTCATTTGGTTCTTCTTGAACAGTTGGCTGATTCAACAAAACCAGACTCAACTCTCTCCTGCAAATGCAGTGTGAAAGATGGAAAGCTACAACTGTACAAGGCAAGATTTATAATAGTCCTGTTATATTGAATTTGGTGTTTCATAAATCATGATATCACACTTCTATGTCATTATTTTCAATATGATATTTTTACTGCAAATTCATAAGATTTTTATAAGAAGAATTGTTAAATGAGGATGAAATCAAATTCTGCCCTCCATTAAGTTTCCCTTTCGCTTGTTATAGTTCTATTTACTGTTGCGTATATCAATAATCAACTTTCATCCAGGTTGAACTAAACCAAGTGCGTTTTATGTTGATGGACGTATCCATCCCTAATAAGAATCTGGACCTGAGGCTGATGTTAAACATGAAGAGAGTTTTAACAAGTCAGACTGTAAGTTACTTCTCCTCGTACTATTTGAAAATTTTTCATTGCCATTCTTTGTTGTTTTAGAAACACAAGGAAACTAGTTATTATATATTAGTATAGCAGCCAAAACCCGAACAAGCTACAGAAAAAGGTGAATTGTTATCTATGTGTTCAGATTATGAGTGTTAGGATCAAGGGAGGAACTTTTGTACATTGGAATGAGGTTTTGTGATCAGATTAGTCTTTTCTGTTTCAGGATGATGAGATGCAAAGCATTAGGGATCTGGTTGATTCTGCGATTACAGATCCAGATGTGAAGGGTGGGTTGAGATGGCCCCTGGAGAAGACATCTTCTGGAAAGTACAATGTCATTGGGGTTTGGCATGTAAGAGCTAAAGCATATAAAAATCAGTCATTAAAATTCAAGGTCAGGCATGCCGATCGATTTGATTTCATAACCTCAAGTGGGGAAGCATCTTGGGAGACCAGTCTGAGGTTGAAAAAGGTTGTCTCAGAGTTAAAGGTAAGTGCTCACATTCCTCTGTGACTCACTCTGCCCACCTCATGTACTACACTCTTCTAAGCATCTGGAGTAACCTCCTTTTTCTTTCAATCTTCAGGAAGAGAAGGTTGATGTCAGCTCGGTTACTGAGATGCTGGAGGAAGATATGAAGTTCATCTGGGACAACTTCTTGACCTGTGAAAGTTTTCTCACATGAAAGCAGATGTCGTAAGTCTGTAAATCTATCTCTCTATCGTTTCAATTTGTCATTGCAGAGTATGAGGATAATTTAAAACAGATTGCCACAGCTGGTTTACTGTTCATGCAATGACGGAGTTATGTATTTTGACGATTTAGTGTGATGCATTAAGCTACTGACTTGGTATTTAAGCTGTCTATTTCATATATAAGATGTTCTCCCTTTGGTTACAATTGAGACCGGCTTTGATATCTTGTGGGTGGAACCCCATTTTTGATACCCTTTTGATGGCATGAGCAAGAAGCCACAAACCACAATATATCTCAGGCAATAAATCCTTCATAGCTTTTGATATGTCCATCACATAATATTTTGCTAGCACAACTGACACTATACCAAGGAATAAGAAATAGGGGAAACTATAAAAGTCTCCCTACCAGTACTTACATTATTAATCATCCAATTTGATCTAATAGCAGAACTATAATATGAATTATACACTATAAATCAATATTCATATCACTAATTTACTCTTCAGTTGCCAATCGAGCTTGTACTCCCAACGTCTGATTAGCACGTAGCCAGGGACGAAGTCCACTGCCTTGTAAGGATCACGTACTGACACTGCGATACAGTTTGTTATGGTTTGCAGTTTTACTTTTACTTATTACCTTATACCTCATCTCTAGATCATCACCATTAGTTCGTGTTTTTGCTTCAACCTCATCATGATCTTTCCCTGAGTTCCTGTATACCATATATAGGATCATTTGTGCGATGCCGAATAGGAATCCCAGCACGTTTGGTAACTGTTCATCATCATATGGTTACCGTATCAGGTTGATTAGTAGGTTTACTTAGATTAACAATAATGACATCTTAGGTAACATCAGATAATGAAAGTAAAATGGTAATAGTACTACTTACTGCAATGTAGTAATCCTTTGTGAAAAGTCCGTAGAAGAACCAAGTGGTAGCACAAAGTGTGAGGAATAAGGACAAACCAAATGGCATGAATTCCACACTTTTGGTTCTTATTACTTCCCTCTGCATAATGAACGTAATAGTAGAGGTTGAGTAACCCAGAAAGTTAGCATATACTTGAAAATAAGCCACTTCTCTAAGTTCTAGCATATACCATAATGCTTAAAGGAGCCGCAAAAACAGCAATGTTAAACACAGCACAGATCCATCCAACTGCGGCGACGCGTTTGGTTCCACTTAGAAGGAAGATGGTGGCTGCCAACGACAACCCAAACGCTACATTTACCAGCAGAATCAAGTTCAGCGTAAAAATCTGCAAGAGTTGCACAAGTATATCTCAATCAAACTAGGAAACTTAATATGCATGAGACAAGCTGTATGAGAGAGATTTGTACAAGTCACTCACCCTCTGCTTCTTGGGAGCATATGTGAGATAGAATATGAGGTAAGCAACTTCGATAACGATTCCAAAGGCATTGATGCTGATGATCAAGATAGCATTTGTCTTGATCACACCATAATACAACAACAACATTGCACTCAAAAGCGCAACCACATATGGTATGGATTGGAACCCTTCTGATGATTTCTTTTTGTAAATTCTGTAAAATGTTGGCCTGATCGATGAGAAGGAGATCGTATAAGTTAGTCAGGGAGAATACGTACGTACCATGAATGAGAAGTATGTATTTAGTTAGTGTTTGAGTTAAATGGTCTTACATTGGTGCCAAGAACACCATGAATGACACAATGTTACCTGCATATATGTGAAGAATGTCAGCTTTAATAAAAGTGAATTAGCATGAAAAAATGAGACAAAAATGTTAAAATTTCCAAAACAAAAAAAAAACTTTTTTTTCCTAGCTAAAGGATGTTTAAGTATGCATTATCTTCAGCTTTTTTAATTTAGATAATATACAATACCTAACAAACCGAATGAGAAAGCGAGTTGCTCAGTAGTCGAATACGCCATAAGTTTGATCTGGAGTATGTATTTCTTATAATGATGAAGATGCTTATTTCTTTCTTTCTTGTTTTTTTTTTTTTCCTTCGTTTTTTCTGTTGAAAAGTTTTCCCAATGCACTAGAGATTGGCTCTGAAAAAACTTGGGTGACTATTCTGCTGGGAGCTTCCTTTATATATAAGCTAGGTAGATATGTAAATTAGGCAACTGAGCAATAGAAAAAACAATTAGGCAAATGGATAATGTAAGAAGTAACGTGAACAATGCAAGATATATTGATTATATACACTCTAATTTGGCTACCTTAATCTGATGATGTACTTCGTCATGTATACACTGTAATTTGGCTACCTTAATTTGATCATGTACTTCGTCATGTCACATCCTGTCCAGTTGGTTTTCTAATTAAGTTACCATTGCTGGAAAATGGGAATAGAAACTATGCAGCAAGGTAGGTTTCTAGCTTTGGCCTAAACCATGTATATACAACCGAAAACTAATCGATATTTTGACGGGTCGATAGAAGGTGGACTACACGATCCAATACTAATCGATAGTACATGTTCATGGAAGTAGATCAATATGTACATACATGAGTTGTGTATACAAGGTTTTAGGTCTACATGATTTGTCGCATCGATCACAATTTCATGGACATGTTCTATCGATTTACTATTTCAGAGTTGGTATATACTCGCAAGTCCAATTAGTTGCTCTTATAACATATAGAAATTGGACGTTCTATTCAAATTACCTAATTTTGGATTCCTTGAAAAGTTGATAAAATGCTGAAAAATTGCCGACAATCTTACCCATGTGCTCCCAAACATGCATTCCCAGGTTTTAGTCGTTAATTTCCATGAAGAAATACCCTAAACCCTAAACATCTTTGAGATTAATTACATAATCTATAACATTGGCGATCAGTCTTTCAAACGTTAATATATCACACACACTCGATTCTTTTGTGGTCGTGAATGTTTTTGATGGACTAGTACGTAAATTGAAGCCTTCATACAAGCTAATTAAGTAGAAAGACCGTCTAAAATAGGAACAACATTAATTAAAGTAATCACTTGGCATGCATGCATTTTCTATTTACAGATTGAGACGTAGGGTTCTTAGTATACTAATTATACCTACGCTGCTTGCTCTTAATCTTTGTATATAAATTGCTCTTGTAGTAGAACATATATGTGGAACTTTAAGCACCACAACCAGTATATGATCCCTCACCAAATCAAACACCGATTGCCTAAGGAAAGGGTTATGCATGCATATATGTAATTCAATTGTGCCGAACTAACCAGTGGTGAATCGAATATAGTATCAAACGACAAACCTTTCGCAATAATTCTTACCTAGCTTTAATCTGTATGTTTATCTTTTCAATTATTTTGGACTTTCAGTTCCCAAGCCAATGAAATCAAAAGATAAATATGTACATGATTGCAATTAATTCGTAAAACTATATACGTACGACAAGTACTATGCATGTTGTGGTAATCTAGCTAGCAGATTACATCGTTATTTCCTAATAAACTCGACTGTAACTCTACACACATATAATAAAACTAATATCTAAACACAGCCTGCAGATACGTACAGATCGGAGAAGAAAGAAAAACCAGCATTTCGATCATGTTCGTGTCACACTGATAACACTCCTGAAAAAGACAATGGTGTTGCTGCTCTCGTCTCTGTGCCCTCTGCACTCGAAGAAATTGATGTACAAAATATTACTACTTTGCTATATGTTAAACAAATATGATCGAGTAGCTAATTAAAGGCTCACCAGTTCAGCTACAGTGTTCTTCCAAGCCTTGTCCATCTCTTCAAAGACATCGTGAACCGTTGGGCGACCCTTGCTTGATTTAGCAACACAAAGTACTGCAATTTGTAGAATCGAATCGAAGTCAGCTTTGTTGACATTTCCATTTAGTCTTGGGTCTTCAAGATCCTCGGGTGGACGCTTGTTCAAACTCACATCCTTCGCCTACAAAACCAAATTGAGATATCTCTCACTCTCTCTACATAGAAACATATGAACATTTGTATGTACGTGTATGTGTATACGTATATATACGTGCCTTTCTTGTGAGTTGATCTCTCGCATCAAGATCAAGCTCAAACACTTTCTGCCCTGACAGAAGTTGCAGGGTAACGATACCAAAACTATAGACATCACTGGCACAGGTTAATTTGGCATTGGTCATGTACTCTGGATCCATGTACCCTATTGTTCCTCTAACATCTGTAAATACTTTGCTCTCCTCCATCCCCAACATCTTTGCCAACCCAAAGTCTGATAGCTTGGGGTCCAAGTTCTCAGTCAAAAGGATGTTCGTCAGCTTTGTAAAAGCAAATTAACATGGATCAACATCAAGTGATTATCCTTTCAAACACTAATTCATGAAATTTCATCATAAACTACGATAGGTAATTACCTTAATATCTCTGTGAACTATGCAGCCATCAATATAGTGGTGTAGATACCTCAAAGCAAGCGCACAGTCTCTGAGAATCTTAACCCTTCTCTCCCATGTCAATACAGGATCGTTTCCTGCATGTAAAGACACCAAGACACGAGTTTTGATTAGTAAGATGCTAAGGAAATCGAAATAATCTGATCAGGAAATAGTTAAGGATCATATTGAGTTTATACTCAGAAGATGTTGAGCCAGATTCCCTGATGAGCAATATTCATACACAAGATATTGCTCGCCGTCTTCGACACAGCAACCAAAGAGGCAAACCAAGTTCGGGTGTCGAACCCTAGAGAGCTGTTCCACTTCTCTTGTGAAAGAATCTGATATGTTACTCTTGTTGATGTGCTTAACGGCCACAACTTGTCCGCTAGGAAGAACCCCTTTATAAACATGACCTGCACTTCCTCGTCCAAGGTGCTTTCTTTCAAGTCCATAATTTATGGCATTCTCAATCTCAGCCTTGGAGAATCTATACAGGCCAGACCACGTAGTAGTCGTTGATCCTGAGAGAATCGGTTTTAGGGGCTTCTTCTTCGTTACGTGTTTTATCAGCATGACTATCAGCGCTACTCCAGTGATGGCTATCATGATCGAAAGTATCGCTTCTACAACGGAATCTGTTGAGCTAAAATGATTAATTTCTATAAAATTATAAACATCAAGTATGCAAATGATCATGAAATTGCAGTAAAGAAACCGATACAAAGAGTAATGCTTACATTTGAGTTTGAAGTAACCTGGTTCTGCATGGGAACCAAAAACAAAAACACAGAGTTAGCTGTGATAGAGTACGTTCAATTCAGTGACCAACGTACACGAAGTAGTTTATTTTCTTACCGAACTTGTCGAACTTAGTCATACACCCAAAGTAGTCGTCAAAATAAGCATTCGAAATGTTCCCGGCTGCAACGGAAATAACCGCAGCTACACCGCATATCGAATCTTCGGTTTTGTTGTTATCATGCTTCTGATGATACTGCTCCAACAAATATTGCTTAAGATTTCCCACGGCAGCGGAGCAAGGGGTACAGACGGCATCAAATGAAGAAGAAGCATTGCCAAATTGAGAACAAAAGTTCAATGCGTCTTGGTACTCCTTCCCTTGCTTAATCTCTGCCAAGTTTACTTTGGAGCAGTCGCTGCTGCCATCGTAAAGATCATTAAGGCTACAGTGAACGGCAGACACGTCTTGTCGAACAAATGAGCCAGTGCAGTTAGTCCATTCCGCATTGGAAACAAAGACACCGCCCTGCGTCCTAAAGGCTTGGGAGGCCAAGGCTTGGGACAAAGTGGTGAGCACATTTCGACAGCAGAGATTTGGAAGTGTAAAGCTATCCCAGACCTTTATTTTCAGCTTGGCAGGACTTATGCACTCCCCAGTTGGTTGGTATGGGTAGGATGTAAAGTTTAGCACACAACTTCCTGCAGTTAGTCATGCACACCTTTATTTTCAGTTACGCTGCAAAACTCAATTGAGTTCGATCAAGAACACTCTTATATATACCAGGGCTGATGTTAATTGTTTGATGAAAATGGAAATAGCATCGTCCTATCTATATATATATATGGACCAAATATGCATATATTAAATTGCATCATCAAACAATGGAAATTCGTGTATGCACGACGTGTATTTACATGACACAATCTTAACCGTTCATAACAATTCATATGTTTAACCACTATGTTTCTATATTATTTCCTCTAATCATGATCATCCATGTATGTATGTGAAGATACACGTCATGTACTGAAGATATTCTCATCAAACAAATATGATATGTGAATAACGTCAAAGTACTAACTAAAAAGAACTTTTATCGAACAAATAAAACACAAAATTAATTTTGTCGAAAGATAACATATAGCTAGCTAGCTTGTTTCGAACATGCTACTCGATCGATATAATCTGACCTCATGCCAAAGTCTAATTGAGCAAACAGATAAACCAACCTGAGCCATCATCGGGTGACAAAGATAGTGAAAGGGCTTGGACAAGAAAAGTGGCAATGACCAAAATCGTGAAGTGTCTTGCTGACGTCATATGCCCCAAAACCCTAGATCATATCATATCAGAGCCCGTTCGAAAGAAAACGCTAGCTGTTTAAATTAGTAAGTGAGAGATACACAATGCAACGAAACTTTTCAAAGGAAATGATGGAT
Organism: Fragaria nilgerrensis; assembly: GCA_010134655.1. Classification (NCBI taxonomy): domain Eukaryota; kingdom Viridiplantae; phylum Streptophyta; class Magnoliopsida; order Rosales; family Rosaceae; genus Fragaria; species Fragaria nilgerrensis. The sequence continues at coordinate 792,535 of CM020982.1, read as the reverse complement.
TTGAATACTTATAGAAGCACTCTAAATCCTTGATATCATCGATGAGCTAGATAAACAAATTAATAAGAAGCATATTCTAGATCGAGGTCCTCTTATAACTTGGTTCTTACAGCTAGCTCTTGCAACCTTGTGATTTCCGGTTGGGATTTGATCGTGTTCTTGATCGAGCCCTTTGATTGTAGAGAGATGCAAAGGAATTTTGAATAACAATTAAGAAAACCACCCACTAGGGGAATAGCTACAAAGGAATTTGCTTATAAAAATGTTGGAACCAATAGTGTAGATCCTTAAACACATCGCCGCATCGCTGTAGTATGAAATGTATACATACAATCATGTCTTATCTGTTATGCTTGTCATGCCTTGTAAGTTAATTTCCAACACTAATCTTTTTCTTTTTTTTGAGGAAATTTCCAACACTTATCATTTACGCTTTAGCTAATATATTCGTGCGTGGATGAAGAATAACGAGTAAAAAAGGAAGGTTGGATTGTGTCTTGTTCTCTTGACAAGCCGACCATTATGCCCTTTTACATCAATTATTAACTAATGGATCGATGATTTTGACACATACTGTATACTCTCTCTCTGTAGGAGTGAAAAATTTTATATGCACGATGTGTATCCACACGACGCAATCTTAACCATTTATAACAATTTATATGTTTGACCACCATGTTTTTATATTATTTTCTCTAATTCTGACCATCCATATGTATGTATGTAAAAATACACGTTTGTATTGAAGATGCATGCTCTCCTATATGATTCTATTATCAAAAAAGGGCCTTTTGAACTATTAGGGTTTTTTTTTTTCCTAGCCTCAAAACTCAAAGAAGGATAGCATGGAGTGTCATGGACCATACTGGCCATTTTCTTGAGCTTCTAGCTACTCTTATCCTCCATTTTTGTTGCCGGATTGAGTCTTATGTCATGATTGGGGTTTTGGTGGTAGTCTTGATCATTGTGAGTTTCTAAGGCGGTCTAAGACGTGTAAATCAAATGATGATCATCCATTAATTTTTATTTCAAGTAATGTTCTTTTGGATCTTGAGGAATAAACATAGGTAGTTAACTAGACTTAGGCTTATAAGCCTGTCAATTGGCTAAGGGGGTTGATTTGGAGACTCCAACCATCTCATATAGAAAATGAGTATTCGTTGTTAATTCGTGTATTAAAAAACTTGGTCAAATTCATTCTAATACATAATTTTGATCAGTTCAACCAAATATAAGACACGAGAAATATCTTGAATTGATATGAGCAAAGATATAACATATACGTCAATCCCTTTATATTTTTCTTTGGTTACATATTTTTGATAGCTCTTTCCTTGAACGGTTGGACCAAAAAGAAAAATATAGGAAAGAAAAGACAAAAATTAATTAAATGGAAAAGAAAAAGAAAAAAGAAAAAGCCCAATTGGATACGTTACGGCCCTGGTTTCCACACGACTGCTACTCTCTTATCCAACAAAACTTTGGCGCCCTTCTCTTCTCTTCTCTTCTCTTCTCTTCCTTCCTCTCTTTGTCTGCGTCGTCCTTTTGTGCAAACTGCGTGCCTTGTCATTCCCTTCCTTTCACTCCCTGCAAACCAAGATAAGCTCCTGCTGCCATGCACATACTCTTCTCCTCCAACTCACCCCAAGGTACTCTCTCTCTCTCTCTTTCTGTCCCTATCTTTATATCCTAATATCCTATATATGTGTTATATATGAACCCAATATTGCACATTGCTTAGATTCTATATCTACTCACTTTCTAGTCCTACCGAACTTTCATGTCTTATATTGGGTAATGAGAGTTTCAGTTGTTGGGTTTAGTTTTACACAAGTAAAGTAAGGAAAGTGAGTAGATATAGAATTTAGTATGTTCAAGAATGAGAATTTAGTGTTGATTCATGTATCTGTATTGTTTGGTATTGACAAAAATAGGCAAAGTTATCTTCTTTGTATCTGGTATCAAGATTTATGAGGATTTTATGTGCTTTTTCATTTGAATATTGTAAGGAAAATGACTATGTTTAGTGCAAAATGCCATCTAGATTTTCTGTCCATTGGAACAATTGGATGATTGGATCATCATTCTCGGAAAACAACTAAGGTAAGATCAATTTTTCATTTTTTTTAGTTACCTTTGTTCAATCAATTGTATCAAAATAATTGTGGGAATGGAGTTCTCATTATGTGCATACTATGCAAAACAAGAGAATGACTACCAACTCATATGATGAACTGTGTTCAGGTCTGAACTTGAAGCCAGGGTACTGAAGTATGGCACTGGCCGCGCGTTCAATCTCCCTGTCCCATAATGATAGTATTGGCAGTACATGTATGAGGTTGGGATTTACAAGTGAAGAAAGGTTTCAGAAGAGAAGGGTGGTTGATTTTCAAGTGGTTGTGAAATTTTGTCCCAATAGCAGAAAATCAAGATACTCCCAATTCATTAGTTCTGATAGAAACTCTTTTGGTTTGGGGTCGAAATGGTCTTCTATGCTCTCTAGGAGGACTGAGAAGGTCTTTTCAAAAAGGGGCACAAGAAGTAGTGAAATTGAGGTAACTTGCACAATGCATCTGCATTTGGTTTTTCTGTTCTAAATTTCTAACTTAGCTAGTGATTGATGATTTGTTTTCCTTTGTATATGAAGACGAAACAGGTGATTAATGTTATACTTGAAGAAATATCAAGTCTCGTTAGAGAGTGGAGTCAGTTACACTTCTTGAAAGTAGCCGGTTTACTGGTATGCGCTCTCATGGTAATACCTTCAGCCAATGCTGTTGATGCTCTCAAAACTTGTTCCTGCTTACTTAAGGAATGCAGGTAATGCAATCAGTCAGCTTTTTAACAAGTCTGCGGTTCTTTTCTTTTTCTTTTCCTTAATTTGATCACTGGAACATTTGTTCATGTTAGGGTAGAACTTGCAAAGTGCATTGCAAACCCGTCATGTGCTGCCAATGTAGCTTGTCTGCAAACTTGTAATAATCGTCCTGATGAGACAGAATGCCAGGTTAGGTTTGTTTCATATGTATCTCTATCTTAATCAATTTCACAGTGCCAAACGCTATAGGATGGAAGATCTGATTTGTCATATATGTCTTTCTTGTTCCTTATTGCAGATTAAATGCGGAGACCTGTTTGAGAACAGTGTCGTGGATGAATTTAATGAATGTGCAGTGTCACGAAAGAAGTGTGTACCTATGAAATCCGACGTGGGAGAATTTCCTATCCCAGATCCTTCTGCTCTTGTTCAAAGCTTTGATATGGAAAAGTTTAATGGGAAATGGTTCATCACTAGTGGCTTGAATCCTACCTTTGATGCTTTTGATTGCCAAGTGCATGACTTCCATACAGAATCTGGCAGACTTGTAGGAAATTTGTCTTGGAGAATAAGAACCCCTGATGGTGGATTTTTCACTCGAACAGCTGTTCAGAAGTTTGTGCAAGATCCAAACCAGCCTGGCATACTATACAATCATGACAATGATTATCTTCACTATCAAGATGACTGGTAAATTCATGTCACATGTATACCTTATTTTTTTGTTCAATGTGCATTTCTCTCTCACCTCAAAACATTAACAGAGATATGAACATGACTTGTGCAGGTACATTCTATCTTCGAAGATAGAGAATAAACCGGAAGACTATATATTTGTATACTACCGTGGCAAGAATGATGCGTGGGACGGATACGGTGGTTCTGTGATATATACAAGGAGTTCAGTTTTGCCACAAAGCATTGTTCCTGAACTTGAAAAAGCAGCTGCGAGCGTGGGACGAGACTTCAGCAAGTTCATCAAAACTGATAATACTTGCGGGCCTGAACCTCCACTTGTAGAGAGGTTGGAGAAGAAACTTGAGGAAGGGGAGAGGACCATTATAGAGGAGGTTAAACAGATAGAAGGGGAGGTGCAGAAGGCTGAACAGACTGAGCTGTCATTGTTTCAAAGGTTAGTAGAAGGGTTTAATGAGATTAAACAAGATGAGGAGAACTTCTTGAGAGAGCTTTCCAAAGAAGAGATGGATATATTGAGCGAGCTCAAAATGGAAGCAACCGAAGTAGAAAAGCTTTTCGGACGAACACTTCCTCTTCGGAAGCTAAGGTAGTCCGACACTGAAAGATCATAGGTTTCTTGGTTACTTATACCATACTGTTATTCATATATATTTTTTGCAGAATGTAAGCTGATGCAACCAAAGCTATATTTGCTTTCACAATCAAATATAAAAGTCTTCTACTTTTGTTTCTGAGCATCAAAATTTACAAGAGTTTACTCTAGTCAACTGATCCCACAGTTTGACGACTATATACATAAAACTCATGAAGGTAAGAGTAGTGGGTAAGCTATAATAACAGAAATTTCCTTGCCAATTTACTAGTGGTCCATAGCCGTCTCAGTAATCTGGCTCAGGACCAAGGGTTAATGCCTCTCATGATTTTTGTTAGTTTTCTTTGTTTCTCTAAGTTTTAATGTTACATTGACATTGAAGAAAAGAGATGAAATCACACAAGAAGACCTGAAAGTTGAGTATAAGAAATGTTGAAGAAAAAAAAAAACAGAGAGAAGAGAACCTCATCATAAAATTCTTGCCCCAAGGCTTGATTCGGCTCTTTAGACATGAATGCTTCTTCTTTGGTGTCTCTGAGGGACAAAAGCCTTAATGGCTCATCATACAAAATTAGAAATGGAATGCATGTATGTGCAAGGAAGGACAATCTAGTGACCACTCTTTCTAGGTGGAACATTCATTGATTCAGGTTGCCCTGCGACTGGTGGTGCGGTCCAAGAAATTGACAGATTTAGAGTTTCCATTTGTTGATTCTGCGCTCTTAATTCCTCCAATTGTGACAGTAGTCTCTTCTTGTTGTGGTACTCTACTGTTGCTATGAGAAATACCTGCTTCGTTGGATTCTTCACTGTTGCTTCTAGAAGTAGCACTTCCATATTTATCTTGGCTGAAACTAGTACCTTGATCACTGTTGCTCTTGCTTTTACTTCTTTGGTCACCTGAAGAAGCGGCATCGTCTCTTTCAAATGAATGCCATTCTTTGGAGTCGACACCACTTAGTTGACGCAAATTTTGGTCATAAACATCCTTATCTGAGTTGTCATTAGCATAATGGTGGCGGCTATTGTGTGCACTTCTGATACTATCACTGTTTGAAGCCTCCTCATTGCTCTCATCATCGTTGGAAAGACTGTCAGATTCAGAGTTACCATCCTGGGTTGTATAAGCTGGAACAGGAGCAGGAGTAGCCTCAGGAGGAAGCGGACTTGTTGAAAGAAAACTTAGAGTTGTTACAACATCACTCATGAAGGGCCGGACTGATGGCTCCTCTTGCAGGCACATTGCTGCTATCGCAACAGCCTGATTTAGTTCATTCTCCGGAAATTGCTTGTTAAGAGAATGATCGGCCATATCTGGATATTTTTTTGGGTCCCTGAATAAGGGTTGTGCCTGCTCCACGTACAAACCAGAACAAAGTCATTAAATTTGATATTCATATTCCTGTAAGGTCACACTATCACCTGTAATGAGAAGTTATTTTACCCAAGCAACTAGGTTTTGCTCATCATTTGCTCTTGTAGTGTCAATGGCTCTTCTTCCAGTAATTAGCTCCAGAAGAACAACTCCGAAGCTGTATACATCCGATTTCATTGTGACTTCACCAGTTCTCGAGTACTCTGGAGCACAGAAACCATAGGTGCCCATCAGCCTTGATGGTCCATGCATCCTATCTCCGGCATTGCCAAGCTTCGCAAGTCCAACATCCGAGATCTTTGGATTGAATTCTTCATCTAACAAGATATTTGAAGATTTGAAGTCCCTATATATAACGGGTGGATTGGCCTTCTCATGCAAGTACTCCAATCCCAGAGCAGCACCATAAGCTATTTTAATCCTCGTGTACCAATCTAAAGTCATTTTACCTGCTTGATTATCTGCGCATAACTATTGAGGTCAAATACATACTCATCATGATAGAAATGGAACTAATGAAATAGTCCTAAATCAAGAAAAAGTAGCAGAAAAGAGGATGCTATGTACCAAGAACTCGGTCTTCTAGAGTGCCGCCTGATATGAATTCGTGCACCAAAAGCCTTTGATCTCCATCGGCACAATATCCAATAAGATTAACTAAGTTTGGATGGTGTAGGAGGCTCAGTGTCAAAACCTCTCCCAGAAATTCCTTGGTTCCATGTATTCCATTTCTGTCGAGTTGCTTCACAGCCACCACCTACAAACAAGATAGGAAAACAAACCTTATAAGTACATCAACAAGTCTTCCTGAAAAAAAGAAACCAACATGAAAGAACAACTTGCATTGTGTACACTCATAGATTGAAAACAAAGTAAGAGTCTTTCTAACCTGCCCACTCGACTGAAGAGTTCCCTTATAAACTCTTCCAAATCCACCTTCTCCCAGAAGGCACTCCTGACGGAAGTTCTTTGTTGCTGTTGCTAGCTCACGGAAAGTGAAACTCTTTGCATTGATTTGTGATATGTCAACTTCCACATGCGAGTCTGACCGCTGTTTTGTGTGTGTTGAGTGTGAGTGTGTTGAGTGTGTTGAGTGTGTCACATAATGCGTCTCAGCAGGTCTTTGTTTTTTCATTTCTGCAGACAAAGACAGTAATTTGTAAGGAGCATGCAGGAAGACTAGTATAACATAAAGGGAAGAAGTCCTTCTACCAGCATTATGAATCACAGACAAGGAGAGGGATTAACATTATTTATCAAATTCTTTTCTGTCTTGCATTATGAATCACATATATTTATCAAAGAAGATTTATGTCTACAACCATGCCTTTGATATGTTAAACATTATTGTTTTCTTCCCATAGCTTTCTATACAAGAAAAGACCACAAGGCTAAAGGTCGAAATTGATAATCTCATTGGCTTTTGAATCTAAATTTTATTCCTCGAAAACATATATGATGCCATTTCACATTGTAGTTGAGACAAATTTGATTTAGGGTTTACACACGAGATTATTACTTTTTGGGGTAACTTACCAATGAGATTATGATATCATCAGAAGTAACCAATACTTCAAGAGAGAAAAAACTTACCCTGTTCAACAGGGGGTGCAGAGGCGTGATCTACCCTCCTGTGACTTGATCTCTTACTTCTCTGTGAGCCAAAACACGGAAAACAACTCATCTTGTCCACTCTAACAAGTTGATGCTTTTCAAAACAAAACAAGCATTAACAATAATGCAAGAAAGTTTTCCTTCCAGTTTGACAAGAAATGAGAGGAGGAGGAGGAGGAGGTGGAGGAGTGGGATCAGGGTCCTCCAAGGAAAATGAAGAAGGAGGACCCCGGAGGTGGGGCGATGGCAGCTAATTGCAGTTTGAAGCTACGGGGGAAAAAAACCTGAATCATTAACAAACAAAGGAGAAGAGAACGAATGGGATTGCTAAGTTTTGGAAGGTACAAAATGTGAGACTTTTCCTTAGACTTCTCGTCAGAAAAAGGTGGGAGATGTGAGGGGGATGATTTGCCTAATGAAAATAAAGAGAGCAAATTGTGGGAACGTAATTGAATTTCAGTTAGCAATACAGGCTATACATGGAGGGTGTCCAACCAATCGAGGATGAATCATCTTTGACACCAGTTATTTAGGGATATTGTTTTGTCTTAACACATAACCAGCTCTAAATTGTTCACTATGTTGGTGTATTCTAACAAAATCTACTCTTCACACCTCACAATGCTTATAGAAGACAACCTCTATATTCTAGCTGCCTCAAGTGTCTCAATTGACTTGATTTATAAGCAATAGAAAACAATTAATACAGATGACTTATTGAGTTATAAACATTGTAAAACTAGTAAAGAAAATAAATAAATAAAAATCTCAGCTGATTTCACTGAACAGCCTCAGCTGCCATTTGAAGGACAGTTGTGAACTTCAACCCAGAAGTTCACAACCCTCTCTCATTCACTTCCAAAGAATCATCCTCAGAGATGTTACATATGTACCTAGTTTCAAAAGATTCAAACTTCATCACCACTGTTTTTATTTGTCTTAGGCAATCAGACAGAGAAAGGCAACTCTTAACGTAAATTGACATATATGAATCACCTAGTCTGCAGGCCTAAAATTAAGGAAATGCCTACGACACAGTAACTATATCTTCCTGAAATACAGTGATTTGGTACCAATTATTTTATATCCAAATACAACACATGTTGTTGAGATATCATCTCATATCAGAAATAGATATCAATCTCATATCAGAAATACATGACTTTATCGGTGAGTTAATAAAAGTTTAAACTATGTGAACTTGAGACTAGTTTATCACATATACGTGACTACTATTGATTGATTTTAAGGAAGGAGGAAGAAATGAAGGCAAAACTTTGATATGGTACATACTTATATCGAAGCATGAATGATGGATTACATAATTGAGTACATGCAACATGGATTTACTCCCTTCTTTAATTCGAGATCATACGGTTTCCTCCAGGTTTTTAGACCCACAAGGCCACAATATATATGTGTGTGTATAATAAAATCCAGACGGCTCTCTGTCATTTTTTGATGGAATACTATTTAATTTCTTGGATCATGGCCGTCTAACCACTTGGAAGAGGACAGGTAGTAAAAATAAGAAATTATCATGGACTTCACCAGCTCATGATTACAACGATTTCCTTAAGGTCTAAGTTTAATACCAGTCTCCTCTCAAAATAGTCACTATAATTCAACCCACCCACCTCTAAGGCTGATCTCTCGATCTCCTATAACTCTACAAGTTGGTCCAAAACAAAACCAGTTCATCAATCATCACCAAACACAGTGAAGGAGGAGAAGGATAAAGAGCAGGATGATGGATCTGCAGGAGTTGCCGGAGGGTTGCATAGCCCATATCATATCGTTGACGACTCCTCGAGATGCTTGCCGGCTTTCATTGCTTTCTAAGCTTTTCGGGTCAGCTGCCGATTCCGACGCCGTTTGGGATAAGTTCCTTCCGCCTGAGACACGCACCTTGTCCCCAGAGGAGCTTGGAGTATTTGCCGCCAGAACCAAAAAGGAGGTTTTCCTCGCTCTCTGCCCTGTCCTCTTCAGGGAGGGTAAACTGGTAAATTCCTCACCTCCCTTTTGTATTAGTCATGATCATTTCTTAGTGTGATCGAATTAAGGGGATTATGAAATTTTGATACTTGAGGAATATGAACATGTTTTTATAATTCAGTGATTTTGATGCTGTTAATGATATTGACCAAAATATATAATGATCGATTTCATCTCAATGTTCTTTTGTTTATTAATTGCTGCCATGCAGAGCTTTTCACTAGACAAATGGAGTGGGAAAAAATGTTACATGATTTCTGCAAGAGAGCTTGGTGTTATCTGGGGCAACACTCCCATATATTGGGGATGGATTTCTCATCCCGAATCCAGGTCTGTAATTTTTGTTTTGAATGTTTTTATGTATGCATTAAGATGGATATATATACATGTTGGTTGTTATTTGGTTATAGACTTAGGGATTAGACTAGATAGTCTTATGGGTTATATAATGTGTATGCGTATGTAACTATTGACAGGTTTGCAGAGGTGGCTGAGCTTCGTGATGTTTGCTGGCTTGAAATCCATGGGAAACTTGAGACACGTCTGCTGTCCCCATCGACACTGTACAAAGGTTACCTTGTGTTCAAGTTTACTGCACAAGCTTCTGGATTTGTACACCTACCGGCGGAGGTCAGTATGGGTCTGGAGGGAGGAGAAATTAGTAGCCGGACTGAGTTTCTTCACAGCGGAGTGAGGAACCACGACGATGATCGGTACCCGAAGGTGAGGTCCGACGGGTGGTTGGAGATCGAGATGGGTGAGTTTTTTTGTCAAGGGGAATCAGAAGATGGGATGTTGAAAATGCATTGTTTGGCAAATGGGGCTGGTCATTGGAAGAGAGGTCTTATTGTTCAAGGCATTGAGGTCCGCCCCAAGAGGAGTACTAGTAGAATTTGATCGTCTCAAAGTTGATTCTCGTTTTGTTTCATGTTAGTTCCGTCTATAATCAAGAAATGTAACATGTTTTAACATAGCAATTTTCTGCAATATGTTAAAGGTTCAATGAATGGTGTGAATCGCTTATGCTATATTGTGAAAAACGGTACTTCAACTATAATTTGAGTCATTGGCCAATTTGTTAAATTCATATCTCATTTTTTCTGTCATACTTGAATTCTAGACCTGGAAAAGAAGTTTAAAATTGAAACACCAGATGAACCTAGGAAAAATTTAGTACATTGTATACAACTTGAAGAGTTCATATGTGATATGATAATGTGGATGATGTAGTTTTGTCAAACCGTAACAAATTCGGATCCGGATTCTCTGTTTGGATTTAAGGAATTTGCTTGGATGTCTTATAACTATTAGATGAAGTAAGGACGACATGGTGGTCTTTGATTGTACTTAATTCAATGATTAGAAGTCATCCAAACAAATCCGAATAACATAGATCCAAGTAAGAAGTCAAATTCAACAAATTCAAGTCTAACAAAGTAACAAGCAGTGTCGCATGAATGCGTGTCCCTAGCTACGATAACTTTGTATCATGAATCTTTCAAGTCGGTATGGAAAAAAATTGGTGATGACCGATAATCTTATAATATCCTACACCACGTACCCGAAACCCTCACAACCAAGAGTCCAAGACTTGATCTCTGCCATGGCCAAACCTCCACCGGCCGGCGAGTCCCAAGGCTCGCTCGGTGCTCCCCTGCGGCTTGATTAACACGCTGCATTTCGATCTCGCTATCTCCTCCACTCCCCGGTGGTCGATCAACTCCGCAATCTTTGGTGTTTTCTTGTATATATGAATGAGTTCAGAAAACTCAACAAACTTAGGGTTCGTGGAATTTGGCTGTTAAATGATGCTCAGTGCTCACTCTCAGATTCTGTCATTAGTTTCAATTAGTTCTGAGACCTTAACTAGCTTGTTGACACGACCCGCCCCGAATTTACCCTAAACCCGGGTAAATCGTGCGGGGACCACCTCCAAGGAAAGATTACCGCAAAATTTGTACAACCTCCCTTGAAAATGGACAACCTTTCCATAAATTCCTCATAAAAATCTCTACCTAAAACAGTTTTTCCAGCGGCGGCTCCGCCGGCAGCGGCGGCCGGCGACCAGCTCCGGCGACGTCCAAATTCTACCAAATTTTAACAGCAGCTTCCTCTCATCATTCCAAACAACTTTCATAACTATCACTAAGTCCAATTTCAAGCCTAACTAGGTCAATCGAACGCAAACACACAATAAGCCCTAGAATTTCAACTTCGAATTTCTCTTTACCGAGCTCAAGAGGGATCGAGCCTTTTGGAGGGGTTGTTGCACGGGAGGAGAGCTTCAAAACCGTACCAAGCTTGCCCGGATTGGTGGCCGGAGGAGGGAGTTCCGGCGACGGAAAGCCTATGGCAGCCGCGCCTTTCGGGCGGCGTTTCTCTTCACGGCGGCGCTAGGGAGGCTGTGACCGGTCTAGAATGGTAGCTGGGTTGGAGACCGATCGATTGGGACCGGTGCGGCGGTCTGGGGCGGCCGGACGGCGGAGAAGAAAATCCGGCAGGGGGGAGGAAAGGAGAATCAGGAGAGAAAGAGAGAGAGAGAGGAAGGGAAGAGAGAGAAAATCGGTTGGGCTTGGCCCAACTGGTTCCAACCCATATAAACCCAATCCAAAAATTTAACACCCCCAAAAAATAATACCCTAATAAAAATTACCTTTTACTAGCTAAATTTACCATTTTTACCGTCGTTACATTTTTCTCCTACGAATAACTCTCCGAAATAATCGTCCCTCAAAACCCTTCTAGGGACCAATTAAACTATATGTCAATATCGGAGACGGTAAAATTCTTATTATAATCAAGCTAGTAAATAAGATAAAATCTTACGGGTCAGGATGTGACAATTCTCCCCTCCTTATAAAAATTTCGTCCTCGAAATTTACATACCTGTCATTCGAAGAGGTAGGGATACTGCTGCATCATTTGCTCCTCTAATTCCCAAGTAGCTTCTTCTACTTGATGACTTCTCCGAAGCACCTTGACAAGTGAGATTGTCTTGTTCCTGAGCACTTGCTCCTTTCGGTCGAGAATCTGAACCGTTTCCTCTTCATAGGACAAATCTCTCGTCAAACTGATCGGTTGCTCTTGCAGCACATGAGAAGGATCGGCAATATACTTGCGAAGCATGGATACATGAAACACATTATGTATCCTGGCTAATTCTGAAGGCAAAACTAACCGATAAGCAAGTGAGCCAACTCGCTCTATAATCTCATAAGGGCCGATATACCTCGGACTAAGCTTCCCACGTTACCGAAACGTACTACCCCTTTCCAAGGAGATAGTTTCAAGAATACCCAATCACCCACTTGAAACTCAAGATCTTTCCTACGGACATCTGCATAACTCTTCTGCCTACTTTGAGTCTATCTCTAACCACTTTAATCTTCTCATTTGTCTCATGGATTAACTCTGGGCCACAAAGCTCTTTTTCCCCCACTTCATTCCAACATAAAGGCGTACGACACTGTTCTCATAAAGCGCCTCAAAGGGAGCCATACCAATGCTAGAATGATAGCTATTATTATAAGCAAACTCCATCAAGGATAGATTCTTATCCCAACTCCCTCTGAACTGCAAGGCACAAGCTCTCAACATATCCTCCAAAGTCTGAATAGTCCTCTCGGACTGCCCATCAGTCTGAGGATGAAAAGCAGTGCTGAAATATAATCGGGTACCTAAAGCTGCTTGAAGAGCTCTCCAGAATTTAGAAGCAAATCTAGGATCCCGATCTGACACTATTGATTCAGGCACACCATGAAGCCTCACAATTTCATTCACATAAAGTTCCGCCAATTTATCCAATTTATACTTCTTTCCCACTGGCAAGAAATGTGCAGACTTGGTGAGTCTATCCACAATCACCCAAACACCGTCATGCCCTTCACGGGTACGAGGTAAATTGAAAACAAAATCCATGGTGATGTGGTCCCACTTCCACACTGGAATAGGCAACGGCTCAAGCAATCCAGAAGGCTTCTGCCTTTCAGCTTTTACTTGCTGGCAAATCAGACATCTACTTACATAAGCTGCAATTTCCCTCTTCATGTTTGGCCACCAGTAATAATCCTTTAAAATCCGATACATTTTTGTGCTACCCGGATGAGCTGCATAAGCGGAACTATGAGCTTCCTCTAATATCTCACTCTTCAACTCTTCATTTCTTTTTGGAACACAAAGCCGATTCTTAAACAATAAAGTCCCATCCCTTCTAACTGAAAAATGATCGGCTGCGGCTCCGCTCAAAGCTCTTTCTATCAATCGAACTATGGAAAGATCATTATTCTGTGCTTCCCGTACTCTATCAACCAAAACTGGCCTCACATGAAAACTAGCTACCAAGGCACCAACCTCATCTACTGCCAAATCCACTCCTGTAGCTCGCAACTCACTAAGAAGTGGAACACGAACTGTCCTCAAGTGAGATAAGGATATGGAGGGATTTCGACTAAGAGCATCAGCTACCACATTAGCTTTTCCAGGATGATACTCGATAGTGCAATCATAATCACTAATCAACTCCATCCACCTTCTCTGTCTCAAGTTTAGCTCTCTTTGAGTGAACACATACCGAAGACTCTTGTGATCGGTAAAAATCTGACACTTGTCTCCATAAAGATAATGTCTCCACAACTTGAGAGCAAAAACTACCGCTGCAAGCTCCAAATCATGAGTAGGATAATTCCCCTCGTGCGGCTTTAATTGCCTGGAAGCATAGGCAATAACTCGCTCATGCTGCATCAATACCCCACCTAGACCACGTCCAGAAGCATCACAAAATACCACATACTCCCCACTATCATCCGGAAGTGCCAAAACAGGAGCACTAATCAAACGATTCTTCAATTCTTGAAAACTTTGCTCACACTCATCTGACCATTCAAATTTAACATTCTTCTTGGTCAACCTTGTAAGAGGAGCAGCAATCCTTGAAAAATCTTGCACAAAGCGCCGATAATAACCTGCTAATCCCAAGAAACTACGGATCTCCGTCACAGTGGTAGGTCTTCTCCAATTTGACACCGCTTCCACCTTTTGGGATCTACACTAACTCCTTCAGCCGAAACCACATGGCCCAAGAATCTCACTTTATCTAGCCAAAACTCACACTTGCTTAACTTAGCATATAACTGGGAATTCCTCAAAGTCCGCAATATTATTCTTAGATGTTTGGCATGCTCCTTCTCACTTTTTGAGTAAACCAAAATATCATCTATGAATACGATCACAAAACGATCAAGATATGGACTAAACACCCTATTCATGAGATCCATAAAAGCAGCAGGTGCGTTAGTAAGTCCAAATGGCATCACCATAAATTCATAATGACCATAACGTGATCGAAAGGCGGTCTTGACTATGTCATTCTCCTTAATCCGTAATTGATGATACCCAGATCTCAAGTCAATCTTGGAGAAAACAGAAGCACCCCTCAACTGATCAAATAAATCATCGATCCGAGGCAACGGATATTTATTCTTCACTGTGATCTGATTCAACTTCCTATAATCAATGCATAGTCTCATAGTGCCATCTTTCTTCTTAACAAACAATACCGGAGCACCCCAAGGAGACATGCTAGGCCGAACAAAACCCTTGTCTACCAACTCTTGCAATTGAGTCTTCAACTCTTTCAACTCTGCTGGAGCCATTCTGTAAGGTGCCTGAGAGATAGACATAGTTCCGGGAAGTAATTCTATAGAGAAGTCTATCTCCCTTGCAGGAGGTAAACCAGGCAACTCCTCAGGAAAAACATCCGGAACTCTCTACTATAGGAATATCTTCTACTCCCAAAACTCCCATACTTGTATCCACCACATGAGCTAAATAGCCTGACAGCCTTTATTTAATAATTTCCTTGCAGCAACAGCGGAAATAAGGCAACTCGAAATAACATCTCTTTCCCTTGAAAAGCAACCTCGAATCCACTTGGACTTCGAAGCACCACTTCTTTCTGAAACAATCTATCAAAGCTCTATATGCTTCCAAAAAGTCCATCCCCAAGATCACATCAAACTCCACTATTTCTAAAGGAATTAAATCAGCCTTGAAATTAAATCCCTCAACTAAACTTCACATCCACTAAATACCCAATTAATTCTCATCACCTCACCAGAGGGTAGAGACACATGCCACTCGCCTGGAAGAGACGATGATGGCACATTGGCATGAAGAGCAAATCTACTAGACATGAATGAATGCGTGGCTCCAGGATCAATTAAAGTACATGCAGGCTGACCAAAAATTAATAACGTACCAATGATGACATCTGGAGAAGTACGTCCTTCTTGCTGGGTCATAGCATGCAATCTAGCGCGAGTCATGGGACGTCCACGCTGACCACTGCTCCGCTGAGAGCCACCTCTGATCGTAGCACTGCCCTGGGCACTACTACTAGAACCTCTAGCTGAAGGTTGACCAACTGACTGAGTAGGGGTAGGGGTGGTCCTCTGAGCCAACAATGGGCAATCTCTCCTGAAGTGATCCAGACTACCACACTCATAGCACCTAGAAAACTGCTGCTGCCCATAAGAATAAGGCTGGCTACTGGATGATCCACCTTGGAAACTGCCACTAGTACCATACCGTCTAGACTGTTGTCTACCCAAATAACTCCGAGAAAGCGTCCTGAAACGTCCTCTATTTCTGTTCCGAGCACCAGAGGTCGATCCTCCACTACTACCACTACCAGCAGAAGACCCAGAAGCGGACGATGAAGCAGCCTTCTTGGATGGACCCTGACTAGGGCCACCATAATCACGAGGTTGAACACCATATGTCCCCCTGGACTCAATGGCCATGGCTGCACCAACTGCATCCATAAAAGTCGGGTAAATTACCCCCGTCATCTTGTCGGCGTACACTCCACCAAGTGCTCCAATAAACATCTCAATCCTGGTCTTCTCATCAGGAACCAGATATGACACATGGTAGCTCAGGGAAGTGAATCTTTCTTGGAACTCTATGATCCCCTCATTATCCCTCTTCGTCATATGCAGGAAATCCGACTGAATTCTACTACGGTGGGCATGATTGAAATACTGCCCCAAGAAAAGAGTCTTAAACTGCTCCCACGACATACTCATAGCATCCTCAACATTCCTGCTAGCAAGCGACCACCAGTGATGTGCTGAATCGTCCAGAAAAGTCACTGCTATCTTCACATTTCTTTCTTCTGGTAACTCAGTGATCGTAAAAGTATTTTTCATCTTGTCCACCCAATTATGAGCATCAAGGGGTCCCTTGGCACCCTTGAACTCTCTGGCTCCAGCCTCATAAACTTCTCTCCTTTTCACCGCATGAGGTTGTGGAGCTCGTTCCATGACATCCCTCAGCAAATTTCCAATATCATCAACCAATCCCCTGACCTCATGGCCTTCATTGGCATTGGTCGAAGTAGCCACACGGGATTGCCGTGGGCGCCTAGGAGGCATAGTACCTGAGGAAGAAATATTTAGGAGTCCATAAACAAAACTAACTCAACTATCACACATACCCAATAACACATAGCACCAAAAGTATAAAATGCCAATGAATCCACCGCGGACGGATCATCACTCTATAGACACTATGTGGTACTTAGACAAATATGATAGTGACAAGGAAGCAGGAAAAGGAAACCTAAAGCTCTGATACCAACTGACACGACCCGCCCCGAATTTTACCCTAAACCCGGAGTAAATCGTGCGGGGACCACCTCCAAGGAAAGATTTACCGCAAAATTCGGTACAACCTCCCTTGAAAATGGACAACCCTTCCATTAAATTTCTCATAAAAATCTCCACCTAAAACAGTTTTTCCAGCGGCGGCCGGCGACCAGCTCCGGCGACGTCCAAATTCTACCAAATTTTAACAGCAGCTTCCTCTCATCATTCCAAACAACTTTCATAACTATCACTAAGTCCAATTTCAAGCCTAACTAGGTCAATCGAACGCAAACACACATAAGCCCTAGAATTTCAACTTCGAATTTCTCCTTACCGAGCTCAAGAGGGATCGAGCCTTTTGGAGGGGTTGTTGCACGGGAGGAGAGCTTCAAACCGTACCAAGCTTGCCCGGATTGGTGGCCGGAGGAGGGAGTTCCGGCGACGGAAAGCCTATGGCAGCCGCGCCTTTCGGGCGGCGTTTCTCCTTCACGGCGGCGCTAGGGAGGCTGTGACCGGTCTAGAATGGTAGCTGGGTTGGAGACCGATCGATTGGGACCGGTGCGGCGGTCTGGGGCGGCCGGACGGCGGAGAAGAAAATCCGGCAGGGGGGAGGAATCAGGAGAGAAAGAGAGAGAGGAGAGAGAATCGGGAGGGAAGAGAGAGAAAATCGGTTGGGCTTGGCCCAACTGGTTCCAACCCAATATAACCCAATCCAAAAATTTAACACCCCCAAAAAATAATACCCTAATAAAAATTACCTTTTACTAGCTAAATTTACCATTTTTACCGTCGTTACATTTTTCTCCTACGAATAACTCTCCGAAATAATCGTCCCTCAAAACCCTTCTAGGGACTAATTAAACTATATGTCAATGTCGGAGACGGTAAAATTCTTATTATAATCAAGCTAGTAAATAAGATAAAATCTTACGGGTCAGGATGTGACATTGTTGTCCTAGTTAATTACCTGATCTAGCTCTCTCGGATCTTGCTTAATTAGTACTAATTGTTGTAATGTGGGTGTAACCGATCAATATATATATATATATATAATATATATATATATATATATATATATATATATATACAGACCTGATCAGGTGCGGACGTTCACACCAATGGTTTTGGTGCGGATTTCCATTTTTGCACCACTTTTCGATCGAATTTCCTCATCTTCACCGGCTAGTATCTAGATAATATTGTGTAGATCATCTCTATAAAATTTCAGCCAATTTGGTGATCGTTAAGGCCCTCAAAATCGAAAAAAAAATAGAAATGATAAACCGGACAAAATTCAGTCCGTCCATTTATTTTTCGATTTTGAGGGCCTTAATGATCACTAAATTGGCTGAAATTTTGCAGAGATGATCTATACAATATTATCTAGATACTAGACGGTGGAGATAAAGAAATTCGATCGAAAATAATGTAAAAATAAAAATCTGCACCAAAACTTTGGTGCGGACGTCCGCACATGATCAGCTTTGTGTGTGTGTGTGTGTATATATATATATGTATATATGTTCTAGTCATGTTGAGTATGCTATATAATATTAAAGCTTCCTATAAATTTTGATTGGTTATTCTAATCTCGATTAACTATCTTGTCGATTACAAAGTTATTAACTATAGAACTATCCTATTAATCAATGAATGATGAGTTAATCAACTGATTAAACATTTCAACAATATCTCTTGGGAGGTGTTTTGACCCTTAATCAATAAAAGTCAAGTTTTGGTCAATATCTGAGTGGGTCTCGAATTTGATATAAGTTTTAAGCAAGGGCGTTGAAAGCATTGCATTATTTGGTGATATAACTTTTGGTGCCTATGGTTGAGTTTTGAAATGATATGTGAGATTAAACTACAAACTCAAAATGAGAGAAATGAAAGGACTAAGAAGAAATATTGAAGTTGTTTCAGTATTGCCTCAGTCAAAGGGTCACATGCAAAAGAAGGTCGTTTCGTTTGTGTAGTAGCCCCAACTTCCCTCCCATTCTCGCCACCCACACTGTATTGCCTCAGTAGGGTTTTAGGGAGAGAGAAACCCCGCCCCCGCCCCTCCAAAAACCCATCTATCTGTTCGCCGTCGATCGAATCACGAGCTCGTATCAGCCATTTCCGCCGGATCCGGTTCTTTTTGTTCATCTTTCTTTTTGAAGTGGGATTTCATAACCAAAGCTTGATTAATGGCAGGAAACGGGAGAAACCTTCTTCAATCTGAGCAATGAAGAAATGACCCATGGCAAAGCATATTTATCTATCTATCTTTTTGATTTTTCAGGATGGATCTAGATACGAATCCGAATGATTTCTCCATCAAAGGCCTGGGCATTCACATGAATGGAAAGGTCTGTGTGTGCTTGAGATTTTTTATTTGGCTTTGAATTTGAAATAGTTTTTTTTTTCAATCTTTCTCTCTCTCTCTCTCGTGTTGGGATTGGGTCCTTCTGGCCTAATGTGGTGGTGTTGTTTTCTTGCTGTTGTTTAATACTGGTTGCACTTTCCCATTCCGTAATGTCTCCAAAGTGGAAATTGGAAACAATCTACTACTATGTTAGAACAAATCAGGAAATACACATAGTTGTTGCATAGATACATAGTTAATCCATACTGGTAGCTTCTGAATACAGTGTAGCAAGAAGAAAATACACATAGTTGCATGGGAACAAATTTGCTGTCTAGAGCTCTGCTTTTTAAACTGCGAACAATTATCATATACACTGTTTTATGTCAATGTAGCTTTGGGATCATCTTATGATACGTGACCATAATTTGATAAATTGCTGATAGGGAGGAGATGAAGCTATTGTTCAGCTGCTCCTGAAGACAAACACAGACGTTAATGATGCTGATGCAAATGGCGATACTGCTCTTCATTGGACCCTTAAATTGTCTAGATTTTTCCTCAACATATCAGCTCTCTCTCTCTCTCTCTCTCTCTCTCTCTCGGACACACGTGCGCACACACACCGATGCATATGGTTTAATCAACTTACTAACTCTATTCTTTCAATCCCAGAATTCTGTGGCTTCTTCTTGAGCATGGCGCTCTTGTACACCAACGAAATAAGTTGGGGTTGACAGCATTTGATATTGCTGCTCGTAATGGTAATTCAGAGGCCCTTGAGGTACAATATGTTATCTCTTCTACTTCTCCAATTTTCTTAATGAGTCAACATTCTTGGCAACCTGATAAACAAGAGCACAAATTATTTTTTCTTGAATCTTTGTAGCGCTGACTTTGAGCCATCGACAGGTTCTTCTGTTGGGAGACCTGGATGGGAAGCACTATATTACAGGAATGAAAGAAACCTCAGTAAGTTCAGTATTAAAATATGTGGAATAAATGTATCAGGCAACTGTACCCATCTTTCTTTATATTTGATTCAAGTTCCCTAACCACTGTGCAGATAGCTCAAGCAACAAGACGGAGGTTTATAGGTACTTTGACTCTCATCGAAAATGTGTCAGAGGAGCTAAGTGCTTTTATGCAAATTGTGTGGAGGAGTCTCAGAAAGTAAAAGAGGGAGCAGACTAGAGCCATTCCTTTGCCGCTAAACTACTCAAATGCAAAGTCTTCGTTGGAGGACTTCCTCCTTCAGTGGACTCTGGTAATGCACCTATGAACTTTTATCAAATCAATATAAGTTGTATTAGTTAAGATGATCTAGCAGGATCAACCATCTAAGTAACAGACATACAAGCTTATTTTTTCTGACAAACATAATTCTATGTTTACCATGTTTCATTCATTAGGTGGGCTAAATAAAAAAAAGAATTAGAGGGTTCATTAAATTATCTTCTTTTGAAGATACCTTTTCGCACGAGCCCAGCCAATAGGATGAAATTAAAAGAGTTCCACATCATGAACTATGTACCGCGCACATCACTTAGAAGGGCTCTAGAAAGTAACATAGGAAGAAATAAAGAAATAGAATATGAAAAATATAAGGAAATGAAAGAGGGTCATATTCTATTTGTACTGTATCTGAGATCAATCTTAGCTATTACCGCCCTTCACCCCCCTAGACTTAGACTCTATTTTTTGGTCTTTCAACTAAACAATTGTAATTTACCCTTTCGACTATTGTGACGCAGATGATCTGGGAAAGTTCTGTGAAAAGTTTGGATCAGCAGAAGATGCTATTGTGATTGTGACTCAAATTAAAAACAAGATACAATCTCGAGGCTTTGGTTTTGTCACATTTAGACAGGAGACATCTACTTCAGAAGCTATGAAAGCACACTATGTCACCATGAGAGAGAAGACAGTGAAATAAGAAGTGTGGTTTCAAAATTGGCTTAGGAGCAGAGTTTGAGAAAATGTCACCTCAACAAGAATTCGTCAGGGAAGGTGATAGCCCTGAACAAGGTTCTTGGGATGATAGATTAGTACTTGGACAACCAACAGCGTGCTCCATTGAACCTCAAGTAACCAAGAGCTCTGATGACTCGAGCACTCCTACATGGCTAAAGGTTTTCAAAAAGTGGTTTCTTGCAAGGTCTGACAAAGAATCAAAACTATGCTCTCTCCTCTCTGAAAACTAATTTCCTGGCTAAGTTTGGGATCATTTGTTTGTGGGTCATTCCATGCTCAGTAACTTTCTGAAACGTTTCTCCAAAATATGCACCCTTGAGAAGCTCCCCATATGCAAACGTGGAACGCAGATGGTTCTCCGGTTGAAGTTCTCTAGTCCCCATCGCCAACTCATCCATACACTTACAACACCTCAAACCATTTATATGTCTGCATTGATCGGGAACGTTGGTGATTGTCTTCTAAACCTCTCAAGTGGCGATGCTGGTGACTTAAAATGTCTTCAGAACTATTCGAAATGTTTCCAGGACGTTTCAGTTGATAATATTGTTAATTCAAAGTGTCTTCATGACATTTCACAGCTTAAAGGGACCACTAATATCGCGTGGGTCTTAGAAGATCGTGTTCTCGCTGGTTGTGATTCAAGAAGCACCATTCATCGCGAATTAATTATGTTTCATACTTTCATTATTATTATTTTTTTTAATTTGAGTTTAGGTTTTCTTTATTTCTCCACTCTCCTAACTTCTTTATGATATTTTTTTTTTAGGGATTGATTCAAGGGTGAAATTCACACTCGTCACCCAGCATGTCCTGGCAACCATGTGTGGTTCTACAAAAGCAGTAAAACAAGTCTTGAGGCATATGTCACATTCGTCCAGGAAGAAGAAGGCAGTCAGAGAGGGAGCACATAATCAACATGTAAAAAGAGTTGCTTGGACCGGGCGTTTGATGGGGAGAGAAGTTGACGCCAAAAACTTGGTATTCTTAATCTCCGGTGTACAATCCAAGGTATTATTATATATATTTTTTTAGTTAAGAAACAACATTTAAGTCATTAATAACTTTGGTATCTCATATTTTTAAAATATCATAAATGTGTCTCAAGTTCGTACCCGAGCTAACATAAGTACCTGAAAAGTTAGCTCCGTTAGGGAGGCCATCAAAGATTCTCTTATGGAACTGAGTTAAAAGATTTGGATATCGAATTCCAGTCAGAGCCTTGGGTTTTTGAAATCGACTTAGTTAAGGATTGAGAGTTGAAGAGAAAGAAATTTGAAGCATAAGAGCTTGAGAGTTGAATTTGAAGATGAGAAACTGAGAAAATTGGGAGGAGGAAGAACAAGACACCAAGGAAAGAACTAAAATACCCTTTCAAATATGTCTAACTGACAGCCTCCCTAACAGAGCTAACTTTTCAGGTACTTATGTTAGGCTCGGGTACGAACTTGAGACACCATTATGATATTTTAAAAATATGAGATATCAAAGTTATTAATGACTCAAATGTTGTTTCTTAACTAACAAGTTTCATAAAAAAAAATATAATAATACCTTGGATTGTACACCAGAGATTAAGAATACCGAGTTTTTGGTGTCAACTTCTCTCCCCATCAAACGCCCGGTCCAAGCAACTCTCTTTACATGCTGAAGATGTGTTCCCTCTCTAACCGCCTTCTTCTTCCTGGTCGAATGTGACATATGCCTCGAGACTTGTTTTACTGCTTTTGTAGAACCACACCTGGTTGCCAGGACATGCTGGGTGACGAGTGTGAATTTCACCCTTGAATCAGTCCTTGAAAAAAAATCATAAAGAAGTTAGGATAATGGAGAAATAAAGAAAACCTAAACATAATTAATTCGCGATCAATGGTGCTTCTTGGAATCACAACCAGTGAGAACACGATCTTCTAAGACCCACGCGACATTAGTGGTCTTTTTAAGCTATGAAAGGTCATGAAGGGCACTTTGAATCAACAATATTATCAACTGAAACGTCCTGGAAACACTTCGAATAGTCTTGAAGACATTTTTAAGTCACTAATATTGCCACTTGAGAGGTTTAGAAGACGATCACCAACGTTCCCGATCAATGCAGACATATAAATGGTTTGAGGTGTTGTAAGTGTATGGATGAGTCAGTGATAGGCACTAGAGAACTCCGACCGGAGGACCATGTGCGTTCCACGTTTGCATATGGGGAGTCAAGGGTGCATATTTTGGAAAAACGTTTCAGAAAGTTATGAGTGACCCACAGACAATGATCCCAAACTTGGACAGGAAATCAGTTTTCAGAGAGGACAGAGCATTTTTGATTCTTTGTTAGACCTTGCAAGAAACCACTTTTTGAAAACCTTTAGCCATGAGTGCTCAAGTCATCAGAGCTATTGGTTACTTAAGGTTCAATGGAGTACACTGCTGGTTGTCCAAGTACTAATTTATCATCCCAAGAACCTTCTGACATTCTCCTCTTCTTGTTGAGGTGACATTTGCTCAAACGAGTACGCCGAATTCCAGTTGTCCGGCGAGATCGATCTTGTGTAAAGTTTTAGGTGGAGGTTGCTGCCCAGAACTTCAAATCAATCTCGCCGGGAAGGAAGTGGTCAGGCCTCTGGTGTCCGCTCGGGTGGAGGCATGCCGTCGTCAGAGAACGGAGCCCAGTGCGGACGTCCACACCAGAACGGGCATGTATATATATATATATATTTATATAGCTTAATATATTCAATAATGTCTTGAATCTTGATGCATACTGAAGTAGATGCATATTTATATCTTCTTTACTATGTAAGTAACATTTGACATGCGGTTACACTGCTTTAAGTTTATAATATCATGCATATGTTTATCAAGGGGGGACTCTTCTCTGGCATTTATAGGAAAGTTCAGCTAATGCCACTGATAATGTTACGAAAGTGAAGGTGAGGGAAGAATGCCCTGTTGAAGCTTTGAGGGTTCTCAATTATGGGGGTGTCCCTGCACACGCTGGCAGAAGCAGGTTTCTATTAATCTATTTATCATTCGTTTGTTTGATCATTAATTCAGTTCTATTATTGATTTATCGTGTACAACATGACATTTTTGAGAACCCTCATTGTCATAGATGCATACATATTATTATGTTTCACGTTCTTACACACTTGCTGTTTTAATCATTCACTTGTTTGGAAGTCATTTTTTTTATTTTATTGAATGTGGTTTTGTTAAGATAATTTCATGTAGTCATTCCTTTTCATTCAAGGGTTACAACATGCAAGGATTTTTGATGTTCTGGCTCTTCTTTGTATCAAAACGGTTTTACAGTTGACATTTGACCTTTCGAATTTTTAGATTTTTTTTTTCTTAACCATCAAATGGTATTAGTGAAAAAACTTGCGTATATTTTTTTTTTTTGAAAACGAAAAAACTTGTTTCTAAGAAAGAGTGAATGCTGATCACTGAATATAAGTTTTCAGTTTAACAATGAGACTAATAATGATGTTCAAATTTTGGATTTACTGATTAATGTCCTGCACCATTTACTTACTGGGCAGATGGTTCAATTGTCATCAGCTTTTAGATTATATACCAAATTTGTGAAATAGTTATTTGTTGTATTTGACAACATTGATCACAACTGTTAACATTTTGGAGAACTTAACTAAGGTTCCTAGACTTGACACACTCATCTTGCATATTTTCCGAATCTTCCCTTCGGAAACACGAGATGCCGCTCCGCGCTCATGGTGCGCATCCATATCTTCTTTTGTTCTAGCTAGGGTATAATAACAGCTGTTGGTTGCATTGGTTGGTTGCTGTGTTATAATTCATAGAGCTCTGATTAGACATTTAAACTTAATGGTTTACTATTTCATTAATGATTTCTAATCTAGTTCCCTGAGTTTAATTTTCCTGGTTGTAAACTAATTAGGATAAGAGCCTACATAAGCCACTATATATGTTGTATTCAATTCAGAAAACACAGAGATTTAATTAACGTTAATGGAACCACTAACAAGCTTCTCTGCTACTGCAGACGACCACGAGACAGAAAAGACAACTGATCCACTTACCAAGGACGTGGAGGAGAATTTGTTTATCTTGGATCTATTTGAAGAGTCTGCTGAAGACAGTTATTCAGATGAAGATTCAGATGAAGATACAAATGAAGATACAGATGAAGATACAGATGAAGATGTATACGATTTGCCTGAAGGAGATTTGTCTTATGATTGTAATTGGGGTGAAGAAGAAACTGATGATGAAGAAGAACCCCCTCGAAAGGAACCACCTGTTTGCAAGGTTTGTTTGAAGGACAAGGCACACTGGTCAGCGTTGTGTCCCTTGCTGGATTGTATCCCAAACCCTAGGGACACTACTGTTGGTGAAAACTATATAATAGTTTGCCAGTGTTGCGGTCAGGGCGGTGAGGAGGATCCCCACCCTGGAGGAAACTGGGTAGGACGAGCAATAAAGGATCCTGCTAGTGTGTTTTATATTAATCCCAATCCTGATTACTGCCCGATTATATCTAACTACTCGGAACTTTCAACACCCCGAAAATTGAGACGTGTAGAATAGTGAAATTAGGAGAGTGCCTTTCAAAAAACTTTATCCTTTGTTTTGAGATGAAACTAATATTATGATGCATGTAGATCTGTTAGATCGATGGACTGAGTGTGCTTTTTCTTCTTTTTTTTGAATAGGGAGTGTGTGCTTTTGTAAGAACTTTTATTTGATATTTGTTTTATGTATAGAACTACTTTCGTGTTGATTTTGCAGTGTACAAAGAGAACCAAATTTTGATGAAGGATTTTAGAGATAGGGTATTGGAGATTTGGAGTTTTTTTTGGAAGGACAGACCAAGTACATTTTGATTTTGTGCTTTAAATAATGGAAAAAAAAGAAGAAGCCAGAAGTAGAAGAGTAAATGCGAATATGCAATTGCTTGCAATTTTGGTCCCTGATGAACTATGAACAAGTCTGGGATGTGCACCAGCAGAACCCAAATTTGATTAAATTTGTTAGCCCCATGATCAAGCTAAGCTATCCTTGGTAATTTAGTCTATTTTTGGTTGTTGTTCTTATATCAATTGTCAGACTCTAATTAAGTTGAAGGGTTCCTTTCACTTGAATAAGCTTCATGAGTACTGATTCATATGAGCAGGCTGCTAATAAATCACTCTCCAGTCTCCACCTCATTGAATAAGCCCGAGTTCAGTTTCTAGATGAGCATAACTTTCCCTTCTTCACAAAAAGTGTGTTCAAGGAAAAAACAATGACCAGGTCAATCTAATAGAAAACTTCATGCACACAGATTGACAAAACTCAAACATACACGCAATCATAATTCACAATTACCTGTAAATCAAACCGTACTTCTTCTGGAAATTGTTTCCACTGGAAAGAAACTCATTGGTTTCCCTAAGGAGGTCTGTAACCATTTTGACCATTTAGCAATTAGTAAGGAACAGTCATGTCAGAAAATAAAAGTAAATATAAGTTAAATTTTGCTTTTTAATGTATGATGTGAGATGGTCTTAAGAAATTGCAGGGATATTGTCCATGCCACCAACAATTCTTCAATTATCTCAGGGCAGTACCCATATGTCCACCCCAGGAAAAGCAAGTTCGTTTACTCCTCTCTTTTTCTTTCCTCTGACAAGTCACAAGACTCACAACGTACTGTAAGCTTGGAAGCACATCTGCTGTGCCCAAAAACCCAATGCCAAATCTATGCCATCAATGAAAATTGATGTCATTGATAGCCTAACAGTACAGAACTCTGTTAACTCTTTTTTTCTTTTAATTATAAAAAAATAACTATCTTTTTCTCTCTTCTTTTTTTCCATGATTCAAGCCCAGCGCTGGCTTCTCGTCAACGTTGTTCCTTCTTCATCGTCGTCATCTCTTTCCTGCAATTCGTCGCATTAAATCATTTTTTTAATTTTCTACCATTGCAATCAACTTCGTCCTTCCGTGAGGCTAGAAGAGGCAACGGACCAAAATTGGGATGGGTTTGCAACTGGATAAAAACTCCAAA
The DNA here is from genome assembly GCA_010134655.1 of Fragaria nilgerrensis. NCBI lineage: Eukaryota > Viridiplantae > Streptophyta > Magnoliopsida > Rosales > Rosaceae > Fragaria > Fragaria nilgerrensis. The sequence goes on along the minus strand of CM020982.1, from coordinate 765,453 downwards.
TCCGCAGCAAAATTGTTGGATTGAAGGAACAAAGGGTGCTGGGTTTGTTGCAGAGGTGTAGAGATTAACCTCTTTTCAGCAACAAACATCACCAGTTCACCACATAATCACAGATATCATTCAATCTTATTAAATTCGAAAATAAACCCAAATGATCTTCACGAATTCCCTCAAAAACCCAGTTTCAGATTTCACAGTCAAAAAAGAGCTCAAGAAGAATACGACGATCATCTGAAAATCAAAAGGGCTTCTTCTCAATATGCTGATCCATAAAAGAAAATAAGATGAGTTCTTGTAGATTGTGAATAAAGGTACAATTATACAGATTTTTGAACCTCAAATTGGTAAAACAAGAGAGGAATTTGGGAAAAAGAATTGTGGGTAAGGCAAGAAAGATAATATTATGATGAAAAGAAGATAGATTCAGGGGAAGAGCTGATGAGAAGAAAAATCTGCATAATACGATGAAGACGGAAGGGAATAGTGGAATATTATCAAAGATCAGTAAGTATATATTTACTTTTTTAAGAAAAATAACTACATAATAATTTACTTAACGAGATTAACTCCAATTTAAGTTAATGGACATGTCAAATTTTTGTTAGTGACGGGTAAGTTTACTGTGTCTCCGTGGAATTCAAAGCAACGTACTGTTTCATTATGAATAATATAGTTTTAAGTGCTTAAGTCTTGTCGAGCTTTACATCTTTAACTCAAGTGGGTATCAAATCAATTATCGGTCCGTGGAACCCGGCCCGTAGGCCAAAGGCAGCAAAGACCACCGCACATGTTTCTCACATTTCTCGAGAGAGATGCAATCACTTCCTTCCAAAGTAGTAGTCGAGGCGGGTCAGACCGAAAAAAAAAAAAAGTTGTGGGCTATTAAGAAATTGGAGGTAATTTGTCGTGATATTGAAGATAATTGCACTACAATAATAACTCGAATCTCAATATATAAAGCTGGTACTGGGAAGTAGCTTTCTCGCCACACCAGAAAACCATCTTACCCGAAGCAAGACCACTTTCTCATTTCATTCCTCTCCCAATCACAATGTCTGAAGCACTTGTTTCCTTCCTTGTGGAGCAGTTGGGTTCCATCTTTCTCCAACAGGTGGAACAAAACGTGAGACTTGTTGTGAATGTCAAAAAAGAAGTCCTAAATCTTACCCTCAACCTCGAGACTATTCAAGATGTGCTCGCCGATGCGGAGAGGAGGCAAGTGAAGGAGGCCAACGTCAGACGCTGGCTCAACAATCTCAAAGAAGTGTCGTTCGAGATAGACGATGTGGTGGACGAGTGGAGCACTGAAATCCTGAAACAACAAATCGAGAAACAAGGTGAAAATGCTATTGTTCCCAAGAAGAAGGTGTGTTTCTCTATTCCCTTCCATTGTTTTTGCAATGGCCAAGTCCATCAGATCATTTTTCGTCGTGATATTGCTGCGAGGATAAAAGAGCTGAATGAGAAGTTAGCTTTGATTCACGAACAACGAAAATTTTACAAGTTTCATCACAGTGAAACAGAAATTGTGCAACCTGCACGATTGAAAAGTTTTTCAATTGTCGATAAATCTGGGACATTTGGTAGGGACTATGAAAGGAATAAACTAGTGAGCCAGTTGGTGAGTGAGAATAGTGAAGGAATGAAAAAGCCTCTTGTAATATCTATTGTTGGTTTAGGGGGGATAGGAAAAACCACTCTTGCCCAACTAGCCTATAATGATGACGAGGTAAAGGGTTGTTTTCATACAAGAATATGGGTTTGTGTCTCAGAACCCTTAGTACAAATTGCGGTTGCAAAAGCCATCCTTGAGGGTCTTGATGTAGTTGTCCCGAACTCAAATGAGTTAGAAACATATGTTCAACGTATATCTAACTCTATTGAGGGCAGGAAGTTCCTTCTCGTCCTAGATGACGTTTGGGACTCAGATCATAGAAAGTGGGAGCCTTTCTTGACAACATTACTCTGTGGTGCCTCTGGGAGTAGGATTTTAGTTACAACGCGTATAGCGCAAGTTGCTAGTGCAATTGGAACGACTAGTGGTCACACTATCCATTTACAAGAGTTAAGTGAAGAAACTTGTCGGTCATTGTTCTATCATATTGCATTTTTTGATGGTGCACGAAAAGAGTCTGAAAAGTTCGAAGATATTGGTAATAAAATTGTAAAGAGGTGCAAAGGCTTGCCTCTTGCTGCAAAGACTTTGGGTAGTCTAATGCGGTATAAGAATACAATAGAGCAATGGGTAGATGTTTTGAATAGTAAGATATGGGAAATACAAGAGTTTGAGCAGCAGGTTTTCCAACCTTTACTACTAAGTTACTATGATTTGGAACCACTGTCCAAACGTTGTGTCTTGTATTGTGCCACGTTTCCTAAAGATTATAAAATTGATAAAGATGAGTTGATTGAGTTGTGGATGTCACAAGATTATCTTGAAGGCAGAGGAAACAAAGAAAGAAAAATAGTCGGTCAAAGGTGTTTTGAAAACTTAGTAATGCGGTCTTTCTTTCAAGATTTCAACGAAGATGAGATGGGGAATATTTGGAGATGTAAGATGCACGATATTGTGCATGACTTTGTGCAATACTTGACCAAGGATGAGTGCTTTAGTATGGTGGTTAAGGGTGGTAATGAGAGAATGGAGTTACCAGGTGATGAGGTCCGTCATTTGTCTTTGATGTTTGCACCAAAGGGTCCTTTTCCGGTTTCTTTTCTCAACTGTAAGAGTCTTCGCACTCTCACATGTTTTGAATCGAAGCTTACTAGCATCGGGGTAGAGTTGATTTCACAATTAAAAAGTCTTAGGAGTTTGAATTTGAGTAAGAACTCGATTAGAGAAGTTCCAAAGGAGATTGGTGGATTGATTCATCTGAGATATCTGGACTTGTCGGAGAACGATGAACTGAAGGAATTGCCTGACAGTTTATGTGATCTATACAATCTGCAAACCTTGCGACTTGAAAACTGCAGTGAACTTGTCAAATTACCAGATGAAGAGGCGATGAGGAAGCTGACCAAGCTAAAGCATCTTTATGTCCAGGGGTGCTGTCGTCTAAAATCAAAAGGGATAAGGGGGCTAACCGGTCTGCAGGAGCTGGATCAGTTTCATCTTAATGGTTATCAAGGTGCCGACAATGAAGGGACGTGGAAGTTGGAAGATTTAAAAGACTTGCACCAACTTGAAGGGAGTCTCTCCATTTCACACTTGGAGTCGGTGGAAGATGCGAGCCAGGCTGTAGCGGCATGTTTGGGTGAGAAACGTCTTTCTCGACTGGTTCTAAATTTCGCATGTCTGTGTGGTGGGCCATACAGACGAGAAGGGAGGGGCCACATAGATATGGAAATACTGAACGGGTTGCAACCACATAGAGATTTGGAAACGTTGGTGATCCGGAGCTGTGGGGCCAGCATTCTCTTGCCTAATTGGATCTTGTCCTTACATAAGTTGAAAATGCTTGTTCTCGGTGAATTCGGTAACTGTGAGCTGCTTTCGGGTCCATTGGGCAAACTGCCGTCGCTTGAGTATCTCTGCTTTTCTTGGATGAAAAAAGTGAAAAAGGTGGGAGTCGAGTTGTTGTTGGGAGTTGATGATGATGGCTCCTCGTCTTTATTCCCCAAATTGAAAACGCTTGAGTTCGGTTATATGGAAGAGTGGGAAGAGTGGGAAGGGGATTTTCAGAATAATAATATTATAATAATGCCCTGCCTGTCTTCGTTAACTATTGTTGAATGCCCGAAACTTGGTACGCTGCCCGACTTCCTGCGCAACACACCACAACTACAGACTGTGGTCATCTACGATTCACCGATTCTCAGTGATATTCTCCTGGACAAAACAAGTGAGCAGTGGGCCAAGATTTCTCACGCCCCACACATCAAAATTACATGACCAAATATTGTTCACTGGTCTTCTCTTCTGGTAAGATTTCTCACCTCCCAAATATTACAATGTTTGCAACTTATTATCACATATGGGATGGATGTCTTTTTTTTCTTTTTTTCTTTTTCAAATTGGTAAATCACTTCTGATTTCTGTGGTGACGGCTCATTGTTGTACAACTCTTATTGCAACACATGATAAGCTTAATGCAGAGGAGCATTTATGTATGATTTGTCTAGCTAAATAGTTATAGATCTTTATTTAACTAGAATGCAGACAATTTTTACTAAAATTTATTTATGTAATGTGATCATTGATGTATCAAGTTAATTTTTTTCAGGGGAAATTAATTGTAAACTACTTTCATTTTCACAGAAGTTACTGGTGACATCCATTTCCTGTTATCTTTTTCTTATCTAACTGAGGTTTTAGAAGAATTTCTGAGATTTCCTATCTAACTGAGGTTTTAGAAGATTCTGCTGAGATTTCCTATCTAATTGATCAATAACATAGAACTACTTTCGTGTTTTTTCTTCTTTTTTTTGAATAGGGAATCAATTTGCTTTGGAAGGAAGGATTATAGATTTGAACACATATCGACTTAGATATGAAGTGCAAAATTGTTTTTTTTTTTAATCCGCGTGCAGATGCCGCACGAGTAAGAGGCATAAACGAATTCGCCTCTCTTCGAGATCTAGATAGATCTATTACCTGTGTCATGGAGGGACTCCGACATGTCCTCGACAAGGACGATTCCGACCCCGGAGTCCGACCTGCCCCAAGACCGCGCCCGATCCGTACCCGGGCTTCGACTTCGGACGCGACCGGATCTTCCCTTGGGAAACACGAGATGCCGCTCCGCACTCATGGTATGCATCCATATCTTCTTTTGTTCTAGCTAGGGTATAATAACAGCTGTTGGTTGGTTGGTTGGTTTCTGTGCTATAATTCATAGAGCTCTGATTAGACATTAAAACTTAATGGTTTACTATTTCAATAAGGATTTCTAATCTAGTTCCCTAAGTTTAATTTTCCTGGTTCTAAAATAATTAGGATAAGAGCCTATATAAGCCACTATATATGTTGTATTCAATTCAGAAAACACAGATTTAATTAACGTTAATGGAACCACTAACAAGCTTCTCTGCTACTGCAGACGACCACGAGACAGAAAAGACAATTGATCCACTTACCAAGGACTTGGAGGAGAATTTGTTTATCTCGGATCTATTTGAAGAGTCTGCTGAAGACAGTTATTCAGATGAAGATTCAGATGAAGATACAGATGAAGATGTATACGATTTGCCCAAAGTAGATGATATGTTTTATGATTATTATTCGGGTGAAGAAGAAACTGATGATGAAGAAGAAACCCCTCGAAAGGAGCCATCTGTTTGTCAGGTTTGTTTGAAGGAGAAGGCACACTGGACAGGGTTGTGTCCCTTGCTGGATTGTATTCCAAACCCTAGGGACACAACTCTTGGTAAAAAGTATATAATAGTTTGCCAGTGTTGCGGTGAGGGTGGTGAGGAGGATCCCCACCCTGGAGAAAACTGGGTAGGACTAGCAATAAGGGATCCTGCTAGTGTTAGATATTAATCCCACAGCTGATTGCTGCCGGATTATAACTAGCTACTCGGAAGTTTCAACACCCCGAAAATTGAGACGTGTAGAATAGTGAAATTAGGAGAGTGCCTTTCTATAAACTTTATCCTTTGTTTGAGAAGAAACTACTATTATGATGCATGTAGATCTGTAGATCGATGGACTCTGCTTTTTCTTTCTGTTTTTGAATAGGGACTAGGGAGTGTGTGCTTTTGTAAGAACTTTTATTCGATATTTGTTTTTCGTGTTGATGTTGCAGTGTAGAAAGAGAACCAAATTTTGATGAAGGCTTTTAGAGATAGGGTATTGGAGATTTGGAGAAGGAAAGACCAAGTGCATTTTGATTTTGTTCTTTAAATAACGCAAAAAAAAAAAAAAAAAAAAAAAAAAAGAAGAAGAAGCCAGAAGTAGAAGACTAAACTCGAATATTTAATTGCTTGCAATTTTGGTCCCTGATGAACTATGAACAAGTCGGGCTTTCCTGGATCCCCACAAACAAACACAAAAACTGCACACACCAACAGAAGGTAAGAACAACTAAATATGACGAAAATATTTAACGCAGTAGAATAAAGAGTCGACGCGTAACCATGTCAGTCCTAATTCCTAGTTCCATTATATTAGCTTGGTAAGTGAAAGTGATGGAGACCCTATGAATATCACCTGATATGCTGCACTTGAAGCAGTGTCAGATGACTGCAGATGTTCACGGCATGCGTATGAAATGGGCCATAAGTTCAAGTTGGTCAATGCCCAGACAATGGAATTGCTTCAACCTTGATGTCGTATCACTTCCATATATCTGCAACCAAAAACATAATGTTGAGATGTAGCACCACCAGTAAATAACAAAGAGAAACTGTATATGAGGACCGAGTCATCGAACTTCATATGGTTTTCAAGAAAGTTTTACATGCAACTCTTCAATGTACCATTGGCATTTGCAGAAGTTACCAAGGATTTCCATCCCTCACAATTGTCATCAAGCACGCATCAGTTTCACAATTTTGTTCCTCTTCTTCAATTTTGTCATGGACATGTAATTCACAGGCAGTTGGACGACTCCGCCCGCGTAGTACGACATGTAATGATCCGCAGCGGAAGACCTCCGATCTTCCCTTCGAATTATAATTGACGACGAGGACAGCCGGATGCAGGGAATGCCTCTCCAAGCTCATGGTATCTTCCTTAAAATGCCTTTTTATTTTTGTTCATGGGTATAATATTCATAGAGCTCTGATTAGTCATAGCAGCACACACTTAATGGTTTACTATTTCAATAAGGATTTCTAGTTCCACTAAGTTTAACTTTCCTTGTTCCAGTAAGTTTAAGTTTCCTTTTCTAAACTAATATTTAGGATAAAACGTTTCATGGTTAGAGCCTCTATAAAGCACTAATTAGGATAAATCGTTCATGGTTAGAGCCCCTATAAGGCACCCACTACTATATTGTATTCGGCATTCAACAATACATTATCAAGAAGAAAACATAGAGATTCAACCTTTTTGGACCATTAACAGGCTTCTCTGATACTACGGATGACGAGACACAAAAGACAATTGGTCGATCGACTAACCAAGGACTTCAAGGAGAGTTGAATAGAACAGGGACAAACTTGGCCCGTGGATCACTATTATACTGATAATCATAATTTAACTACTTTTAAGGTGTTGAGTTTTAATCACAAAAAACTTCGATACAATTAGATATAATTCATCTACTTATAAGTTATACATTTATTTATTCATTTTCTGATGTGAGATATTTCCTCTCTAACACTCTCCCTTACCTGTAACCTAACATTTTTAAGTCTGCAAATGGAATTCATTCGGTCCAACTCGTAACTTTAGTTACAAGAGAAGTGAATTAGTAACTTTAGATTTTACACCATAACTTTTACATATGAACTCCGATTAAAACGTATAACGTGTCAACGGATTCATTTTAACGCCCTCTACAACTTCTCTTAAGAAAATTTTCTAAAATTATAATCCTACAAAAGATCATTTTTAAGGTCCTTCAACAATAAATCAGTTCATAACAATAGTAAAAACGATGACGTAAGCAATTAAGAAATAACCAAGAATCAGGACGTGACAAGCAGTGCATTACTTGAAATGCAGAACCCTTCAATATATCCATCATTAATCTAAAAAAACTTAAAAAAGAATCTCTAAACATACTTGTCCCAAGGCCCGCCCCAAGTTCAATCCTATCTCAACCAAACACCTTATATAAACGAATTCGCCTTTCTTCGACATCTATATAGATCTATTTACCTGTCATGGAGGACTCCTCCCGCGGACTCCAACATCTCCTCGACAAGGACGACTCCGACCCCGGAGTCCGACCTGCCCCCAGACAGCGCCCTATCGGCACCGGGGCTTCGACTTCGGACGCGACCGGATCTTCCCTTGGGAAACACGAGATGCCGCTCCGCGCTCATGGTATGCATCCAAAGTCTCCATATCTTCTTTTGTTGTAGCTAGGGTATAATAACAGCTGTTGGTTGGTTGGTTGCTGTGCTATAATTCATAGAGCTCTGATTAGAAATTTAAACTTAATGGTTTACTATTTCAATAAGGATTTCTAATCCAGTTCCCTAAGTTTAATTTTCCTGGTTCTAAACTAATTAGGATAAGAGCCTATATAAGCCACTATATATGTTGTATTCAATTCAGAAAACACAGAGATTTAATTAACGTTAATGGAACCACTAACAAGCTTCTCTGCTACTGTAGACGACCACGAGACAGAAAAGACAATTGATCCACTTACCAAGGACTTGGAAGAGAATTTGTTTATCTCGGATCTATTTGAAGAGTCTGCTGAAGACAGTTATTCAGATGAAGATTCAGATGAAGACAGTTATTCAGATGAAGATTCAGTTGAAGATACAGATGAAGATGTATACGATTTGCCTGAAGGAGATGGTTTGTCTTATGATTGTAATTGGGGTGAAGAAGAAACTGATGATGATGAAGAAACCCCTCGAAAGGAACCACCTGTTTGTGAGGTTTGTTTGAAGGACAAGGCACACTGGTCAGGGTTGTGTCCCTTGCTGGATTGTATCCCAAACCCTAGGGACACTACTGTTGGTGAAAACTATGTAATAGTTTGCCAGTGTTGCGGTCAGGGCGGTGAGGAGGGTGAGGAGGATCCCCACCCTGGAAGAAACTGGGTAGGACGAGCAGTAAGGGATCCTGCTAGTGTGTTTTATATTAATCCCAATCCTGATTACTGCCCGATTATAACTGACTACTCGGAAGTTTCAACACCCCGAAAATTGAGACGTGTAGAATAGTGAAATTAGGAGAGTGCCTTTCTAAAAAACTTTATCCTTTGTTTTGAGATGAAACTAATATTATCATGCATGTAGATCTGTTAGATCGATGGACTGAGTGTGTGCTTTTTCTTCTTTTTTTTGAATAGGGTGTGCGCTTTTGTAAGAACTTTTATTCGATATTTGTTTTATGTATAGAACTATTTTCGTGTTGATTTTGCAGTGTAGAAAGAGAACCAAATTTTGATGAAGGATTTAGAGATAGGGTATTGGAGATTTGGAGAAGGAAAGACCAAGTGCATTTTGATTTTGTTCTTTAACTAGTCAGGGATGTGCACCAGCAGAACCCAAATATTTGATTAAATTTGTTAGCCCCAATATATATCAGGTGAAGATGAAGAGGAACCACCTGTTTGAGATTTGTTTAAAGGATAAGGCACACATTTCATTTTTGTGCCCCTTCCTGGATTGTATCCCAAACCCTAAGGAGACAACTCTTGGTGAAAACTGGGTAATAGTTTGCAAGTGTTTGCGGTAGGCGGGATCCCTTCCACGGAGGAAACTGGGTAGAACGAGCAATAGAGGATCCTGCTAGTGTGCTTTATGTTAGTCTCAAACCTGAATGTCCGGATATAACTTGCTACGACGATCTTGAAACACCCCTAACATTGAGACGTGCATAATCATGAAACTAGGAGAGTGCCTTTCTAAGAATCGTTATCCTTTGTATAGAATATGAATCTGATTTTTTTTTTTCTTTTCTCTGAAGGAGTCTTGGCTCTTCATGTTCCTCTTCTGTTCTTGTCTTTTTGGGTTCAATAAAAAATAAAAATAAAATATAAAAAAAACTAATATCCTTTCAGCAAAGGAAGGGACACATATATACTTTCCTAGTTGCATTAGATTTTTTTTTTCTCTTTTTGGTTGCGACCAGATATACTTGCGTTAGATTCAAAACACCGTATGGGAAGCAAATTTGCCGACCACATTTTTGTGCTCACCCACTTAATCTAATGTCAAGTGTCATTTCTCATGAATTTGGCTAGAGTTGGTTAAGAGAAATGACACTTTGCATTAGATTAGGTGGGTGGGCATAAAGTGGGCACAAAAAGGTGGTCGGCAAATTTGTTTTCCACTGCATGTGTAGCGTTGTAGAATGAGCTTATCAAGTTGGTATTGAATAATCTTAAAAAAAAATTATGTAAAATAAACAGATATGTGTTTATTACGTGTTCAACTTCATACAAGAATAATCATGACCAAAACTTCATACAAGAATAATTCTTTAATCTGAGAAATTTATGTCATATTCAAAAAAAAAAAAAAAACTGAGAAATTTACGGAGAAATACCAATTTTAGATTTGCATTTTCAGAAAAATGAGTATCATTACGTACAAATTAGGAATCTGCTATATGCAAGATAAGCTCTGTGCTTCTCTCAAGAAGAATAATGACGTACTGATGGTGTGATAAACAAGGATCCTAACAGCCTAAGGGTACGTGATGAACAATGAGGACTAGGAGTAATCGATCACACTGTATCGCCGGATCGATCTGCACTGCATGCGTTTTCCGCCGTCCTCTAATTCGAGACGGCCGCCTTATTGACCTGCCGGATGATGAAACCCCCATTCCTAGTTCAATATCAAATTATTTTGCTCAACTTAGCTATTAGCAAAAGAGTAGCCAGGACTACTTTTACCATCATTTGTTGTGAATCGAAGTCCTAATCTCACTTCCTTCCTTTCTGTTTTTGAGGGAACAAATTGAGCATATGGGATTGTGGGAGGTGAAGTGGAAAGTCGGAGCAGATTGCACAGGTGCGTTTCCGACGTACTCAAAGGGAAAAAGGATAGAGAATGAAAAAGACTAAGGAACACAAAGACTGCGACTTGCGTGGCCGCTATGTTTGCCGTTCGAGTGTTTGAAAAAGAGCTCGAACATGCACGCCATATAGTTGACACATACAGTGTCTCCTCCACACGTCGAAATACAATCCCCCTATATATTTTAATCGCATCTTTACTATTAGAAAGTCAGAGGCGTGGCTTCGGTGTCTTAGGTTGGTGAAACATTTTTTTAATTGCCTAAAAAACTAAGATAGCAAAATGATCTCAAAGAAAAAAAAAATAAAAGTACTATGGGCTTGATTGTAACCACTGAAATTTAAATGAAAATAAAAAGAACGTAGTTTTATCTCACTTTTATTAGAGCAGTTATCTAAAAAAAATAAAAAAGATTAACTTCATCTCACGTGAGGTGAAACAGTTCAAGTATATTTCTTTTATTTTTTAATCATGCACGGATAAGAGTGTAGTCACCAAGAAATTACCGTTAGTGAAATCAAGATGAAACCTAGAATTTACTCATTGCCATCTTCACCGTCATACATAGAGTTTAGAAACGTGGCTGCCTCGGCTCGATGACACGTACTTTGTCATCTTGTCCAGGAGAGTCTATACGTTGCAAGCTTCATCACCGATGGTGACGACTGACGAGGCCTCATGAAGATCGACTTCTTCTTCTTCACGAATCACGGGGGTTTCTTTTGTCTTTTTATTAACAGTGGATTATTCTCGTATTTTCTTTTATCTTCGAGAAAAATGTAGAAGAAAAAACCCACCATTGTTGCACGTTGGTTTCTAGATGCAGTAGTAACAAGATCTCTGCCAGACATTGCACATGTAAAGGAAGTAGAGAGAATGGATTCTGATGCAAAAGGATATAACTTTTATAGCAATTATTAGCTGTAGCTAATAATAAAAATGATTCCCGTATAGATATTGGGAAAAGATCTGACGGCTTTTCTCAGATAACCAAAAACTTAACCGCTAAGTTTCATCTCTATAAAAAAACCAGACCCCAAACACTTCCACACAAATCCGTGCCGCCACAAACCACAACAAAAACAAGACCCCACCAAGTAAAACAGAGCAAGAAGAAGACCATGCGTAACGATGAAGATGATGACCAAGTGGGAGGAGGGATCACATGCGGCGCTGTGACGGTGGAGCTGGATCTGCAGGCTTTGCCGGAGGGATGCATAGCCCACGTCATCTCTCTGACGACTCCTCCCGATGCGTGCCGGCTGTCGTCGGTTTCCAGGAGCTTCCGGTCGGCCGCCGAGTCCGACGCCGTTTGGAGCAAGTTCCTGCCGCCGGACATTCCCACTAACCTGTCTCACTCGGGGCCTGATGCCCCCAATTGCCGATCCAAATCCAAGGAGTTGTACCTCGCTCTCTGTCACGATCCGGTGCTCATCGACGAGGGCAAAATGGTAAATTCACTACACCGGGTTGCTACGGTGCCCTACTTTTTTATGAACACTAAAACGTTACATGTTTGGACTTGTGTTTGTGATTGTGTTTGTACTAGCATGATACATTGACATGAATTGTCGAAATGATTTGGTTTATTCATTGATGTGGATTGAAGGGTTTGTACCTTAGCAAATTGATAACATAATGGACATTCTATACATTGTGAATGTGCATATTTCTGCAGCCTTAGATGTGACAATAATGGTGTACGATGATTAGATTAGGTTGGGTCAAGAATTCAATTATTGTTGATGTATATATTCTTGTGTGTCATCATTCATCAAATTGATGGAATAGGGTTTCAGCTTGTTGCCATTAGCTACATATGCTATATTTGATATGATGGTGACTGTTCTTCACATTGTGCAGAGCTTTTCACTAGACAAATGGAATGGGAAGAAGTGTTACATGGTAGCTGCAAGAGACCTTGAGATTGTTTGGGCTGATACTCCTAACTATTGGAAATGGATTTCTACGCCCGATTCGAGGTCTGTAAATTTAGCGTGTTCTTTTGTTTGATTGTTAGTATAGTTGGTTGTTTTGATTCTTACAATCTAACACTGTTTTTGTAATGTAATCAAGCAATAACAGGTTTGAAGAGGTTGCTGAGCTTGTTGGTGTTTGCTGGCTTGATATCCGTGGCAAAATTGACATACGCTTGCTGTCCCCCTCAACTATGTACAAAGCTTACCTTGTGTTCAAGTCAACTGCAGCGGTTTATGGGTTTGAGTACCAACCTGCGGAGGTTAGCGTAGGTCTGGTTGGAGGAGCAGAACCCACAAAGCAGACTGTGTTTCTTGATGCTGACAGAGGTCGGACTCAGAGCTACCAGATTGTACCAAGGCGTGTTGGTATTTCCTACAGAAGCCGCATTTTGCCACGAGTGTCCCAGCCTAGGGAGATCAATGATAATCATCAATACCCGAAGGAAAGAGCAGACGGGTGGTTGGAGATTGAGCTGGGTGAGTTCTTCTGTGAAGGAGGAGAAGATGGGGAGTTGGAGATGACTTGTTTGGAAACCAAGGGTGGTCAGTGGAAGGGTGGTCTTATTGTTCAAGGCATTGAGGTCAGGCCACAGAGGAAGTCCTAGCTATAGTAGGATTCATCTGCTCGGAGGGTTTGATTCTTTTTTTTTCTTTTGGTGTTGATAATTCTGTAAGTTAAGAAAAGGAAAGAAAGGACTCCCTTTACATTGTAATTTGCTGCAATTGAGATTCAATGAATGATGTGCGTCACTTTGTTGTGTGAAGAATAAAAGATTATAGTGTTGGTTTCTCGGAATATAGTTGTGCTTGTTCCTCACTATATAATAGTGTTTGGTTTCTACTTTCTACCAACTGACCTCATTTGTCAAGAATCGAGTGTAACTGAACTTTTTAAGCTTGTAAGCTTAGAAGGTGGAAATGGTTTAGTGTTGATACTCGATACCTATTTCAAGTTTTGATCCATCATATGCCACAAGTATCGCCCTGTGAAACCACTGTTCCACATGCTGTTTTCCGGATTCGCCATTTCTAACAAGCTCTATGCTTCTATCAGAAAGGCTCTCTGAGTTTGGAAGTTTGATTTTACAACTATAAGGGTCTGAATCAAAGTGCAATCTTTATTTTGGTTTGCGAGTCAAAGTGCAATAGATGACGCGAGTCGAAACGTAATCAAGCCGGTATGCAAATTCATTTAGTGTGTGGTGACATGAGTCCGACTCCAATCAAACCAATTTGTAGATTCAATTGGTGTGACGACGTGAGTCGAAATATAAACTCAATTGATGTGATGACGTTTTATAAAAAAAACAAATTATAACATTGAAATATCTTACAAAATGTGACGAAACTTATGATCTGATATCCTAAACTTAAAAACCATAAGACTTACATAAAAAAAACTAAAAAATAGAAAACAGGATAATGTCTTTAACACATCTAAAATTCATATTTTTTTTTTATCAAGGCTAAAATTCACATTCTCATGATCACTTTTTTTTTTGTATATTTTTTTTTTTCAAATATCGAGTAATAGAGTCACTGAGTAAAACCTAAAACTATCAACAAGAAATAAGATAAAAGGTTAAAAAAGAAAAGAAAGACAAAAGGTTTTGTTAGGTTTGGGTTATCTTCTCGAATTGCAGGACTCCAAGAACAGACAAAGAAGAAGAAGAAGACCTGAACAAGGCGAACATCATCGTCATCAGAACAAGAAGAAGCAGAAACCCACTTAATCTCACACACCAGGTACTTCGTGTCTCCTCTCTCTCTCTCGCTCTCGCTCTCCCTCTGTCTCTCTCTTCATCTTTACTTTAGTTTTGTCTCCACCAAAATGTGAAACACTAAGTTGAATGAAAATCAAAGCACAAAACTTGTTGATTTTTCTTTTGATGCTAATCTCAAAGGAATCTTCTTTTCAATTGAAAATGAGAAGAACCCATTAAAGTCCTGATTTTTATGCTCTCTGGGGGCGTTGGGATCTCTGGGTTTACTCTCTCAGATCCGTTCTGAGAAACCCAATTGTTGGTTCAATGCAAAATGTCAGATGTTGTGGTTTGAAATTCTTGGGTTTTTGAGGTTCCGGGTTTGGGAGTTGAGGTTGGGAATCGTTATGGAGCATTGGGTTCTGGGTGAATTTAGTTCACCGACTCAAATGGTCATGTTTAGTTTTCTGTGAGCTTTGGCTGTTTTGGCAGTCGAGTCTGGTCTTAGTTCTAGTGCCATTTGACCTACATTGTGTTTGATTTGTGATCAATGAGAAGTGATTACTGTTTGAATACCTAGAAGACATGTTTAAGTCATATTCTTCGGCTTCTGGTTAGTCTGCCTAGGATGATGGGTGAGTAACTGCATTGTGACTTAGGAATTTGACGCTGCTGTTTGAGGAAGGAATAAGGTCTTTGTGTCTTAACTCTGCCTTTTATGCAGTCAAGTCTGGTCTTAGTTCTAGTGCCATTTGATCTACATTGTATGTGTTCAGTGGGCAATAGATTAAAAGTGATAGCGCTTGGAGTTCCTAGAAGACTGTCTTAAAGTCAAATTGTTCGACTTCTGCAAAATCTTTCGATATTAGGATGATGGGTGAGCAGTTGCATTGTTTGCCGTATATATGGCTGAGGAGTGAGGTGTTTTGTATCTTAGAAATGTTAAAGTTTATCAAGTGTTATAAGTGAAATGTTAAAGTAAAGTTTATCGAGTGTTATAAGTGAAATCTAACGCAAGGAGTGAGTTGTTTTTCTGTCCTGAAACTATTGATTTTTCGCTTAAAGTCCATGTAAACTGCTGATTGGGTTTTTTCTTTGGTGTTACAGGTGAGGTTAATCCTCGGAAGATATCATTCATTCATCATCTAAGGAAGAGTATGCACTGTGAATCGCAAATGTTAATTGAATCAACAGAAGTACCCTTCCCCTGTAGCTAGTTATTAGATAGTACTGGTATGGTTTTTTGTATGTTCTCCTTTTTCTTCTTTTCTCTTTTTTTGTTATTCATGTGCGCATCATCATATGCATGTGTACACATAGAAATACTATTCCCTTGTTGTTCTATCTTCTCATTGCTGTATCTCTTGCTAACAGGAGGTGTCATGTCGTGCAGTGTTTACAACACAACCCTGGATACAAGTTTTAATGTGTGTCAGGATGAGGGGTTAGAATCCTGTGATACTTCTGCTCTTTCTGCTGATATCTACATGGAAGATCATGCTTTAGTTCCTGTGCCCGATGATTCTCTCACCTTGACGGAATGTGCATTAGCTATTGGGCAAGAATTTCCTGATGTTGAAACTTGCCGAAGAGCATTGAAGGATGTTGCTATTGCAATGCATTTTGATCTTCGTATCGTCAAATCAGATCGAAGCCGGTTTATAGCCAAGTGCTCCAAAGAAGGCTGTCCATGGCGTGTCCATGTAGCAAAATGTCCTGGAGTTCCCACCTTTACAATAAGAACCCTGCAGGGTGAGCATACATGTGAAGGAGTCCGCCACCTTCATCATCAGCAAGCATCAGTAGGTTGGGTTGCTAGGTCCGTGGAAGCTCGAGTTCGGGATAATCCACGGTATAAACCAAAAGAGATCCTGCAAGATATCCGTGATCAGCATGGGGTTGCTGTTTCTTACATGCAAGCATGGCGTGGCAAGGAGCGTAGCATGGCAGCACTTCATGGAACTCTTGAAGAAGGGTATCGCCTTCTTCCTGCATACTGTGACCAAATAAGGAAACACAATCCAGGAAGCATTGCTTCAGTTTTTACCACTGGACAAGACAATTGCTTCCAGCGGCTCTTTGTTTCCTACCGTGCATCAATTTATGGGTTTATACATGCTTGTCGACCACTTTTAGAACTTGACAAAGCACATCTTAAGGGCAAATACCTGGGTACATTGCTCTGTGCTGCATCTGTTGATGCTGATGATGCATTATTTCCACTGGCAATAGCTATTGTTGATGTTGAAAGTGATGAGAATTGGATGTGGTTTATGTCAGAGTTACGGAAGCTTCTTGGAGTAAACACTGACAACATGCCTAGACTTACTATACTCTCTGAAAGACAAAGGGGCATTGTGGAAGCCGTGGAAACTCATTTCCCAAATGCCTTTCATGGTTTTTGTCTGCGCTATGTAAGCGAAAATTTTCGTGATACATTTAAGAACACAAAGTTGGTGAACATCTTCTGGAATGCTGTTTATGCTCTCACTGCAGTTGAATTTGAGAGCAAGATTGCAGAGATGATGGATATCTCGCAAGACGTAATACCATGGTTTCAACACTTCCCTCCTCAGCTTTGGGCTGTCGCATACTTTGAAGGTGTGCGATATGGTCATTTTACCCTCGGGGTTACAGAGCTGCTGTATAATTGGGCCCTTGAATGCCATGAGCTCCCTATTGTGCAAATGATGGAGCATATTCGTCATCAGTTGTCATCGTGGTTTAATGAGCGTAGGGAAATGGGCATGAGGTTGACATCAATTCTAGTACCTTCTGCTGAGAAGCGTGTTCTAGAGGCAGTTGCTGATGCTCGCTGCTATCAAGTGCTTCGTGCAAATGAAGTTGAATTTGAAATTGTATCTACTGAACGGACAAATATTGTGGATATAAGAACTCGAGTGTGCTCCTGTCGTCGTTGGCATATATATGGTTTACCTTGTGCACATGCTGCTGCTGCACTTATTTCCTGTGGACACAATGTCGCTTTATTTGCTGAGCCTTGCTTCACAGTAGCAAGTTACAGAGATACCTATTTACAGACGATTCATCCTATTCCAGATAAGAGCTTATGGAATGAACCCACTGAAGGGACAGAGGGTGGGAGTGCAAAAGTTGATATCATGATTCGTCCACCCAAGACCAGGCGTCCCCCTGGCAGACCGAAAAAGAAGATCCTTCGTGTAGAGAACTTCAAGCGGCCAAAGAGAGTTGTTCAATGTGGTCGGTGCCATATGTTAGGACATTCTCAAAAGAAATGCACCTTGCCAATATGACCTTAATTAGCTCGTTAGATCTCCTTTTATTTTTTAGCCTCCCTTGTTTCTGACTCACTTTCCTATCATTGTTCTAAGATGCAACAGAGTCAGTTGGATGTTTGTAATATTAATGTATGTTTTAACTTAGTAGTTTATCTAAATGTGAAATAAGGATTCAGTCCTTTCGGCACAGTTCTGTCTATATGCCATGTGCACATAGTGGCAGCATCTTTGTGTTTTCTGGCTTTTTTACCTAAGCATAAGGTGTTATATGTGTATCTGAAGTGCTATATGATTTTGTTATATGATCTATAATGTGTATCTCTTGTTAGATCATTTCTCTTATTATTGTCCATTTGTCCAGGCATAGGCGTCTCTTGGTTTTGTCAGTCAATGGAGATATCCTTTGGTGCATCTGTATCGATATCTGCTGGTGTTTCCAAAATTAAGGTAAGTATGAAGAAACTGTTGCACTTTGTGACATTATTGGATGATTCATGATTCAGAATGCGACACAGATGCTCAATCAACTGATGCAAGACTGTGTTCAGTTTTGCTAATATTACATCAAAATAGATGGTGCTTTTGTGGAAGATTGTGCTCCTGTGAGTTCTTGTTATCACTGTTGTCATCCAAGTAGTTTTCTTGTACGTTGCTAATTGCTTCATCACAACAGTTCTATAATACTACAATATGTTTCGAGTACCCTACCCTATTGGTTCAGCTTCCTGTACCAATTCATAAATTAATTCTTTTCACTATTGAGTTGCAACTCAATATCAATCCAGTTAACAAAAGATGGTGTTTCAATTGGGGATTCTGGGTTGTTAAGATATCATTATATTCAGTTGCCATGAATGCATTAGTGTACAGGCACGAAACAGAAAGGATAAAGGAAATCTGGGAAACAAAGAGAAGACAAAAACCAACTAGGTTAACTGACTAATCTCAAATCTCAATCAAAACATTTCAATTGCTCATAGTTTTAGACCAAAAAAGCTCTAAAGTTTGTCTCCCTATGCCATTCTTTTTTTTTTTCCCGAAAATTCTTCTACAATGAACCGAGCAATTAATATGTAATATTTTGATCCGGTCATCCACGTCACAGTAGAGGTACTCTTATTATGGGCGTTTAATTTGATCAGATCAAAAATAAAAATAAAAGGAATGAATATAAGGTCTCTAATCTTGATCTTCGTATATATATTGATTTGAAAACTTGTATATTAATGATGTAAGTATATCTTGTTACGTAAAATCCGCTCTATTTTCTACCGTATCTTTCCATATTTCTCTGTTTACATAGACATTTCCTCCGCGGGGCGCGGTCTTAAACGACGTCGTGTTGCAGAACCGATTAAATGCATTGGAGCCCTAAAGTCGGCCGTCTTTACCAAATTCCCAAAATCAAAAGCGGAAGCTTTCCAGATTTTCCGATGACGAAGAAGAAGACGCGAGACTTGCCGAACCTGACAGAGTGCCATTGCTGCCACCTCAGAGTCGACCTCGCCAAATCCAAATCCAACAAGCTCCACCTTCTCTACAGCGAATGGCGGATCGTCCTCCTCTGCAAGAAATGCCTCTCGCGCGTGGAATCCACCGAGCTCTGCTCCTACTGCTTCCTCCACTCCTCCGCCGGCGACTGCTTCTCCTGCCGCCAGTGCAAGCGCCGAGTCCATCGGGATTGCGATTCCGAGTACCGGAGCTCCGCGGTGTGGTCCGGCTCGTCGTCGGTGGCCGCCGCCGAGGAGGTCTCCGTCTGCGGCGATTGCTGGGTTTCGGAGTCGCTGGCGAGGTGGAGGAGGAGCAGGAACAGTAACGGCGGCGCCGGGAGGAAGAATCGGGCGGATTTGGGGGTTGGGAGAGCTAGGGTTTTTGATGATGAGAGGAAATGTGATTCGGTTGCGGTGTGTGATTATTCATCTACAGAGGAGGTGAGGTGTTTGCGGCTCGATGCTGTTGAAGAAGAAGAAGAAGAAGAAGAAGAAGAAGAAGAAGAAGCAGAGGAGAATGTGGATGATGATGATGGGCAGTTGAAGGAAGGACAGGGGAGCTGCTCGAATGGCGTCGAATCGGAGTCGCCGCCGTGTTCTAAAGTGGACTGCAATTGTGTCGCAAGGGCGAAAGGCGAAAATGGCGATGCCAAGCTTGATCCTTACTATTTTAAGTACAGGAGGAGGCGCATTGATCATGCGGTGTTGACATACAAGAGGAGAAGCATGTGTAAGAGTTTGAGAAGTGTTGAGTGCCCTCTGTTGACATATAAGAGGAGAGGAAGTGTTGATGCTCGGTTTATGTTTACGTATAAGAGGAGGAGGAACTTTGATCAATGTATGCTGACGTATAGGAGGAGGAGACCGGAGATCCTTTACGCAAGTTCAAAGATACAGCTTGAGGGTCAGTGCTGAAGCCTGATGGTTCAGAGGTAGGATAGAACCTCTTCCTTTGCTGAATTTTGCGCTTTTTTATGATAGTCACGTGCTTCCAATTGGCTTGTTCTTGAATGCTTGGTGACACTGCTAGATGAATATCAATCCATATACCATATTGTGTTGCCAGGCCAGAGTTCAATGTGATTCATTTTTTCCCTGCATTTTGGTTCATAATGATGAATATGACAATGGTTTGCATTTACAAGTTTAAAGATAACAATGGGTTAGTTTGTTATAATGTCAACACAACATGCATGCTAGAAGGAAAAAGTTTAGTTCCATAGCTGGAAGAAATGATCTCTTGTCAGTAGTAGGAAACTAACTGTAATTAAACCTAAGCTTTCTAGACTAGGTTTGCAATCTTTTGTCCTGGTTACTCAATGGAATTAGTTGGACGGTGTAAAACAAGTAGGAGTACCATTAATCGCTCTAAGTTGACATATCAGAGCACAAGCACCAATGCTCTCACAACGTTAGTTTATTGGAGTAGGAGAACCAAAATTCTCCAGGCTTGCCAAATAGCTAGCCTTGAGGGTCTCTTTTGATTTGTGATAGTACGTTCTTTTGTTTTGGATTTACATTTCATATACTTCTCTGAGTTTTGTTGTATGCTTAGTGACACTGTATGATTCATTGATACTTCATGTAGGTGTAGTTTCATATATCATATTGTGTGCTCAGTCAAGAACTCGCAATGTTATTTTCTATTATTATTTGGGTTGTTTTGGTAATGATCAGATTTCTCAAGATTGAGAAGTTAATAATTGGTAAAATGTCAGTATTGATAATTGATGCATGCCTACTAAATAGAAGGGGTAGTAACTTCAATTAAAGATAAAATTTTAGACTATGTTAAAGATCCTCTTCTCTCGGCATGATTCCAAAGGTATTGGTTGGACAGTAGAAAACAGAACAATCTTATTAAGTTTAGATAGGATTCTTCATTTTTTCCCCCCTGCAATTGTTGGACATTTAGTAATCAGACTTTGCATTGGACATTGGAAGGTAGGTAGAGTATAGGAAATTAGGAATATGCGTTCCTACATATGATAATGATCCAATGACAAGCAGTGAAACCCAAGCAAGGAAACAGGGGACTCGCCTAATCGCTCAAAGTCTGGCTTGCCAAAGCCAAGAACAAGCTGCAAATCTGCCAGTGGTTCAGCATCATTTTCTGCAAGAAATGCGTGGCTCATGTTCAGTTCATGGTGCTGTGCTCCTACTGCTACATTACTTGGTCATCCCATGAAGATTTCTCTTGCTCCCAGGGTAAGTGAATAGTCAACACACGGTGATTCCAAGCAGCTAAGGCGCTCTGGTCCAATTGCACGTTGGCCGTGGAAGTTTCTGTTGGCACTGGTTACTGGGTTCCTTTATCCCTGACCGGGTGGAGATGGGTTGTTAGAAGTAGGAGCATTAGTAACAGGTTTGATTAGGAACTGAGGAAGTTTAGGGTATTGGCAGTGGAAATCGAAAAGCATAATGCCTCAATCTATCATCTCAAGCACAGGAGAAGGAGCACTATCCATCACTGTTAACATACAAGATGAGGCGTAGCTTTCGTCGCGGTTAGAGTTTGAGCACCAGTGTTGATTGCCATATGTTGACATGCTGTTCTTTGTTAACATATAAGAGAAGTCTGAAGATCCTCTACTCTTGTTCAAGATTAAGAATTTAAGATTGACCGAGAGTAGCAGTATCTCTAACTTTGATGAAATGTTATCTGGAGATGGAGACCGACTTGATCCTCATCCCCTCCAAAACAGCGAGATTGATCTTCAGCCTCTTGGGATTCCCTTATCTACTTGCAAGACTGATGCAGCACTACAACTTTTGTTCTGTAAACAATTATTTATGAACGCATGAAATCGTAGTTAATATATTCAATGGAAATTAAATTTCATCGGCCTCAAAATAGAAGAAACCTTGGAAGACTGAAAGTTGAAAATTCATTGCAGTTGATTGCACTTCTCACACGTATTCGTTATCATTGTGATTAGTCTAGTATATAAATCCACATTCCACCGCACAACACAACGTCAGAGAGTAGCAGGAGAACGAGTGCTACTGACCCAGAAGAAGAAGCGAGAACGGACGATGAAGTCTATCACATTCCCACACTGGCACAGGAAACCCTAGTCAGGGTTTCTCCTCCGAAAGAAGAAGATCCTACTATTCTTCTCCGAGTGCAGAGTCAACAACATCCTCACATATCCTACATGACCAGTCCTAATATGCCTCTCACACATGTTTTACGAGATTACTGTAGACGCACAGGTCTGATCTTCGAAACAGTACGCTTTCACTTTGACGGAGATAGGGTGCAGGAGAGTGATACTCCGGAACGTTTTGCGATGGAGGATGGCGATGCCATCGACGCGTTTATTGATCAACTGGGTGGTGGACCGGTGGCAATGTATGTTCTTGATTTGGAGGAATAAGTAACTTTGCAACCTGTTATAATTTGTTCAAGCTGCAGACTAGCCTACCAGTACTTCTCTTTGTTATCCTTATTTTATATATGGAACAAAAACCAGCTCTCTGAATCTCTGATCCATCGTGCATGCATGTTTGATTGTTCTTTGGAAATGGCATAACTATTTTGGTTCAGAATCATTATTAGGGGAATATCTGTTTCTAGCTTGATCTCCACCTATAATTTTGTTTCCTTTTCTAATTTTCTCTGTTTGGTAGATTGGTAGTATATCAAGAAAAGTGGATAAAATACATATATTTAGGGTTTTGATTGACTGTTTGAAATGGCAGCTGTAATTAAAATAAATGATTTTAGGAGCAAATCAAGTATCACTACACTGTGTGAACGCAAAAAGAGAAAAATAATCTTGGAAAAGATTTGATGGGGAATGTTAATCATGGATTAATGCTTGATTACAGCAGAATTTGATTTTTTTGGTATATCATAGGGGGGCTGTCAAATGGATCAGGTTCCAATTGCTAGATCATCAAATTTCAAATTTCCAATTTTAACTCGATCATGGTCAAATTCTTCAATCAGTGGCTATTTCCTTGAAGGTGAGTCCACATTTTTCTGTAAGTTCTTCGTTGCATCTCCATTGCCTTGCTATGTTTATGTATATATATATACACCTCGAGCTATATACCTCATTATCCTACTTCTTCTGTAATTTGATTTGTTTCTCAGACTAACGAGTTCTTGTGATCTAGTGTTTGTAACTAGATAATGGGTTTAGGCTCCTGTGGTCTTTATGTCTCTTTTGAAAAGAAAAAGGACATAGCAGATCCTGATGAGCATTTGAGTCCCGATCCTCAGGAAAATGTTTCTGATGAGTTTCAGTCTTGTCCTTCTTATTCAAATACTATTAGGTGGTGTTCTAAATCCTTAAGTGTCGGAAATCTGGTCACTGAGGAGTTTGGTCACAGAAGAAGTTTATCACAAGGGGGGAACATACATAAACCCCCTCGAAATATTTTGATCCCAGGGAGGTCATCTGGTGCAACCGAAGCTGTAAACCTGGCAAGTCAAGCTGACAGAGATTCGGTCACCAAGAACAAGTTTTGTCACCAGAGAAGTTTTTCACAAGGTAACTGTCATGAAACCCCTCGAAATAATTTAGTCCCGAACAGGTCATCTGATGCAAATCAAGCTGTGAAGCATGGTTTAAGTTCTAGCGCAGGTCATTATTATGGCCATGGAAACATCATTAAGGGGTTTAATAGCATAACACAACTTCAAAACCCTGGAAGTGTGGAAGAGATCAACAATATGGCCAATTTGAAATATAGAAAGGGATACTTTAAGGAGGCAGTACCCTTGTATGATAAGGCCATTGCGTTGTGCCCTCAAAATGCTATTTACCATACCAATAAGGCTGCAGCATTGATCAGCCTTGGTAGATTCACTGAAGCTGTGGAAGAGTGCCTAAAGGCAATCAAATGTGATCCATCATGCTCTCGTGCCCATTATAGGCTTGGAACTCTTTTTACTAGGTATTCTTTATGATTGTAAATTTTTGAAATTAATTCCTTACTTCTTATCATAGATTTGTTATAAGATTAGGCCTTTTATGCAGGTTTGGTCAAGTTGATGATGCAAGATGGCATTTCATGTTATCTGAGAAGAATATTGGCTCAGAAACTATACAGCGTCTATCACGTATTGAAGCTCATTATGTAAATACTAACAAGGCCAGGAAGGTTAAAGACTGGGGTGGCGTTTTGAGAGAAAGCACTTTATGTATTGAAGCTGGAGTAGATGCATCCAACCAGGTGATTTGAAAATACTCGAGTTTTTTTTGGCTTGAAACATGTATCTTGGTTTACATTTACTTGTATGATTATATTCTATGCTTTCTTGTGGCAGTTGGTTGCTTTAAAAGCTGAGGCTCTATTTAAGCTTCAAAGGGTAGAGGAAGCTTTTGAACTTGTAAATGCTGCAAGTCATTCGGAAGAAAGTAGATTCACAAAACCTCGCAAGGGTACAGCATGCTTGCTGATCATTGAAACCAAACTCCATTTGTATCTCGGAAGGTATGCAATTGCATTTTCTTCATTAGATTAAGGTTCTTATTTAGTCCTAATATAAGACTCTAAATTGTAGATTGTCACATAATATATGGCCAATTACAATCCCACCCCTGTTCTGGGGTTATTTTCAGTTTACCCTTTTCCCTTCTCCTTTAAAGACATTGCATTCTTATCAGACCTCCGTCACTTTGATCGCTTGAACATTTTCATTACACTTTTGTAACCCGAGCTTCTTGAATTAATAGCCTATTAAATTGACTTAGTACGAAGTTGTTGTTCACTACTGTAACAGTAGTATGTTCTGAAAATTTTGAAAAACTAGGATGTTATGACATGAAAGTAATCTTGAGAAAAGCAATCACTGTTGAAGTAAAATGAAATAGCCCTAAAGATAGTGATAGAAGCTAGAAATACAGAAAATGCTGAGCGACCTAATTCAAATACATAATGTGCTAATTCACGAATCTTAATCATTCAAAAGCACCGAAAATGAATTTATCAAATGTTTCCTGATTAATTGCTTTATGTACGTAGGATATTCTACTTGGTTATGTCATCTCATCCCTAGAAATTACAATGGCGCTAAAGTTTTAACTGTGTATCAGATTTGAGAAGGGAGTTAAGTCTGCAGAAAAAGCTGTGGACATGGATTCAACTTGGAAGTCTCTAAAGTGGCTGAAGAAAGCTAGGGGTGCTGCAGAAGCCAGGAAATGTGGAAATGACTACTACAAGGATAAAAAATACTTGGAGGCATGCACAATGTTTGGCCAGGGTCTGCAGTATGTTCCCACAAACAATGTCTTACTTTGTGATCGAGCTGCTTGCAGGTCTAAGCTTGGACAGTGGAAAATGGCCATTGACGATTGCAATGCAGCTTTAAGCGAACGACCTAATTTCCACAAAGCTCTTCTATGGCGTGCTCACTCTTATGCTAGGGTATGGTCCTTATAAAGCACACATTTCCTCTTTTCTTTAGGTTTCTTTTTGCTTGATCAATTAATTAACATGCCACCACGTTTTACTGGACCAGCTTAGGAGATGGAAGGATTCTTTAAAGGACTATTCTGCCTTGAGCAAGGAGTTTCCAGGAGATGAATTTATTGCCAGCTCTCTTGATCAAGTAAAAAAGGAATTGAAGGCTCGAGCTCATGGTAGATTCTCAAGCCTTGAGCCAATAATGGAAACATATATCTGTTAGTAGAAATTTCCAGCTTATTGATCCGTTCTTAAGCTTGAGCATTTGCAAAACATAGATTAGGATATAGATCAGTTCATCGGTGGGGAGTACCACTTCGATATTGTTTGGAGTACTACAAAATTGGCCAACGGCCATGTCTGAATTGAAAAACTGGCCAAGGTGGTTAGTGTTCGTTTTTTGTGTTCAACTCTTTGATACTTCAGTGCCTACTACTTCAGGAATTGCTGGAATATCCAAAATTCTTGTACCAAAATATTCCTTTGTTTGAACTATTCTTTCTCTAGGATCAATGCACATAATAGAAAGATGGTGTTAATTAGTAATATAGCATTTGGCTCATACCTCTTGTTTTGACACATTTGACAACGATCATCGTTTTTGTAAGGAACATTTTTAATGAATTACTTGGTCTTGTTTATGACAAGTATTGCCTTTCATCTCAATTAAGTACTTGGCTCAAGTAATCAATCATTTAGTTAACAGTAACTGACTTGTTAGCTAGCTATATTGCCTTTCTTGTTTTGGCCAAGTTGATGATACCAATGTTTACACTGATGCCGGCCTCTGTTCTTGGCTTCTTATATGTTTTAAAAATTCATCGTCATTTCCTTAATAAGGTCACTCACATTCAGATGTTTATATAGCAGAAGATAGAAGCCTATCATGAAACCCAAGTAAAGCTCTGGTTGCTAATTAAAGAAGCAATGAGGACTAACAATGGGGTTCCACTTCCTTGCATTTTCTCTATTCTTGCATGTTGTCTGTTAACTCTCCATGTCAACATGGCTTTGGCACAGAGATCCACTTATATTGTCCACATGGATAAGTCTCTGATGCCCAAATCCTTCACTAGCCATCATCATTGGTACTCCTCCATTGTTGATTCCTTCAAAACTGATCTTCACACCTCGTCAAATCCCCACAGACTCGCACCATCCCTTCTGTACACCTATGATAATGCCTTTCATGGTTTCTCAGCAGTTCTGTCCACAGATGAATTGGAGACTTTAGGAAAGTCTCCAGCTTTTGTTTCGGCTTACAAGGACAAAACTGTCACAGTTGACACAACCCATACCACTACATTCCTCTCCCTCAACCCTTCCACTGGTTTGTTACCTGCTTCGAATTATGGTGAAGACATCATTGTTGGTGTCATTGATACTGGGATCTGGCCGGAGAGCGATAGCTTCAGAGATGATGGTCTGACCAAGAATATTCCAGCTAAGTGGAAAGGCAAATGTGAGGTTGGACAAGAGTTCAATACCTCTCTGTGTAACAACAAATTGATAGGAGCAAGATCCTTTAACAAGGGTGTAAGGGCTGCAAATCCTGGTGTCACACTTAGCATGAACTCTGCTAGAGACACTCAAGGCCATGGGACTCATACATCATCAACAGCTGCAGGGAACTTTGTTGATGGGGCATCATATTTTGGTTATGCTAAAGGAACAGCCAGAGGTGTAGCACCGCGTTCCAGGGTTGCCATGTACAAGGTCCTTTGGGACGAGGGTAGATATGCCTCTGATGTTCTAGCAGGCATGGACCAAGCCATTGCTGATGGTGTGGATGTTATCTCAATCTCCCTAGGCTTTGATGCCACGCCATTGTACGAGGATCCTGTGGCAATAGCATCCTTTGCAGCTATGGAGAGGAATGTGGTGGTCTCATCTTCAGCCGGAAATGAAGGGACATCAGGCCTTGGGAAGCTGCACAATGGCATCCCTTGGGCCTTAACTGTTGCAGCAGGCACCATAGACCGCTCATTTGGTGGATCATTAAGTCTTGGTAATGGTTTAACCATTCCTGGATTTACCTTGTTCCCGGCAAATGCCCTTATAGAAAAGCTTCCACTGGTTTACAACAAGACGTTATCGTCTTGCAACGACACAGAACTATTGTATGCTGGCCCCAGCGCAGTCCTCATATGTGATGACATTTCAGATATCAGAGGTCAAATGTCTCATCTTGTTGCTGCAGAGGTGCTTGGAGCTATTTTTATTACAAACGATCCTAGGATTATTGAGTTAGGAAGTGTTAGAACTCCTAGTGTTGTGGTAAGTCCAGATGATGCACCAGCTCTTATCAAATATGCAAAAAGAGCAGACGCTACTGTCAGCATAACTTTCCAACAAACATTTGTTGGGACAAAGCCTGCACCAGCTGCTGCATTTTACACTTCGAGAGGTCCTTCATCAAGTTATCCGGGTATCTTGAAGCCGGACATAATGGCACCGGGGTCATTAGTTTTGGCTGCTTGGCCTCCGAATGTAGCAGCTGGCATTATTGGTGGAAATGTGATGTTACCAAGTGACTTTAATGTGATATCCGGAACATCCATGGCTTGCCCTCATGCTTCAGGCGTCGTTGCTCTATTGAAAGGTGCACACCCGGAATGGAGTGCAGCTGCCATTAGGTCTGCTTTGGTCACCACAGCAAATCCATTAGACAACACTCAGAATCCGATTCGTGACAATGGTGACAATTTCAACTTTGCTTCACCTCTAGCTATGGGAGCAGGCCAGATTGATCCTAATAGAGCACTTGAACCCGGTTTGATATATGATGCAACCATACAAGACTATGTCAACCTCTTGTGCTCCACCAACTTTACCCGGAAGCAAATCTTAGCCATTACTAGATCACATGAGTACGATTGTTCCAAGGCGTCTTCTGATCTGAACTATCCATCGTTCATCGCTTTGTATGGTCAACATCATGCAAAGAAATTAAGGGTTCAAAAGTTTCAGAGGACAGTAACAAATGTGGGAGATGGTGCCGCCAAGTACAAGGTTTTTGTAACAGCTCCAAAGGGTTCTACGGTAATAGTGTCACCAGAGATATTGAACTTTGCAAATATATACGAAAAGCAAAGTTACACTGTCACTATAAAGTACAAGGGGGACAAACAGAACAAGGTTTCTTTTGGTGAACTTGTTTGGGTTGAAGAAAATGGAAAATACAAAGTGAGGAGCCCCATTGTAGTGTCACCTGATCTTGTTTGAGTTTAAGGTAATAAAGGTCTTGTAAACCTTGACAATGGAATATTTCAAATAAGAGAAATCTAAACGGTATATGTGGAGCTAGAAAAGAGAGTTTAATTTATGCAAATTAAAATTTTATGGAGCTCCTTGACATATGCACAGTTTTTGCAGATGTTTCAGGACATACCAATTCTGGAGCATATTTCTCACCATCCTGCTGTAAAAAAATTCAAAGGTTTCAATAACTGTATCAATTTATCAAACATAATACCCATCTTCAAAACATTCCACGAATCAACAAATATATTTGCACATTTTACATCTTCTTATGCCTTCTGAGTTCTGACTATACTTGCATGAGAGAAAATGAACATCGATAGGATGGTGAAGACAGAAGAGCGAAACATCAAGGTAAACCAATTTTTCAGTTTGGCTTGTACAAACGAATCCTGCAGCTAAAACCATCATAAACAGAACCAGTTTGACATATAACAAATTTAGCGAAATGTTCATGAATCATTTGACAGATAAAAAATTTAGCACATCTACTTTTTAAGCTTTAACATTAAGGAAACTCGCATATGTACTTCAAGAAGATTGAAATGTGAAAAACTATCTGTCAATTTGGTATAAACAGTCCAAAAATTACTAAGCAGAGGGTTTTAATTGCCTAGTAACTGGGGTAGAAGCATTATCTGCAATGATAAAATCATCGAGCAAATAAAATAAGTTGCTGGGAGATCTAGATATTAGTTTGCAGTATAATCCAAGAAGAAAGTCGATAGTTCACGTCATCAATTCATTACTATTTGCTAATAGGTATTGACTATATCATGATGGGACCAAACTATATAGTCTAATTTTTTGTTTACTACGTTTATGAAACTAATTACATAGATGCCGGCTTCTGACTACTTCTTAGGCTTGTATGTTTATAGTCATATTCAGGGCCATATATCTATATAGCTACCAAGTGAAGCTTTCATGAAACCTAAGTAAAGGCTCTGGTTGAAAAAGAAACAATGGGGTATTACTCTAGGGTTCTTCTTCCTTGCATTTCCTATGTTGTTTAGTGGAGGGAAGAACCACAATAGGTTCCATTACTTTGTGCTACATTTTCTGTTTCTATCAGTTAGGTGGTAAGAGTCATTGAGTCTAGACAAAAGGATTTCCATTTCTAGTTTAAATTTTTAGATCTGGTTTTTATCTATGAGATGTATTATTGCTGGAATACTTTATCATTGAACTCTTTGATAATAGTATCACTGCATTAGTATTACTACTTCTGTTGATAAGCTTGTACTCACCTAAATATAAACCTTGATCGGTCTTCAACTAGTACAATTATATTTTTTGGAAGGAAACTAGTACAATTATTGATAGCCAAATATAGTTATGAAAACAAATGGGACCTAATTCATTCTCATTTTTTTAATTTTTTTTTTCCGTAGTCTCAGAACTCATATTCTCTAGCCCTTTTATATCAAGGATGTCATAATGCATATGCATGCCCAAGCAAAGCTCTAGTTGAAAAAGAAACATGGGGATTAATTGTGGTGTTCCTCTTCCTTGCATTCTCTATGTTCTCCAGACTTTTCTGTTAGCTCTCCATTTCAACACTTCTTTGGCAGAGAGATCCACTTATATTGTCCACATGGACAAGTCTCTGATGCCCAAGTTTTTCACTAGCCATCAACTTTGGTATTCCTCCATTGTTGATTCCTTCAAAACTGAAACTCAAACAGATAGCCACAGCTTCTCACCATCCATTTTATACACCTATGACAATGCATTCCATGGTTTTTCTGCAGTTCTTTCTGTAGATGAACTCGAGACCCTAAAAAAGTCCCCCGGTTTTGTTTCAGCTTACAATGACAAAACTGTCACACTTGACACCACCCATACCAGTGACTTCCTGTCCCTCAACCCTTCTACTGGCCTTTTGCCGGCCTCGAATCATGGAGAAGACATCGTCATTGGTGTCATTGATACCGGTGTCTGGCCAGAAAGCGAGAGCTTCAAAGACGATGGTGTCATGACCAAAGACATTCCGGCTAGGTGGAAGGGAACATGTGAGGTTGGACAAGAGTTCAATGCCTCTGTGTGTAACAAAAAGTTGATTGGAGCTAGATACTTTAACAAGGGAGTTATGGCTGCAAACCCCGGCGTCACACTTAGCATGAACTCTGCTAGGGACAGTGAAGGCCATGGGACTCATACATCCTCCACCGCTGCAGGGAACTTTGTAAATGGCGCATCTTATTTTGGATACGCTAATGGAACAGCCAGAGGTGTCGCACCACGCTCAAGGGTTGCAATGTACAAGGTCATTTGGGACGAGGGGCGTTACGCGTCTGATGTTCTAGCTGGTATAGACCAAGCCATTGCTGACGGTGTGGATGTAATTTCCTTGTCCATGGGGTTTGATGGAACGCCACTCTATGAAGACCCTATAGCAATAGCATCTTTTGCAGCCATGGAGAAGAATGTGGTGGTTTCAACTTCAGCCGGAAACGATGGCCCTGACCTTGGATGGTTGCACAATGGTATTCCTTGGGTCTTGACTGTTGCAGCTGGCACTATAGACCGCTCCTTTGTCGGAACACTAACTCTTGGTAATGGTTTAACCATTACTGGGTCTAGCTTGTTACTAGAAAATGCCATTGTAGAAAAGGTTCCACTGGTGTACAACAAGACCTTCTCAGTTTGCAACTCGACAAAGGTACTATCAAATGCCCCAGAGAGAGTCATCATCTTATGTGACGAGAGTGATGATATTGGATTTCAGATATCTCAGTTCATTGGAACACATGTGCTTGGGGCTATTTTTATTGGCAAAGATCCTGAAATATTTGATGAAGGAGGTGTGACATTTCCTCTCGTAGTGGTAAGTCCGGATGATGCATCAGCACTAATCAAGTATGCTACAAGTAGCGATGAACCATCTGTCACCATGAAATTCCAACAAACATTTCTTGGCACCAAGCCTGCACCGGCTGTGGCATCTTACACTTCAAGAGGACCTTCATCAGCTTATCCAGGAATCATGAAGCCGGACATAATGGCACCGGGGTCATTAGTTTTGGCTGCATGGCCTCCGAATGTTGCAGTTGGGTCGGATGTGATCTTTTCAAGTGACTATAATATGATATCTGGCACATCCATGGCTTGCCCTCATGCCTCCGGCGTAGCTGCTCTATTGAAAGGTGCACACCCCGAATGGAGTGCAGCTGCAATTAGGTCTGCCATGGTGACCACAGCCAACCCACTGGACAACACTCTGAATCCAATTCGTGACAATGGTGATCGTAACTTCAACCCTGCTTCACCTTTGGCAATGGGAGCAGGTCAAGTGGATCCTAATAGAGCACTTGAACCGGGCTTAATATACGATGCAACCCCTCAAGACTATGTCAATCTCTTGTGCTCCACAAATTTTACCGCTAAGCAAATCTTAGCCATCACTAGATCACCTGCCTATGATTGTTCCAATCCATCTTCTGATCTGAACTATCCCTCCTTCATTGCTTTGTATGATCGTCGTCAAGACACAAGGAAGCTAAAGGTCCAAAAATTTCAGAGGACAGTAACAAATGTGGGAGATGGTGCAGCTACGTACAAGGCTTCAGTGATAGCTCCGCAGGGTTCTGAAGTGACAGTGTCACCGGATACATTGTTCTTTTCAGAGAAATATGAGAAGCAAAGCTACATTCTTACAATAAGTTACAAGGGGAAAAAGAAAGGAAATGTGTCATTTGGTGAAATTGTTTGGGCGGTAGTAGATGTAAAGTACATGGTCAGGAGCCCCATTGTAGTGTCTCCTCTTGTTTCAGTGTCTTAAGTGAGTGGTGTTGTCCATGAAGAGGTTCAGAACATCACAAATAAGATATTAGCATTATAACATATGTTTATCATAACCTCTTGTATTTCTTATATCTTAATGAAATAAATTGATTACTTTGTTGTGCAAGTACGAGTAGAATGGAAGAACAGAACTGAATTCGTGAGTCTTGCTTATTAGCTTCTTTGATGTTCATCAACTTGGACCAACTTTACACATTGTTAGGTTTTGTTAATCTTCCCATACTGTTAGATACTGCATCCTTTACAGACTTATCATGTGAAATGACAAAGACTTGATGATGATGATATGTAAAAAATTTCTCCAAGAAGAAGCTAGCTAGCTAGATGCAAGTTTTTTTTTTTTTTTTTTGAATTAATGAAATGGGTACACCCCTTATAGGAGTCCAAACATGCCCAATTACAATTAAACTAAGGTAATTACCACTTAGCGCGCCCAATCCACATGAAAAGGTAAAGAGAATAACCCTTAAAAGAAAAAGTTTACATCAAACCCTAAACTATTAGCACAGCCACCGCCGCCGCATTGACGAACCCTAGCTGCCGTTGCCGCTAGTGACCAAGAGGTCGTGAGATGTGCCAAAATGAAGGTAAGGTGACCGATAATCTGCTGCAAATCCTGTCAAAACCAAAGGAAATGGAGATGAAAGAGAAGGTGCAAGTTTTTCAATTACAAAACAAAGCTTATTCCATTTTGGCGTCTATCCTTCTTCTGCAATCGGCCCCATTACTTAGAATCAAAATGGTATGTGAAAGCAAGGCAGATTAGCTTAATTAGTCCATTTTTTTTTCCTCTGATACCACAATCCTTAGTTGGCAAGGTTCTGTATATCTGGTCTTTTGCTGAAAACCTACATACCGATTCGGCGATTCCCCATCACTGAATAATGAAAATGCTATGTAATAGGTAGGAAAAAGGATTCCATTTCCTATATTTTTAAGTATATAACACTTTATTTAGGTGTGATTATGTGCGGACATAATCAAATTATTGTCTACACATGTCACCGTGTGCAATTTAGGCAGTACAATATGATACAATGCAGTGACTTTAGTGGCCAAAGAGCAAGTGATAGGAACCCTTCAACTCAATTAGAGTCTAAAATTAGATAATGAACAAAAACTAGAGTCTAAATGACTAAAGCTAGGTTAGCTGGATTAATTGAATTATTTACAACAAGGTTACGTACATGTGAAGCTGAGCCAATTAGGATTCATTTTTGATCAAAATGTTCAATCCTTGCTATATGAATATGAGCGTCACAAAATGCATGGTTCCTCTCGGTTCGTCAAATTAAGGTACTTATTGGGAGCTGGGGCTATACTAATATCCAACGACACACTGAATTGTATGAACTGGGAGGTGTTCTTTGTGCTTGCGTTGTGATTAGCACAAAAGATATGCACAATTGTATGTGAATGTGATCAAATATGTGAACAGTAATCCGTACCCTCTGGTGAGCGTGAAGTTTCAAGCAACCATTCTTGGAACAAATCAATCCTGCTACAACTGCATGTGGTCTTTTGTATTGTTCAAGAGACCATTCAATACTTGGATTCCAAATGAAATAGACAAATAGTTGTGGCCAAACCGGGAGTAGTTTCGTTCCAAAACGTACCGTCCAATTCGAGATCACGGTTTCACGTACGGTTGCAATTTGCAACTTGCTTTTCTTCTAAGGCTAAGGCATTGGATCCGGGTTTGATTTGTGAAATTGCATGTGACCCCTAGCCTCCCTGACTGACTTTATACACTTTGCCAGAAAATATTACAGTAGCCCGCCCAAAATGGGAAGACAGTAGCTCATGAAAACCAAAGCTGAAACAGGTTAACATTGAAATGGAAAAGCAAATTTGAATGCAGCTGATTTTCGATACCCTCTTCTTCTATTGTCGTTTACTGGCAGAGATAGTAGTGAAAAACAACCTCTTCTTGTATTGTCATTTACTGGCAGAGATATATGGTAGTGAAATCAACTGTAACCATATCCTCCACAACCCAAAAGAACTGTACTATTGCTTGTTAGTCCCTCCCTTTCTCTTATTTTGAATTTGCAACAGGCATTGATATCGATCAAGCTTGAATGTGATTAAAACCTAGTCAATTAAACATGTTTCTAAAGTATGCATTACAGTTTCAATCAGGTTCATCGATCTTGTTCAAAGAAAACTTCTCAAATCAACTTAAGTTGCCCATAAAAGATTACTGGAATGTATGTTATCGTCGAATCCGAATTATGTACCGAATTGCTAACTAAGACTTGAGATTTCAGTGTTATATAGAAATCCGAGATTTCATGGTAAACCAGTTAAGATGCCTGTGATATTTTCTGGGAACCAAGAACTTGATATAAACAATAGTAACTAGAAGTCATTCCATTTCACATGGATGTATAAGGGTAAGAAGAAAAAACATAATTCAACACTGAAAACACTGAAAGTTAAAAGATTTTAATTCATAGCTCTTTTAGCACCCTAACTTCATCCATTAGCTACCATATTGTTCCAAAATAGCTCCCATTTCCACTCACACTAATCATTACATCAGACTCTTAAATGGACCAGGCTAGCTAGCTTAAACACATACTTAACACAATCTAATAAAACCCCTAAGCCTCTTCTTATCCCTCTCAAGCATCACATCCACACCTGAATCTCATCGCCCCGACGGCGACTATGTAAAGATAATAGACCCCAGACGCGTGCCAACCACAAGCGAAACCAGGCGAGCGCAGACGAAGAGGGGCGGCATAGTGACAATGGCGACGAGCAAGTAGACCAGGTAACAAACGGAGAAGATAGCGGTGATGAAGAAGTGGCCATCAGTGCAGTCACAAATATCGTGGTAGTAGACCTTCAGACGAAGAGTATTGATTGCGGCGGTGGCTGAGTACATGCCCTCAAAGAGAAGCATCATCCAACTGTCCAAGAGTGAGGAGCTATTAATCTTTGAGAGATAATCCTCACCAGGAAGAGTCATGTGACAAAATGAGAGGCTGAATATAAGCATCAGAAACCGAGGACTCGAAAAGAACCGGGTCATGGTTACAGACTGAGGTAAGGAGAGAGATGTGAGAGGAAATTTTGATCCAAATTAAGGAGGCGACGTTTAGGGGTTCTGTAGCAATAATGTGATATTTATACTGGAGAAACTAGCTAGGGTTAATAGAAAACAGACGCCCCACTTATAAATCGACACGTGAGCCGCTTCTCAATCCCAAAATTGTCTTAATTATCGTCTTAATTAGTAAGGATAAGATGTTTCATGCAGATCGATAGAACGTTTAGAACATTAGCTATGAATTGATCGGTGGAGATTGTTATGATGAGCACCAAAAGCCTTGCGGAGAAAGATCTCATAAATCAAATCAAGAATTAACATATGCGGCCGGTGACTTCAAAACAAATTTCTTCCATCCCTTTCGCTCCCATGTCTGAATAAGTGGAGTCATCATTTTAGTAAAGGAGGGATTTTGGCATATCATTGAGCGACGATCATTGTAAGCACCTCACCTGTTCATGTTTTTTCCGCAAATGCTCTTCATAGTTTAGTGCCTCTTTATGCCCGTAGATGATCGAATATATAGGGGCATATTACCAAAGTCCCCGTTGTTCCTCTCGGTTTATATATAGCAATGCCAAAGACATTGGGTATATAAATGTACTCAAATCAACCACATCACTTCATCAAAGGTACTTGGGGCAATAGGGGGTGTTTCTTGCGCTTGCGTTGTTTAAGTGTAACTAGTTATCCATATTTTCTGCTTTACATAATAATCAAAGTATGAAACTTCAAAAGGCAAAAGCTTCTCATCTTGAAATTAAATTTGAGTCGTGTCATTTCTCAGTTTACACAATCAAGCTTAAATAACTTACGCGTATCGTATTTTGTAAAGCTATTAAAATTATTATTTTCAGTGGTATTAAGTGATTTTTCAACCTTGTGTTGTCTTTAATTCTACTAATACTAAACTCGGAAAACTCAATTTTCAATAAAAGTTATGCATTACCTCACCCCTCAAGTTTCGCCCCCAATTTGAGTCAAAACCTCTTGCTAGCACACAAATTTTTAGACAAATTTCACTTTTTTTAGCCTCCTATTTTTCATTGGTGTGTGCTTATAGACACTGTCTAAAATCTCTTGCTATAGCATACGAGTTTTAGGAAATTTCATTTTTTCTTGACCTCTAGTTTTTTCCATTTGTGTGTGTTTATAAACACTTCCTAACATCTTTTGAACCAATATGGTGTCAAAAATTCATATATTTTCTCATTTTACGCGCATCGAGTTTAAATAATTTACGCGTGCCGTGTTTTGTAAAATTATTGACATTGTTATTTTCAGAGGTATCAAGTGCATTTCTAAGCATGTGATGTCTTCAATTCTTCTTATACTGATAAGTATCACCTCTCCCCTCAAGTTTCATATGATTTTAGCCAAAACTCTTTGTTCACACGAGTTTTTGAGAAATTTCACTGTTTTTGGACCTCATGTTTTTCCCATTGTGGGTGCTTAAACAAAATGTCAATTGTCAAGGATCTGTACCATTTCATCTTAGTCCTTGCCTATTTATTCTCTATCTTTTGAATTTTGGAACAAGGGCGCGCAATATTAAATGTAATTATTAAGCTAGACTTGCTAGTTTCATCTCATTCAAAGAAAACTTCTCAAATTAACTAAACATTCGATCACATAACAAATTATTATAAGACAATTGGTAACTAATATAGGAGATTTCATGGTAAACCAGTTAAGTTGCATGTGATGTAGGAAGCAAGAACTTGAATACGGTAGTAAGAGCACAAGTACGTACTAAATTAGGCAGTCAGGATACCCTTGGGTCTTTCACTATAACTAAGTAATCTCGTCTAATTTCAAATTAAAATAAATGTTCAGACTATGATTATGAATATATTGAAGTGGGCAGAGTGTAGATGAGCATCAAAAGCGTTTTGAAGAAAGATCGAACTCACATATAGTTTCAAAAATCGACGTTGCAACAAGGCACCGAAAGTTTTGTGAAGAAATATCTCACAAATCAATTCGAGAAGGCCTTCAAACCAAACTTCTGCTATCTTATTCGTCTATATCTGATGGCACTTTTATATGATTCTAACTAGATACTAGATACATCTAGTCGATCATCATTTTCGTAAGAGGGACTTAGGCCTCAACCAAAAACTACATTTGCTGATCTATTTGAGCTGAAAATCAAGCATCTTTACTTGTCTTCATTGTTATAGAGCCCATCATATTAAGATTAATTAATACAAGGCAAATCAAGTTAAATAAACAAGTAACTTCACGAGTAACAGCATTAGATAACCATTAATTAAGCTGGACTTAAACTTCTGTTACATCGACATAACAATACTGTACTTCCCTACTAACTAGCAAATTATTAAGCTGGGGATAGAGGGCTAGCCAGGAAAGAGCTGATTAGCCCCATTAACTACAACACTGATCATAATTAAACTGAAAATTAAGCCAATTAAGCCAAGCCAGACGGCTAGACTAGCCTAAATTACCATTTGACAGAATCTTGAGAGCGAGCACCTCCAATATTACCTAGCTCATCAGAGAGGAGAGATCTGAGAGTTTCCAACAGGCTCCAAATTACTCCATGCGGCCACACACACGATGAGGTGGACCACCGGAATGGTAAAGAAGGAGAACAAGAGCAAGGCGTTGTAGGAGACGATTAACCTTAGAGAAATCAAGGTAGAGAAAATAAGCTCCGGCCAGGAAAATAACCACACAAAAGAGATAATCTGAGAATGGCTCTTCGCTGAGAGGCTTCTTCTGCGGCTGAGGGATGACCATGGCTGAGAGAGAGAGAGAGAGAGAGAGAGAGAGAGAGAGAGAGAGAGAGAGAGAGAGAGAGAGAGAGAGAGAGAGATCTGGGCTTCCTGATAGAGATGAATGCGGTGAGGGTTTGGTTGCTGTGGCTTCACTTCTGCGATCTGTGGGAGTATTTAAAGACTGAAAAACTAGGGCACGAAATGGGGCGTGGTTATGTGGACCAATAAACAGTCGAAACGTGTTGTCTGCTTTTTCCCAACAGCAGACTTTTGGCGTTTTTGGAGTTCGCACCTAGGCTTATTTACACAATTCCTTTTACTTTTGTGTAGTTACTGAGTCACTGCTTTGTCTTTACTGGCTATTAGATTACGTCATCATGTAACATTGTAATGTCCAATTAAAAAAACTTTTTCTTGGTTTTCTTTTTACGACAAAGTTTATCAAATCAAGTACAGTAACCAGGTCCTGGCTCATTTAAAGTGAGAAATGTATAAATTTATTTAAATTACCTAATTTAAGAGTTTTAATAATTGACATATTGCTTTTATACGAAATTGGTAATGTGGGCGAGAATATGTTACTTCACCAAGGTCTTGTTCAACTGCCAAAAAGCTGCCTACCACCAAATTCTTGATGGATTTCAATGTCAAAGATGAGACTTGGGCGTTTTAGCGATTTGGAGGGTGATGAGGAAATTGTGATTCCAACCTTGATGTATGTAACATACATATATATCAGTTCTATATACTTAATTAGTAATGCTTTGCTTATGTGAATCTCACTTTAAATCGTAGTCCCATTCCTATATTTCTATGTTGATGAATAGCAGCGAAGCACCATATATATCCTAGTTGAAGAACCTCTATGATTCATAATTTAGGAAGTATCATATATGATGTGATTGGTTTTTGTAGCATACTCACCAATAATGCAATGCATACAACGACCTTAAAACTGGTGAGCAGTTGGAAAATGATCGATGCTTAATTCAGAGTGTAAAACAGCTTTGTCAAAAGCAAAATGTGTTCAAATAAGCTTGTCATCAGAGTTTGAGACCCACTCAGATATTCACCCGAAAGTTAACTTTGATTGAAGAAGGGTCAAAACACCTCCCAAGAGATGTAGACATGTCCATTGATAATTAACTCATCATTAGCCGGGTCATGAATTACTTAAAAAGACAATTCTAGTTTACTTTCTAACCGATAAAAAGTTAAATTTAGTCTATGTGTACTTCCACCGTCTTCCACCATAAGGTAAAAAATTTGAAGCCAAAACCTAAGGTAAGAGGGGGATAAGATTGTTAAAAAGGATCATAGATCCAAAATATTTATCAATCAAAATTAGCATAACCAATCAAGATTTCACAGGGTTTAGCTAGGAATAGAACATACATATTTATTGATCGGTTACCCCCACATTACAACAATTACTACGTACTAATTAAGTAAGATCCGAGCTAGAGAGCTAGATCAGGTAATTAACTACAACAACATCAAGTTAAAATCTCAGAACTAATTGAAACTAATGACAGAATCCGAGAGAGAGCACTGAGCAGCATTTACCAGCTAAATTCCACAAACCCTAAGCTTGTGGAAATTTCCTGGACTCATTCATAGAAGAAAACACCAGATCGATTGCTGAGTTGATCAAACACCGGGGAGCGGCGGAGATCGAAATGCAGCGGGTTCATCAGGCCGCCGGCGAGAACCGAGTGAGCCTTGGCCCTCGCCGGCGGCGGTTTGGCCATGGCAGAGATCAAGTCTTGGACTCTTGGTTGGTTGTGAGGCTTTCTGGTGGTGTAGGATGATTCCGATGTGTGTGGATTTATATATACTGGGAATTAAGCTACGTCAAAATGAGAGGAGGGTATGTATTATGGGCCATTGAGAAGTCGAAACGTGTTTTTGCTTTTTTAGAGCTGCAGATTCTCTGGGCATCTGGGAACTGCGATTTGGTTCCATCTGGACCATATTCGTTTACTAGGTACCAACTTCCTGGACCATAGTTATTATTACTTCCAAGTGTTATGAATTGGGGCTCAACAATAAGTTTGCATATGTTGGTACTCAACTACTCAAGTACGCAGAGATGTGTAAATAGTTAAAGATATTTGATTTTTTTTTTTCTTCAATGAAATTGAGAATAAGCACATGAACCATCAAGTTATAAGTGTAGAAGTTGAAAAACAGAAAATTAAGTTTGAAGTTTGATATTTTTAGGTTGATATACAATTGATGAGGGATTAAACCTGTTAGTTGCAAGAAAATATATATAGTGAGAATTTCCTATTGGTTATTGAGAAAAAATTATGACAAGAAACTCTAATTGCTGCAATATCAACACCAATATTTCCACATCCAGTTTGGTCTTGGATGAGAAGGTTAGTTGACTTATAAATCGAAAACATGGAAGCAAAAACTGGGTTTCAAAATTGAAAACATGCATGAAAGAACTTAAGTTACATATAACGATTATATCCTTTCAAAATTAAAATGCTTTAAGTTCCTTATTTGACTCACTTTTTCGTCATATTTCCACATCTCCATCGTTCAGATTATTAATACTAATGTATAGATCATTCATACAAAATTTCATCAAAATTGATGATCGTTTAGGTACTGAATTAGATTAAATCAATGAACAGACCATAAATTTGTCTAACAAGACCTGTTTGTGTAAATAACGAGTACGAAAACTCAAACGATCATCAAATTAGATGAAACTTTGCATAAGTAATCTATGCATTAGGTTCTATAAACTGAACAGTGGAGATGTAGAAATATGATGAGAAAATGAGTCAAATAAAGAACTTCACACTTTAATTTCAAAGCGAAGCTTCGCTCTGGATAGAAACTGTATATATATATATATATATATATATATATATATATATATATATATATATATATATATATATATATATATATATATATAAACACACAAGCCTTTTCAGATACGGACCTCATTATTTATTCAAAAGGTACGGATTTCCTTAATTGACATACTTTTTATCATATTTTCTCATCTCAACCATTCATCTTTTAGATATATATGAGTAAATCATCTCTACAAAATTTTAGCTAAATTGATAATCATTAAGGTATTCAAAATTGTGAATTACATGAACGGTTCATGTTGAACAGATTTGGTTCGTTCATTGTAATTATATAGTTTCGATACCTTAACGATTATCAATTTGGCTGAAAATTTGTAGAGATGATCTACTCATATATATCTACAATGTGAATGGTTAAGATGAGAAAATATGATCTAAAAGTGGGTCAATTAAGAAAATCTGTGCATTTTGAATAAATAAGGATATTTGTACATGATAATATATATATATATATATATATATATATATATATATATATAGCCCTTCTATTGAGGGATCCATATTTTTGACTATTTCTAGGGATAAGGCATTACACCAACTTCACGATCAAATTTTTGCATCTACACTGTTCAATTCATTGGGTTATATGAGCAGATCATTTCTACAAATTTTCAGATAATTTAGTGATCGTTAACCCATTCAAAACTTCAATTTATTTTTAATGATCTTGAACGGTCCAGGTTTCATATAAAGTGTGTAACTTTTTGTTTTAATCTCAGCCATCCAACCTCATTAAATGATAGATCCTATAGTGTGGGCCTATTCTTAAAATGGCCAAAAATAAGGATCCCTTAATAGAAGGGCTATATATATATATATATATATATATGTCCGTTTAGTTGCCTTCAGGATCAGAAGATTGCTGAAGCAAGGGACAGTGATTTATTCTGACAAAAAAAAAAGGGACAGCGATTTATAAGTAATGTCAACTGTAAAAGATTCCAATGTGAAATGCAAACACTGAACGGAATAGTAACAAGAAAGTTTAGCAGATTGAAATGAAGAACCTACTTATTGATCTAGTTCCTTTTGGGTCTGACCTCAATCCCTTGCACAATGATGCCATCCTTGCCGCTACTATTAATCTCACAACAAATCATCTCCAACTCCGCATCTTCATCACCTTCACAGAGATACTCACCTAGCTCCATCTCCAACCAGCCATCCGCCCTCTCGTCTGGAAGTCGAGCTTCTTCACTGACTTCTCTTTCCGGGCGCGCCAGAAAGGCAGTGTACTTAAGGTCTCCTCCTTCAACCATCTGACTCAAATTCGGGGATTCGTAATCAAAGCCATAAGACCTTACAGAAACGGCCACCGCTGTGGGATGGTCTTCAAATCCATGAGGTCGCCCATTAAACTTGTACACAAGATAAGCTTTATATAGAGTCGAGGGGGAAAGCATGCGAGTAGCGATTCTCCCACGGATTTCAAACCAACCAACCCCCGAAGCTCAGCGACCTCCTCAAACCTGTTCAAGTACGCTTCCATACTTCAGTCACATTCAGATTTTATTCTATACCAAGTAACAAGAATATATCTATCTGATAGATACGTATATAATATACATCTTTTCAGTAGTACAGTTAGCCTTAAAGGCTTAAACCAATTAACAAAACTTAGGACAAAGAGTTTTACCTACAGGCAGAGAAATCCATTCCCAATACCGAGGAGTATCACCCCAAGCAATCCGAAGGCCCTTTGAAGCTATCATATAACATTTCTTACCACTCCAGTTGTCCAATGAAAAGCTCTACAGATGCAAATCGATCATAACAATCAGAGTAAGCTAGCATTATATTATATTATATATATATAGACACACACACAAAGTTTCTCAGCTGCGAACGTCCGCATTTATTTTTACGGTGTGGATTTCCACTTTAGACTCACTTTTCAATCAAATCTTCACATCACCACCGTCTAGTCTTTAAATACTAATGTATAGATCATCTCTACAAAATTTCAGCCAATTTGGTTATCATTAAAGCACTCAAAACTGCGTTTTTCTTTTATAAACATGAACGGTTCAAGTTCGATAGAATTATGTTCATCCATTGGTTTAATTGAGTTTGAGTGCCTTAATGATAACCAAATTGGTTGAAATTTTACAGGGATGATATATACATTAGTATCTAAAGACAAGACGGTAGAGATGTGAAAATTCGATTGAAAAATAAGTGTAAAGTGAAAATTCGCACCGTAAGAATAAATGCGGATATCCGCACATGAGAAAACATATATATATATATAAGTTCAGGCCCGGCTAGCCGATTAATTATAATAACAAGGCTGAAAACTTCTTGCAAAATTCAAATTTCGATAATTCTAATTAACGATCAACGTAATTTTCCAAGGAATTTATTCTATATAAACGTATATCCTTAACTCTACTGTTTAGGGGGGGGGGGGGGCATTGTATAATGTCATCGAACTAAATAATATGTCAAAATTAATTCTACCATGGATATATGAAACTCTCAATTAAATCTTGAACATTATAGTTAAGTATACATACATCTATCATTGATTGATTAAATATTATTCTTCAAACGATTGAATTCGTATTCCTAGCTAGTTATAAGTAAGAAAAAGAATCAGGTGAGACACAACAGATCTACTCGGGGCAAAAGAGAAGAAAATGAACGTTATTATTACCATAGTGCCCTCGTTGATGAGGACGGGGTTGTCGCAGAGAGTCATGAAGAGGTCCTTCTTGGATTTGAAAATAGGAGAGGAGAGGGAATTGGGGTGAGATAGGATTGTAATTGTGTCTCAGGCGGAATGAACTTATCCCAAACGGCGTCGGATTCTGCCGCCGACCTGATAACCTTAGAAAGCAACGAGAGCCTGCATGCATCTGGAGGACTGGTCAAGGAGATCACGGTGGCTATGCATCCTTCCGGCAAAGCTTGAAAGTCCAGCTGCGGCTGCTGCATCTCCGCCTTATGCAATCGGGACACTCGCGAGTTTCACTCG
Source organism: Fragaria nilgerrensis (assembly GCA_010134655.1). NCBI lineage: Eukaryota > Viridiplantae > Streptophyta > Magnoliopsida > Rosales > Rosaceae > Fragaria > Fragaria nilgerrensis. Next base: position 721,258 of record CM020982.1, on the reverse strand, counting down.
GGTGGGTTTGTAACCTATTTATGCATTAGGGGCCTAATTGGTCTTGTAATAATTAAGCCATGATATAGCAAAGCCAGCGGTAACCATTTCTTAAGTCGTAGAGCCGTTTTAATTCTCCCACGGATTTCAATTCCCTTTTTCTTTGTACTCTAAGGTAGAGCTAGCCTTAAGTCGTTTGCTTAAAAAGGAAAAAAATGTAGTTCAGACTAGAATCGATGAGAAGTCATCTATTCAATCATGCATCTGGATTTAGAGATATTTTTATATAGAGATCCGGAGCATTGCATGTTTAAGTCTTTAATCATAACAAATAGAAACCGAGACTGTTGGTAAATTGTCAAATTCGATTACGTGAAAACTGAAAAGGCACCGGTACGATCGACCACTACTAGTTTGAGATTGCAGTAACTTTTTAGCAATGGTCTAAAAGGCGCTAGGCGGGCGGCGATTATAGCCTAACGCCTAGACAGCCTAGGCGGGGACTATACGGAGATTAAGCGATTTATTTTTTTATATTTAATTAATTTATATAATATTTAAAATTAGTAATTGGGTATACAACATGGAAGATTCAAAGTAGAATAGAGTGAATAGTAGATTCATACCAAAAGTCCAGAGTTAAAAATTGTTCGTCTCAAACAGTCCAACTACCAAGCTTGATGTCTTGATGTCTTGATGTCTTGATGATCGATTATTTGAATAAGATCCTCAGCTGTATAATGAGGAGAATCAAAAACCCAAAAAGCCAACACAGTAGTTACTACTTACTAGTTAATACTGAGAAGAACGGTACAAGGCAACAACACAAATACACATTCACTTATTCGATATTTCTATTATCATCAAAACAGAGGTTTGATTAAAGAACAAAAGAAATACCTTGCAAGACGGCAAGAGTTAGAACTGAAGAGATGATGACGCCATGAGTTCCATGATAGAAGGAGTCGACGGCGAGCCGGCGAGGTCGCTGACTTGTAAAGAATGGCGAGGTTGATGACTTGTAAGAGAACAAGCCAACTCACTGGCTGCCGGTACGATTTGGAATGAGAACGGCGAGTTTGGCAGAGAACGGCGAGAAGCATCGTATTAGAATGAGAAGTATCGATTTGGGTATGAGATTAGGTTTTTAAGTTTTAACGCGTTTATTTATTTATTTCCCGCATCGCCTAGTTGACCTTCGCCTTAGACGCGCCTTCGTCGCCTTCACCGCCTAGGCGGTCCCCAGGCGACTTCCGCCTAAGTGAAACGCTTTGGAGGAAATCTTAGCTCCGACTTAGCTAGGAGCGCCTTTTAAAATCCTTTTTTTTAGTATAACTAATCGTAATGTGAATATAATCAACTATGAATTAAAACAGTTTTGCGCACTTGTAACTTGGTGCGCACGAATATCAATATGAAAGAATCAAGCTCCAAATAGTTCGTGGCCTCGTACATATATAACAGATTTGTAATGCGAGAGGCATGATTAGTTCACAAGGATAGTTAAATTCCACACTGTAGAGTCTCTATAAACATTTGAAAGTTTTAGATTGATATTTATGAAGATTCCCCTTGCCTCCAATTGATTCCGATGTAAAATCAAAAAAATAAATAAATAACAAGGCAAACTAACAAGAATTAAACCGTTTATCGGTGGCAGATCCGGCCTTCTAGTTCCAAATAACCTCATGGTCTGATCTCAATCCCTTGCACAATGATGCCACTCTTGCTGCCAATGAGCTCACAACAAATCATCTCCAGCTCTCCCTCTTCTCCTCCTTGAAAGAAAAAATTCACCCAGCTTCACCTCCAACCAGCCATCTGTCCTTTTCGATGGAAACTGCTGATCATGAGCTTCATTGGGTATTCTCTCGGGATGTGCAAGAATGGCAGTGTGCTTAAGCTCTCCTCCTTCAAGCATTTCACTCAAAGTAGGGCATTCATAGTCAAAGCCATAAGCTCTTGCAGAAACCGCCACCACCATAGGATTGTTTTCAAAGCCCCATGCGCCTTCAGTAAACTTGTACACAAGATAAGCTTTATATAGAGTTGATGGAGAAAGCATGCGTGTAGCAATTCTCCCACGAATTTCAAACCAACCAAGCCACTGAAGCTCAGCCACTTCGTCGAACCTGTTCATGTTCACTTTTGAACTTCGTTCACATTCAAAATTTCATTTTAAACCGATTGACAAAACTTAGATGATCTCAAATTAAGAATTCTACAAACCTGGTGTTAGGCAGAGTTTTCCATTGCCAATATTGAGGAGTATCACCCCAAGCAATCCGAAGGCACTTTGCAGCTATCATGTAACATTTATTTCCCGTCCATTTTTCCAGAGAAAAGCTCTACATGATGTGCGTTAGTTAATGAATATATGATACACGATATCCGCAACCCCAAATGTTCCAAGTTTATGATAGTCTAACAGTCGCCACCATTCATATCAAGCAACCAAAGAAACTCTCAAGGTAATTAAGAAATCGATTCGATAAGCAAGGAAAGGAGAGGGTATTGAGATTAAATTACCATAGCGGCATCGTCAATGAGGACGGGGGTGTGGCTGAGAGACATGTAGAGCTCCTTCTTGGCTTTGGCAGCGGAAGCAGTTGCGGAGTGGGATAGGATCTCATGGGTCTCCGGCGGAAGGAACTTATCCCAAACGGCGTCGGATTCTGCTGCCAATTTGATAACCCTAGAAAGCACCGATAGCCTGCACGCATCTGGAGGACTGGTCAATGAGATCACGTTGGCAATGCATCCTTCCGGCAACGCTTGAAAATCTAGATGCTGCGTCATATCCATAAATGTTTTCTTTCTCTCTTTCTTTTCTCTGGAATTATGCCTGTCATACTGTGGTACTCTTTTATGTTTCCAATTTTATCGGACGTTCCTGAAGGAACACCATCTTTTTTTTCTGTTATTTTTACTTATTTTATATTGACAAATGCATATATACTTGTGATGATCAACAAAGCATATCCGATGAACCACCACGGGTGATCGAGTTTATAAGAATTAAAATGAATTTTACGATACATATATGTACTGATATAACATTACTTTTAGTTTGATGTAAATTAAAGGTGAACAAATTTGATACGATATCAGAGTTGTCTTAAATTAGTTACCAATGTACACAACCAATCTATATCTGAATCGAGCTACTTTTCTTGATTCTACATTGACATACCATAGAAGTCTTAAGAAAGAATATCATTCAACAACTACAATATCACTGAGTGGTAATAATTCAAATTAGTTGATCATCGATAGCACCACCAAAGACCAGATGACAACATGCAATGAAGCAATTGACATGATTTAATTATCTATTGGTAGCAAACTGGAAGTTCAACCAACGAAATCAAACTCTTATAAATTATATATATCTATGAAATTCGATTACACCACTGAAGGTAGCTGTTTGAACAGAGCGAGTAAATCACCATGATCCTGATCGATAACATATAACTATATCCACCTTAGCTAGCTAGTTCCTTTTTGGTCTGACCTCAATCCCTTGAACAAGGAGACCACTCCTGCCCGTACTAGTCTCACAATAAATCATTTCCAACTCGCTGTCTTCGTCTCCTTGACAGTGAAACTCACCCAGCTCCATCTCCAGCCATCCATCCGCCCTGTTTTCATTCGGAAATTTAAATTCATTGATGTCATGATTTCTTGCAAGCTGTCTTTCCATTATTCTTCGGGGAACCAGAATCGCAGTCCGCTTAATGCCTGCAGTTATTTCCAACAAACCAGGGCCTTCGTAATCAAATCCATAAGGTCTTGCACCAACTGTGACCACGGCAGGCCAGTCTAGTCCATAAGTGTGTTCGGTTAACTTGTACACCAGATAAGTGCGCGTTTCAATTCTCCCACGGATTTCAAGCCAACTTACAAAAAGAAGCTCAGCTGCCTCCTTAAACCTATTGATCATTTTAAAGATGTGTATCATTATTGTATACTACAGTATAATGTTCATATAAGCTGCCTAACAAAGTAACATGATGTATAGTGAATTAGCTAGCCTGATCATATAACTACAAGTAAGGATGGTGAAAGAAATAATGTAAGGACCTGGACTCGGGGAGAGATTTTCATTCCCAATATTGAGGAGTATCACCCCAAGCAATCCGAAGGTGCTTTGCAGCTATCATATAGCATTTCTTCCCACTCCATTTGTCCAGCGAAAAGCTCTACATATATGATGAAAATCGATCACAATCGGTCACCAGGCATATGCATATCTAAGTAACAACTGCAACATCAAGGCTAGCCGCGCTAGCTAAAAGACTAAAACAACAGGATTCTACTATGTATCTAAGCTGATCATATTTGATGCATTCTAGGAATCTAGCAATCAGTAAAACTAGGTCCATGTATACACATTGCCTGCAGATCTTGATAGTTGTCCAAAATTCACAAAATTAAAGTAAATTGAACTTGCTCGGTACTCAAATACTCACTCATAAGTCATAACAATGGCAAACAATTGAAATGGGACCTCAATGAGTTTGCTTAATTACCATATTGCCCTCGTCGTTGAGTTCCTTCTTGGATTTGGGAGGGGAAGAGGAGAGGGAAAGGATCTCGTGTGTCTCAGGCGGGGTATGAACTTGTTCCAAACGGCGTCGGATTCAGCGGCCGATTTGATAATCTTGGAAAGCAAAGGGAGCCTGCATGCATCTGGAGGACTGGTCAACGAGATCACGTTGGCTATGCAACCTTCCGGCAAAGCTTGCAGGTCCATCTGCGGCTGCTGCATCTCCATCGCAGTTGACTCCTTTTCTGAGTTGATCGAATTCTCCGCTGTGACGTCACTGTCTTATTAGAGAAATGATTAATATACCCATTGGCATGCTTTTGGGCGTAATTGGGTTTGTAATAAGCCCATAATGTAAGCAGGAGGTTTTTTTTTTTTTTTTTTTTTTTTTGAGAAAAGGCAGGAAGTTATGTTATTGAAGATTGAGAGACTATAGGTTAAATGTGTTTTTGTTAGAACTTAAAATTCTAAAAGTCTCACCATAGTTTAAGCATTTCACATGCATTGATAGATTAGTCATTAAGTGTCCGAATTTAAAATCTTTAAAGTAACTTGACATTGTCGAAAAAAGAAAAAGTCTAAAACAATAAGATATGTCTTAAATTATTCTTAAAAATAAACATTCATGATACAAAACTCATGTTTTGTAACCCAAAAAATCTTCTTTTCCATTTTAATTTCCTTTTTAAGGAGTGGAAGGAGCAAATTTGAGGAGACTAATGCAATGTTTCAAGCTACCTAAAGAGACGAAGCATGACACATTTGATTTCAAAAAGCAAAGCATGGTGCTTCGATTATCAGAAGAAGGAGCTTTGGGACGACGATACCTAGAGAAGAAAATATATAGAAAGTGCACAAACAGGCTAAGATCTACATGCCAAAAGCATATATATCCAGGAAAAACTTCACGAGTAATGTTTTGGCTTCGGATACAGCAGTTAATAAGCATTCACAAATTGGCAACTCTGATGGCTTTACTCTCACTTTTAACCAAGCTTTATATATATTTCAAACATACAAATATAGCTTCACAAGCCCTCAATTTATTTAGATTATGTAATTTGATTACATGTATGAACCGGAGCAAGACCATGAAGGTATAAAAACTGGAAACCCTACCATGATCATTACCATACATATCTCCATGCATGATCTACTCCCTTTCGGGTCTGACCTCAATCCCTTGAACAAGGAGACCACTCTTACTCATACCAGTCTTAACCTCACAACAGATCATTTCCAACTCGCCGTCTTCGTCTCCTTGACAGTGAAACTCACCCAGCTCCATCTCCAGCCACCCATCCCCTCTCCCTTCGTTTGGAAATTTGGCTTCACTGAGATCGGGCATCCCCTCCAACTCCGGCCTTTGTAGTGCTTTTTGGGGCGCCAGAAACACATTCCCCTTAATGTCTGCAGTTAGTTCCATCAAATCAGTACATTCATAATGAAACCCGTAAGCTCTTGTACCAACTGAGACCACAGCAGGCCAGTGTAGTCCATAAGTGTGTTCAGCTAACTTGTACACCAGATAAGCTTTATATGTCGTCGATGGGGATAGCATCCGCGTTTCAATTCTCCCACGGATTTCAAGCCAGCATACAACACGAAGCTTCGCCGCCTCCTTGAACCTATTGATCGAATTCGACAACATCATATCATTGTATACAACAGTTAATATGCATCTATGCTATGGTAATTGAGCTAGCTTGATTAATAACTACAAGTAAGGACGGTGAAAGATTGTTACGGACCTGGACTCAGGCAGAGATTTCCATTTCCAATATCGTGGAGTATCACCCCAAGCAATCCTAAGGTTCCTTGCAGCTATCATATAGCATTTCTTCCCACTCCATTTGTCAAGTGAAAAGCTCTACATGTATTGGACATCAGATTAAGCATGTTTAACGAATGAAACGTTTTCTAATCTCAAATAATCTATCTTATTTCAATTTTTCAACCCTTCCATGACATATCTATGAGACTATCAAATATAAAATAAGCTTTTAAAAGATCAAAAACACATATATCTGAATTATAGGGAACACGTACTTTGTATCTCAAATATCACAACGATTATTTTATATTTATCGATCTTAACCCTAAAAGAATCAAAATTCGTGATCCTAATTTCTAGTAAGCCAAAAAAGATCAAGGTTAATTAGAAGCAAGTGATTACCATCTTGCCATCATCGATGAGGATGGGATTGTCACAGAGAGTGAAATAGAGCTCCTTCTTGGATTTGGCGTCGATTTCAGAGTCGGAGTGGGATACGATTTCATTAGTATCAGGCGGAAGGAACTTGTCCCAAACGGCGTCGGAGTCAGCGGCCGACTTGAAATCCGTCGAAATCAACGACAGCCTGCACGCGTCTAGAGGAGTCGTCAGCCCGATCACGTTGGCTATGCAGCCTTCCGGCAAGTCCATCATCACCGCCGTGTTCTCCATTGTTTTTCTGGTCAACTTAGCTGTTGGTTTCACGCGTTTTCTTTCGTTTGTGAGTTGTGACTATCTGAGAACGGTAGGTTGATATACACACACACTTACAATAACGAGGGATCCATTTGTTCAAATCTTCTGTGTTCAGTTTATTTTTACATATAAGTAGATTATTTTTACAAATCGAAATCATCCATAAGTAAAAATCTTAATAAAAAACATAAATGATGTTGATATATCCCTAAAAGTGACAAAAAAAAAAAGATCTCTCATTGGATTGGCCATGTATATATATATATAGTCATTCTCAGCTACGGACGTCCGCATTTATTCTTACGGTGCGGATTTCCATTTTACACTCACTTTTTAATCGAATTTTCACATCTCCACCGTCTAATATATATTTAGATACTAATGTATAGATCATCTCTGTAAAATTTCAGTCAATTGGTTATCATTAAGGCACCCAAAACTGCGTTTTTCTGTTATAAACATGAATTGTTTAAGTTTGACAGAATTATGTTAATTCATTGGTTTAATTGAGTTTGAGTGCCCTAATGATAACCAAATTGGCTGAAATTTTACAGAAATGATCTATACATTAGTATCTAAAGATTAGACGGTGGAGATGTGAAAATTCGATTGAAAAGTGAGTGTAAAGTGAAAATTTACACCGTAAAAATAAATACGGACATCCACACATGAGAAAATCTGTATATATATAAATATATATGGAATTAGCTTCATATGTTTCTCCCTAAGTTCATTGTTTGGGTTGTAATTACCCACGCATGCATGCTTTTGGGCTTAATTGGCCTGTGATAAGTCCATAATATAGGCAAGGAGGGAAACCCTTGTTATGTTAAACATAGTGTTCAAGATTGACTGAGAGACAAGCAACAATGCAACATGATCTGTGTTCCATTATTCTTCAAAAACACAATCATGTTCTAACTGAAGGATCGAGGAGAGAGCAAATTGGAGAGAAGAGACTAATACAATGTCCCAAGCATGTGATCTACTTAATTCTCGCGGGTCTGATCTCAATCCCTTGAACATGGAGACCATGCTTGCTCGCACCAGTCTTAATCTCCCAAAAAATCATTTCCAACTCGCCGTCTTCGTCTCCCTGACAGTGAAACTCACCCAGCTCCATCTCCAGCCACCCATCCCCCCTCCCTTCATTTGGAAATTTGGATTCATTGCGATCTAGGTCCCTTTGTATTGCTCTTCGGGGCAGCAGATACACATTCTGCTTAATTCCTGCAGTTATTTCCATCAAATCAGGGCATTCATAATCAAACCCGTGAGCTCTTAAACCAACTTTGACCACAGCAGGCCAGTGGAATCCACAACTGTATTTCTTTAACTGGTACACCAGATAAGCTTTATATGTCGTGCCTGGGGACAGCATGCGTGTTTCGATTCTCCCACGGATTTCAAGCCAAATCACAGCACGAAGCTTCGCCATCTCCTTAAACCTAGTGATCGAATTCGACAACGTACATGATCATTATTGTTTAGAACTATTAAAATTCATATATATGCTGCCTAACAAGTATGGTATAATTGAGCTAGCTACAAGTAAGGATGGTGAATCGATGTACGGACCTGGACTGGGGGATAGATTTCCATTTCCAATTTAGTGGATAATCAACCCGAGCAATCCGAAGGCGCCTTGCAGCTATCATATAGCACTTCTTCCCACTCCATTTGTCGAGTGAAAAGCTCTACGGATATCACAATGTATATGATCCGAATCAATGAGGATCATCAGAGATTAATCGCATATCTAGCCAATGGAACGTTTCTAATCTCTAACGTCTAACCTATCATATTTCTACACTTCCATGACACATGATGTAAATTACAATACACATATAGGGAACCCTAAACCCTAAATCCATAGGGAACACGTACTTTGTACCTCAAATATCAAAACCATTGTTTTAGTACCAAATTCATTATCGTAATAAGCCAAAAGAGATCAAGGTTAGAAGCAAGTGATTTACCATCTTGCCATTGTCGATGAGGATGGGATTGTTACAGAGAGTGAAGTAGAGCTCCTTGGATTTGGATGCGATTTCAGAGTCGGAGTGGGATAGGATCTCATTAATGGTATCAGCTGGAAGGAACTTGTCCCAAACGGCGTCGGAGTCAGCGGCCGACTTGTAATCCGTCGAAATCAGCGACAGCCTGCACGCGTCTCGAGGAGTCATCAGCCCGATCACTTTGGCTAAGCAGTCTTCCGGCAGGTCCATCACCACGTACCGCCGTGTTCTCCATTGTTCTTTCTGTTGGTTTCATGCGTTTTTTGTTGGTTGTGACTTGTGACTAAACCCTACGTTACTATTTACTAGCCTCATACCTGTGATGAGTGTTTGACTGTAAAAATGCAGTCCACAATTTGATGAAGTCGAGCGTTTTGGTTTAGAGCATCGCCAACAATTTTTCCAAAATTTCTCTAAAATGGGAAAATAAAAACTAAAATCTCTAAAAAAATTTGATCAAAATCCAGCAGTTTCTCTATTTTAGAGATTGCAGCATTTAATACAACAATAAAATATAATATATCATCATTAATTATAACAAAAAAACATTATATATTTCATTGTAACAATAAACTACCTAATAAAATATTTTATTGTTGTCTTAAATTCGTTGGAGCACGTGAAGAATTTAATTTCGGGGAAGGAAGGCTTTGCTGCAAATTTTGGGGAATGAAGGCTTTGCTAAAAATAGCTCTATATTCTCTAAAATTGAGAATTTCAAGAAAATTAGAAAGCTGTTGGAGATGTTCTTAAGATAGCAGAGATAAAAAGAGATTAATTCTTTAGCTGTAAAGTCACGGGCCTTTTTGATTTTTTAGGTCAATTGTTTACGTGCGCTCCCCACATTTTGTATTTTGTATTCCAATGTATGAGAATTCATGCATTTACTTACTAACATATATAACTAAAAAGGGATATGGGTGTAGGAATTATTTTCTTCGATTCACGACTTCTTCCATACCAGTTGTCTCTAATATAACATTTTCATTTCAGGGTAACTAAACATCGTGCCAAAACTTATTTACATCGATTCTGATTTTCATCAGTCTCCCTTAGCAGCCTTTAAGCAGTTCGCTTTGGTCTGATCTCAATTCCTTGAACGAGACCTTTCGTAGGTGGTCTATCAGTCTTACGACAAACCATTTCTAACTCTCCGTCTTCGTCTCCTTGACAGTGAAACTCACCCAGCTCCATCTCCAGCCACCTATCCACCCTTCTTTCATTTGGAAATGTACCATATTTGATAATTTCCTTTCTCGTAAGCCGTTCTTCAGTTATTTCCCTCAAACTAGGGCCTTCATAATCAAACCCATTAGCTCTTGCAATTACTCCAGTGACTACTTCACCATGGTATAGTCCAGTTAATCTGTAGACCAGATAAGCTTTATATGTCGTGCATGGAGACAGCAGGCGCGTTTCAATTCTCCCACGGATTTCAAACCCACCTAAAGCAATAAAATATGCCGCCTCCTTAAACCTACACATTGAACAATTGAAATTCACGTACACAAGCAGATAATTAACATATGAACCTGCTGAACGAGTTGAGATGGTTGTTAAGCTAGCCTTACAGAATCATTAATAAATAAAGAACTGTACAAACAGACCTGGAGTCAGGCCGAGGTTTCATTTCTCGGCATACAGGATCTTTACCCCCAGCAAACCAAATAAGGCGCCTTGCAGGTATCATATAGCTTTTCTTCCCACTCCATTTGTCAAGTGAACAGCTCTACATATATATATATATATGATGCAAATGAACAAGCAACGACATGATCATAGATATAATATAAGTCACAAACTCTCTGAATCTGAATTTTAGGCATGTCGAACACTTTATACGTCAAATTTTATAACCAACAGTTTAGTACCAAATTATCTAATCCTAAATTCTTAAACTCTAAAAGCAAATTCAATGATCATAAGAGCAATAGGGTAGAACTGTAGATGTAAGTAAGTTACCATCTTTCTGTCGATGAGGATGGGATTGTCACATAGAGTTAAGTACAGCTCCTTCTTGGATTTGGCATTGGTCGCAGATTTGAAGTGGTGTAGGATCTCATTGGTATCAGCCGGAAGGAACTTGTCCCAAACGGCGTCGGAGTCCGCCGCCGACTTGAAGTGCCTCGAAAGCAACGACAGCCTGCACGCATCTCCTGGAGTCGTCAGCCCGATCACGTTGGCTATGCAGCCTTCCGGCAACGCCTCCAAGTCCATCACTGCTGCGTTCTCCATTCTCTTGTTTTTCCGGTCGATTCGCTTTCACTCTTGCCCTAAACCCTAAACCCTAAACCCTAATAATAACGAAATATGTTTTTCTGCCTGCGTTTTTATAAGTGAACTCTGCAAGTCTTGGACCTTTTGGACTCTGCCCATTACTAAAAACTAATCCACAGTAGGAAGGTCTTGTTAGGATTGTGGCATTTTCTTACCTTGTTAATTAAAGTATTTATCAACTCAGCTTGCAATATAGACTTTGAAAATCAATTGGAAGTATGTTATATATGACAATCGGTTTTGTTACCTAAGGATCAATAAGTTGAATAACTTGATAACAAACCATAAGAGGATATGTAATCGTGCTACGTATTTAGTGATCTTCCTATATTTGAATAATTCCATCATATGTGATTCATGCATTTACTAACATAGATATGTATTGTAATGAGTGTGGATCTCCATCTCATTATAATGAATTATAGTGGCTCGTGAATAATAATTAACTTGATAACTAAGGTGAGAGGATACGGGTGTATGAATTATTCTCATATTGATTTCTTACATTCTCTATTCTAGATTGTTTTCTATTGATGATTTCTTCCATTCCAGTTGTCTATAATATGAATTTTTCATTACATGCAAGTAAACGTCTTGCCAAAACGACTTGAACTCAGACTTATTTAGATTGATTCTGATTTTCATCAGTCTCCCTTAGCAGTAGCAGCCTCAACGTAATTCACTTTGGGTCTGATCTCAATACGTTGGACAAGGAGACCTTTCAGTCTTTCACAGATGTATGCCCAATCTTACAACAAACCATTCCCAACTCTCCGTCTTCGTCTCCTTGACACTGAAACTCACCCAGCTCCATCTCCTCCCACCCATCCACCCTGCTGCTTTCATTTGGAAATCTCGTATATGTGATCATTTCCTTTCTTGCAATCCGTTCTACTAGTCTTTGGCCCGCCAGAAGTCCCAGAACCTCACTGGGCTTAATGTATGAAGTTATTTACTCCAAACCAGGGTCTTCAAACTCATAAGCTTTTGCAACAACTGCAGTGACTAGTTTAGCATAGGCTAATCCAGTTAATCTGTACACCAGATAAGCTTTATGCATCGTGGATGGAGACAGCATGCGCCTTTCAATTCTCCCAAGGATTTCAAACCAACCTACAGAAAAGAGCATCACCGCCTCCTTAAACCTATACATTGAAATTAACCTACATAAGTATTGTACAAGACAGATAATATATTGAGATGGTTGTTAAGCTAGCCTTACAGAATCAGTAATAACTAAAGACTGTACAAAGTTACAAACAGACCTGGAGTCGGGCAGAGATATCCATTTCCAATATCTAGGATCATTATCACCCAAAATTCAAAATCCGAAGGCGCTTTGCAGCTATCATATAGTTTTTCTTCCCACTCCATTTTTCAAGTGAAAAGCTCTACATATATATGACGCGAATCAATGAGGATCATCAGATTAAGTCCAAGTTTCTAAATTATTTTAACAAGTTTCTAAATTGTTTTATGCCCAAGAAGGCGGATCATGTCTTTGTTGTACTCAATACTCTTACTTACAGTACAGTTTATTAATGGAGTGACGTTCTTTATTCAAAAAAAGAAAAAAGTCTAAAAAACGTACGTATTCTAATTTTAACCTATTATATTTCAAGCTTTTTAATCATAGATATAATATAAGACCTTAAAGACGTCTCATAAGTCACAAACTCTCTTAACACTTTATAAATGATAGTTTGGTATTGCTGTGACTTTAAAAAAAAAACTGTTGCTATTGTACTACAAAAATAATCAGCTGTAAATTGAAACAGTTTTGTGTTTGGTAATTTTTTAGTTTTAAAAGTACTACAAAGATAAAATTTGTTAATTTCTAATATACGAGGATTAGAGCGTTTCTTGCTATACACCTAGAACTTGTAACTTGTTTGATTTTGGCTTCCTTTATACACCTAGAATTTGTAACTTCTTGTTTGGTTTTGGCTTCCTTTCCCTGCATCTTACGCTTCCTCTTCTTCTCAGCATCCTCTGCAAACAGGTCACTAAAATCCTCCGGCTGACGATCGACTCAGCTTCTCCTAGCTACTCTCCCCTGGTTTGTTGATACTTTTCAGGTACCGATTTTGTCACCTCAAGGATCAGTAAGTTGAATATCTAGTCATCTTGATAACAAAGAACGGTACAGGAATACGGGATATTGATGTATTGACTACTCAGGAAAAGCATTTATGCATTGACTACAGTTAGATGTGTGATTCAAGCACCTCAAAAGCGGATACAGAACCAAAGTTCCTTTCAATCAATCAAAACTTCCAATTGGTTTCATCTCTTTAACCCTTTACAATCAGGGTAAGAAAACACTGAGCCTAGTAAGTACAACTTGTAATTCAAGTGTCAGTGACTGGTACAAAAAAGTTCTGGTGTTCTTGTCAATTTTTTGAATCTCTTACAGGACTTTATACATCTCAGAAAAAATGCAAAACCTGGAAAAGCCAAAAAAGAAAAGAGATCCAGTAAGTAAAGAAACAGTGTGTCATGGAGGAAATAAAGTGCCAAACATTTAAATTAATTTAAGGTCCAACTTTTTAAAGGATGTGCTTGACAAGATATTAATCATGCTTCGCTGCATATAACATGGCACTAGAAAGAGAGAGAATATGCCCTTACCTCAATGAAATTGTACAAAGGAAATGCATAGACCGAAATTGGCTTCTGAAATCCTCAAAATCTGATTAGCCATCTCCAAAGAAGCAATTGATTTGCTACACTTTACAACAACACTTAACTAGCTTCTGACCCAAATCTCTGCATCAAAAATTCATCTAGTTGACCCCAGTTTGCCGTACCAGATTCACTCATTTTGTCAGAAGGCAAAGATCGAATGCATCCAAGAATGTGCTTAACATCACGACAGAGCCTGGTAGACAGTGAAAAGACTTGTTACACTATACAGGACAATAAGTACACACGCAGAGGGATCAATTTGAATGGGCATTACCTGTCCTTGGCTTGTGGTGTGCTGATCTCTAAGCGTGAAAGTGCTTCTGAAATTTGTGAATGAAAAATTATAATCACTTGCCTGAAAAGTAGAAACAATATTAATCATTAGTTTGTAGGACTGAGTTTCATAACCAGTTGCATAAATAGACTCATAGTCTAAATGAATGCTCGGAAAAGAAAACAAACAAAAATGATACAGAAGGGCCACCAAAATTTGTTGTGTTCTCCTCATGAGTTTATTTCCATACTTTAGCTACGATTAAAATCCCACAGAGATGGATGTATGTTCTGACTAAACATTTACAAGATACAGAGGCAAAGCAAAGGTATTACAAGTATCCAAAATCTCAACAATCAATTGCATGCTAAAGATGAGACAAACCTGAAAATTGCTTGAACATCAACCTCATGTAAAGTTCGAGTTAGAACACGTTGCAAGTATCCAACTTCCTGGCAATGAGTTGGTGAGGCCATAACAAATATGTAAGACAAAGACATTGCTGAAACCAATACTTATTAGAGATGGGTCAGTATGGCATTTACCTTGGTAAGTGATCGAGCAAACTGACTAGGCTGTGGGTCAGCATCTTCTGGTCTATTCCAGCTCTCTACAATTTGAGGCAACCCACGTAGATGAACCAATAATCTTTCTCTCATTATCTGAACCAGCTTTGTATGTATTTCATCTCTATGAACCTTATAATCCTGTTTTCAATTAAAAATCAATCCATAAGTGAAGAAAACAACAAATTGTATAAGAAAAGCTGAAAAGTTAAACATTAAAGGGCATGACACAAACAGACATAGTAGCACAATAATAAAGAAACTACGACTCTTGATTGTCTTCTTTCC
Source organism: Fragaria nilgerrensis (assembly GCA_010134655.1). Lineage (NCBI taxonomy): Eukaryota > Viridiplantae > Streptophyta > Magnoliopsida > Rosales > Rosaceae > Fragaria > Fragaria nilgerrensis. The sequence continues at coordinate 706,149 of CM020982.1, read as the reverse complement.
CTTACAGAAAAAAAAACATAGATTTATTGAAGAAAAAAGAAGACAATACAAACAAAGAATTTTTTTTTTCTTTACCGAGTTATCTTCAACTTCATCAAGCAAATTAGAGGTTTCTTCGATCAGAGAAAAGTTATTAGTTTCTGCTTCTTACATGTATACAGCAAATACATTCATGTGATACATTCATATTGTACAACAGTTTTCTAACTTGATTTCCAAAACTATGGAGAAAAAATGACAGGTAAGAGTATCACAAACTGAAATTATCAACGTGAAACCAGGTTGATATTGTTTCATGATGTAAGAGGACAAACCTGAGCAACTCGATCAATTTCAGATAGCAACATTGCCTTTCTTGTCTCAGGTACTTTCAGAAAAAGAATTTGCCTGAGTTCTTGGAGCAAATTAAATAAATAAAGTCAGGACATTTAAACAATCAATGCATGGTCAAAGCAGATGTAAATTTAGATAATACACATACTGCGACTGAAGAGTAGATTAAATTATGTCTTAAAGTGGAAATTACGTTTGGCTTGAAGATATAACAAATAGTTCATGGAGTACAGATATTGCTTATTTTAGTAATCAAAAACATCAAAGTGAATAAACATTATCAGAATAGGTCCCAAGTCTCAGGATATAACTACAAGTTATAATCACCTACCAGGAATAATAGCATATGTGAAACTGATGACTTGACTTGCCAAGGCCAAGTGTTTAGAAGTGATCGACTTCAGACCAGATACCTGCAAGAACACACATGATCTGGTTAGTAGTTTGTACATAAATCAGAAGAAACCAAAAGATAAAAAAGATATGCAGCATTATACTATAAATTATGAACAATGAAAATGATCAAGGTGACTAATAAGGTCCTACAAAATCAAGAGAGGACTTCTCTAATAGTTAAAAAGGATTGTTGGGTTGAAGACTTTAAAGGTCAGAAACAGTTAATTGTTGAATACATGTACATACAAGAACAGTAGATAACATAAGGAAATCTTGCATAACCATACTCAACTATCTATAGACAGTTTCATAAAGTACACCAGAAAGGCATATCAACTGAATACTGTTGAAACTTACCTGCATGGCACCAGCACCAAGAACAAGCTGACATGTTCTTGTATTGAAAAATTTTAGAATTTCAACAATACGATGAACAACTTCTGAGGAGAGTACTGGAAAAAAATTGTTCATATCAATGTACTCTGACAACATCTTCGTCAATATCAGGCCACTGGAGAGAAAAATTGAAGGAACACGGAGTTAACAACTTATACAACAATATGGAACTCCAAATACAGCATTAGCTTTACATAAAAAGAGTGTTGGCAGAGATATAGCAGGGGAATGAGATAAGTAGATTTAAGAAAAGGAAAAAATGAAAAGAGTTAATCAAGGAAACTAACCAGTTTACCATGTGAAAACCAACACCTTTGTACGATAGGGTTTGGGAAGTTGATTTTCCCCTCTCCTTCGTGTTGCTGTGGTTGTTCTGAGCCACAGAGTTTGTAGCATCAGCCTTATTCTTTCCAGCTCCATCGGCAGATGTAGACTTACTCTTTCCAGTTATATCTGTAGATAATTCAGTTGAATCAGTTCGCTTAATTTGGTTTTCTGTAATTGACGGTCCTGTATCCACCGAATCTGAACTATTGTTGCTTCTGGCCACCTCAGTGTAGTCTGTTTCTGAACTACTATGGATAGCATCCAGGTTCTCAGTTGCCAATTCTTCAGAACAAAATAATGAAGTGACAATAACCTGAAATTCATCAGGAACATCTACTTCCACCCACGTTTCTTGGTCTAGAACTGCCTTAATCTTGGTCATCTGCAAATACCAAGACGCAAAGCAGTTATCTTAAGAGTACCATAACAGGTGAAACTGAAATTATTTATACGTAAGCAGAGTTGGAACTAACTCGTGATTCATGCTGAAAATCAAGGAAGGCTTTGGCCTGTGACTGTAGTGTTCCTCTAATGCTAAATCCCGGCCTTCCCCCTATCTGCAAATGTTGGGCAAAATTGAGATGCATAACACATTGTCTAATCATCATGCTAACACAAAAGTGGAAGATGCAACGAAAAGGAACGGAAAAGGAATAAAATAAATTAATAAAAGTATTACCTTCTCGGTAGCAGTTATAAACTCTTGCGTGATATTATATATGCTTAAAAACTCCTGTAATCTCAACTTCGGATGGAGTAGAGCACGAACCCCAAGTAGCTTTGCCCATCTTCCCTGAGCAGCATCACATGCTGCAACAACGGCTTCTGTGTTTTCTCGTAACACATCAGCTCTGTTTAGAATCATTGTTTCAGAATACTGTATAACTTTGGGAACATTTCAAAATTTGTATTACCAAAACCAAACAGTCAAATGAACACAGGACAGAATAAAACAGCCATTTCGGAATTGGACAACACTTTTGAGGGACAAACAATTCAGAGATAGTATTCTAAGATCTAGACCCATCTAGGTGAGCACTATCAATAAACTTGAATACTTAAAACTGAGCATATATTATGTATTCTACTTAAAAATATATACTAACAAGGTTTTTAACTATGAAAATTTTCAGGAGTACAAGTTAGAAACAAGACTAATGCCAAAGAACTAACATGATCAAGAGAATAGACTTCACCTAAAATTCTTAGATGTAGTAGAAGGACTTGTTGCATCATTTGCTTTTCCTTGGAAAGAAAGGGCCTTTGCACCAACTCTCGGAGATGAATACGACATAAGCAAACCACCTTGGCCATCACTTTCTTGAGCTGTTTCTGCAGCCTCAGCACCAACTCAAGTGCAGCAGCTACTGAATCGGATGCATAGTGACCATCAAGGTTGCACATAATCCACTCAATAGCCTTCTTCACTTCAGCAGACCGTACTAGATGTGCCTGCATTCACTAAAATAAATCATATGACATCACACTCAAATAGTGATTTCTGCTGAAGAGAAAAAAAGTAGGCACAAACTTTGAAGAAAATCACTTGGTTATTATATTCCCATCTGTTTAGTGGTTAAACAACTAAATTGTCAACGTATGAGAGATTATAAATATGTTGATTTGACCGCAACCACCACAATTGTCTTTAATATCCCCAATGATCTAACTGCTTGACTCAAACTTCAAACTAAGTTTATGATTTTAATATACATAGACTATGGAGTACTATCAACAACATAAATTATTTGAACTCGATAATGGGGTGGCATTTTTGAATATCTTGTAGAATCCAGATAAATCAGTTTCAAGCTCATCCTAAGCTGTTCATAAAGGGTAAAAACTTGTTTGTATCCCTAATCATTGTCATTGGTTATGAACAGGAAGTATATTAGAAAATCAACAAACAAAATTACAGCCATTCCAATCCATAAAAGAAATATAAGAAAAGTTAGACACGCATAGTCTAGTACACATACCCTTACAATCAGAAAAATAGCACTTAAAAGTTGAACAAAGCTTTCAGATGACAGGCTCCTCAACTTGCTTGCAAGTGATGCACCAATACCTACATCACCAAGTGTTCAAAAGTTAAAAGAAAAGTACACATCTTAGAAAGCAAAGAAAAAAAATTCCCCCCTGTATCATGCAAGTTTTCAGTCTTTTGCATACAAGAACAAAATCTGACTATACCGAAAACATATGACTAATAATTATATCATCATCCACTTATCTTGTTTCAACAAAGTTTTCGGTTGCATGAGAAGAAAATAAACAATATAACAGATTTCTCACCGTCTGCATCTGCAACTCGCTCTCCAGGTGTAAAATCGGATTCCAGAGGTCGGGAAACTAGAATGGGAAGCAGCTCTGCAACTGCATTCTTAATAGCATTCTTCATATCAGCCGTAAGTTGGTCACGATATAGCCTCAACACCGAAGGGAGCTTAGCCTGAAAGTGAAAAGGATACCATCAGACATAAGAAAAAAGAACAAAAAAAAAACAAAATAAAAAAACATCACAATGCACATGCACAGTTGATAATGTGAAACACCAACTGAGAGTTGAATCCATACACTGGGGTAAAGGGTATTCCATCATAACGTTCTTGCAAGTCCTACAAAGCTATCCATATTATGTGCTCCATATAAATTACAATAACTATACGACACCTTTTTTGATATCGGACCATAAAGTTCATCAACTCTCTTCTCTTTCATCAACTCTCTGGTTTCCAACCGTGGATACTATAAATAAAATAATTACTCGTAGTAAATTTATACCATAAATACTCACTGTTCTAAGCAATCCAATGATGACAGGAAGAAGACGATCTTGATAATTGGAGGTTTCTTCATCGTCCAACTTAACCTGAGAGTAACAATGTAAAAGTAATCAGTTCACATCTAAGAATCTTCCACTGGCTACTGAAATTCAAATAACAGTAAAGGATTTCAAAATGAAGCAGCCACATGGCAATGACACACGTAGACCCTTAACTACGAAGTTCTGAAAAGCCACTCTACGGTCTTGTTTGTTTCAGGGAATAAAAGACTGGGGTTGGGAAAATTTGGTGAGTGCATTGTTGTGACACTATACAGATTAATCAACTCTAAGATAAGTTTTCCCAACCTATGCAATGCAACCCCTCCAGGAAGAGAATTGAATTCTTCATAAAGGAAAGAAAGACTACGATATTTGATAAAAAGAGTTAAGTTTTGACTCTCACAATAAACAAAAATAAACAACTTTCAGACAGTGAATAAGCAAATGTAATTGAGCTTACTTCACCATCTTCCCCATTCATGAGTATGGATGCTCTTGCTTTTGCTTTTGATATAATTATAGTGTCTGTATCTCCAGCATCATGTATTGCAGCACGCATAAAGTCTGAAGACAGAATGCTACAAGAATAAATTTAATAAGTTACTATAGTCAGGTCTCATATCAGCTATTCTCATCTCAAAGAAAGAATGTCTACTCATTGCATGTTTATTGCACATGTTAAGTTGCACAACAACATAATCAATTTTCCTTGAGAAGAACACAATCTTTTGTTGGGTTAAGATTCTCAGGAGAAATGAGTTTAATGACTGCCAACCCTTGTCCAATCAAAGAAACTGTCTCACTCATTCATTTCATTACTAATGCCACCATTAAGGAAAAGTACCTGTTTATGGAGTCAATTGAAGCTGCTACACGATCCCTGAGGTGATGAAAGCAATGTAGACCAGTAAGTTCATCCCCGTCCTATTACACATATAAAAACATCCATAACGAACACGAACTGTAGTCCAGTAGACTGTTTCTTTTCAAGTAAATTAGTAAGTGGCAGCAGATAAAGAAACAACAAATAGAAAGTACCAGCAAATGTTGCAGGTCGTCTGTGACATCCAAAGCTCCAGCACAATCTGCAGACGCAACAAGCTGTATCACAGAAAAAAGTATATCAGCTTATATCAAGAAAGTGGCTGCCTATAGTCGTAAGTTGTAACTGTACAAATTACAATGCAGCCAGGTTAGGGTATGATATTAACATAGAAGATAGAGAAAGGGGCATAATTCACGGACACCAAGAAAAGAGAAGAAATGCCACCAAAAATAAAAATCATCACAACATCTATAATCCTTAAAGACTTCCGTACATTGAGTCTTAGTAAGGTTTCATACAACAATATCATTGTTTCATTCAGCTATTACTGGTGTGCACCAACTAGTAAGAAGTAAATGAACATGACGAATGCTGCAGAAGGTTGAACTGCAAGGTTGCGCAAAGTCTTATATACCTAAACATTACCGATTTCAAATTGCCATTTTATAATGTCACTGCCATCTAGAAATCCTAAGCATCATCAGGTTCTACCCTAAGGTCGTAAACCACAACTACAACTCTAGAATTCTACACTACACAGCTAACAATTGTCATTAACATACAAGAATCGATATGCATTACCAGTTTAAGTGCCGAAAGAGCTTGGTTGACATATAGAATGAGCCTCAGTTTCTGTTGCAGAGCCAACAAATTACTCCTGGTAACATTGAGCTCCTGAATCTGCCTAGCAGAGTCCACCAAATCCACATCCAACAGCGAAATGGTCTCCTTCAGCTCCCTTATCCGATTGCATCCCTCCACGATCTTCACATTCAAGTCCTCCAGCTGTCCCTGCGCCTCGAAAAACGAGTTCGATCGCAGCGAGATCTCCTTCACCAGGTGAAGCTCCACCACGTCCAAGTAATGCGTCAGCTTCTCCTGCAGGACGAGGTTCTCCGCCGCGCCGGAGAACGGACACGCCGACTTGAAGGTGGCGCCGTCCTCGAGAGCGAAGTCCTCCTTGAAATAGAGGGCGGGGACTTCGCGGAGGCACGCGACGAGAGCCTCGCCCTGGCCGCCGATGGAGTCGAGGTCGTCGAGATTCTCCTTCTTGAGGTGGTTGAGTATGTCGTCGAAGCGGTTGTAGTGATCGGAGATGGAGGAGAGGTAGGGCTGGAAGTCGGATCGGGTGAGGGAGTCGGAGGCGGATTTGGGGAGGAGGGGGAGGAATTCCGGCGGGGCGGCGACGGAGGCGGAGGAGGACCACCAGGCGGACCAGGAGGAGGAGGAGTCGGAGGCATTGGGGTTGTTGAGGATGGAGGCGAGGCTCTGGCTGGTGCTGCTGCTGGAGCTCGGGTCGGGTAGGGAGTTGGATCGGGTGTGGGGGGACCTACTGGAGTCCATCGTCACCGTACTTCTCTTAGGAGCATTGCTGCCGCTGCCGCCGCTCATGTAATGGAGTCACCGAGTCGGGGTGAGTTGACTCGGAGCGAGTTGGATAAACCTGAGGAAAATGTGAACAAGGTGGATCTGGGAGTGTGATCGTGAAACAGAAGAAAGAAAGAAAGAGAGAATAGTTTTGAGGAGGAGAGAGGGTGGGAGAGTTAGTGATGATGCCCGAAATGGAACCCGGTTGACCCGGTTGGGAAAATATGTGGGCTAGGCTGAGACTTTGGGCCGCTAGGCGGTGGTCTAGTTTGTGTGTGTTTCTGGACGGGCTCACAAACCTGACTAGCCCACTAATAAAAGCCCAACAGAATTAGTGAAAAACTAACACAGCTAGTCAGCTAGAAGAATTAGAACGAATTAAGTACATAAATTAAATATATTTAAGGCTAGTGTTGTTAACACACCATGCATTTATTTTGTGTTATTAACACACATCTGAGAACCAATTAATAACACAAAAGGGTGTGTAACACGCCTTAAATATATTCAATTTTAGATGTCCAGTAAAATTAAAAGCTCTGTTTTCGGTAAATAAGTAACTTTTAGCTAGGTGGGAACTTTTCGGTAACTGGTCGGAAACTGCATGATCGACCCTGAACATATATTCAAGGATTATGAGAAGTTGCTATATTTAGTAAATCCATGCCATAACTACTATAGATCAGCTCCAGTTTTGCAAGGTACACTATTTACGTACGGTTGACTAGAGCATATTCAGTACACGGTGTGTATACATGAATGATCAAGATTAGAAGAAATAATATAGAAACATGGTGGTCAAACATATGAATTGTTATGAACCGTTAAGATTGCGTCGTGTAAATACATATCGTGCGTACAAGAATTTCTACAAATTGACACAAAATCATCAAATACGATCTGCATAATATTCAACATACTGTATATGGGTTTAAAACTAAATAAAACACTGCAAAAGGAAACTAGCAAAGGGTCCTAGGTAGGTAGCACAAAATGAACCAATTATCCTTAACAATCCCCATGACACCGGTAGCACTGGGTAGCCCTAAAAGCAGTAGTACTACTTGCAGATAGTTCTCCATTGATCAAGGGAACCATCAAGTAACACGTGAAGGTCGACTCTTGTTTCCATCTCGGAATCCAACATCCCACCCAGCTCTCAGGTGAACGCAATCTACGAAACTTGTTTCTGAAATAAACCTCCACAAATATTTCATACACTTGTCCTTCCACTACCACAGTAGCAATAGGGTTTGAATCAGACCCGAGCAATCTACGACGTCCTAAAGTTTTAGGGTTTGAATCAGACCCGAGTAATCTACGACGTCCTAAATTTTTAGGGTTTGAAACATGAGCGAGCATGGAGGATGATCCTTTGAGAGAGATTGGAGGGAGGGTTGTGATCCCACCTTTACCTTGGTAAAAGGAGTTCACATCGGCCGCAGCAAACATCTTCTTCATGACGAACTCGTGGCTTCCTTGATCAAATTTAGAGCCATCACCGTAATAAGTTGTAGACTCGGAAGACCAATAAACCTTGACTTGAAGGTCGTCGTAATGCACGTCGTAGTTGACGTTAGGGTTCCAGGCAGTGATATTGAGGTCGAGGCCGTAAAGAAGGGTGTGGCCGTCGGAGGTCAAGCTGAACTCGTTGAGGGAGGCCTGAGTGACGTGAATGAAGGGGCTAAAGGGTCTCGTGAAGGGAATCGTGGTGAAATGGCCGATGAGAATGAAGAAGAGTGAAATCAAGCCAAAACAGGCGAGGCCGAGTGTGAACATGATGACGCTGACACCGAACACAGAGGTAGCACAGCCAAACAGCACGGCCTGAATGGTCTTCATGATTTTGCGATTGGGTTTCTGATCAGCCATGCTCGACATGCTGAACGCAATTGGGATACTCAGTTCTGGTCGACTTTCGAGTTATGAAAATATGATACTGTATGAAATATGTGACTCTGATTCAAACTCGTTATTAACCTAAAATATGAGTCAGGTTAACAGCTTACGTGTTTGCATTGGATATATATATTTAAGTCCTTCTCCAACTCCAACTCCAACTCCATCATCATAAATGAAAAAGGTAGTGTACTTATACTGTGAATATAGTAGTGAGATCATCTGTAACTCTGATTCAAACTGCTGGCTCTTAACCTAAATGGTTTTCTCCTTCTCCAACTCCCTTATTCATATCATGAAATTTTGGCTACATTTACATGGCCAAAATCAGATCTATGTATTGTACTTGTTGACCTATTGTATGTTTCTTTTTCTTTTTTCTTTTTTTATGGAAATCGGATACGCACTTGGTGATTTCTTCCTAACTGAATGCTGATATACTTTCTGTATAAAAGTGTTTTCATTGATTTGAAATGTTTACGATCTGTTCAATATATACAGACTATCCTTGACATTCTAGATAAGGAATACAGCAAATACAATTGATTACAATTGATATTGATATCAAACACAGATGATTCTATTAAGATGGAGAGAGTTTAGGAGAATCATGCTGATGAGAGGATTGTGAGGCTTGATTGCAGGCACTGAGAGATTTGCGTTAACACTTTCCATTTTCTTTTAGGGTTTAGGGTTTCTCTATTTAACAGTAGTTGAAACTCATCAACAATTTTGATAATCAAGCCACAATTAAACATCAAACACGCCACTTTTAAACATCAAATATAGTAATCCGGATGCACATGCGCAAATAAGATTCAGTTCTACATAACAAGTCAAAAACAGATCGAAATTATCTGTAAGAGCGAGGATATTAGAAAGCTAGCTAGCTAAATGTGATCATCGATCTTATTAACACTAGACGGTCCTAAAGGAATACTACTAGCACCGGCAGACTGGGATTTATCAATCAAGGGAACCAACAAGTCACACGAGAAGCCTGACTTATATACCCGGCTCCGGATCAAACTTCCTTCCCAGCTATCAGTTGATTTCGATCTATGCAACTTGTTTATGAAGAAAACCTCTACAAAAATTTCATAAACGTGTCCGTCCGCAGTAGCAAGTACACTAGGGTTTGAATTAGCATGAGTAGTCATGAGCATGGAGGAATGATCGACGACCTCATCACCACTAAGCATCAATTGGTTCCCTTTAAAGGAGAGCGGAGGCAAAGCTGTTTCCTCCCCTCTGCCTTGCCAAAAGGAGTAGTTCATATTCGCCACAGCAAACAGCTTCTTCACGGTGAGCCGGCGGCCGTCATAAGTAGTAGTCTGGGGAGACCAATAAGCCTTGACTTGAATGTCGTCGTAATGGACGTCGTAGTTGACGTTAGGGTTCCGGGTAGTGATGTTGAGGTCGAGGTCGTAACGGAGGGTGTGGCTGTCGGCGGTGAACTTGAACTCGTTGAGGGAGGCGTGAGTGATGCTGATAGAAGGGCTATAGGGATCCGAGACGAGATAGAGAAACAGATAAAAGGAGCCGAACACGGCGGCGATAAAGAGTAGGACTTGACAGCAGCCACTGCAATAAGACATGTCGTCTTCCTCGGTTGTGATGATGATGATGATGATGATGATGGTGATCATATTCAAGTGATACAAATGCGATTCTTATAAGAGGGCTAGCACCCCAGAGGTTTAGACTGATAGAATCATACCATAATTCTGCTTCTTAAAAAGATAATTATCCTTGATAATTAAGACAAATTTTCAAAAATCTAGTCTCCGGCCGTAGAAGGTTGTGAGTTATTACCCCATAAAAAGAAAAGAAAAATCTTGATATTATCCTTGATTGATTTCGATCACTAAAAACAAACAACGAAAACTACAAAGCCTCGTCAATTCTTATTACTTTGCTTGCTATTTCTACCTTGGTCATTTAATTTTGTGTCATTCTAAGGTTATGTTACTTGTGTATGTGTTGCCGTTTAATCTTCTGTCAAAGTGTCAATCCAAGGTCCTGTGTAGACTTGTACGTAGTAACTAGTTTCATTGTGTTTTTATAATCAGAGAAGGCATGCATGGCTAATTTTGTGCATTGTTGCAGAAGATAGAAGTTGCATTGTCCATTCTAATACTATTATGTAGTCACTCTTAGTCCCAGAGTCCCAAGCCAGAAATCAAGAATGCTCGCAGTTTCTAAATAATAGGTGATTCAACAAGAAGAAGATCAAAGTTCAAATACATCCGTTTGCATTACTAGTTACAAATTATTTGACTTACAAATTAATAAAGCACAATACTTCTCTACAACAAAAACAACTTCAGTACTCTAGCTACTACAACCTAGGACTAGAACCAATCTAATCGGATATAGTCCCTTCAGAAGAAGCATCAGTATCAATAACAATCAAGTTTTCTTGTTCAACGCCGTCACGGGAAGAATCAGTTTTCAGTTTAGCGATCTCAGGTCCTAATCCTGCACTGAGACGCGGAGCATTACTTGCTAATGGCTGTAGGTCATATTCTCTTGAACCACCCAATGTATACTGCATCTCTGTCCTTTCTTCACAATGTGATTCGGTTGAGAGGGGGACATTCGACGTATTAGAATGGGCAAATGCAAAAGATGAAGAAGTTGAGGGTAGAATTGAAGCCCCAAGACTTGGAGGAGAAGCAATAACAGCTTCTTGGAGCCACTGGGGCATATTACCATTCACTCCAATACTGCAAGTTGAGGGAAGTTCAGTTGATAACAGCTTGCCCCTTAGCATACCCCGACTTCTGCTTATACTATGAAATTCGTCCTCATTATATTTGCTCCTTCGACGAGATACCCTCTTTGGTTTACTAAGAGGCATGTGGAGGACTTCCTGGCCATCATTGCAAACATAAGTCGATTTGGACTGTGGCCTCCTCGAGACATTACCTCCTGCTAAGTATTTTTGCCAGCTGAAGCCTGTTCGGGGACGCAAGAAGTTGTTCTGGTAGAAAGAACTGCCTTGTGCTCTTGTATACTTGACTTGTGAGCCATACATGCTACTCAAAAGTTTTGACTGTTCCTCTTTCCACCGCATAGCTAAGTCCCTTGCCACCCTCCATGATGAGAAGTGCAATCTCGGATCCATTAACATAGCATTCCAGTTGTCCCGTCCATACCTCCTCACACCTATCCATAGAAAATCCAACTCCTCTTCAGACCACATGGTATTATATGGCTGAGATATGTCATCAAAACTGCCCATTGCATTCAAAGCTCCTGCTTGGCTTGCAATGCTATCATGCATCATCTTGTGTCTTAAAACTGATGATAAATGGCTTGATGAAGATTGGAGACCTGCATCATTGATAAAGTCTCTGGTTGCGGTGAAGGAGTCGAAGAAAGGAAATGTATTGAAACAGGTGTTGGTTGCATATCCTGCAGTTGAAGGTTTAGTTGGTAAGGATAGACCTAGATTGAGTAGAGATCCTTGTTTAAATTGATTATTGTTGCTTCCCAGATGGGGCATTTTTATCTCCTCTGAGGCCATACAAGCAGTCACCTCCGGCTGGATAATAACAGGGTGGAAAATGTCGCTGTTTTTTCTTCTGAAAATAACTGGAATCAATTCAAAAAGGGTGAAGAAATTAATCGGCAGCCAACTAATTCTCAAACATCAAACAGCAAAACTTAGAAAACGTACCTGCAGACATTTTTGCTTTGAATCAAAGCTAGGAGTAACTTGATCATAATTTCTACAGCTGGCACCAATTTCTGAAGAATCAAATACATCGTTGTGTAACAGAGAAGTATTAGGTTCAATCCTCTCTATTTTGACAGCCACCATTTCTGGAGGAGGTGGTTCATGTAAGACAGTGGAAGGACTTCTGCTGGTACAATCAAATGAGTCCAGAGTACTTTTGGTGCAGCAAGAACAGGTTGCTCTTGAGGACTCAAATTTAAGTCAGCATTCAAGTCCAAAGTACAACTGTTTGAATCTGTATTTAGGAATTCAATTAGATAACTCATGAAGTATTGTTTAGCAAATGAAAAAGTGACTTGAAGAACTTCCGGGCTCAAATGCCTAGATATTAATGAAGTCCTACCGGTGCTGATAACAGACAGGTTCAAATTAGGAAGGGTTCTGCCCGAATGAGAGGTTGCTGCTGATTTACGATCATCATCACTTGAAAAACTTGAGGTTCCTCTTTTACCAGTTTGTATGTGTACACAAAGGTACAGTTCCAGAAGAGGAGTCTTTCATACAACTTAATGAGGTTCCTAAATGATCCACAGACTCTTCTTTGACATCCATCAAAGTTCGAGCACTCTGGTCAGGAACCTTTCCTGCTTGTTGTAAAGCTTCTTCATTTATTGCCCTCTCCGTATGCATCAAACTGTCCAGATGTTTAAGGTAAGTAACTAAAAGATAACAGACATATAAGTTTTAAGTTCTTAAGTTATGTGAACATACATTTCAGACCCAGTACATGATCCAGCATGAGAACATGTAATATCGATAACCTGTCACAAAGCAATGAGACCAGTGATTGCAAATTATTTAGACAGAAATGAAGCAATAAGATGTTACCGTTTATTTGGCAATTTGAATCATATGCACATGGATAATAGAATTGTGTATATGCAAATGAAAATTTCTATACTGTGACCTATTCTATTTACCATTTTCCATACAAGTGCTGTGTAGTTTGTTATGTCAGATGTCTGTGCTATACTTCCAACTTCCTAGGCAACATACTTTATTTTATCCAAAGCGAAAAAGTATATACATCATATTGATTACCTCTTTGTAGGGATTTAGATCTGCTCCACGATCTAGTGAGAAGCTTTCAATGGAAGTTTCTTCATATGAAGTGGTTTTGCAACATGCAGACTTGTTTGATTTGGTTATCACTGAACAGTTATTTTCCACATTCAGTGATTTGCTTTGTATGTGACACTCATCCATATCTTTTTTCTTTATATCTCCGGCGGTGGAAAGTACGTAATGGGGTTTTCCACTTGGTTTGTACAAACAAATCATCACATGAGTTCTCTAACTTAACTTCAGCAAACGAATCAATCTCTTCCAACTTCGATGAGCTCAACCTTAATGAACTATCATCTAAGCTATTTCCTCTTCCATGTGATGACAATGGTAGTGTGTATCCAACAGAATCAGTGATCAAATCAGCGACATTCCCCTTTTGGGTAACTGACCGCTTTCCCACATTACCATCATCACCCAATGCAGCCGCAATACACCCACAGCTTAGCACTTTTCCATGACTAGCATGCTAAGAGAGAAGAGGGAAAGAGAGACACACAGTACATCAAAAAATGTTTCTTTATTGACAAAGTACACTTGAGGCGCTTATCTAGGCATTCAAGATGATAAGACTGAAGACATTTATCACAGTGCATCAGGTTACCCCCGACACAGCACACAACACAAAGACGGCACACCTGCAAGTAAAAGAGAAATGAGATAAAAAAAGCACAATTAATGTTCCTGAAGATAAACTAAACTTTAATCTAGTGAATCTACATTCAATAGTTAAACGAAGCTTCAATTAGCTAACTGGCCATTCCTGTACATATTTGTCATATTTAGAACGTACGATGAAATGATGAATAGACAAAGATGACTGACATATGGCATGTATCCATATCAAGAAAGCTAAATAGGTTCAAATTTTGTATAATCTCACCGCAGTCTTTGTTTCATAATCTTCTGATGCATTCTCATCAATCAAATGCACTTGCATGTCCGGCTTAGATAAGCAAGTACCCTTGTTAGCCTCAGAAGGTGAATTAAGATCCCATCTTCCTGTAGATGATCATTTCTTGTGTGCCGCTTTCGCTTGTATGTTAAAAGCACTCTGCTGCAAGACATTTAAGCTTCCACAAATATTATTGCGATTCCAAATCTAGAACAGCTGCACCTTTCTGAATTAAACATCTACTCGTTCCCCTGCATTCACTCACATTTTCAAGACAGCAAAACCTGCAAAGAATAATGAAGAAAATCCCATCAATATCAAGCTACAGGTAGCAATTCAGTGATACATCAAGGAAACAAATTAAATAGATTGCCGTACAAATGAAATGGTGGTCACTATTATGTGGAACAAAGCACAGATAGTCCTTCAAATATTTTCTACCTCAATGAAGCAGACCGAACAAGGTTCAAAGTTCCAAAATTCCATTGAAAAGTATTCAAATTAAAAACCCTGCTTCTATTGATTCTCTCTTTTTGTTCTTGAAGTACCTTCGATGATAATCATTGAATGTCAAGTATTAGGTACACCATTATAAACCAGAAATGGGAATTCTCTGGAAAGGCATTGTCTCAAGTGAGAGTACTGAAAATTTCCAAGAGTTCGACTACATACTCCAACCGCATCTAAAAGAAAACAAATCTAACAACATATCTCAACAATTACCAAGTACAATGATACTAGCTAGCTACTCTCAGATACTCATCCAAAACCCAAAAAATGCATTCATGGCTTCTTTCACACATTCCTTAAATGGGTTTCACTAAACAACTCCACAGAAAACCTCAACAATACATGTACTATTCCACACATTTCTTACACCCAAATCCTCCGCAGAGTTCTATTTACCCACAATTAGCCTCATGTTGCAAGACACACACACACCCAAAAGCAAATAGCATCCAAATTTCCCCACACATAAAATGAAAAAAAAAAAAGTAAAGTTGAAACAGAGAGAGGGATAACAACCGGAGCAAAACGACGTCTTCGGCCGGCGAGACCTCCGCCTGTTTCGGCTGCTTCAATTATTTTTAGTTTCCAGTTTTGGGTAGAAAGACAAGAGTGTAAGACATTTATGAGCTGAGAGAGTTGAAGTGAGTGAGTGACTGACTCACTCTTCGAAACGTATCTGTCTCTGCGTTTTTCTTTTTTCTCCGTTTCAAAAACATTGTCAAAAAGCAGAACTCTCCTTCTCTCTCGAAGTGGGTGAGCGGCACGCGTCCCAATGACGCCTTGAAGGTGTGGGGTCCTTGTGTTGACCGAGCACATGACATTCACGCGCGGGAGGAGAGGAAGTGGAATAGAAGCGTGTCATTTCGAGGTGGCGTGTTCTACGGCGCGCGCGCACGGTAGAAGTTTCAGGTACCTCCCGCACACGTGTAGGGTCACACGTACGGCCCACCGGGTTAACTGCGTGATTCAGTATTTCAGTACGGAGAAATTCTCAGGTGAAACAACCGCACCATCTCATATATGCGACCCATCACTTGCAACATGACACGTGTTTATTTTTTTTCATACCTGCCTTCTTCTTCCTTCTTTTTCGACGCCGCCGAAGGTCCCTACGGCTTCTCCGAAGGTCATATAGCCCCTGCGGCTTCTTCGGCACGGAGGAGAGCATGGACCGGACCACCACCTTGAGCTTCGGCGAGCGGCCGAGACATTCGGATCGTCATAGATGATGGCCATAGATGAAATATGAGAGAGAGGGTTTATGGTTTGCATTTTCATGGTGGTCGACGGCGGCGTCGAAGAGGAAGGAAGGAAGGAGATCCGCCGGAGAAAGGAAGAAGAAGATCCGCCGGAGAAAAAAAAACACGTGTCAAAGGGTGGTTGGGTGCACATGTGCCAGGTGGTGCGGCCTAAGAATTTCTCTTCAGTACAGTCATTATTTTTCTCTGAATGGAAATCTGATCATTTCTTAATCCTTGATTAGTGCCCAAACACTTGCCTCAAACCCAAACTCCTTACAAAATAATTCTATACCATTCTGGAGTATGCAACACTGAGCTAAACAAGAGCTAAATAATTCATTTCTTAATTTTTTCACATTGCCTACTCGTTTTTCACTAAGCAAGAAGCACAAACAAAAACAGATACAAGGCACTAAAGCAGATAAAAGAAGAGGCATAAAGGTTTTCACCAGAGATATTCGGCATTAGAATGAAGTAGTGATAAAAGAGTGGACAACTGAATCAGCATTTCTTCTTGCTATTAAACAATATATAATTTCAAGACCAATAATTCCCAATGTCAAATTGGAGCACAAAACTTTACCACATGAAAATTCTGTGCAACATCTTGTGAGGATGTGAGGATACAAATTACAGGACAAGTTATATATCATACAAATTTTCAACTTCATCCCCCACAAGGTGCTGCACCTAGACTACCCAAATTTGGTCTTGTGTAAGCTTCATTATCAATATGCAACATAGCATATGTATGGGGTTAAGAAAAAAAAAAAAGGCTTAATAATAAGAATAGATACATATTTAGTAAAAGGTAAAAGAATAAAAGGCTCGGTTGGATTCAGGGATGTAAGGGTAATATGCCCCATTGGTGCAGAAACCCCTCCCCAGTGGTGACTTCTAGGACCAGTAAAACAACCACTGCCAACATAGCTGCTCTTCCATTCCAAGTCTCGGCACTTTTGGTCCAACCCCATTCCCAAACTGTCACAGGCGGTGGTAGCTCCCTCCGCTGTGAATCATATGCTGCTAACAACTCTTCTACACTCCCAAGTGGAACTAAAGACTGCAGGGTAAGACCCAACACCATCCCGAGGCAAGCACAATATTAATAAACAGAACAAAAAGCTCTAAGGGCCTATCAGAATTGAGTTTACGATATGACAACAGCAGCTACTAATAAATGAGAACTGCTACAATAAGTTATAACTTATAAGCAGCTTTTTGTGTGTGTGTTATCCAGAGTCCCACCAATACCACATGCATGCACTTAGCCACACACACACACATTGTTCAGGTAAGAGTTCCAAAATTACCTGTCGAGCTTCAAGGTTTGAGACTGCCATAGCTCCAACATATGGCAAACTCTCAATCACCGCGTCTGCTAGATCTGAAATGAAGGTGGGCTCACATCCAAGTGCAGGAACACGCCCCCAACTCTCTATACCAGATTTTAGAGCCAATTCTTTGTACTCCACATCAATTTCTTCTAGAGTTTCAATATGCTCACTGACAAAGCTGTGGATCAAGCAGAGAACTAATAAGATGACGAGCTAGCATACAGCTATCACAACGGGGAAAAAGAAGCCGACACAACAATTACCTTATAGGGACTGCCAACAGCCTTTTAACTCCCTTTTGCCCAAGCTCAATTATTGTGTCATCTGTATAAGGTCTTAACCATTCCACAGGTCCGACTCTGCTCTGTAAGAACATTCAGTTACTATCAAGTATCAACCAGTCACCATGACAGCACAAAATACACAGGATATGCCCACATTACCTCAGAACAAGTTTCTGCATATAATCTTTGAAATAGATATTCCTTATTCTAGACTTTCAGCAGAACAAGACAAACCTGGACCACTTGGGTAGTTACATTTCCTAGGAGTTATTGATGTTTTGGTATTCCTGTTTGGTCTAGGATTTCTCTGTGATACATTTCTTTCATCACAAGCTTCTATACCTCCCATAATTTTCCATTCAGAATCACTTCATCTGCATTAAGTTCTGCCTACTTTAATAACGACGATTTTGATTTGCTTCATCCACACCATGTATGTCACTTCATTAAAATATGTTGAACAGATAAGTATTTAGGATTTCGAAAGATGAAAAGATCTCTGTATAGAGGCTCGGACTAAAGTTTTCTCCTAACAACCATAATTGTACGTTATTACTCCACACCAGTAAAGTGCACTCTACTTCTTGATATTTCCAAATCAGAAGATACCAAAAAGAGATTAAAGTTGAACTGAAAAACAAAGCATACCTGATAGGCAAGGGTGTATGCATTAGTTAAATTTCTCTTTTCTAACTCTTCCATTATCAAATCCACACATTCCTCCATTTCTGCCTTGTACGGGTCACCAGCCTCTTCCACATATGCAAGTGGCACTCCATGGGCACTGAAGAATAACATCACCTATAATGAACATTTCAAATTAAGGTTGGCAATTGGCATACATATACTCCAGATTTAGCCTTTGAAACTTAGGTGCCATTAAGAGAAAGGCTACAAGAGAACAGAAAATATTTGAATATTATATCATGCATGTATTAACCAAAACATCGCAAACTCTGGCAACACTGACACTTTGTGCAGGAAAACTGACAGCTAGACCATGTCCAGAAGGGAGTTCATATTTGCTATAATGGAAGTAAGGCAAACTTCCTTTGCATGTTATGGAAATCTTTTTCAAAATAGAGTAAATTTGAACCCAAATTTAAAATAATAACAGAACTCCATACCCTTCACTAAAGTAGAGATCAGAATAACTAACTCTCATAATTTTGCTTTCAAGAGGCCTCATATGCAGCATAAGTTAACATACAGTAATTGAAGTTTGATTGTTTGCTTATGGGACTATTTATTAATGACAACGCTTTGACTTATGATGCACACTTTCAGCAGATGACTTTTCTGTGAACCTATTACGGTGGTTTAGCTTTCATTCAATATCCATTCACTCTTGTGTATGAGAAGTGCACGTGTATCATAACTCAAGTCAAAGATAGGTTTTGTGACAGGAATATCTCATTAATCAGTGCATTGACAAAGCATCTTGTAGACATTCAACGCTAAAAAGAAAAATGATCACCACACCTTGTCAGGGAAGTCAAAACGTTTTAGCTCCTTTTCAATCAAATTTGCCATTGCAGTTATGTATCCTTCACGCTGGTACCACGATGGTATTACTGTGTGCTGCATGTTGACTAGATACTCATCCTCCCTGATGATGTACCAATGAATTAATGGTCAGATTCCATATAATAATCTTGCCCAATGATATGGTAATATATGCTAAGGCATCACCGGAATATACTCTCCAACAGCCGAAGGCTTGAACCACTAGTCGATATTGAAAATTGTGGATAAAGCGGAAGGACAACAAGCTTCGTAATTCCATCTCGTTTTATCTACAAAATTATTTTGCAATCAACAACCCAAATCCATGAACTTTTGTTCAGACAAAAAGAATAGCAGAAGAATTCACAGAGACAAACCGAAATAAAACACCTGTAACACATTTGCAGGCTAAATCGATGAATAGAACTATCATCATATACATAGAAAATAATATCAATTTTCATGTCATTATAGTCAGGTGGAGTGATCCGACTAAATGGCTAACTGACATTTGCTTCTTCTAATACTCAAAACTAAGAACAATGAATGCAACACAGTATACATTTGAAAACAAGAGACAGTAAATTTACAAGATACTACAAATGCATACCTTGAAAATAAAAATTAGAACTCATCAAATTACCTGCTCTATAGCTTCTTCAGTAAATGGATGCCAATAACGCATACCGACGTACACTTTGGCCGGCACATCCTTCTCCCAAAGAGATTTCCTCAACTCTTCTGCCTGAACAAACAAACCATCTCCAATGATCTTAACTCACTGCGCAATTACAAGAGTATTTGAGTCTATGTGAGTAGACAAGAAGTGGTCATACCTGTGCATCGGTTATCTCCCGAAGTGGAGAGCCGCCGCCAATTGCGGCATAGCCTTCTTTGCTCTTTGGTGCCCTCAGAACCGATATAAACTGCGCCAATGGCTTCTGAAGAAACCGGAACAGCCTCGGCAGTCTAATGATATCCTGCCAAATTTTATCACCTCCACTCAAAATCATAATGCCAATACAATAACTCACGCACATCCTAGGGTTTCTAATTTCATGTAGTTCACTCAAACAACACAGTAATTAATCAAAATTGAGGTCTGAATTCAGTAAATTTTACTACGCCAGTACAGTAATTGCTACAGTGAATCTAGAAGTTTCTGAAATTAGTGAACTGAGCTTGAGGAATTTACCGGATCTGCGAAGAGGTTAAACAAGAAAGGCTGGACGTCGTCGAGAGTCTCCGGTCCGCCTAGGTTAAGCAACAACACTCCGACTCTATCGTCAACACCAAGCGGCGTCGTATTGGCGGTTCGAGTAGTATCGGCGGTCACAAGCGCTTTTAGCGGCGGCAAGCACTTCCGGAGCGACAAAAGCGGCGAGGATTGCGCCGCCGACGAGGAAGAGGAGGAGCAGTTTCTGGAGAGAGCGGCGGAGTGGGAGGAGGAGACGGAGAGGACACGTGGCAGGAGCCTGTGGTGGTCTGAGGGGATGGAGGAGATGGTGTAGGGTAGCATTGCTATGGATTCTGCCGCCATTGCGACTGAGCTGTGTGTGTGAGGCGAACAAAGGAAGAAAGAGAAGGAGATAGTGTTTTAGCCTTTTAGGCTATGGGTGACTGGGTGTTGGGTGCGCGGTTGGGACGCGTGGCGTGTTACGAACCACTCTCGCCTCTGCGCAGGTTTAGGGGGCTAAATTTTGATTTACTCTGATAAAAAAATTTGAAATTCTTGGTTCCTTGGCGGGATTACTTGTAAAAATCAACTTTTGGCTTGATCGAATTATAACACTTTTGGGAGACGCAACTCTTTAGACCAGTAGTAATCCGGTAACGGAAGAAATTGGGTAGGCGAGCAATAGTAGAGGTGTAGTTGAGGTCGTGGTTCTCTAAAGAAAGAAGGGGAAGTCACTTGGTTCGATTACTACTAGCCTAAAGACAGAGGACATGTAAGGCACAATCTATTAATCATCAATGTAGAGAACCTCTTTTATGAGATTGTCTCTGATTACAATTATGTTCATGAATCAATACTGGAGCACAGGAGGACGCTCCAATGTTTAAAATGTTTCAGAGACAAAATCTCAATGAATCATAAGAGTATACACATTGATGATATATTCACACTGTTTCTCAAGGGACTATAAAACACGATGATATCGAACCACTCTATGTCGAAGAATGTCAACAAATAGCATATTGGCCTAAATAAAAGTGCAATCCAAGAAGAGTTAGATCATCTGGACATATATTTGGTTTTGGTAGCCTAAAGAAAGAGGACATGTAAGGCACAATCTATTAATCATCAATGTAGAGAACCTCTTTTATGAGATTGTCTCTGATTACAATTATGTCCATGAATCAATACTGGAGGACAGGAGGACACTCCAATGTTTAAAATGTTTTTAGAGACAAAATCTCAACGGATCATAAGAGTATACACATTGATGATATATTCACACTGTTGCTCAAGGGACAATAGAGCACGATGATATCGAACCACTCTCTGTTGAAGAATGTCAACAAATAGCATATTAGCCTAAATAAAAGTGCAATCTAAGAAGAGTTAGATCATCTGGACATATATTTGGTTTTGGTAGTGCTAACCTTACCAAGTGCAAAGCTTGTACAACATAAATAGATCTTTGTCAAAAAGCGTAATGAGAAAAATGAAGTCCTAAAAGACAAGGCTCGTCTTATGGTGCAAAGGTTTCTCGTAACGCTTTGGATTGACTAAAAGAAGACATTATATCCCATAATGGAAATGTATCTCATCGATGTGGTTACTACTTATCTCCACGGGGATCTTGATTGGGAGATATTAGTGAAAGAGCTTAATGGTCTTACCCTGTCCAACTCAAGTAACTATAAACCATGAAGTGCGTTTGCAATTAGAATTGAAACGCTCACTTTATAAAAGTGACTACTTGGTTAGGATGGGATACAGATGATGAACTATGCCCTTGCGTACTCATAAAGGAAACGGGTTCCAGATTTGCAATTTGCAATTATAACTATTTATGTTGATGATATGAACATAATAGGTACTCTCGATGAAGTAAGAGAAACCGCGAGCTATCTGCAATTCGAATTGAGATGAATAATTTTAGAAAACTTGGTTAACAACTAGTTTGTGGAATACTAATCCACCAGTTGCATGCGTCCAAAAGATTCTTAGGCTATTTACATGGACAAAGTGCATACTGTTAGCACTCTCAATGATCGGTTGATGTTTGGATTAAAGGAATATATATTTTATTGAAAGGAAGATAACGAAGAAGGGTTGAGAATTGAATTTGTTCCTTAAAGTGCAATAGACGCAATATTACACTTAGCTCGATGAACTCGACCGTATATTGCATTCTCAAATAACTTAGCTTAAAGTTAACGCAGTGTCATTAGAAGATATAAAAAATGATTTGAGTTCATCCTATCTTTATAGAAAAACAAAAAAGAATGCATATGAACCCAAACGATGCTAAAGATACATCAGTATATTTTTCATTCAACAAACGATGCTAAAGATACATCAGTATATTTTTCATTCAACAATTTTTTTATAGTTGCTCGGTAGAGAAAATAACATTTGAAAATTCAATAAAGAAATAATAAAACTGTGCAGGACGGTTTCATCTGTTACAAACCCGACCCGTGAAAGCCTCGTGGGTCGGTTACACTGCTTTTCGCGCCCTCGGAAAACGTGTCCTCACACCAACGCAACCTCCACGTGACACTACCTCCTCCTCTCTCCCACTCAACGAGTTAGGCCACCCCATTGGGAATTTGAGATACCTAACTTTCCTAACCGGCATTATATGCCATCAACCTCCACCTCGAGAATCCCCCACTCCCAAATCCATGGCCACCGCACCTCCCGCCGATCACCGCCGCGCCGATTCCGGCAGCTCCTCCGACACTTCCGTCTATCACGACGCGCACCTCGACGGTAACGACGCCAACGGCAGCAGCAGCTCCTCTTCAGGTTTTGATTATTCGTCTCACTGTAAATGTTTCACTGATTTTCTCTGCGTAACGGTTTTGATTTTGTGAGGGAAATGTGGATTACTTAGGGTTTACGGAGCGGCGTGTGTCGATAGAAGCCTCCGGAGGAGAATCGTGGAACGCCGGAACCGGAAACGGAACCTCGTCGGGTTCGAGTTCCGGTCCGACGAGTCCGAAATTGAGCCAGAGTCAGTCGTTAGCTCTATATCTAACCAGACTCTTGGACGAGAAAATTCCTTTCAGAAAAAAGGTGATCATTCTCTTCGATTTTTGTTCATTCTCTGCAAATTTGTACGTTTTTAGAGTAAGGAGATTGAAATTTTGTAGTGTTGTTGGTGTTGAACTTGTCCAGCTTAAGCATATAGACCGAGTGGCAACGGTTGCGGATAACGGAACTGTACATTTCGACGTTCCGGGGGATGTTAAGCCGCAGTTGCTGGATTTCGGAACCGGAGTTGTTTATGACGAGGAGAGTTCCAGTGCAACAGGAGATGAGGTGCCTGATGCACCTCCGCTGCAAATTGTAATGCTGATTGTTGGTACGCGAGGAGATGTTCAGCCATTTGTTGCTATTGGCAAAAAATTGCAGGTTATATAAGCTTTCTGTGTTTGATTTTGTATCATAATGCGTATGCTTTCTTCCGGAATTGTTGACTTCGGTGTTGGTGAAAGTTCAGTAGCTTTTTATTGCTAGGTTTGTGCCTGTACATTATTGTTGAAACTGTTGCATGACATTGAGTATGCTGAAAGCAAAATCTAACTTCAATGTCTTGGTCTGTTGGATGATCCTCTTTAAAGGACACTGAATGTGCCCATCCAAATGATATGGCGTTTTGTGTTTCTAATTCTATCTCTTTGTAGAAAAAAAAAGAGGTGATATTATTAAACTGGATAAATAAGTACAAAAGTTGGATATGGATTTCTCAGCTCTCAAAGCAGTATTCTGGAGGACCATTGTTTTCTGAATGATTGATGCTTGATTACCATGAGTGCTCTGTCTTTCATATCTTTAACTTTCTCTTAATCTCACTCTCTCTCTCTCTCTCTCTCTCTCTCTACACACACACACACCTCATGTCCTTATCTTAGTTCTTTCTCTTCATCGCATTGCAGTTATAAACTATCTGATGGTTATTTGTAATTAGCTTGTTGTCTATGTATACTTACTTCCTCGAATAATTAATCTTGGGATTTCACCATTGAAAAAGGATGGTTTGGGAATGGACTACATGATTTATTAGTCATTTTGCAGTTCATCTTTATGTTGGCTTTATAAATATGAGTACTTGGAAGATTCCTTCTATATGGAATTGAACTTCACAGGCCAGGACTGAGAAGAAAAAAGAGAGAGCTGTTAGTTGATATTATGTTACTTTACTTTGCAGGAATATGGCCATAGGGTTAGGCTAGCAACTCATGCAAATTTCAAAGATTTTGTCCTTACTGCTGGGTTGGAGTTCTTTCCTTTAGGTGGGGACCCAAAAGTTCTTGCTGAATGTAAGTGAATATTTTTTTTCCCCCTTTTTCGTTGTTGGATATCCTGCTTACATGAAGAATATTATTTTCTTGTAATTTTGGTGATTGATAAATTCTTATTTTGTTTCTTATGAGGGACAAGGTATTTACCCACTGCCTTGTGTGATCTGTCAGACTTATTTGTAGTGTATAAAGTATTAACTTTCACCTTTCTTGTTCTGCTTTATTGACTAACTCTGGATGTAATTTGGTGCTGGAAAACAATTTGGATATTTTAGATCTGAAAAGCTTATGTGCCTGTATGTTTGTTCAAGAACACACAAATGTGCACCTAACTGTCTCAAAAGGTTTCAATCAATAGAGTTGGTGATGGGGGTGTTTATGCTAAAATTATTTGTGAGATAGAGCACACATGTGTATGAGAATCTCACCTTTTGTAAGATTCTGATTGAAGTTACTTTTGTAATTAATTACCTTCCTTAGCTCTCCTCTGAGATAGACATCTACTTCACCATCCAAATTCCAATTGCTGTCCATTGGTAGTTTATAACCTGGGAATTGCTGAGGATCATAGGCTCCACACATATGAATCTGTTAATGATATATACATTGATGGCTTTCCTGGGATAAAGAAAAACCTCTAATGAGCAACGTGATATGGATTCTTAATATATAAAACTCAATGTTGCAAATCTACTGGGATTCTGGGAATATGGCATTCTTTATTGGATGCTTAATCTTTTGTAAAAAATTGCATTGGCTTGATGCTTGTCCTTCTGTACTAAAATGGAAAGGTTCTTTGCCCAGCTCCTTATACTCTGGTTTGTCCATACGATATGAATTAGATTGTGAGACATGAGTTTTTAGGATTTATGGCCATTTGTAAGCTCAATTAATAGCTTTGTATGTTTACAGATATGGTCAAGAATAAAGGTTTCTTGCCATCAGGACCTTCGGAAGTATCCATTCAGCGGCAGCAAATAAAAGAAATAATTTTTTCTTTACTTCCTGCTTGCAAGGAACCTGATCCTGATTCCCAAGTCCCGTTTAAAGCTGAAGCAATAATCGCCAATCCGCCGGCATATGGTTAGAATTTGTCATCTTATTTTTGCGTTTTCAAGAAAACTAAGAGCAAATGGTATTTGTGGTTTCTTTAAGCACTGAAATAGTTGACCTTTCTTCACATATTGATATTTTGCAAGCCAATTTGACACATTGTTTCCCTGGAAATGAACTAAAACTTTCTTAGTGAGGGATCTGAGTACTAGACAGTCGATCAAAGGGAAAGAGTGGTAACAAATTGGACTTTAAATCAAATTTTGTACTTATATCTATGAACTATCCTCTGCCAGAAATTATAGTGTTTTTGTTTTCTTCATCATCACCTTTCGTTTTGAACCGAACTCCCTTGTGTGACGAATTAGGTCAATATCTAGAAGTCTGAAGAAGTTATTCAAAAGGCTTCATGCTTATGTTCTATTGGCACAATAATTATTTTAAAGATATTTTTATTTGTCTGCGGTTTGAAATTATTTTGACTAATCTTTGCAAATCCTTGTCCAGGGCACTCTCATGTTGCTGAGGCACTAAGAATACCACTTCATATTTTTTTCACAATGCCATGGACGTAAGTATTTCTAATTAACTGTTATCTTGTTATTGTTTAGACTTTCTTTCTGTCTCCATTGTTAGTGCTATGGGTTTCTCAAAGTACACAAAGATATCAGTATAGGGGATGTTCATCACATATCTAAAAGTGTGTTGCTAAATTATTTTACTTTCAGACTTTATCACTTCTCATTTTCAATAGGGACGTTTTGGGTTTAGAATAATAAAACCAGTGCCTCATCCTAAGAGAATATTCTTTCATGTTCATATGTAGCTTCCTATCTTCCATATTAGATTTGTATATGATATTGTTGATAGTTTGCTCATTTTTTCTCAGGCCTACCAGTGAATTCCCTCATCCTCTCTCCCGTGTCAAGCAACCTATTGGATATAGAGTGAGTCTCATATTCTATATCTTACTGATTTTGATCTGTATTGGTGCTTTTGTTGGCCAGTTCTTTATTTCGCTGTTAAACGGATTTTTCTTTTCTTTCCAGCTATCATATCAAATAGTCGATGCATTAATTTGGCTAGGAATTCGAGACATGATAAATGAGTTTAGGAAGAAAATGCTGAAGCTGAGACGTACCACATATTTAAGTGGATACTATAGTACTCCTCCTGACGTCCCCTATGGGTACATATGGAGTCCTCATCTTGTTCCCAAACCTAAAGGTCATATTTAAATCTTTTTCATTCAGATAAAACCTTTATATGAATTGGCATGATATAAGGTCTTGGGTTGTTGGCATACATATAGTGTCACAGTTCTCTTCAGTGCATTGGCCACTAGGTACTGAGGGACTAACAGTTGCTAATAATTGAGGTTGTCATTGTTTGTTCCTCAATATTCCATGAGTTAAAGATCAGCCTGACTGCTCATATGTTCTGTATATGTTGGCAACCTAATTGTCCATTATAAGTAGACTTCATAATGAGTATCTGCTAGGTCTCTCCTGTAGCTTCTGAATGTATAAGCCAATGTCATTTCTTTGGATTAAAAAAGGTCCTAATTGATGTAATATTGAGTAAGAGTCCCATAATATGTCTTCTGCCATCGCTCACATTCTTGGTTAGACTTTCTTTTGGAAGATAAATGAATACATGATTACGTAGGGTAGATATATGCCACCTTGACCAGCTAAGAAGAGTAGAAAAGACCAGATAGACCTATTAAATAAGAGAGTTGGGGGGGGGGGGTGAGACCAGATAGACTAGACAGGAACATACTACAGTTCAAGTTACAGTGCAAGAAAGAGGAAAGAAAATGACTGTAGTTGCTGATGAAATAAACTCTATCACTATCCAAATATCTTGAGGTCATGTTATCTTCCTTGCTGATGATGAAATACTAAATATAATGCATTGTTTTTCTTGCTGATGATTAATATTCGTAAGTTTTACTTGATTGGCAGATTGGGGGCCTAAGATTGATGTCGTTGGGTTTTGTTTTCTTGACCTTGCTTCAAATTATGAGCCTCCTGATTCACTTGTGAAGTGGCTTGGAGCTGGTGAACAGCCTGTCTATGTTGGATTTGGTAGCCTTGTATGTTTTCCTTCTGTAGCTTTTTCTATTGCTGATTAATATTATTCATTTTATTATAGTTATATTCCAAGTAGCTCCCTTTTGTTGTCCTTACCCACATAAGTACAAGTTCCTTCACAACCAAAAATTAACATAAAACCCTTGCCTCTCCAAAGAGTGACCGCCTTCATATTTGCACCTTCGGTCCTAGGGTTCTATTCATAATAGCTGACAATTGATCCCTTTGTTTAATTTTCTAATATCGATTTGACTGAGGTGTGTTTGATGAGTATGCTTGTGTATTGCACACTAAAGGTTATTAAGCTGATCATTTCATTGAAGTGATAGATTGGCTCGCAAAATGCTAATGTTTTTCTTTTACTATGCATTGTATTAGCCTCTTCAAGAACCAGAGAAAATGACCAATATTATTATTGAAGCTCTAAAGATTACTGGACAGAGAGGCATTATCAACAAAGGCTGGGGTGGCCTTGGTAATTGTAAGTATTGATTCTTAGATTACTTTTGACCAAGTGTATATGCATGCTTATCTGGACATGAAACCCATGTATTTTCTCTTCTCAGCGGTAGAAACAACGGATTCTGTGTACTTGGTGGACAATTGCCCTCATGATTGGCTCTTCCTACGATGCTCTGCTGTGGTAAATTCTTATGCTATTAGTTTGTTTTGATTTCGTTCAGATTGTGCGGCAGTGGGTGCTTACTAGATTTATGACAGCTATGTGGTATATTTATTGCAGTGACATGATTTTTA
This sequence comes from Fragaria nilgerrensis, assembly GCA_010134655.1. Classification (NCBI taxonomy): domain Eukaryota; kingdom Viridiplantae; phylum Streptophyta; class Magnoliopsida; order Rosales; family Rosaceae; genus Fragaria; species Fragaria nilgerrensis. Next base: position 677,589 of record CM020982.1, on the reverse strand, counting down.
ATTCAAATCTGACAATAGAAAGAGTCTTGAACATTTTCATTTGAAGCATGTAGCAGCAGTTGCATGTTGTAATGATAACTTGATGTAGTAATAATATATTATGTAGCAGTCTACTTGTTTTAGTAGTTCTAAAGTGTTATAGTTTGTCAATTTTGATTTATTAGTGCCAAAAATAAAATAAAAAGGTTAACCACATCAGGTACTAGAAAAACAATAAATGGAATTGTAAGAAGAAATATCTCAAGGAATCTTATTGTGGTAGATACCAAATCAAAGAATGCTAAACTGTAGTTGAAGCTATCAGAATGTTCTGTTTCAAAGTTACTGTTACGAGTACCTAAGAGCCAAAAGAAGATCCGAGTTCTTGTTTCAACATTTCTTTTGAGTACATATCTGGTTTCTCAATCGATATATGGAATTCTTTCCAGGTACATCATGGAGGTGCTGGGACAACTGCTGCTGGTTTGAAAGCTGCGGTAACATAACAGCTTATGCTATTCTTTGCAATCTGACATTTATGAAGGATTCAGCGGCTTACTTTGGTCGTCTTCTGTTGTTTTTTTAGTGTCCAACTACAATTGTGCCATTCTTTGGAGACCAGCCATTTTGGGGTGAGAGGGTGCATGCCAGAGGAGTAGGTCCTGCACCAATCCCAGTTGATGAGTTCACACTTGAAAAATTGGTTGATGCCATACGGTTCATGTTAGATCCAAAGGTATTTGCCATTTTCTTTACAATCCATTCAATAGATGTCATTTGCAATGGGTGTGGGTTTCTCACATGTTCAGCACTGCACATTGCTTAAACTGAATTGTGATGCTTAGTTACAATATTGCATGTAATTTTAACATGCATATTCTAACGTCTGGTGGCAAAAACTTCAAACTTGCAATCTTTTAGAAACACTACTGACCAAATGTAAACATTTATAGCAAACGTTAGATAACACATAACATACAATAAATTATCATTTCTAGTTGGTAAATTATCAAAAGGAAGTATTAGTCTTAAATACTCTAGCTTGTTTATATATCATTAGACACCTAGCCTCAATTCAATTCAAATTCATGCAGGTTAAAGAGCGTGCTGTTGAAATTGCCAAAGCAATGGAGAATGAAGATGGGGTCGCCGGAGCAGTGAAGGCCTTTCATAAGCACTTTCCTAGCAATAAATCTCAGTATGAGTTGATGCCGGCACGGAAAGGGCATTTTTCTATCAGGCGATGTTTTGGCTACTCCTATTCATGATTCTCCTGTTCACGATCTCATGCATCAATACGTTGGCTGGTATTTGTTTTGATTTGCCAATTCCATGGCTGTCATAGCCTTCTCCCCGTCATGGCGAAGTTTGCAGTGAATCATCAAAATCAACACTTCAGTGCAGTCATGTTGATTCATTATTATTATTTTCGGGTCAAATTGTGAGTTTCTTTATCTAAATACGGATATGAAAAGCACTGGTTTTGTTGAATGCAATCCAACTTCAAATTGGCATAAAGGGGAACTATTCAAAAGGACTAGCTGATTAGAAATCAAATAAGATCAGAATCATGTATTATTACAACTGAACAACAATTAGAGTACACCCGTTATCATTATAAACTTGTACTGCACTCTGCTCTTTGGCCTCTGCAGAAGTCCCCAAGAGAATCAAAACCAACATGAAAGCCAATATAATCAAGTGAAACTCCAGTAAACAAAGAAAAACAAAATGGAAATTTAGCTCATCATCAAAGTGATCTTCATAGCACAATTGAGCTCCTCTGTTTTTCTTGTAATCACTGATTAAAGGAACCTCCAAGTAACATGTCATCTTGGACTTGTCTTCCCAGCTCGGCCAGATCAACCTAGTGATCTTAGTTGCCGAAGGGGCCTGGTACTTGTTTCGACGATAGAGCTCAACAACAATATCGTAACCATCTCCAACGTCGCAATTCTTAAGCCTGCAAAGATCTTCAGTCCTATCAAAGATCATCAGTTGTTGTCCTTTCAACGACAGTGTCATTTCAGTTGTATTCTTTTTCCCTTGGTAAAAAGAGCTCAAGTTCGCCATGCGAAACCTCTGCTTCTTGTAATAAGCTAGCACTTGAACATTGTCATAGTAGATACCGTAGTTCTCGTTTGGATTACCGACTGCGATGTTGAGGTTAAGCTGGTAGTGAAGAATAGTTGCACTAAGATTGTTGGTGGTGGTGCCGGTACTAAAGTTGAACTCGGCAAGTGAAGCATGAGTAACGTCAGAATTAGCAATGTAGGGTCGTGTGAAGAGTATAAGAAGCATAACAGCAAAAACAGTGAGAATGATAAGCGTGAGGAGGCTGAGGATGCCTTTGAGTTCAAAAAGGAAGCCATTTGCATTGTTAGAATCAGCGTTGACCTTGGCCATGGATGAGATTATGAGAATGCTTAACAAAAACAGAAATGGCCGAAGATTAGTGGAAGAATGATTCAGATTAAACTACCTTCCCAACAACATAGGCCGAGCTATATATAAACAGAACTAGGAAGAACGATCTTAGCTTAGAATGAATGAAAAGGGTAGTCTTTATAGAAACAATGTTTACCCAGAGCCAGTGGGACCTTCAGAAAAAAGGAAAGACTTCCCAATTCCTTTCGGGAAAAGGAAAAAAAGACTACCCAATTTCAATTGGGAAACCTACTGATCCTCATAAGAATAGGATTAATGGAGAAGTGTGTATATAAAAGTACATAACCACCAATCTCTCAATCCATTTCAGCGATGGCATCTACCGAGTTCTTCACTCTGAAAACCTTCTTCAAAATGGAGAACCCAAAACACCCAAAGGCAGCAACTCTCCAAATCCGCCTGAAACATAGACACAGAGTTCATCAGCAACCTCTAAACGACGCCGGATCTCCGACCACTTACGAAGCGTCATTTCCGGATGTGACCAGCGAGTGTTTTGCTATGCCACCCCACGTCCTAGATCTCCCCCGGTTACGGCGACGCTGCATCCTCGAAGCACTCGCCAGCGTGCAGATTGACAAGTCTCTTAGCGAGTGTTTGTGGCCAAGACTAGACAAGTTTGTGGTAGAAAAAACACAGGCTTCTGGGATCATGGGATTTGAGGTGGTGGCGGAGATTGAAGTCAAAAAGATAGAGGGACTGGTGGATGAAACAGACCCATCTCCGGTTCTGGTACGACAACGGCGTAATGGTTTAGACGCAAAAGGTGATGTTTGTGATCCTAGAAGGAGGTGTAGTGTGGTGGCTGCTTTGGACAGAAAGAAGAGTGCGTGATGGCTGCTGAAGAATAATTCTTCTTAATTTTGTTTCAAGAAAACATGAATGAAAGAAAGTAGATATAGCTGCTTAATGTGATTTTGTTCTCCTCAAGTTCACTTAGTTTCAGTGAACCCCACTGTACATATATGGTTTAAATTGTTGAAGAATGAAGATGATATGCAACAAAAATTAGAGTTTTCTTTATCCAAATACGTACGTATATGGAAAGCATTAGTTGTTGAAAGTAATCCAGACTCAGTAATCCAAATTCACATTCGGCAAGAAAACATACAAAAATCACATGTTATCTATCTGCACTTGCAAAGAAAAGTCAAAAAAACATTCAAAAGGAATACAAAACTGGAAACTGGGAAAAAAAGAAGAAGAAGTATTTATAGACCCAGTGTGATCAGCAGTTTTTGTCCTTTCAACGACAGTGTCATTTCAGTTGTGTTCATTTGCCCTAGGTAAAAAGATCGAGCTCAAATTCGCCATGCCAAACTTGTGCTTCTTGTAATAAGCTTACACTTGAACATTGTCATAGTAGATGCCGTAGTTTTCGTTTGGATTTCCATTTCCGACTGCGATGTTGGAGTTGAACTCGGCAAGTTAAGCATAAGTAACGTCAGAATTAACAATGTAGGGTCGTACGAAGAGGATAATCAGGTTGACAGCAAAAATATTGAGATTGATAAGCGTGAGGTGGCTTAGGATGTCCTCGATTTCAAGAAGGAATTCGAAGCAGTTCGCACGTTGAGGCTTGGGAACATGCATGTTCTCCGGCTTCACCTTGTTCGAAACTGGAGAACATGTTCTGCAAATTAACTTTGAAACTCTGCAAAAGTCCGGCCATAAGCCCAAACATAATTCTAACAATCCTACGATGATGAGTTTGAAATTGAGAAAAAAAAACAAGATATAGAAGCTAGCATTTATAGGTACAGTCTGCAATTGAATAAATTAGCATGAGCAAATACACGCAGTAACTACGTACGTCATTGATGGTAAGTGAGTAACTCATAGACTTGATCTATTTGAGATCGACATGTATGAAACTAGCAATTATATGAATCATGAAATCGGCACTTGGTAGAATGAAAAGCAGCAGCAGGGGCAGACTGTGATCCATTCTGCAGAAGAACCTGCTTCAAGTCACATGTGAAGCAGATTTGGTTTCCGAAAGAAGGGTTAATCCATAGGTACCAGTTGACTGGCTTGACCTTGTTCGGAAGATAAAGCTTGACGAGAATGCTGTAGACGTGAGACCCAGCTAATTGAAAATAGGACAAGTTTGTAGTAGAAGGAGAAAAAGAAAGAGAAAAAAAACACAGAAGAAAAAGAACAGAGGAAGAGAACAACAATGCTGTAGACGTGAGACCCAGCTAATTGAAAATAGGACAAGTTTGTAGTAGAAGGAGAAAAAGAAAGAGAAAAAAAACACAGAAGAAAAGAACAGAGGAAGAGAACAACAAAAAAAATATGGGAGTAGCAGGACTCGAACCTAGGTGTTCCAGTTGGTAGGCGAATGACTTAACCAACTCAACTACACAGAGAACATTACAAAAAATATAACTCCATGATATATTAAGCAGATAAAATTTGTCCATGCCTTATAGAATGTTTTAGGGTTGCTGCACCTCAAAACGAAGCCACAATTTTCATAGCAATAATATAAGCGCGTCCACTAAACGCAAAAACAAACGAGAACCCGAGAGTCTGATCGAGGGGGAGATCTGATCGAGAGTAGCGAAGAGGAGAGCACCGAGAGTCTGAGATGTCGTCGACGGGAAGGAGAGGACGCTCTCTTCATGTGAGGGGTGGTGGAAGGGGAAGGTCGGAGAGTCAAGGCGGCGGACGTGGAGATTCTGCGGCGGCTCGCTCGGCCGCGGCGGACGTGGAATTTCTGTGGTGGATCACGGCGGCGCTCTTGACCGCCGTTCTCAGAGCCCGGGACGATTCAATTCTCCCTCAAAAAGATCCGAGGCTGTGAAAGGAGGTAAAAACCACACCTGAATCTCTTGTTTACCTAATTAAGTTGCGAAGGCAGTACTAACACTCGTAATCGTGTCTGATGTATTAGGCGCCTCTCGTTCTCAGAGTCAGAGCCCAGCTGCGGCGAAATCCAAGTCCTCTACAAAAAGCGCAGCCAAATGGGAATTTCATGAAGGTAAAACTCCACATCTCAATCTCAGTGTGTTGCATCAGTCAGTCAGTTGTGAATTTATGGGTAGCTTCATGTAATTATACTTTTAACACTAGTTTACATTGATTAGGCTGTGGCTCTTGTCTTTTGGCTTGCATTGTGCTTACTTGTTTTCGAATTGTGATATGTTTTGCTTGTGATTCGGTTGTGTCAAAGTTTCATTGTTCACCTCTCTTGTGGTTAAGAAGTTGATATTATGCTCTGCATCTGATTTCGATACTTCTTTTCGAATTTCTTGTGATTCTCTTGTGTGCAAGTGTCATTGTTCAGCTCTCTTGTGGTTAAGGAGTTGATATTATGCTCTGGATTTGATTTCTATAACAGGATTTCAACATTGTCGGTGTGCATTAATAACAAGTTGATGCTAAGACTCTAGACTTGATCGCTATCATCAAACTTGTTAATAAACCATGGGAGTGTGAATGCTAGTTGTTAGAGAAGGGGAAGTGTGATTTTGTTACCGCTAATACCTTAGTTAGACAACTATACTCACCCAAAAGTTATGATGGACAATGTATATCGACTTGTCACGTTCTATATGATTTTAAGTGCAAGCGTCTCTGTTTTGTATGCTAAAAAGATTGCAATGCATGTTTTTCGTCTTAAGACATCATGTTCACGATATGAGGAAACCTGAAAAACGTTTATTTTAAAACTACTAGTATGAAAGACTTTATTGAACAATGGATCTTGTTAGTTCCTATATTCCTATCTATTTACTAGATTATTGCATATAACTGATTACGTGGTTGTTGTTTTACGACATTGATTTCTATTGGTTCTTCTAGCTTAGGATTACTGCTTGGTAACCCCTGGTTGACAACCATAAGGACAAAATCTCCCGCGTTTCCAAATATTCTCAGATGAAGGAAGAAGTCACGTATTTTGGGGTTCCACTTGAGAAATTTAATGAAGTATCGGACCTTCAAAATCACTATAAACCTACCAAAGTCTTTTGGGCTGATCTAAATCCGAGCACCACCAATGCTGCTGATCCAAATCAGGAGACAACCAAATGATAGTCTTTACCTGTTTCAAAGACACAAAAACCTCATAACTCTGAGGTGCCACATAAATAGTGCCTTTCGGAAACGAAAAACACTTGAAATTTTTCCTACTTCTACCAGCAAAAGGAATCTTATGTTGCCAAGTGAGGGGTCTAGCTCTCATGAAAAAAATATCTCGATCTGCCTTTGACTGAAACTTGACCAGATGGACGTGGTAATTCCCCTCTGACTCGGTCAGAGGATGTCCAAAACCCCCTCTGCAATATTCTTCACTCTTACTACAAATCAAAAAGTCCATAAATTTCAGTACCGAGTCTATTCATATTATGGGTGGTCATGAGATATGTGGTTAATTTCGCGTGATTAAATGGCTCAGGTATATGTGTTTTTAAAACTATATTTGATTTTTTAATATGAATAGACTTGGTACGAATAGTTTAGAAGAAATTATTAAATGGTTTAGAACCAATAGTTTTAAAAACACATATACCTTAGCTATTTAATCACGCGAAATTGACCACCTATCTCATGACCACCTATAATATGAATAGACTCAGTACTGAAATTTGTGAACTTTTTGATTTGTAGTAAGAGAGTGCAGAATATTGCAGAGGGGGTTTTGGACATCCTTTAATCAAGTTAGAGGGGAATTACCACGTCCATCTGGTCAAGTTTCAGTCAAAGGCAGATCGAGACATTTTTTTCATGAGAGCTAGACCCCTCACTCAGCAACATAAGATTCCTTTTGCTGGTAGAAGTAGGAAAAATTTCAGGTGTTTTTCGTTTCCAAAAGGCACTATTTATGTGGCATCTCAGAGTTATGAGGTTTTGGTGTCTTTGAAACATGTAAAGACTATCATTTGGTTGTCTCCTGATTTGGATCAGCAGCATTGGTGGTGCTCGGATTTAGATCAGCCCAAAAGACTTTGGTAGATTTATAGTGATTTTGAAGGTCCGATACTTCATTAAATTTCTCAAGTGGAACCCCAAAATACGTGACTTCTTCCTTCATCTGAGAATATTTGGAACGCGGGAGATTTTGTCCTTGTGGTTGTCAACCAGGGGTTACCAAGCAGTAATCCTAAGCTAGAAGAACCAATAGAAATCAATGTCGTAAAACAACAACCACGTAAGCAGTTATATGCAATAATCTAATAAATAGATAGGAATATAGGAACTAACCAGATCTATTGTTCAATAAAGTCTTCTATACTAGTAGTTTTAAAATAAACGTTTTTCAGGTTTCCTCATATCGTGAACATGATGTTTTAAGACCGAAAAACATGCATTGCAATCTTTTTAGCATACAAAACAGAGACGCTTGCACTTAAAATCATATAGAACGTGACAAGTCAATATACATTATCCATCATAACTTTTTGGGTGAGTACAGTTGTCCCAAGGTATTAGCGGTAACAAAATCAGACACTTCCCCTTCTCTAACAACTAAGCATTCACACTCATTTGGATCCGGCAGCTTTGGACTCATTCGGGTCAGCAGCACTGGACTCGTTCAGATCAGCAACACTGGACTCTTCGGATCAGCAGCATCAATTGTCTCCTGATTTGGATCAGCGCAAAAGACTTTGGTAGGTTTGTAGTGATTTTGAGGGTCCGATACTTCATTAAATTTCTCTAATGGAACCCTAAAATACGTGACTTCTTCCTTTATCTTGGTAAGAATATGTGGAAGATTTTGTCCTTGCTCTCATACTTCATGGGATTTCACCAACTGTGAAATTAACTATTTATATTGATGACTTGAGATATATAGCTATACGTACGGTCACTGTTGCACTGTACAAAGGGGAAGAAAGAATCGAAAGATTTTTGTTTGGTTCTGGGTCATAATATTTAGACTGACAAACACAAAATTGTGATTTTTTGTTTGGTTCTGTATCAAATCTAATGCAGTAATTGAGCTGGAGAACATGTTTACAAACTTCAAAACTATCAAATGTAACTAAGTAGCTAGTCCGGCCATAAAGACATAACTGCAAATCGCCTACGATGAGATTGAGAACAACAAGTCTGCATATGAATTTAGCATGATGAGCAAATACAGGCAATAACTACGTTCTTGATCGATGGTCTATAATTTATAGTAACGCATAGACTTCTAGCAATGGCTATCTGTATAACTAGAATAGCACTTGGTAGGATTAAATGCAGTAGTGGGAGACTGTGATCCATTCTGCAAATAAGGGACGTCCTTCAAGCGACATGTGAACCTAGCAGGAGAGCATAGATTTGAATAGGAGAACCTAGACCAGGTAACGGACTTGAACTTGTTAACCGCAAGATCAAGCCTGACGAGAATGTCTGCTGCTGCTGCATCATCAGTAATGTTGTTATCTCGCTTCAGTTTGAACGACAGCGTCCGAAAAGTCGTGTTTTTTGGTGGTTGGTGAAAGCCGGCAATGCTGGCCATAGCAGACTTGTCACGGTAGTCTGCGACGAGAAGAGCCTTGTCGTAGTAGACTTTGAAAGGCTTGTAAGGATTTCGAATGGTGATGTTGAGGTCTAGATTGTAGTTGTTGAACTCATCATCATCGGTGAGGGAGGCACCAGTTACAGCGATCTTTATGTCACCTGGTCTGGGATTAATCACATAGTTGACTAGTTGTGACCAAACTGGCGGCCCTATAACGCACGAAAACACAAAGATGACCAAGATAGTTATGCCGCAGCAACGCAGCCAGCCATTGGTTTGCCGGTCCGAATCTGTACACATCCCTATATTGTAACACACGTAAATTAGTCATAATTAACAACACAAGAACATGACGTGAACGTTTATTTACTATTTACTAACCTCGCTCATCCACGGTAGGATTTTTCTGGTTTCCAACTGTGCGTCCCATACTTGTGTTTGGCACTGCAAGCACCTAGAGGTATATATATGACTATATGAGGGGCATCAACGAGTATGCACCTAGCTTCCTTAACGGAGACTAATTCCTGGTCATGATGCAACTTGCAATAGACCTCGCTCAACAATGATTTGAATTAGGCTTACTGGACTATATATTACTGTTCCATGTTGTAAAAGAAGTACATGGCCAAGTTGTTGTAGCCAAGGTAGTCGATTTTATACAACAAGAATCCCAGGAAATTAAACCATCTTCTCTAGTGAATGAGAGAAGTTGGCCATGCACGTAGCACATATACCAAGATTGTAGTCGTAAGTTGAGCCTAGAGATGTTACCACAGGTAACAAAATTCTGTTGAAATGCTTTAGTAGGGAACCAAGAATTTAATAAAGTTCAAAGATCGCAGTATTGTGCTCTCTCAATCCTCTCATCTTAATTATTGATGACTTGAGATAGCTTCAAATACAGTCACTGTTGCACTATACAAAGTTACATATTTCTTTTGTAGTTTTCGATCCCTTTCCTTTTGACAAGACTGCATCTACACACTTTCATCTGGCCATAGCTCTTGGATTTACAGAATACTTTATATACCTGCCATCATCAAACAAACAGCTTATCTCTCTAGTAACATAAGTACATAACTCCCAGCTCATGTCCAAAATATTACATAGCTTTCGAAGTTTTGATACATTAATCAAGAATAAGAAGAAGAAACTCACCTTTTTGACCGACTAAAGAATCCCCTTTCGAAACACCAACAGATGTATCCGCTTCAAATGCAGGCACCTCCAACGTTGGCACTATGGGAGGTTTTATTCTTCTTGTGACTGTCATGTTCAACCCTTCTGTAGTGTGAATCGTTGCTCCTGTAGTCATCTTAACCTGCACGGAGAGCCACTCTCGTCAATTGCTATTCTGTAATTACTAGAAAGGCTATCTATTGAAAATTAAGTTTCTGCAGCCATAACCCGAGCAATTCGTAGGATCTCTGCTGCATCCTCTGTAGTAACAGAGTTCATCTTTGTCTATGTTAAAACCACTGTTGGTGATGGAAATCCCACCAACAACCATTAGCATAAAGAAATACCCAGTAAAATCTTGTTCTAAAAGTTCCAGGGCATATTACCTCAGGAGCACCAAGTGCGATTTGAAAGTTAAATCTTCGAACAAGCATTGTAAGTGCAACCACATTCTGTAATCATCAGAGTAAATGTTACAAATACTCTTCTTTAGTAAAGAAAAAGCTCAGAATACGTAAAATGTCATCTCGAGAAGAGAAGCATGCACACATTTCAGTGATCTATTTTGCGACTTATAAAATACAAAAGTTAACCTATCACAAGTTCATACCTCGTATGTGGCAAACATGTCACCCACACATTTCCTTGGTCCTCCACCAAAGGGCAAGTAACTGAAACAATAAAGTCAAGTACACTTGTGATTATTTGTGCAATAGATTAAGAAAGTTATACCAACTATTACAAAAATGCAGTAAAATCCTTTCTCAAAACTGATAGCACAGACAGGTGTGATCCTAAGTGGCTTATTGACTTACACTCACAGCCCATGTGTACGGGAACTGGTCATATCCAAAAGTGAAAACAAGTGAAGTCCATGAATGTGGTTCTTTACATAAGTATAGGTTTTGTTAGAACTGTAGTTTTATCCGACCATTACATTCATCCAGACATCTACAGTACCATCAGATACGGAATGATGCAGAGGCATACAGAAAAGGCCTACTTCATAAACTACAAGAGATATTAAGAACTTGTGTAGATGTTAAGTTTTCAACTAATTATATAAACTCTACAGCTTGCTGTTTTCTTTTTCTTTTTCTTTTTCTTGTACGTTCTTCCAGTGTCATCCTTCAAAGTCCATACACCATCAGATATTACGTAGATTTACTTTTCAGTTTTCACATTGGAGTGTAACAAAGTATGCAATGCTAAGCTCGATAGCTTATATGCCTACCACATACTCTGCCACCTTCCTAGTTCCTATACTACAACAATATTATTGAGGATGACATCATTCATAACTCAATAATTATACAGATCAGTTGTAATATCACATAATAAAACTAGTTGTTTAAAAGAAACACCCATACGAGTATTTTGTTACATGAAAATTCGCTACATAATCAGAAAGATGATATACCTGAAGTTTTGGTTCGTCTCATTTGGATTGGGTCCATCTAATGGCCATCTTTCAGGCTTAAACTTATCTGCGTCATCCCATAGTGTTGGACTCCGATGCAAATTCCAGACAGAAATAAAAATATCCTCATTCCTGTAGAATATAATGGTAAGATTTGCATTAGTATCTTTGCATAACATACTGTGTATGTCCTTTTTACACATTGCATGATTTCCCCAGTAAGCAAATGAGTTATACATGGACGAAACTGTTCACATCATAAAATTTAAGGCACTTAAGAAACAAAGACTAAACTATGAGTACCGATTACTTGTTCATATGATTGAGGAAGAACCTATGATAAAAAATTTGATAGGAAATAATCAAGCTGTCAGACTGGAGAACTAAAATGGTTGACAGGACCTCATATTGATATACAGAATCAAAATAAATCTTGAAAGGGTGAAAAAAAAATTATTAACTCATGCATTGGGAGGAGCAGAGCATGCTGATATTGGAAGTCATTATCTAATCTATTGCCAGAGTTTGGTAAGAGAGGTCAGTGGGTAATCCGTAATCCTATCAATTGAGATAGAACTAAAGTTATTTTGTTACTTCACTATATTAAAACTAAAGTTACTATATAGATAGAACTTCAATTCATGCATGTAAAAAACCATATCTTAGGGATTTCAATGCTAGGGAGCCCCGCTGTGAAAAGTACCAAAGCCACAGACAGTCCAACAAACAGAACATAAAATGCGAAGAATAGGAACTTATTAACGTATTTATCTTTTGAAAAAAACATAGTATTGGAAGGCAGTGTGATTAGGTCATTGCTCCATAACACCATACTCCTATTCTTATACTTCCAATACATAGGGTTGGAAAGAAGCAGATAAGAAGAGACAATATAAATTACGTATATTGCTGAGAGAATTTATATGCATGACCTTTTTATCGGGTATTCTCCCAGCCTGTCATCCTCAAGAGAGCGACGGATTAACACAGGTGGTTGTGGGTATAGCCTCAAGGACTGCAAAAGGAGGAAAGACCGAAAGATAAACCAAAGGATTAAAACTGATCATAATCTAAATACAAGATTAAATTAATATTCATTCTGATAAATCTGATCAGCTTACTTCGTTGATCACTCGAGTTGCATACTTTAGTTTCTTCATGTCTTCAATGGTTGGGATTCTATCCCCTAGAACAGAGTCAACCTAACAAATAAAGCAATATAAATTTAAATGAAACACCATCATATAGAATCATAATTCCAACTGATTGTCTTGGTACAACAATGGATACATAAATATAGAAAGTTATGGTATACCTCCTCTTGCAGTTTTGACATGACCCTTGGCTCCTGCAAGTAAAAAGTAAACTCGTGATAACTTCTAGTTTCAAGGCATGTGTGGTAATTTCTTGGGATCAAATTTCTAATCTACTTTACACAACGAAACACTTCATTTGGGCTTGCAAGATAATTATGTGCTCAAAGTTTACAAGTTGTGGTTCACCTTAAGTAAAGTCTACTTCTATGTACCAATGATGAAAAAGGTCCATGTTACCTTGGAAAGAAGATAGAAGGTCCATGTTAAAACTGCAGCTGATGTTTCATGCCCAGCTATAAGCATTGTCATCAAGTCATCACGGAGTTGCTTGCTAGAAACCTATAAAAATTTGTGTAAAAAGTCTAAGATTTGAGCCAGTTATCATCATGTCTGATAAACTGCAGTTACTTACATCATCCCCTGATGCCAAAAGGAAATGGAGAATACTAGGATCTTGTTCATTCATGTACTCCTCATGAAACTGTAGTTCTTCTTCGTCTACCATCCTCTGCAGATGTACAAACAAATAGAAAAATTAAAGCAAAATCTCATCAGCTTAGCAGCCATCTATCATATTGTCAACAGAACAGTCATTTCAATTCGACTTCAAAATTCTACCCAAGAACAAAGCAATTACTTCAAAATAATCAATTGAGTATCCGTATACTAATGATTTTTAAGGGATTTGCACTCCTTCAAATAAAACTAGTATGAGTTGCAATAAATGAGTTTCTTATCCAAAATAGTTAGTTGGGACTTGAGAGTGAGTTAAGTTATTGGAATTTAGAAGCCATGTAATACTGCATATGCTTATGCATATTGGAAAATATGTCCACAGAAGATAAAGGCAAAAAAACTTGTGGAACACAGCTCTGATTTTTCCCATACTTGATGGCTTTACCTTGCAAATTGCAATCAGATCATCCAACGTAACATTGATTAATTTCAGGGCTTTTGCCACCTTTTTTTGTCGTGGTGAAATGTCTTTCCATATTGGAATCTCCCAGAATGGTATTGGTGCCACACTGCGATCTTCTGCCTCTCTCAAGACAGTGTAAACAGCCTATTCCCGCCATATAGACAGAAATGAGTATGTGAAGTAATTCTGTGAAATGAACTCCCAAAGAAAATCAAAGATGTCACTACTGAAGCTACAAACAAATGAATGATAGAAATACCTCAACTATCCCAGTGTCATTGGTTAATGAATCAAAGTCATAATTAAAAAGTGCCTTGCCAATGATGTCCAGTGTCAAACGAGAGAAAAGTGACTCCATCTCTACATCTTCCCCATCAGATGCAGCAGTGTCGAGCTTTTGGCAAAGCCTCTCTGTAGCTTGTCCAAAGAGGTTAATCATAGCTGTTACATACTACAAATCAAAGCAAGTACTGAAATCAACATAAAGAACGCTCCGTCCATGATGATCAACCAAAGATACTGACAAATAGTTTGTACAAGAGGGTAAGTACCTTCAGATGCAATGCAGGGACAATAGCACGTCGTCGAACACGCCATATTTCACCATCTGCTGGGATGAGTCCTTTACCCATGACAAATTCTAGAATTTCAGCCAAGATTCCCTGTTAAAAAAGTAAAAGCATAGCTATCAGTTGAGAGAGAAGATATTAGTTATTTGATGAGACAGTGAGAGATTAGTTTATTGGCTTACCTTTGAATAAGCCTTTGCATTATCTCTTAAGATATGTTTGGCAATGGCAGGATCAGATACAATCAAAAAGGACTGCAAAAAGAATTAACTAACACTTCAGACCAGAAAGAGAATGAATGACTTATATACTTCAACAAAGAAAGTGTCTTTTTGTCATCACAAACCATTAAGTGGAGAGAAATGTTAATATTGCTAAAAGTACCATACTACAAACTACCAACCTTTGGTCCAAAGGTCAGCCTGAAAATTCCACCATATGTGAGGTAAAGCTCATATAGGGGAATGAAAAAGGCCTCATTCTGAACAGCACTAATTGATCCTTTCGCCTCTGGAATTTTCAGACGCGGTTGTTGCGTGTCTCCCCAATTGAATAAAAAGTCTAGAACCTCCCTAGGAACACCCAACTTCAACAAACCGCTCTTCAATTCAGATGGATAACTAGTCCACGTTCAGAGAAACTCAGAATTATGAATACATCAACTAAAACATTGCAACTATAATAACACAAACCAACAACATTGGCCCTTATATAGCACTAATCATACAACTTTAAGCATACCCACAAGCATTTTCACCAGAAAAACACATACCATTACAACATCTTGGAGCTTATACAATTAAAGTTGCTATGATTAAATATTTCTAAAATCCAGTGATTGATTTCCTCAACAAATTGAATCATTATAGCTGAAATTAAATACAGAGTTCATACCCAGTTTTGTTCACAGTGAACTCTCCTGAGGCAATTCGAGCAGACAGCTCAACTCGCTTTTTCTCTTCAGTCAACTGCTCCACACTCTTCACAGAATCAGGCCCTCTTCCATTTGAAGAGCAAGTAATAACTGAGAACCCAATATTTCCTGCAAAACCCAACAAATTGATCAATCAAACCAAACAATCCAAACCAAAAAGAAGCTCAAAGATTGAAACTTTTCCTCATGGTAAATCTCAAAGATCGAAACTTTAGTGAAATCAGACCTCTCTGCTTTGAGGGTCTGAGTAGTCTATTCGTTTGGAGCTTTGTTTGGAATGTTTTGGTGGGGACAAACTGAAACAGAGGAATGGTGGCAGCCATTGATGGATTCAGTTGAGCACTGAGAATTAGTGACCAACTGAAATAGAGAGAGGAAGATGATAATGCAGCGAAGGCCAAATGTGGCGGTTTTGTAGCGCACACAGTACATGTTTGGGAAAATTTGGAATCTTATTCTAGTGGCCTAGTGATAGATTCCCACCAGTAAAGTCCAATTGCCTCTTTTAACTATGTGTATAAATTTCGGTTATTCATCACTACATTTTCATGACAGGTTAATGATGTTATCACCACGAGGAATTCTTCCGTGCGACAGCCGCACCACCTCTCTGTGCGACCGTCCACTGAAATCCGCCACGTGTGAGTATTTTGGTCCACTCAGCATAGTTGAAAAGAGAAAAAAAATGGAAATCGGAAAGTCTCTGCTCTCCGATCAAAGCCAACACCATACCCAGGTCTCTGCCTTCTCTCATCCACCTTTGTTTAATTTTGTAATATCGATTTGACTGAGGTGTGTTTGATGAGTATGCTTGTGTATTGCACACTAAAGGTTGTTAAGCTGATCATTTCATTGAAGTGATAGATTGGCTCGCAAAATGCTAATGTTTTTCTTTTACTATGCGCTGTATTAGCCTCTTCAAGAACCAGAGAAAATGACCAATATTATTATTGAAGCTCTAAAGATTACTGGACAGAAAGGCATTATCAACAAAGGCTGGGGTGGCCTTGATAATTGTAAGTATTGATTCTTAGATTACTTTTGAGCAAGTGTATATGTATTTTTCTCTTCTCAGCGGTAGAAACAACGGATTCTATGTACTTGGTGGACAATTGCCCTCATGATTGGCTCTTCCTACGATGCTCTGCCGTGGTAAATTCTTATGCTATTAGTTTGTTTTGATTTCGTTCAGATTTTGCGCAGTGGGTGCTTACTAGATTTATGACAGCTATGTGGTATATTTATTGCAGTGACATGATTTTTAATCTGACAATAGAAATAGTCTAGAACATTTTCATTTGAAGCATGTAGCAGCAGTTGCATGTTGTAATCATCTGCTTTTGAGCTTCCAAGTCCGATTATAACTAAGCAACACCCACCCAAATACAATTAAACCAAAACCCAAATCAGATCACCAGCATGCAAGCGATGCAACCCAGCCCTTTTTATTGAGTACTGAGTACATGGCGGTACAATTTTCTTCAGCATCAAACCAAATTCAAAATCGAACTAATCTGGTATAAAAAGGCCAAGCACGAAATACATGATCTCAGTGACCCCAGATCCCTTGTGTCGTAGCACCACCAACTTGTGGCTCTCTTTCCCGTTGACGAAGTCGAAAACTTAGTCAATTTGCGCTCTTGTGGGTGATACGCACTGCTGAGAAAGCTCATCACAACTTCTTCACTAAGAGATTAACTCCCTGCTCAGGCTCAATCACCAACCTTATTGCTGGTTTGTGGCAATACTTGGAAGACAGGGAGACAGAAAATTTAGAGAGAATAAGAGCTACTAGTATTTTGAGCTCAATCATGGCCAAGTTCTGCCCAAGACACACTCTTGGTCCAACCCCAAATGGCATGTACAAGTGTGGAAGCTTACAAGCACCTGTAATTCCATTTGCAAATCTTTCTGGGTTGAACTTGTAGGCATCAGGTCCCCATACTTCAGGGTCAGTGTGCAATGTCAGTACCATAACCCATACGTTCACACCCTTGGGAACATGTATGCCCGCAAATTTCATGTCCATGAAGGCCTCCCTTGATACCACAGACACCGGTGGATAGAGTCGCAACGATTCATGAATCACCATTGTTAGCTGCAAATACAAACCAAATATCTGTCATTAATTATGTGAAAAAAAAATGTGGACGAACATACTTAATACCGGTAACACTGTACCTGTTTCATCTTACGGAGCATGTCAGCATCTGGAATCTGGCCACCACAAACTTGAAGAACCTCGGCACGGACGCGTTCTTGCCATTCCTGATTTGAAGCTAACAACATGAGCAACCATGTGGCAGAGACTGCAGTGGTCTCATAACCAGCCAAGTAGATGTTCTTGCAGTTATCAACAATGAACCGATCAGTTTCCGCTTGGCTTAGGTCACTGTTTTGGGTACTCTCAAGAACCATTTGCAACAGGTCCTTCTCATGCACACCTTCCACTCTCTGCTTCACAACTTTGAGTATCAAATTGCGAACCTCTTTTTCTAGTCCCCATGCTTCTCTTCTGTTCTTTGTAGGAAGATGCCTAGAAAACAAATTTTCAGAAGATAATCAATCAATAAGGCTTTGCTACAGTGTTAGGAAATTTTGATGCCCTTAACGATTAAATGGTAACGATAAGTGACTAATGCTAGGAGAACCACATTACTAGCTACGTACCTCATTCCAGGAATCCCTGTAGCTAAGCATTTCCTAGACATGGCCTCTTGAAGAGCTCTTAGTTTGTGAAAAATTACTTGACCACTGGCAAAGTTGCTTCCAAAACAAGCTCTTGAGATAACATCTCCTGAGAAGCTTCTCATGTCCTCATCAATATTGATATCTGCCACTCCACCCTCTTCATCAATCCTTTTCTTCCATGACTCTTGCAATGTAATCGCAGATTCGGTAATAAGATTTATCATCCCCTACAAATTGAAGAACATATATTATACGTACCTTAACCTAATCGGTTTTTAAACTTCACTGCTATTAATTAGTCACTAATATTATACGTACCTTAACCTTGTCCATGTATAATTGTGGAGCAAGAACTTTTCTCTGATGTGCCCAAAGAGCCCCATTTGACGTTAGAATGCCTTGGCCAAGCAAAGGGCCTCGCTCTTTGAACTGATAGGTAGGTTTCCCCAAGTCCAAAGATGTGCATGTAGTTATCTCTCTCACAGCTTCAGATTCATTCTCGTACAATATTTGTGTGTTGCCAAGGGAGAAGTTGAACACTTTACCTGCACAATTAAGACAGAAGTCCTTAAGTACGTACGTGCGTACTGAAGTAATTAGTTACTTAATTTCGATTACGTATACGTACCGTATTTGCTTCTCCATTCCTCAAAAAAGGGAAAGAGAGTAGCAACAAGGTTGTGGGAGGTTAGGAGTTGAGTAGTGGTAGCGTCTTGGGTCGGGGACTTCTTGTTGGGTTTGTGGATCCGATTCCACGAAGGATGAGGATTGTGTCATACTTGATCTTACTAGGAGATGGTGTGGCTAAATGGTCTGTTGGAAGAATTGGGCAAAGTGCCGGAGAATTGTGCGTTGCACTGTGATAGTCAAAGTGCAATTCATCTGGCAAAAAACCCTGCATTTCATTCAAGGACTAAACACATTCCTATGAGGTATCACTACATACGAGAGCTCGTGGAGAATGAAGTGTTGCAATTGTTGAAGATTGAAGGAAGTGAGAATCCTGCTGATATGTTTACTAAGTCTGTGCCATTAGGCAAACTGAAGCTGTGCTTGGCTTCAGTTGGTCTCCAGAAATAAAGAAGGAGATGTTGGCTGTGATGGTGGGTTTTGTGTTGCTATGTTTGAAGAGTATTGAAGAACGGTGACTACTGACGTAATCGGCTCCAAGAACTTTTCTCTGATGTGCCCAAAAGCCCCTTTTGACGTTAGAATGCCTTGGCCAAGCAAAGGGCCTCGCTCTTTGAACTGATAGGTAGGTTTCCCCAAGTCCAAAGATGTGCATGTAGTTATCTCTCTCACAGCTTCAGATTCATTCACGTACAATATTTGTGTGTTTCCAAGGGAGAAGTTGAACACTTTACCTGCACAATTAAGATAGAAGTCCTTAAGTACGTACGTGCGTACTGAAGTAATTAGTTACTTAATTTCGATTACGTATACGTACCGTATTTGCTTCTCCATTCCTCAAAAAAGGGAAAGAGAGTAGCAACAAGGTTGTGGGAGGTTAGGAGTTGAGTAGTGGTAGCATCTTGGGTCGGGGACTTCTGAGCCTTCTTGATCCCCTTGATATTTCCGAGCAAGAAGGTAGGAGGCGGTCCAACGATGCCTTGCTTCCTCAGAATTGATCTAAGCTTCTCCGGCTTCGTCACCAGGGCATTGTATAGACGAGAAAACAGACCCAGAAAAGCAAGCAACACAAAGGAGAATATATAGTGTTAGGGGTCATAGAATCGGTCGGAGTACGTAGACGTAGTCCGTGTCTCGACGACCAATTAATATTGGTAATCTATATGTGAATCAGATGTGGTTAGATGGTGACCAATCAAGAAAATTAATCAGCCGGCTTTGCTGGAATCCAGATACATAAGGCTAAATAATGAAGTACATTGCATGTATGATTCAACAATCTGTTAAATTGCTCTAATAGTATACAATTGTATTGCAAGAATATGCATGTAAGGTAAAAAATTAGTCTACAATTGTATGAAATTGTAATGATTTTCCTCAAGGCGGCCGCCAATGCATACTTTATATTTTTGCAATTTTGGGATATTTACGAATTATTTGCATTCTTGCATAGTATATACTAGCATCTTGTTGGGTTATGTGGAAGAATAAACTGTAGAATAGAATCGGAAACTCACAACCACAAATGTAAAATGTAGCGGAAATAAAATGATAAAGAACACCGGGAATTAACGTGGTTCAGTCAAAGTGCCTACGTCAACGGGGCAACAACAACAAAGAACCTCTACTATACGAATAAAGGTTACACAGAGAGAAACACTACTTCAAGACTCACACTTGAAGGGATACACTCTCACACACTTTGTTTTGCTACACACACAAACTCTCTATTTAGGAGTTTTCTATCTCACTCTTGTATAACACACAAGATGAGCTCACCGGTTCTTATGTCTTTGCACCATTGCAAATGCCTCTATATATAGGCAAATATATGCATGCATTCTTCATGCACTTCCCATGCAAATCCTTCACGTCATGCACAAGGAAGAGAATTCAAACTTCTTCCTTAATTCAAGCTTCAATGTTTGTATGCACCATCAATGCATCTCCATTCTTTTGTCAAACATTTCAGCCACCCACAAGCCTATATGTATAGGTTCTCTCTTGCATTTCAACATATACACACCACCAACTTTGCTATTCATCTAGCATCTTGCCTCTTGGTAACTTTGCTATTCATCTAGCATCTTGCCTCTTGGTTAATTGAATGGGTCTTGAGGCTTCACTGAAAGGTTTTTCACATGTAGTGAACTACATGACATCCTCCTCCAAATAAGGAGGGAAATTTGACCCATCAATCTCCCCCTCCCGACTTAATTGGAGGGATGCATCATTCCTGACGCACTTCTACAAAACTCGAACTTCTCTTTCGGTAGAGACTTCGTCATCATATCTGAACTGTTCTTATCTGTATGAATCTTCTTTAGCAGTATCTCCTTAGCTTCCAGCACATCACGTATCCAATGATACCTCACATCAATGTGCTTCGACCACGAGTGAAAACTTAAATTCTTGCTTAGGTGAATTGCGCTTTGATTGTCACAATGCAGGACAAACTCTTGTTGTGCATGACCTAATTCCAGTAGGAATCTCTTCAACCACAAAATATCTTTGCATGCTTCCGTAGCTGCAATATACTCTGCTTCTGTAGTTGATAAAGCAACACATTTTGTAGCTTTGATTGCCACGAGACAGCTCCCCCTGAAAATGTAATCAGGTACCCTGATGTGGACTTCCTCGTGTCAATATCCCCGGCCATATCTGCATCTGTGAAGCCAACCAATTCAGACTTGCCACTTCCAAAGCATAGACTCATCTTTGAAGTTCCCCGCAAGTATTTGAGAATCCACTTAACAGCATTCCAGTGCTCATTGCCTGGATTAGATAAGAATCTGCTAACAACACCAACTGCATGTGTTATGTCTGGTCTGGTACAAACCATCGCGTACATCAAACTCCCTACTACTGAGGCATATGGCACTGTTGTCATTTCTTCCTCCTCCTTCTGACTTGTAGGACTCTGCTTTGAGCTGAGCTTCATGTGACTGGCAAGTGGAGTAGCAACTGGTTTTGCTTTCTCCATGTGGAACCTCTCCAGTACCTTCTCGATGTACTTTTCTTGTGATAACCACAATTTCTTATTCCCTCGATCACGGGCAATCTCCATGCCCAAAATCCGCTTGGCTGGTCCCAAATCCTTCATATCAAAGGACTCTGACAAATCTGTTTTTAACTGCTGAATCATAGCAGTATCTTTGCTGATAATCAACATATCATCTACATAGAGTAGTAAGATGATAAAATTACCTCCAGCGGATTGTTGAATATACACACAAGGATCAGCTGACGATTTCTTATACCCATGACTCCCCATGAAGGAGTCAAACTTCTTGTACCACTGTCTTGGTGCTTGCTTCAATCCGTACAAGCTTTTCTTCAACTTGCAAACCATATGCTCTTTTCCGTTGACTTCAAAACCTTCTGGTTGCTCCATGTATATTTCTTCTTCTAAATCACCATGAAGAAATGCAGTCTTCACGTCCATTTGCTCCACCTCAAGATCCATGCTCGCAGCCATGCCCAAAATGACTCTAATCGAAGTCATCTTGACAACAGGTGAGAAAATCTCATCAAAATCGATTCCTTCTTTCTGGCTGAATCCTTTGACAACTAAACGAGCCTTGTACTTCGTCAGCTTCTCATTCTCATCTCGCTTTAGCTTGAACACCCACTTGTTCTTGAGTGCTTTCCGGCCTTTAGGAAGCTTCACTAACTCGTAGGTGCCATTCTTCAGTAAAGATTCCATCTCAGACTCCATGGCTAGCCTCCATTTGTCGTGGTCTTGATGAATCTTTGTTTCCTCATAACTTTCAGGCTCTCCGTCACTAGTCAAAAGGATGTAATTTGCATAAGGATCATCTCCATCGTTAGTCACCAAAATATATTATGATGATGGATACTTGGTGGATTGAATTGGCCTCCTGGTGCTTCTGCGAACTGCTGCTTGATTATTCACAAGCTGCTCCCCCTAATCAAGCTCCCCCTCATCTTCGGCTTCAGCATCGACCATGTCTGGTACACCTTCAACTCTATCACCTTGTAGCCCAACATTAGATTCCTGCTGTAGCGGTGTATCATAAATGAGGCTGTCAATTGCTGCATTTCTCGGTAGTACCTCTTTATCGAAATCTGTAATTGATTGGTTTTCATGAAAGACCACATCTCTGCTTCTTATGAATTTCTTCGTCTTTGGATCCCACAACCGGTAGCCAAACTCTTCATCGCCATAGCCAACAAATATGCATGGCAACGCCTTGTCATCTAGCTTTGCTCTCTACACCTTGGATACATGTGCGAATGCTTTACATCCAAATACTCTCAGATGCGAGTATGATGCATCTTTGCCAGTCCAAACTCCATTTGGAGTCTCAAATTCCAAAGGTACACACGGTGCTCTGTTGATGAGGTAACACGCAGTCTTCACAGCTT
Organism: Fragaria nilgerrensis; assembly: GCA_010134655.1. NCBI lineage: Eukaryota > Viridiplantae > Streptophyta > Magnoliopsida > Rosales > Rosaceae > Fragaria > Fragaria nilgerrensis. Next base: position 654,649 of record CM020982.1, on the reverse strand, counting down.
CTCCCCAAAATTCTTTTGACAATTTGGCCATCTTCAACATTCATCTGACTTTCTCCATAATGGTACGGTTCATCCGCTCTGCTACGCCATTATGTTGGGGTGTTCTAGGAACCATCTTTTCATGTCTGATGCCATACTTCGCACAATAATCTCTGAATTCATGCGATATGTACTCTCCGCCATTATCACTGCGAAGGCACTTCAATTTTCTTCCAGTCTCTCTTTCCACCATGGTATGGAAAATTGTAAACGTCTGGAACACCTGGTCTTTGGATTTCAACAAATAAACCCAAACTTTCCGTGAAGCATCATCAATATAAGTAACAAAATACTTATGCATACTCAATGATTCGACTTCCATCGGACCACACACATCCGAATGTACAAGATCTAGAATATTTTCTTTCCTCGTGAAAGACTTCGAAAAACTGATTTTCTTCTGCTTACCAAATAAACAATAATCGCAAGAGTCTAGTGAGTTACCTTTGGCAACAGGAATTAGCGACTTCTTCGCCAACATCTGCAGTCCTTTCTCACTCATGTGGCCAAGACGTCTATGCCACAAACTTGGAGAGGATTCCTTGACTGCATTTAGCTCACTCTTGCAAATCTTCCCATAAGTCTTGTAGAGCGTGCAACACATTTTTCCTCTAGCAACTACAAGAGATCCTTTGGTAAGCTTCCATTTCCATCACCGCCATGATGATGAAAGCCTTGTTGATCAAGTACACCGGTTGACATAAGATTGAGACGTAGACCAGGAACATGTCTCACATCTTTCAACATTAACTGGTAGCCCACATCCGTCTGCAAGCAAATATCTCCAATCCCAGCAATATTGGAGTAGCTGTCATTGCCCATCTTCACTTTACCAAAGTCACCTGCTTTGTATGTAGTGAAGAACTCTACGTGGGATGTGGCATGAAACGAGGCTCCGGAATCAACGATCCATTGAACTCCAGGATGATCTACCAATAGACATTCACCTCCGAGTGACAGGAACTCACACTCATCATGAGACATTGCAGCAGCAACATTGTTCGTGTCCTCCTTTTGTTGATGAGTAGCGTCTTCTCGCCCTTCTTTGAATTCCCGCTTCAACTTGTAACAATTTTTCTTCATGTGGCCTGGAAGACCACAATGATGACACTTTCCACTAAACCTTGTTCTGGATTTGCTCATACTTCTTCCATGGCCTCTCGGTCCTCTGCTCTTGCTCCTTCCTCTATTCTCCGCAACGAAGAATTGACCATTTTCTGAACTTGACGAAGAACTCCTTCTAGTTTCTTGTTCATCATATTATCTTTAATATTTTCCATAGATAATACACCATTAGGAGCAGAGTTACTTACAGTAACAACAAATGTCTCCCAGCTATCTGGTAACGACCCGAGCAGTAACAAGGCTTGTAACTCATCATCAATCTTCATGCTCATCGTGGCTAATTGATTGAGTACACTCTGGAAGTTGTTGAGGTGCTCAGTCACTCGAACGCCTCCCCGATACTTCATGTTGACGAGCTCTTTAATGAGAAAAGCTTTCTTGGCAGTAGTCTTTTTCTCGAACAAGGACTCTAACTTCAACCATAGCTCATGCGCACTGGTTTCGTTGGCAACATGGTGGAACACACTGTCGTCCACCCATTCACGAATATGACCGATGGCTTTGCTGTTCATCTTCGTCCAAATTGCTGGTGTAGTCCCTTCTGGCTTGGCATCGTCTCCCTCGATCGGCTCGTGCAAATCTTTGCAATAGAGAATATCCTCCATTCTTGGTTTCCATGTAATCCAGTTGGAGTGGTTGAGTCTAATCATGGTACTCCTTGATCCTTCCATTCTAGCAGCTCCCGGTCAGAACCAAGAGCTCTGATACCACTGTTGGGTTATGCGGAAGAATAAACTGTAGAATAGAATCGGAAACTCACAACCACAAATGTAAAATGTAGCGGAAATAAAATGATAAAGAACACCGGGAATTAACGTGGTTCAGCCAAAGTGCCTACGTCCACGGGCAACAACAACAAAGAACCTCTACTATACGAATAAAGGTTACACAGAGAGAAACACTACTTCAAGACTCACACTTGAAGGGATACACTCTCACACACTTTGTTTTGCTACACACATAAACTCTCTACTTAGGAGTTTTCTATCTCACTCTTGTATAACACACAAGATGAGCTCACCGGTTCTTATGTCTTTGCACCATTGCAAATGCCTCTATATATAGGCAAATATATGCATGCATTCTTCATGCACTTCCCATGCAAATCCTTCACGTCATGCACAAGGAAGAGAATTCAAACTTCTTCCTTAATTCAAGCTTCAATGTTTGTATGCACCATCAATGCATCTCCATTCTTTTGTCAAACATTTCAGCCACCCACAAGCCTATATGTATAGGCTCTCTCTTGCATTTCAACATATACACACCACCAACTTTGCTATTCATCTAGCATCTTGCCTCTTGGTTAATTGAATGGGTCTTGAGGCTTCGTTGAAAGGTTTTTCACATGTAGTGAACTACATGACATCCTCCTCCAAATAAGAAGGGAAATTTGACCCATCACATCTTGACCCGCACTATGTGCGTGTGTGAATTTTTTTAAAACTATTATAGTTATGCTTAAAAGTCTGATTTCCTTCATATTCTTAAAATAAAAAAATAAAAAATAAAATATGATTTCCCTCCCCACTTTTCTGTCCCACCTTCCACGTTTTAAGCTTCACTACCAGAACAAGCACTTTAGCCGACGAAAGATTTTCGTCGGCCTATTATCTTAATTCGTCGGCTAAGATCTTAGCCGACGAGCTTTCGTTGGCTATAGTGTCGTCGGGAAAAGGTCGTCGGTGATGAATTTAGCCGACGAATTTTTTTTTTTCGTCGGCTATAGTCCCACAGTTAGCCGACGAAACAATAAAGATATTCGTCGGCTAAAGTGTGTAATAAATAATTAAAAAATAACTATAGCCGACGAAATTTAGTATATTTCGTCGGCTAAACCTTATAAAAATTAAAAAATAACTATAGCTGACGAAATATAAAATATTTCGTCGGCTTAACCTTATAAAAAAAATTAAAAAATAACTACAACCGACGAATTATGGCATAATTCGTCGGCTAAACCTTATAAAAAAAATTAAAAAATACTATAGCCGATGAATATAGTGTTTAAATATCGTCGGCTAAAGTTGCTGGGTTTTGAAAAAAAAATTGCAGAAACTTTCGGCCATCTCCAATCACGACCAAAATTTGACAGAATCTTCCTCTCAACATTTCGAACAACTTTCTAGAAGAAGTCGAAGCTCAATTCTAAGCCTAAACAGGTCAATCGGCTCAAAATATAAAAATCCTCAATTTTAAACCCTAAAAACTTCAAATCTTTGATTCTCTTCACACACACCGAATCGAGCTACCAAATTCTAGGGGAATGTAGTACTAATCAAACTCAACTTATCCATATATAGAACTCACCAAATGGTGACCTAAGGAAGGAGAAATTCGATCGACACCGAATCCGAACCGGCGAAGTTTTGGAGCTCGATTTATCCCTCACGGCGGCGCCACTCGATGCACCACCTATCCAGCAATGAAGTAGAGACGACGACGAAGCTTTTGGGACAAGTGTGGCGGTCTCCGGTGGCTTGACGGCGGAGCTAGGCCGAAAAGAAAATCTGGCAGATAATAGACTTCTTACCATCCATCTTCGGCTATATAAAGAACTTTAGCCGACGAAATTCTTTATTTTCGTCGGCTAAACTCTTTTGAAAATTTTGGTTGACCGCCAAAAATTTCGGTTGAAAATTTTGAAAATTTTTCGACTTTAGCAGACGACTTTTCATATATTTCGTCGGCTAAAGTCCTTTGAAAATTTTCCTCCAACTTTGGTTTACCGCCAAAAAATTTTTGAAAGTTTTTGACCTTAGCCGACGACTTTTTTAATATCTCGTCAGCTAAAGTCTATAAATTCACGAAAACGCTCATATCTCCCCCTATATTACGTAGTTTGGTCAAACCTTCCACACGAAAAACTCTCACGTAGATGAGACGCAACCGCCTATATAAAAAATTTGAGACATTTACCTTCCGACGATAGGGCTCCCCATAGGGTATAATAACGGTAAATAGGGTTGACCGCTACTATCGGCACCGAGACTTTACCCGATTTACATGATTTTTGAACCATAGCCGTATTTCACCATTCTGAACACATCTTATTTCACGAGATTTTTGATAATTTTGCTTCCTATGTAGAGTTGGTTTACAGAGTTATATAACCTATTAAACAAGTTATACAACATTAGTAGACACGTTGTGATTTTGATGACTAAAATTCACAAACCAAAATTCGACCGTCAGATATGATCATTATGACGAAAGATGTTTGTGGTAAAAAATTCAACTGGATCCGACAACGTTAAGGGCTCGATCGAAACGGTCAACCCTAATCGATCGTTACTTATCACACGAAAACGCTCATATCTCCCTCTATATTACGTAGTTTGGTCAAACCTTTCACACAAAAAACTCTCACGTAGATGAGACGCAACTGCCCATATAAAAATTTTGAGACATTTACCTTCCGACGATAGGGCTCCCCATAAACCCGAATAACGGTAAATAGTAGACACGTTGTGATTCCGATGACTAAAATTCACAAACCAAAATTCGACCATCAGATATGATCATTATGACGAAAGGTGTCTATGGTAAAAATTCAACTGGATCCGACAACGTGAAGGGCTCGATCGAAACTGTCAACTCTAATCGAAAATAAGAAAACTGCATTTTGAAGCCCTAAACGGACTCTGATGGCCAAAAAAGCCTATACATCATGGCATTAGCGATGAGTTTGATTCGTAGCGCCGTTACGCTTCCGGAAAGGTATCACAATAGTCAATCAGACACCAAACGCCAAATCTGCAGCATAGTGAATAATAAGGGTAAGTCAACTATTGGCACCGAGACTTTACCGGAATACCGTGATTTTTCAACCGTAGACGTATTTCACCATTCTGGTCATATCTTATTTCACGACTTTTTTGCGTTTGAAGGTTCTACGTATAATTTTTTTTTTCCAGATGAGTTGTTGTCCAAATCTGCAAATATAAGGCACTTTAGCCGACGAAATTATATTTTTCGTCGGCTAAACTTTTGAAAATTTCGTCGGCTAAACTCTTAAAAAATTTCATCGGCTAAACTTTTGAAAATTTCGTCGGCTAAACTTTTGAAAATTTCGTCGGCTAAAGTTCACAGACTATAGCCGACGAAAAAAATTATTTAGCCAACGAAATAAAAATTTCGTCGGCTAAAGTTGACCATAGCCGACGAAGATTGTAAATTAGCCGACGAAGGAAAATTTCGTCGGCTAAATTCGTCGGCCTGGTTTTTTTATTTTCGTCGGCTAAAGCCTTTCTTCTGGTAGTGCTTCTTTCTTTATGTTTTTTTGTTTTTTTGTTTTTAACATTTGTAATTATTAATTTATTCTTCATCTGTTAGAATACATGTTTTAAAGTTTTAATCAATTAAGGACATTATAGGTAATTCAAAAATTTAATATTTGACAAAGTCAAAAAAGCCTTTTGACTTTATTAATAGAGATGTATGTTGCAAAACTATAAGTCCATGGTTCAATTAGTGATGCTAAACGAGGACGTTTGGTACCAATTAGTCAAGAAGGGAGACTTGAGAGAACAGAAGCTTGAATCCCATCAGAGTCGAAATCCTGATGAGGCGGATACACCTGTTGCACCCAGGAAGAGATACAGTGAAGCTTTGCCTTGTTGGGCGCGCATGGAGATCTAGTTGTGAAGCTCCAAAATTTGGTCATAGTACCTGGCGGTTGTTGATTGAAAGCAATCGTCCCACCGCAAAATGATGGTTGGAAACAGTGGCGGCACTGATAGGGCTTAAGGAGCGTTTGCCATTCTCAGAAACGGCCAGTGAAGCAGCGAGATGGGCTGAGACGGCATCAATTATGATGTCAATTGTATATTGGCAGAATTTCCCCCACCAATGATGTCAATTGTATATTATATATTGGAGTATCGGTATTATTGGACCTGTGTGTGTGGACTCGTGAGGCCCGTCGGCCTTTTCCGTGTAACAAGTGGTATCAGAGCCCAAGTGACGCTTGAGACATAGTGTTTCGTACGATCTAGTGCAATTTAGTGGAGCTCCCATTTGGATTGGGGTCACAAGATTCAGATGGTTGTGATCGAGGTTGAGTTATTGAAATTTAGATCGTGAAACAGTTGAAGATGGCTCGAATCAAGCCGGGTGGAGATTATTGGAAAAATGTGGCTTAGATATAAGTCATTTGGAATCTCACATCGGAAATGTGAAGAATTATCCTTGGGTTATAAGGAATGATACCACACACACTAATGCCGATGCCTTTTGTGTAAAACCCTATACCGTTTCTCCATCGGGTGGCTAAACTGAAGGGGGGAGAGTATTTGTGTAAAACCCTATACTGTTTCTCCATCGGGTGGCTAAAATGGAGGGAGGAGAGTATCAGTATTATTGGACCGGTGTGTGTGGAACCCGTGGGATCCGTCGGCCGCTTCCGCATAACAAATTGAAGAGAGTTGCTGAGAAAAAGTTGGAGAATAGAGAGAAACCCTAACCCTAGCAGAGCCTCCTTAATTTTAGAATAACCATCATAATTTACATTGATTAGATCATTTAATTGACATGGAATGCTAAGAGAGTCAAAACTTAGAACTGCAACGAAAGTCGACTAGAGACCTTTTCATTGCACTCTGATCGAACATTAATTAAACTGGTGAACCACCATGTCCATCGATCTCTGTTTCTGAGATTCTGACTGACGGCACTGGCCCGGCCTCCTCTTGTTGCACCACGTTCCGACCAAGCGAATTCACCTCATCTCTTCTTGAAAACTTATCAAGAGTCTCACAGAACCAGGGCTCTTGTTTGATAAGCTTACTCACCTCATCATACCCACCCACATATTTTCCTTTCACAAACAATCTTGGAGGAGGCAGCTCTTTATTCACCAGCTTTTTCAACTCCCGTCTGAACTTTCGGATTGAAACGTCACGCTGCTGCCAAAGCTTCAGGTCAAATTGGTTTAAGCTCTGCAGCATTGACTGGCAAATCTGGAAATTCTTGTCCTTAGCTGATGAAGTCATGTAGATGACTAGTTCGTCATCTCCATCTGGTGGGCATATCGTTTCGAACCGATCAAGTGAGTTTTTCTTCTTTCTCTCACTGAAATCTGATGTATCGATATCTTTGACAATATCGTCAATCGTTTCAATTTCATACCTGTCAGTATTGAAATACATCATTAGGAAATTCTTGACCAAAATCATTAGTACGTATACATGTTGAAACAATGCAAATATATAAGTAGATCAGCTTTCACAACGTTTAAATTTCATGTATATAATGCAAACATACCCACTGGTGTAATGAAATCCCGATAGACTTGCTACTTCTGTAAGAGCTTTCTGCCATATAGGAACTTTGACATCCCCTTTGTCTATCCATTTCTTGAGGGAAAAACTACCAGTTTGATGTCGTATGTCTGCTGGATTCACTTTGTAGAAAACTGGGATAACACGTTGATGCTTCGACTTCTTACATTCAAGGATCTTTACAAGTTCACCCAAACACCAACTTGACGAAACATAGTTTTCTGAGAATAGAATGATAGAAATCTCTGATGCTTCTATTGCTTCGACTAGTGTAACTGCTATTTCATCTCCTTTCTTGAGCTTTTTATCATCAAAAAATGTCTTGATTCCTTTTTTCTCTAAAGCTTCGTACAGATTACGCGCAAAACCTGTGCGTGTATCCAGACCTCTAAAACTCAAAAACACATCATGTCCTTTTCTATTCTGGTTGATCTCAGTACATGCAACTTTACCAAGTCTCCAGTACTTTTTCCAAACAGCTAATTAAACCACATAAACCAAAGAAGAAGCAAAAAGACCTTAGTATTATCCTTACTCTTCATATATGATGATGCACGTATAATATATATCCCAAGACTCGGGCATATACTATGATCTTGTAATTTTAGACTTTTAGTAACTAGTAAAAATTTTTGATTTCTTACCATGAAAGTGTTTAGATTTCCACAGAATAGCTGCTGCAATGGATGAGACCCATAACATGACAGTAATTATCACAACGACCGGAATAAGAAACTGATTCTTCTTCTTCTTCTTCTTCTCACAAGGAAGCTGCCCTGATAAACTTGGATTTCCGCACAAACTGACAAAAGAACAAAGAATTATTCATTGACGGCAACGATAATTTAATTTTGCATTATATATTGCCTGCCTTACATATTTCAAACGAAAGAAATCTGAGATTAAGAAGAGAACGTTCTTGGCGACTTCGTTAACTTCTCCTCTAAAACGAGTTTAGGCTCCAATCAAGCAGATACTAGTAATAAGTAAATTAAGTATTGATATCGATCATGATTCATGAACATATATACCTCAGTGACAAACCACCATCATTTCTTTTCGCAATAATGCCGGCAGGAACTGAGCCTGTGAGCTCATTTTTCTCTATCTTTCTGCAACATCAAAATTTAGCATTATTAATATGATAAGTTTCCTTAAAAGTGGAAAAATTCCAAAATGATAAGTTAGAGCATCTCCAACAATTTCCTTAAGGGGGTGTATTGTATATGAAATTAGTGGAAGTTTTAAAGAAGTCTATGGAATTTGAAAGTCTAGGTGTATTCAATACAGATTTTTAAAAATCAATCAAAGTCTGGGTGTATTCAACTAGATTTTAAAAAATCATTATGAATTTCACCAAAGTTCAGGGGTATTCAATTAAGACTTTTTAAAATGAATAGAAGTTCAGATGTATTCAAAATATCATTCATACTTATGGAATTAATAACTCATGGATAATTGTGGACTTTGTAATGTAAATTACACACACCAAACTCCAATATTTTTTCATCCACTAGAGCAAAGATTTGGAAAAGTCTACGACAGACTTTCTCTTTACATGTGAATAGGTTGATCCTACGATACATCATTTTTTTTATATAATATTTTGTGTTATCAACGTTCTATTCTACCTATTCTTTTCAATGTTTTTTGAATGTTAACATTTTGTTGTCTTTCAATTGTAATTCTTAGAACCCTCGATAACCTAAATATTATTTACTAACTCTTTATATTAGAACCACATGATTATATTATTATATTTGCGTACATAAATTAAACTTGTGAACATCTAATGTCCCACTTTAGAACATGTGTCTTTGGTTTACGTACAAGTATGAGTGTTATTAAGTTAATATAATCTTTTTTGTTACCTATGTTTATGTATTTCAATCAAATATTACAACTGTATGCATCGAAATTAAATAGATGAGCACTAAACTTATAATCGGTGTCATTATGTGTTTGTCATTGCATCTTTATTTATTTTCTTTCTTTCCTGTAACTCTGTAAGTATTGAGAAATCTACATAAGTCATTCATATGAAATCTGTAGATTTCAGAAATCAGTGAAAGTCTGTGATTAAAAATCGAAGGTTTTAAGAAATCAGTGAAAGTCTATGAACTTTTCAAAGAGTCTGTAGACTTTTCAAAAAGTCAGTTGATTAAAATAAGTCTGTATGAATCCAAATACAATACACCCCCCTAAATCTTGAATTTTCTCTGTTTTGAGGAGAAATTTATTAGTTGTTTTGATTCAAACAGATTCTCTATAGTTTTTCTCTAAAATGGAGATCGAACTTGAGGAGAAAAATCCAATTTTCTTATATCAGCAGCAAATTCTTATGTTGAGGTTCCGATTCCTGAGAGGGCACAGACTGTATGGCGGCGCCGGTGGTGAATCAAAGGTGATGATGCAGTGGGCCTTTTGGGCTGGGTCGAGCGAGTCTGGGTCCTCCAAGTTTCTGGCTGGATGGGTTTGGGCTAGGGTGGTGTTTATGGCCCAGTTTTGGCATTTTTTTGTTTTTGGTATTTTGTAGGGTTTTTTTTTGGGTTATGGTTAGGGTCTCGATTAGGTCTAATATGTCCCTCCTCTTGCAAACGAGGGTTTGGAGGTCTTGTTTTGGTTGGTGTGCTACTTCGGTGGTGTTACTCTCGGGGATTATTGGGTTTAATTTCGGTGTTGTCTAGTTGTCAACATGAGGGTGGATTGCCTTTGCACGTGGTCTGGTGGTATTTGGACATGGTGTTGAAGAAGGGTAATTGGCTTGTTTTAGTGTTGGTGGCGAGGTTGTGTCATTACATTTGGGACTTGGTAGCTCTTCTTGAGCGTGTAACTAGGTTAGGAGTTGAGCCCATTTGACTCATAGATGTTACTATTGGCGACGGATTTGTAACTAGAGATATTGGTAGGAATGTTTGGTGTGATGTAGTCATCATAATCGGTCGTTCCATTGCAATGTAGTTTCTTTTCTTTTCTTTTTTAATAAAATTCTTGATATTTCTCCTTAAAAAAAAATTAGACATGGATTTTCAAATATATATTATATTGTGACCGGAAGTTCTTTTTCTTTTTTGACAAAGAGCGGGGGCGGGCCGGAAGTTCTTACATAGTAGTGTTCACCTAGTCAGTAATTGACCAAGAGATTCATGATCAGTTATTTTTCAAAATTTCTCATTATTTTTAAGTTGAGTTGTTTTGTTTTCAACCTTTATATATATATATATATATATTTAATGGTGATTGACTATGAATCTCTTGGTCAATTACTAACTAGGTGAACACTACTGAATTCTTACATAGTTACTAATTGATCTATCGAGTAGGTAAATAATCACTTAACCTAGCCTCTACCAGAAAGTGCGTGATTATATATTAACATTTATGTACTTCCAAATAATTACTTACAAGATTTTTAACTCTGGCAACTGCCACGACAAATATTCTGGAATTTGTCCGGATAGTTTATTGTTGGATAGATCCCTGAAAGCATATATGGGAGCGGAAATCAATTAAAATCAGAGAATGCCGATCGAACTTTTGACCATATACAAGGAACATCCTAGTTGTGTACATTGTCTTATATCTAGATCTTGAACTCGATCGATATTAAATATGATGGAATATATACTTACAAAGTGTGTAACATTGTGAGATTAGCTATATAATCAGCTATCTCTCCAGTTAATCCACTCGATGACAAATTCCTGCAGATTGCATGTTGTCCAGCTTATTTGGTTAAGTGACAGAACTGAGCAAACAATATAGATAGTTATATATACATATAATTATATAGATATCGGAATAGCTATACTTACAGGGATATGATTCGTGAGGAGCCGTTGTGAGAATAGCTACAGTTTACACCTTCCCATAGGTAAAATTGAGGGTTGCACGGATCTCCTTGCCAATTCTTAACAATTTTATACGTTGACTTGAGATTTGTAATTGCTTCAGCTAATATTTTTAAAGGCAATAACACAAGAACATAAGAATACCATAGAGAGTAACACTTAAAATTGACATCCTTAAACACGTAATGAATTGAAAGTAAAGATTGAGTGGGGAAGAATTATGTACCGTCTTCCTGATTTGTTTCTGGTACCAAAAACTCTTTCACCCTATAAATCTCGTAGGCGTTCAAGATCGGTCCATAACTTGTCCTCATTGAATATATTGAAAAATACAGCTGTCCGTCCGCAGCTATCGTGGTGCTACCTCTAAACCATGATGCGCTCAAGTAGTTTGGATTTAATAATTTAATTCTACCCTCTCCATTGATGGAAACATTGAGCTCTCTAGACAAGCTGGCTCTCAGTTCTGCGAAGTGCAAATAAATATTATATGTTGCATTAACCAAACGCACCCAGCTAATATTCATATATTTCGAAATATCTTTTGGCGTGGCAGCGGTACTCATGACATTAGATGGGACTTGGTAACGGGTTTTATCCGTGTCGGTGAAGTCGGACGAAGTACTCAATTCTGTCCAGCTCTCAAAAAATAGTGGAGTCCAGATACGATCGTTAACATCGTCTGGGTACCTGGATACATATATTTCATCAGGAATATATATATATATATATATATATATATATATATATATTAAAAATCAAGATAGCTTCATTATAATTTATAAATAATGGAGATTACATCGTGAGGAAATTTATAAGAAGGAAAAAAAATGAGTATCTATACTGTTAGGATGTTTATTCTTAGGCTATAGTGTTATTGATGTTTCTTTATTGCAACTTGAAGATCTCATTTTATCATTTTACATACATTTTAGCACTCAAGGACTCATGTGGTATTAAGAAAGACTAGTGTCATTACTTGTGTTAATACTTTAAGGATTAATATTATTATTATTTTTTAAATGCTCATTTGTACAAAATTAGGAAAAATAAGTCTCATTTAAATGAAAAAAGATTTGAGTAGCACATTGCCCCATTCTAATTAATCTTAATCAAAAAACATTATCCTTGATCTCATCCTCCTTTCATTCTCTCGTCAGAAAAGTCTCTCTCTCTCTCTGATCCGTCGTCGGCAACCTCATCCTTGCCTCCACCATCTCCGGCAACTTTGTCTGTCCTCGCCTCTCTCAAAGAAGCACGACAGAGAGTCCTCGCCTCCACCATATCTCTCTCTCTCTCTCTCTCTCTCTCTCTCTCTCTCTCTCTCTTTCTCTCTCTCTCTTACAGATTAGTCACCGACGACCTCATTCGCATCTCCATCATCTCCGGCGACCTCATCCTTGCCTCTGCCTACTGCCCCGGCCTCCTCCTTTCTTGTCACTGCAACACTACGAGTCCGAAGAGCAGCATCAAATCCAGATCTGATCGTTCTCTGACGTCGTCTGCACGTCGTCACTTGCAGGGGCGGATACAAGCCTAGGGTTGTATAGGCTGCAGCCCATAGAGAAATTTGGGCCAAAAACCTTCAAGTATAGGTGTATACATATATATATTAGCCCATTACACTTGAAAAAAAAAATAATTAGTTTGCAGCCTTCAGTCCTTCACTTCGCACAATCTCACGGCAGATTCGTCTTCAGTCTTCACTTCTTCTGGTTCTTCAGCGATCTACATGACCAGTTGACCACATCAGCAACCAAAGCTAAAGAGGTTTAATTAGTTTGCACTTTACAGCCTTGAGCCTTCAGTGAGTTCAGTCCTTCACAATCACTTCGCAGTTCGCACGACACAAGTTCTTCAGTTCTTGCGTTCTTCACTTCTTCAGGCTTCAGAGATCCACATCGGCAATTCGGCGCGCTCTCCTCTCAGCCAGGTACTAAATCCTTAACACCTAGTCACCCATTCATTGTTTCTTTTTAGCTTTCAATCTTGAATTGGGATTCTCTTGTTTCTCTGTTATGCTTCAATTGGGGTTTTTCAATTTTTATGCTAAGTTAGACAATTGAACTAGATTTACAGAGACAAGTTCACACTTCACAGTTTATATAAGTAGTGCTTTTCTGTTCTCATGGTTGTATATAGAATGAATGATGCGAATCCATAGTGGATTAGTGGATTGAGTTCTGCTATTCTACAGACTGCAGTGTGCCAAAAGGTGATGACGGATGGTCGGAAAACCAAAAGGTACAAAAATCTGTTCTCATGGTTTACTCCTTGTAGTATTCCATCAAGTGATAGTGTCGATGATAGTCAAATAGGGAGTGGGAGTGGCAGTAGAGATGTGATTGAAAATTATGTTAATGATGTTCCTTTGAACTTTGAACACTGGAGAAGACAGGTTTGATATTAATTCTCTTCAACGTGATCTGAGAATACGGCTTCCGATATGTAAGTATCCTTAAGCGTGATAGTATTCGAAGAGCTTATATGGTGTTAGGACATATCAACCACTCTCAAGTTTTTACCCACCTTCATTTGATGGAGGTCAAGGTCGAAAATTTAATCCTAAGTGGTTCCAAGAATGGCCTTGGCTTGAGTATTCTGAGAAGCTAGATAAAGCTTTTTGCTTCCCTTGTTACTTATTTGACAGTTACCCTCTCATCATCCAGCATTTACTGAGCATGGGTTTCAAGGATGCATGGAAGAATGTTTATTGTTTCAAGAATGTAAGGTCTAAACAATCTGATTTTACCTACCAGGGTACGATTTAGATAGTTTATTGTTGCTTACAACAGGTTTATGCTTGTTGTTGTTGATTCACGGGGTTTGGTTTTATGTCCACCCCCCCGGTGTATGTTATGGTTGAAAATTAGAAAGGCGTGAGGATGAGCCTCCCACTGGGTTCCAAACCTTAAAAAAAGAAAAAAAAATTTACACATAGAAAATTAGCCTAAATAACTTTTGAATCTTGGATCCGCCACTGGTCACTTGGAAAAGTCGATGCGAGCCGAGCTCGCCGAGCTATGTCACGCACCACTGCCGCCTCCGTTCAGAGGTGGTCATCCTAGCTTGGCCGCACAACGTGTTCACCTTCGTCTTTGGTTTCAAACTCCTACGCCGACGCCATCAAGAGTTGGTGTTGTGTAACGGAGATTGCTTTCTCAAGGGTAATAAAGTTCTACTAGGGATAATAAAGTTCTACTCAAGATAATAAAGTTCTGTTCGGGGGTGATAAATTTATTACTAGGGGTAATAAATTTATAACTAGTGGTCAGTACACTTTTATCTCTTCCTTTTTTCTGTTTTTTCTTTCATTTGCAATTTAGTTTTCTCAAAAATGAACTTTAAAGAGGTAATAAATTTTTTATTAGGGGGTAGTAAAATCTGTTTTAAAATTTATTACCCTCAATAAAACATTCTTCAACATTACTGCCCCTAATAGAATTTCCAGCAAGGGTACCATATGATTTTGGTAAGGTTATCGTGAAACAACAATCGTAGAAATTTTAGCAACGGCGATATTCTGACGACCGGTGACCGGAGTCTGAGGTTCCAGCCAATTCCTCTCTCTCTCTTCCATTTTCTCTCTCTATGCATCATTATCGGAACTTTCCCTTTAGCCAACGGAACAAACTCGTTGACTAAAAAAGATAATTCGTCGACTAGGAACAAAGCCGACGAACAATCCGTCGGCTAAGTTTCGTCTGCTAAGTGTGGTGAGGTAGGTACCTAGCCGACAGAATCAAGTGCAGTCGTCGACTAAGAAATGTTCTAGCCAACAGCTAAGAAAACCTTAGGCGACGGATTTATTTTATTTTTTCCGTCAGCTAAGAGGCAATTTCCAGTAGTGCATGTTTATGAGGTGAATGTAAAATAGTTTTATAATAATATGGTTTGTTAAAACTTTTATAAAGATTTATTTATTTGGACGCAAGAACTGTCTCCTCACATTCAAATTGGCTCATAATAAAGATTGTCATTGGAATGAACCATAAAGGGTAAAAATTAGTACTAAATGAGCATTTGTCGTTATTTTTAATGACTTATTTTACAATTTTATGATACTTGTATGCATGTCATGGGTTGAGACATTATGAAGTTTTAGCATTCATTTAATGCAAATTAAATTTTAAAACAACTAAACTATAATTAATATTCTTTTTGGTACTTTAATTTAAATTGGACAAAAAGTTTGGAACCAATATGCATATGCATATAGGGATTAGGCAGCGCAGTTGAATAAAATATAACAGGTATGTCTGTAATGTTCATACTCTAATTAATATGTTAATGTTCTTTTAACTCAAATATATATGAATTTTTTTTTTTTATAGAAACACTAATATAGTAATATGATAATTTTTTTCGACAACACTAGAATATGATAATTGTTGTCAACAATATAGCATCAGATTTATATATATATATATATATACACAGAGCTGATCAGGTGCGAACGTCCGCACCAATGGTTTTGGTGCGGATTTCCATTTTTACACAACTTTTCGATCGAATTTCCTCATCTCCACCGTCTAATATCTAGATAATATTATGTAGATCATCTTTGCAAAATTTCAGCCAATTTGGTGATCGTTAAGACTCTCAAAATTGTGTTTTTCTGGTATAAACATGAACCAGACAGAATTCAGTCCGTCCATTTGTTTTTCGATTTTGAGGGCCTTAACGATCACCAAATTGGCTAAAATTTTGCAGAGATGATCTACAAAATATTATCTAGATACTAGACGGTGGAGATAAGGATTCGATCGA
This sequence comes from Fragaria nilgerrensis, assembly GCA_010134655.1. Lineage (NCBI taxonomy): Eukaryota > Viridiplantae > Streptophyta > Magnoliopsida > Rosales > Rosaceae > Fragaria > Fragaria nilgerrensis. The sequence goes on along the minus strand of CM020982.1, from coordinate 638,583 downwards.
AAAGTGATGTAAAAATAGAAATCCGCACCAAAACTTTGGTGCGGACGTCTACACCTGATTAGCTTTGTGTGTATATATATATATTTCGATTACCTGTATTCGGTTGTAGTTTTTGCCACGTTACTTCGCGATACAAGTGCTGATGAAGACCCAACTTCTGTTGGATACATATTATCACGTAAAGGCCTGAGTTCTATAGTCGATATAAACGGAATCCCTTTATCCATGTTGGGAAAGATGTTAACCAAACAAATATGTATGTAATTTCTCATAGGGATATGTATGAGCTCCTTGATTACGGGAGTACTCGCATCAGTAATCACCACAGAATCCCACACACTAGCTCCAAGATGTAGTTGGAATTGAGGTAAAATATTTTCACGATCATAATTTCCATACAGAAAACTTGCTCGTATCAAATACTTTTGCCCTCTTTTAATGTTTATTTTGTAACAGTTCCTTTTTCCTTCACGAAAGATCCTAACGAACTCATACTGCTGTTGAGAATTTAATTCCTGTTGTACAGCCTTGCTCTCACCAGTCTCAATGAAATCTGTGTCTGGAATGTATCTAATTTCCGTATCGCTTTGTGTATACTCCTTATTTTGCTGGCCACAATCTATGCTATGAAACCTGGAAATACAATACATGCATAAGAAACCTCAGTTACAAAGGCGGAGCCAGAAAATTTTGTTTAGGGGGGCCAAAATATAATGTACATAAAAATACTTCAGGAAAGTAGAAACATTGAATAAAGTGATCGAACTTAAAACAAGAGGTACACCAATATATTGAATACAATGATCGAACATAATCATGTACTGAAATGTTTTTGCACGTCTAATACAAATACAAACGTTATGTTCAGACTTTATCATACATTTGTCGTATAACATAATTATACAATTTATTGTATTGGTTGGAAATTAGGTGATATTGTATGTTGTATTTACTTGGAAATTAGGTAATATTTCTTGGTAATACTTAAGTGAAAGTTTTGTTTTTATTGTATTGGTTTTGGAAACTATCCATTACAACTTTGTCATGTCCACTGAGTAAGTCTTCATGACTTCAGACAACTAAGCAAGAGGGCCAAGAAGTATATATATATATTAACCTTTCCTTCCTATAATCATTCTTGATAACCATAATTATATAGAAATGGTACGACTTGTAAGGGGTGCCATGACACCCCTTGGTCCTATACTACCTCCGCCAGTGCTCAGTTAAATTGTATGTACGTGTTGACCAAGAGATCATATTTAAGGGAAAATTAGATGTACATGACTCACTATGTTATAGAATTGTGAAAAAAATATAGAATTGTATATGAATTATTGACCCAAAAGAAAGAGGGAAAATTCTAGTATACCATATGGTATAGCATGCCTTACAAAATGTGTGGCTATCATTGATTGAAGAAACAACTAAATGACCATGTAATGACCATTTACCCCTTCAAAAACCCTTATGTGCCATACAATTAGACATATTTGCAATGGGTCCGGTTCAAGGGACATTATATTTAACATAAATCTTTACACCGTTTTTAAGCCATTAGATTTAAAAACGTTCGATGGTCAGGATTTAATGTTTGAATGACGTGGAAATTGACATTACATTATATTTCTAATAAATAATTATAATTATATTAAGCTTTATAAGAAAACACAAAAATTTTCAAGAACAGTGCAACATTGGATCAAAAGAAAGATTATAAAAGAAGAGCAAAACTGAACAAGTATGCAGAGACGGCCAAAAATACACATTTGACGGCCTAGACCGGAGTAGCTTCGATAAAAATCGAGGGTTGGTGATTGAAGCCAATCAATATGGATGGATGTTGCCAGTCAGAGGAATAAAGCAGGGATCTGGAGTTCTTCTATGGTTCTGATATTTTTTTGATCATTACCAATAGGGTGCATAGATCGATAGAGGGAAGAACATTGTGCTGGTAATGATACGGATGTATCCTAGCCTTTTAGGGATTAACCGATTCCTTCTCCAAGTTAGTTAAGGAAATAGCTTTTCTATCTTGTTAGGGGAATAGTTATCCAACTTAGTTTGAAATTAGTTGTCTAACTTAGTTAGGGAGTATTCTCCAAGTTAGATAAAGATTTATAGAGTTAGACTCTATAAATAGAGGTGTCTAGCTTACATCTGTTTAGACCATAGTGAAACAGAGACAACATCTGTTTAGACCAGAACGAAACAGAGAGATAGACATGTTTAAAGTGTTATTGTGAGAGAATGCATTAGACAATAATCATTGTACCCTTTTACACAATAATAAAAGAGGAATACGTTTTTTTCGAACTACATTATTTGTGTGTGTTTTAGTACTACTAATAATTCCGCTATTAGTAGTATCCGCCTAGTAATTTGTATCAAGTTGGTATCAGAGCCAGGTTGACCAGTCTCGTCAAACAGTTGCTATTGAAGGAATCGCCGGAGAAGCCGAAGGAAACAAATTCGGAGTCGGAAGAAGAACAAGCAAAGACAAGATCGGATGACGAATCTGACACTGCCAGCAAAACCTCGCAACAAGAAGGAAGGAGTTCTTTTCGAAACTTGAAGATTGATTTCAAGATTGAAGTTTCGATGTACGATGGCAGCGTCAATGTTGACAAGTTGAACGACTGGATTGAGCGGCTTGACACATATTTTACGTTCCATCATTTTACATCGCAAGAGAAGATCACATGTCCGACTCTGAAACTATCATCTCATGCTTTAACTTGGTGGAAGTCCTACCACAGGAATAGTGATGAGGAGGTAGTGTCGTGGAAGCAGTTCAAAGAATTGCTTAGAAATAAGTTCTATCCAGTAGGGTTTCTGGAGGAACGTTGGCACAAGTGGCATAACTTGCGTCAGAAAACCAATCAGTCTGTGCAGGATTACACTACCGAATTCCAAAATCAAGCTATGGTTCTAGATATATCCTGAAGGAGTATTCGGTATTTATGAAGTACGAAGCAGGACTGCATGAGTACCTCCAAAAGGAGTTGAGTTTTTTCACGGTACAATCTGTTGAAGAAGCTAGCGTGAAAGCCATCGCCATTGAGAAGAAGTTCAGGAAGAACGAAACCAAGGGAGATGGAAAACAGACTGGGGGTAAGTCGAATGATTCCTATACCAAAACGGAAGAGCATAAGAATGGCGAGTCTGATGGGAAAGAATGTTTGGTTTGCAATTACTGCAAAGGAACAGGCCACGTGGCAGATAAGTGTTGGGAAAAGTTTCCTCACCTTAAACCAAGAGTGTTACGGCACAAGGAGGAGAGGAAGAAGACAACATTAATCACAAACAAGGCAAAAGAGGTACCAGGAATGACATAACCAAATGCTAGGCTCAACCTTATGGCAGGAACACAGTTAGGGAACGACGACGAGAACCGCAAGGAGCAGCTTTTTGTTGTAAAGCTGCAAGTGAAGACCAGTTTAGTTGATGCCATCGTGGATCCGGGAAGTCAGAAGAACCTTATCTCGGAAGCTTTGGTTCAAAAGTTAGGTCTTCAAACGGTCAAACATCCGAAGCCATATCCATTAGGATGGATTCAGAAGGACGCAGGACTAGGTATTACCAGTCAATGTACTTTCAAGTTTGCTCTTCATGAATCTTACATCGACGAAGTGACATGCGATGTGGTGCCATTGGATGTTTGTCAGGTGATTCTGGGAAATCCTTACTTATGGGATAGAGATGTTATCTATGAAAGGAAGGCTTAGAAGTACACATTTATGAAAGACGGACAACGATTCGTTATCCGGGTGACGTCCCTCCCACCAGAGGCAAGCTTGGTAGCAGCGACTCAGGCTAAAAGATTAGTCAATGCTTGTAGGAAATTTTTCTTGTTGACACGTCCACATGAAGGGCGATCAAGTCAAGATGTTGAGAAAACAAAATTGAAGAAGTCACAAGCAAAGTACAAAACCAGACCTTGTAACTTTGGTATTAGCGATTTAGTATGGTTAAGGCTGAGTAAAGAGCGCCTTAAAGAGGATCCGTTGCCAGTAGATTGCATTTTAGAGCGTCAAGTGGCTACGACACGTCGAGGGGAACGAGTAGTGTTTCGCATTGGGCGTGCAGGTTAGGTTCCAAGCAAGGCTAAATGGTTCAGCAAAGAAAATGGAACTCTTGAGTTTCCTAATCTCCAATTTTAACTTAAACAGGAGTTTAAGTTCCTAAAAGGGGGAGCCATGATACGGGTGTATCCTAGCCTTTTAGGGATTAGCCGATTCCTTCTCCAAGTTAGTTAAGAAAATAGCTTTTCTAGCTTGTTAGGGGAATAGTTTTCCAAATTAGTTTGAAATTAGTTGTCTAACTTAGTTAGGGAGTATTCTCCAAGTTAGATAAAGATTTATAGAGTTAGACTCTATAAATAGAGGTGTCTGGCTTACATCTGTTTAGACCATAGTGAAACAGAGACAACATCTGTTTAGACCAGAGTGAAACAGAGACAACATATGTTTAGACCAGAGCGAAACAAAGAGATAGACCTGTTTAGAGTGTTATTGTGAGAGAAGGACAATAATCATTGTACCCTTTTGCACAATAATAAAAGAGGAATACGTTTTCTTTGAACTACATTATTTGTGTGTTTTAATACTACTAATAATTCCGCTATTAGTAGTATCCGCTTAGTAATTCGTATCAGGTAATAATGATCTACAAGTTACTTAATTATTCCAATAATTCAATCCTGATACATAAATCGAGAACTATTGATGAAAATATAGGATTGCAACACCATTATGCATAGCATAATTCTTTTAACCGTTGCATGGGAATGAAATCCCAGTTTCTAGAAATCAAAATGAGGATTAAAAAGATGCATCTTAATTGTTAAATGCAAGTTCTTACTCGGAGTGATTCTGTTAGCAATTCTTATTAATTAAAACGGTAAAGATCCAATGCCAGCCGATTAACTCACTCATTTGGATTTTCTTCAAGACATAAAGACTTTAGGGTTTGGTGTTCATATATACTTCTTTCATTTTTTTTCTTTCTTTTATTTGATCGTTTAGTATGTTGTTCTTATATGTAATATAGTTTTTGTTTTTTGGTTTAATGAAAAGTTAATTAAATTTGGTTTAATTATTTGTAATGCCATATCAATTTCCACATCATTCAAACATTAAATCCTAACCATCGAACATTTTTAAATCTAATGACTTAAAAATGGTGTAAAAATTTGTGTTAAATATATTGTCTCTTGAACCAGATCCATTTGTAATAGGTATGTCATACCATATGGTACAGTTATATTTTCAAAACCCTTTAGCCTCGTATAGTCGTATAGTTTGCCAAACAGAAACTACCCAAACTAGTTCCTTTGTCTTTCCTTCTTTTCTTTTTTTTTGTGTGTGAATAATTCCTTTGTATTTTCTTGAAAAGATAAAGAGTAAAGAAAAGGGGCCAACCACGAAAAGATAAAAGAGAAAGCCTTCTAGTTTTGATAACATAAAAAAAATCATTGAAAAAGTTATTAAATTTTTTGTAAAGACTATGAGAGTAAAAACCTAAAATGATACCTAAACTATTGTCAAAGGTATTTTTTGGTACCTACAAATTTATTTTACTTGAAATGGTACCTCAAGTATTGCTCCGTTACCTGATATGGTACCTCCGTTACTTTTTCCGTTAAACTACTATGAAAGACATTTTTTGGTACCTATAAACTTTTTCACTCCAAATAAAATTGCCCCTTTATGATATGAAGTTCCTATCATGTGGTAATTCATCTAGATGTGAAGTTCCTATTTTATAACGAAAGTTCAATATGGAGTAACAACGTAATATATTTCTAATTATTTATAAGCAAATTGCTTATAAGAGAAATAATAGATATAAATATTATGTTTATAAAGGAAAATATAATATATTTAAAAATTATAGTGGTAATTTGTTTATTAATTTAATTAGTATACATGTCCTTGTTTACAGTTTATCTATAGATCATAATCAGATATTGGGTGTCATTTGAGGTAAAAAAAAATATATATATGTATATATATATATAGGTATTGAAAAATCTATTTCGCAATAGCTTAGGTACCATTTTGGGTGTTTATACCATTTAAATATATACAACGTAGGCAACATTAACGGAAAATTAACGGATATACCATACCAGGTAACAGAGCAGTACTTGAGGTATAATTTCTAGTAAAAAAAATTAGTAGGTATCAAAAAGTACCTTTCACAATAGTTCAGATACCATTTTAGGTTTTTACTTTTACTATAAAGTCCCTCAAATTGATAAAAAGAAAAATTATAAGCATATAGGTACAGGTACCTCCTGATTGATCCTGGGCATGAGGTTGGAGCATCATCACAGCGAAAGCACCGACAAGTACAAAAGAGAATTGCAAGAACATTTGAGACATGTTTACAGTTGGGGAAAACAAGCTATGCAATTATCCTCGGAGAACCTCATCATTATATAGAGTGGGAGGTGTTCATCTAGTTGTCTTTCTTTATAGAATCCCACTTGCAAGTTCAATAAGTTCCCACATTAAGTAACAAAATAGAATGTAAATTTCATGACATGGTTTTAAAAGTCAGCTTATGTAGTCCTCATATTCTCATTTTTATATCCTCTATTATCTATTATCTATTGTCTATTGTTTTTTTTTGGAGAAATAAATAATTCATTAATCGAGGGATATGCTCAATTACAAAGCTTACGAAAGCAAACCCGAAAATGTACATATAACAAAGAAGATAAGTCTCAACTCGATCAAACTAGAAAGAGTGAAAGGAAACATATAACTTACTAAACTATAAATGGGCCAAAGACCCTATAATGGATAATAAAAATGCAACAAAACTACAAATCTAACACATTCACCACCCATGATTGCTAGCATTGCCCTCGCCATCGCTGCCAGTAACCAAGAGGTGAAGAGTGATAAATCGAAACGTTGAAGCCCGAGTAATTAATACCAAACAAATCCCAATACACGCATCATAAAGACACCCATAACCCGGAGGTAAAGCTCCTCCCAAAAAACACTGTATAACCCACCATCAATAACCAAGTCATAAAGGAGCTGCTGCACCAGACCACCGCCTTTTCCCAAATTGCACCGACTGGATCCGACTCCCACCACTGGCGTCGTCACCATCTGATATCGATCACCACCACTCTCCCACCGGCCTCCACGAACAAAATATGGATCTAGATCACAAAAAATAGCCTTCCAAACATGTCGGCTAACCCAAACGACCAATTAATACCGGCCCGATTGTCATCCACTTGTAGCGTTGCTCTCCGATCAATCCAGGTCCGACCTATCCACTTGTGTCGTGGCTAAGCTATCCGATGCAACAACCTCCCTCTTCTGGGACCTACGAGCATTAGAACTACCCAAAATCACGAAGCTGCACTATCGGGAAGCGCAACCCCTTCTCTCCATCCCCGATCTGTCCTCTTGCCCCGCCTCCACCTCCGATGCAGCAAATACCTAGTAGCAAGGATGACGAGTACCAGATGTACTCATGCCCATTCTTTGAGTTCTAAACCCAATAAGTGAATCGACTTCCCGACCGGTCACACACCACGTGCGCTTGCTTGGGCATAGGCCGGAGCCGGCGGCGCGGCGCAGCCGGACGAGGGGTTTGCTTGTAGTATAGATTGCTTTTGTTTGGGAAGCCGTTTGGCTGTTTTTTGTTTTTTAGGTTAGTCGATAATACAATTGCTTTCTGGCAATTGTTATTAGATCAGGTCTGGCTGTTTCTACAACGTTTTCCTGCACAGTGGATGTGAACGAGGGTTATTCATGACCTGCTTGATTGATCTTATAAGTATCATTGATTAATAGACGGAGCTTTGACTCAATTTTTCCTAAAAAAAAATTGTACAACTTTTAATTTTTCTTGTAAAATAAAGACACGATTATAGATGGAGAAACAAATATTGCTTATCCTTTTGCACATAAATTAAAGAATTAATTTCAGTTTATCCCTCTGAGGTTTGAGATTGACATCGTTTCACACCCTATACTTTTAATTTTGAAAATTTACCCCTTAAAGTCTTCAATTTTCATAAATCATACACAATTGCTAAAATTTCGTCCAATTTGGAGGTTAAATAATAACATGAAATTTTAAAAAAAAAAAATCTTTAAAGGCGATTTATGTTGTTACAAGACTATTTTACTCCTTTTAATGAGTTATGAAGTTAAAATTAACGTTCAAATTAGATGAAGTTTTAGCAATTATATATGATTTATGAAAATTAAAAAATTTAGGGGGTAAATTTTCAAAATTAAAAGTATGAGGAGTCAAATGATCTTAAACCTCAGGGGTGTAAACTGAAATTAATCCTAAATTAAATTACACTTGTGCATTTAACAAATGTAATTAACCTGTATTTGGGATTTCCATGGCAGAGAGTCTCCGGCCGGGTCATTGGAATTTCTCACAACTAGATTACTCGTGTCCTTGTCCAAAACGAAGAAGAAGAACCACTTGTGTCTGCTGATAGGAAATAAATCTTCTGTATCATATTGTTTAGGAATGTATAAGCAAGTGAATATTTGATGTCAATTGTATAACTTGATCATTGTGGGAATACTTTACTTGCTAGTTAGGTATCATATTGTTTAGGAATGTATAAGCAAGTGAATATTTTATGTCAATTGTATAACTTGATCATTGTGGGAATACTGTACTTGCTAGTTAGGTAAACGTATTGTACATGTATTCAGTCATTTATCAATAAAATTCATTCCAGCCAAATATCATCCTTTCAATTCTCCAAAAAAAAAAAAAAAAATTAACTTTTCAGTCTCTGAAAAGACCACTTGTGGGCCGGTTGCTGATTTAGATGAATCGGCAGACCAAGTTAATTGTAGTGTTAGCACCATTTTTAAGTATAACAATCCCATGGCCAGACAACTTCAAACTCCAGCCGAACCAAAGAATGGGGTAAATACCACCCTATCTCTAGCACATATCTTCCTACCATGCATATTCCCAAATACCATATTACAGGAAGTCAGGAACTGTGGGGCTAAAGAATCCTAGCTCAAAGCTCCCACTGGCTGAAACGTTTCAGTACCTCCGGAATCGTGGGGGTTATAGTTAACTAGGGTCTTCTCAGAGTACCTGTGCCTTTCTTTTTTCTGGGTTTTTAGCATAGTAGTTTCCTAATCTTTAGCTAGAAGAGTTCTTATGCTCTTTTTGTATTTGGTTTTTTTAATGACCTTTCGGTATTCTCTCCGGTTGTACTCGGTGACTTCTTTTCTTAATGAATTCAGTTTCCTTTGACCAAAAAAAAAGAAAGAAAAAAAGTTAACTAAGGTCTTGCCAGCTCCATGTACTGATCTACTCAATAACACTTATAGGGATGCAGATTTGCCAACCAGCAACTTTTGCTGGTCATGGAGACCATCCAATCAACTCTCTCTCTCTCTCTCTTTCTCTCCCTCTCTCTCTTTCTCTCTATCCGTGTGAGAGATTATATCAGAACGCTTTTCTCCTCCTGGTTGCAAAGAATAAATTAAGATTTAACTCCAATAACTCTAATTAGCGTCGGTTGAGATTCGAACCTGGGTATGAGGGTTTCACACTTAGGCTCTTACAAACTCGACTATCTTTGGTGGTTGACCTTATTGAAGTTTGAATTGGTAAAGAAGTTGAATTACCATCTATCATATTTTTTAAGAAGTTTGATGCTGATCATTTTGGTTAATTAATTGTATTGGTACGTTTTAGAAGTTGACTATGGGCATGAATATATTAGGGCATGAAATTACAACTAACAAGGTATGACCTACAAACCAATAAATGGATAACTGGTTGACAGAACCACTTGTCATCTTTCAAAGTTTTCTAGTACAACGATTACATAACCACGAAAGTGTGTTGTGCCTACATAAGTACATCTCTCTTCGAGTCAATCATTTTTTTGAGAAGTGACATGAGAGAGAGGCAAAAAACAAAAACAGAAAAAGAGACCATTTTTATGCCAATCTTATCAAAGCAAGTCTGAAAGTGATCGACACACAGATCTGTTACAAATTCTATACATTTCTACCAGAACCGGGCATCAGAGATTATTATGCTTTTTGCCAGATGTTGTTGCTAGCCAGCTTTTTCGACAGAACTTGTTCAATGGTGATCTCCAGGTCACTTCATCACTCACAAGTCACAACAAGACTACATGTGTCAAAAAGCTGTGAAACCGAGGGGGCTGCTAGTTTAGATGAACTTTTTCGACAGCGGGAGTAATAAAAACTACCCGTTTTGACAGATCGTGATTACAAATACATGAAGCAATTAATTAAAAGAAAACTGAAGCTAATTATACCATAATTAGCACAAGCATATAAACACAATTAACATATATAGAACTTAAGACTTACCAGCGTTGTTAATGGAGATCGTCATGTCTGAAAGCTTAGGTCTTCTGATCTCTCTCACAATGTGCTCCTTAGATGAGATAGGGACTGAATGCGTCTTATGATGAGATTAGTGACTTATGCTCGTGTATTTATAGTGATCAAGTAGTGCCTTGCCCATTAAAGATTCCTAGTTAATCTATAAAATTTACCAAAGATTACGAGAATCATATAAGAAGATATTATGGACTCCTTATTCAATATGTAAACTATATATTATTTACATATCACTAATATTACATTCCTTATACAACTCGTAATACTTAGATTAGGCTTAATCAATTACTTGAACTAAAAGTCACATAATATTGTTAAAGTCCATAATAATCTTTCAATCTCCCACTGGACTGTATAATACTTATGTGCAATAATTGAACCAAAACAAAATCAAGCACTACACTGAAGAGCATGCGTGAGTTATATAAATGCAAGAAAATCCAACAGTAACAACTCAGTCACTTTTTAGTTGTAAGCACTGAATCTAAAATTCTAACAGACTTAACAAATATGCAGATTGAAGACCACAATACAAGTTCCTGCTAAGCACAAGAGTTCCAGATATGAACCGAATAGAGCTAATGACATTTTCACATATATATTAAACTGCATTGTCAAAATTCTCTCTGTCTACTAAATGGTTTTAAACAAAAACTCCAAAATCACAAATACCGAATTTACACACAGGTGGAGATGTACTTGTTAACTTAAAGGCAACATATGAAACAGAACAAATTCTGCATATGACCAACCACCTGAATTCATAACAACTTGATAAAATAAAATTGAACACGAGAAATAAATTTTAAATACCAAACATAATGCTGCAGCAATCATCAAGAACTGAATACCTCAATTTTATTGATAACAAAATTAAGTTTACATCAACTGAGTTATAAACTCAAAACAAAACAAAATACAAGAACAAAATCACAATGAAAAACTCTAACTGAATTTTGAATGCTCCCACTAAACTCCAGAATCTAATTTCTCAAGAACACCTATATTAGCACAATGTTTCTTGAAGGTTTCAACTGCTAAAGCTTTGGTGAATGAATCAGCTAATTGATCATCTGAATCAATGTCTATAATCTCAACTTCACCATACTTGAATCTCTTCCTGACACTGTAATACTTCAAATCAATGTGTTTGGAATGAGCTGATCTCTTGCTGTTCTTAGAAAAGAACACAGCAGCTTCATTGTCACAGTACACTGTCAGCTTGTTGGAAATCACATTTTCCAGAATATTGGTCTCCATCAGAAAGTTCCTAATCCAAAGACCTTCACACACACTTTCATAAACAGCTATCAACTCAGCTTGCATGGTAGAAGTAGCTATGAGGCTTTGTTTCATGGTTTTCCATGCAACTGCACCTCCAGCTAACATAAACACATAACCACACGTAGACTTATTTGAATCTGGATAATTCCCAACAAAGTCTAAATTCGTGTAACCTTCTAGAGCTAAATTTTTCACTCTTCTATAAAAGAGCATGTGGTATTTGGTTCTCTGAAGGTATCTCAAAACTTTTTTACCTGCATTCCAATGCTGAATTTCAGGATTGCTTTGAAATCTGGAAAGCATATTAACTGCAAAAGCTATGTCTGGTCTAGTGCACACCTGAGCATACATTAGACTACCTACAAGAGGTGCATATGGTTTTGAATCCATACTAGCTTTATGTGCATCAGATTTAGAAATTTTATTTTTAGTCAATTTATCACTTTTGGACATAGGGATTTCTCCTTCAGCACAAGTTTCCATTCCAAAACATTTCAAAACAATTTCAATATAACTTACTTGTGACAAACCAAGTAAGCCATGTTTTCTATCCCTTTTTATCTCAATATCTAAGACAAACGATGCTTCCCCCAAATCTGTCATGTCAAAATGCTTTGACAGAAATATTTTAGTGTCTTTAAGCAATTTGAGATTGCTACTAGTAAGGAGGATGTCATCTACATAGAGGATGAGGAAAATAAAATTATTTCCCTGTGTTTTGAGATAAACACATTCATCCACTATATTTTCTGTAAATTCAAAAGTTGATATGACTAAATCAAATTTCTTATACCACTGTCTAGAGGCTTGTTTTAAACCGTAAATTGATTTCTTGAGTTTGCAAATCATCTTCTCCCTTCCTGGAACTATGAAACCTTCAGGTTGTTTCATATAAATCATCTATTCAAGCTCACCATTCAGGAAAGCTGTTTTGACATCCATCTGATGTAACTCTATGTCAAAATGAGCTACTAATGCCATGATAATTCTAAAAGAATCTTTTGCAAACACAGGAGAAAATGTTTCTATATAATCAATTCATTCTTTTTGAGTGAAACCTTTAGCTACTAACCTAGCTTTATATCTCTATATTTCCCCTAGCATCTCTCTTAGTCTTAAAAACCCACTACAGCCTATTACCTTTTGGTTTCCTGTATCCTTAACCAAGTCCCATACCTTGTTATTCTTCATGGATTCAATTTCTACATCCATGGCTTCTTGCCACTTAGCTGAATCCTCACTTTCTATAGCTGCTTTAAAGGTTTTTAGATCAGTTTCTACTTCCAGTGCTTGTTCAATTTCTTGAGCAAACACCATGTAGTCACTGTCAGCTCCAAAAGTGGGAACTTTATCCCTTTTGGATCTTCTTGGTTTAAGAACAGGTTCAGGCTGTGTCTCAAGAGTTTCTAAGTTTTCTAGAGTTTCATCAGTTTCCATATTTTCAGAAATATTTTGATTTAACGGCTCATTGTCTGTTTCTTCCCCTAAAATATTAGTTTCATTCAGATTTTCGTTTACTGTAGGTGTATCTGAAACTAATGATGAGACATACACATTTTGTAGGTTTTGTGAATATTCTGAATCCTCTGCAACTTCCTCAAAGTCTGCGGATAAATCCACATACCCTGCATTGCAAATTGTTTCACCAAGAAATTTGACTTGCTGAGTTTCAAAAATTCTTGGCGAATGGTGTCTTGAGTAGAGTTTATACCCTTTTGATTTTTCACAGTAACCTATAAATGACAACTAACAAATTTAGAATCAAGTTTACTTAAATCAAGATTATATATCCTAGCCTCAGCTTTACAACCTCAGACATGCATGTGATGTAGGCTTGGTTTCCTGCCATGCCATAACTCATAGGGAGTTTTATCAACTGATTTACTTGGGACCCTATTGCAAATATAATTCGCAGTTCTTAAAGCTTCACCCCATAAAATTTTAGGTAATCCTGAGGTACACATCATGCTTCTAACCATGTTTAAAAGAGTTCGATTCTTTCTCTCTGCCACTCCATTCTGCTGAGGTGTATATGGAACCGTATACTGTGCTAAAATGCCATGTTCCTCAAGAAACAAGGCAAATGGCCCTTTATGTTGACTAGTTTCAGTATATCTTCTAAAATATTCTCCCCCTCTATCAGATCTCACAGTTTTAATTTTCAAACCAAGTTGAAGTTCAACTTCAGTTTTGAAAATCTTAAAAGCTTCTAAAGACTGTGATTTTTCTGATAACAGCTTAATGTGACGAAAAAATCATCTATGAATGTAATGAAGTAGACGTTTTCACATATTGTGTGGTGGCTGAAGGGTCCACATATATCAGTATGAATTAACTCTAATAAACTTTTACTTCTGTATGCACTTTTACTTGATTTGTTAGTCATTTTTCCCTTATAACATTCCACACATTCGTTTAAGTCTGAGAAATCTAATTCTGGTAACATCTTAAGCTTTATGAGTGTTTTCATTCTATCTTTTGATATGTGGCCAAGTCTTCTATGCCACATGTATGTAGATTTTTCATTAAACATGGTTCTTTTAACACCAACAGTAGTGTTATTACTTAAAACATTTGAATTTTCTGCAGAATTCTCAATAGCAAAGATTGATTGAGAAGGTAAAGAACAATGAAGTTGCAAATAACCATGCAAACGAAGAGCAGAACCAATAAGTAATGAATTCTTAAAAATCTTTATTCCATTAATGTCATAAAGAAAACTATAACCAAGTTCTATCAAAAGATCCCAAAAGACTAAATTTCTCTTCATTGCGGGTACATAGTAAACATTCTCCAGAATTAAAAAATTTCCTAGACTTAATTCTAGCTTCAAGCTTCCTATTGCCTTAATGGAAACCTTCATGTCATTTCCTACACGAACGCGGCTTCCTCAGTTTTTGGTTTCCTCCTCTTTGTGAAGCCCTGCAAGGAGTTAACTATATGTAAGGGAGAGCTTGAATCAAGCCAAAAGATATTTGGCTCAACGTTAATTAAATCAATTTCTAAGTAATAGAGAGAAGGGAAAATGACAGAATTGGGTGAGGTAAGAAATTTACCTTTCTTCACCATCCAGGCCTTAAAGCCGGCACAGTCTTTCTTAATATGCCCTGCCTTTTTACAGAAATAACACTTATACTTAAATGTGCCATTGTCGGATGTACCTGCCCCCTTAGATGTACTAGGTTTGAAGTTGGTTTTCTTAGCTCCTAGCTTCTTCTTCCACTTGTTTTTGCCATTTTTGCCAACCAGGTTCATTGTTGCCTCAGAGGTTGAAGCCTTAATCACACCATAACTTGAGTCATCTGCCTTAATTCTACTCTCCTCCTCAGTTGCTATAGCAATAAGATCATTGAATCTCCATTTGTCCTTCTGAGCATTGTAGCTCGACTTCAATTGACTGAATTGTTGAGGGAGAGAGTGCAGTGCAGTGTGCACCACAAATTCTTCAGGGAGATGCATGTTAAGATCCTTAAGCTTATTGACTATATTCTCCATCTTAAGGTAGTGGTTCCTGACACCTCCAACACCATCATACTTAAGGGTGTTGAATCTCAAGGATAGTGTTGCAGTCTCAGCCTTTTCAGTATGCTTGAACTTCTCATTGATAAGCTCAAGCATGTCATAGGCATAATCCATCTCAGGGATGGTACCGGATATGGTGTCCGACATGGTGGCCCTAATGATGTTTTTGCAGGTGTTGTTCTTCCTATGCCATGGGTGCTCGTATTCCCATGCTGCTAAATACTGATCCTTATCCTCAACTTCTATATGTTCTGGTACTCCTTCTAACAGACAAGAATCTAGCCCTTGGTTCATGGAGAAAAACATATCAATTTGTCTCCTCCAGGTTTTGTAGTTTGCGCCAGTTAAAAGCTCAATCTGGTTAAGAGTGACAACTTAGACACCTAATGAGCAAACAAAAGAGATTTTCTATTAGTTCTTGTTTTACTGTATTTATTAAGTGTGAGGGTAATCTAGATGTTTCTGTGTTTTAGGTAGAATATATCAAGTAAAATAAATCCAAAACCACATAAACACTACATAACACAAAATCACACTTTAACATGCTGAAAACATACATATCAATACATACATATGCACACAATTATCCCATACTGAAATACATGTTTTACAACACCTATATGGTAGAAGATAAAACACACTAAAAATCTGAATCCACACACCACAGTAATTAATCCCAAGTTTTATAAAAGAAGCAGTCATCACCATACATATGCACACAATTATCCCATACTGAAATACATGTTTTACAACACCTATATGGTAGAAGATAAAACACATTAAAAATCTGAATCCACACACCACAGTAATTAATCTCAAGTTTTATAAAAGAAGCAGTCATCACCTAGTGATAGAAGAAAAGCTTTTAAAATAACCAAATATGAGATTAGAGACCATGTATGTAGTTATTCTAAGTTTTAAGCAATGAGCGAATACCTCTATGGAGGCCAATATGTGCATATTTTAAAATTTTAGTAACACAAGTTTTCAGTCTTTTTAATTTTATGATTATCTGAAAACATGAAAAGTTTTGCTATGTGCAACATGCTAATCCATATCACCAGAAAAACAAAAACCAAGGAATTTTCTATATGTTTTCATCTTAATCCAAGTTAACCGAAACTTGAACAAAACAAAAAAAAACATTCCTTTGCTGCAAATTTTATTGTCATGATTAAAACATATTGTTTTGGGAGACTTTAACAATCACAACGGAAGAAAATTTACAGATTTTATGTAGATAGCTTTAGGCTTCTAAAAGTCATTGAAAAATCAATTTTCACCCAATTGACATACCTTGGTATCTGCTACATGTTGCAATGTTAGCGGAAGCAAACAATAACACAGAAGTGCAACACCAATCAAACAAAACAACAATAAAAAACAAACAATCAAGAACACAGAGAATCTAGAAAACGCAAATTTCATCCGGACAACTCTAGCTATCCTAACGTATGTGCACTCCGGGCGTGCTCTAGGGTTCTCTAATTTGTTCTTAATCTTACCTGAATCGTGAGTGATGGGTCTTGAATCCCAACGAGTTCATGAACGAACTCGTGCGCTTCTTCCCTCGCCAAAACCAGAAACCCAGAAAACTTGTCGTTGTTAACAACAATAAGATGAAATCCCTTTGTTTTGGGGTTTTCTGAGAATGGGTCTTGGGCTTGGGTCACGCGGCTTACAGGCCCAGTTTTATTTTCTGAATAGGTCAACGGTTTTGTTGGCCCATTTTACTGAATTTGTTGTCTTTTTTTTTGTTTTGTTTCTGAAGCATAGCATATGAACATGTAATTGCTATTGTGTTGATTTTACTGAATTGATTTATATGCGAGGCTCTGAACGCATGGCTCTGATACCATTTAAAAGAAAACTGAAGCTAATTATACCATAATTAGCACAAGCATATAAACACAATCAACATATATAGAACTTAAGACTTACCAGCGTTGTTAATGGAGATCGCCATGTTTGAAAGCTTAGGTCTTCTGATCTCTCTCACAATGTGCTCCTTAGATGAGATAGGGACTGAATGCGTCTTATGATGAGATCAGGGACTTATGCTCGTGTATTTATAGTGATCAACTAGTGCCTTGCCCATTAAAGATTCCTAGTTAATCTATAAAATTTACCAAAGATTACGAGAATCATATAAGAAGATATTATGGACTCCTTATTCAATATGTAAACTATATATTATTTACATATCACTAATATTACATTCCTTATACAACTCGTAATACTTAGATTAGGCTTAATCAATTGCTTGAACTAAAAGTCACATAATATTGTTAAAGTCCATAATAATCTTTCAATCTCCCACTGGACTGTACAATACTTATGTGCAATAATTGAACCAAAACAAAATCAAGCACTACACTGAAGAGCATGCGTGAGTTATATAAATGCAAGAAAATCCAACAGTAACAACTCAGTCACTTTTTAGTTGCAAGCACTGAATCTAAAATTCTAACAGACTTAACAAATATGCAGATTGAAGAAGAACCACTTGTGTCTGCTGATAGGAAATAAATCTTCTGTATCATATTGTTTAGGAATGTATAAGCAAGTGAATATTTGATGTCAATTGTATAACTTGATCATTGTGGGAATACTTTACTTGCTAGTTAGGTATCATATTGTTTAGGAATGTATAAGCAAGTGAATATTTTATGTCAATTGTATAACTTGATCATTGTGGGAATACTGTACTTGCTAGTTAGGTAAACGTATTGTACATGTATTCAGTCATTTATCAATAAAATTCATTCCAGCCAAATATCATCCTTTCAATTCTCCAAAAAAAAAAAAAAAAAATTAACTTTTCAGTCTCTGAAAAGACCACTTGTGGGCCGGTTGCTGATTTAGATGAATCGGCAGACCAAGTTAATTGTAGTGTTAGCACCATTTTTAAGTATAACAATCCCATGGCCAGACAACTTCAAACTCCAGCCGAACCAAAGAATGGGGTAAATACCACCCTATCTCCAGCACATATCTTCCTACCATGCATATTCCCAAATACCATATTACAGGAAGTCAGGAACTGTGGGGCTAAAGAATCCTAGCTCAAAGCTCCCACTGGCTGAAACGTTTCAGTACCTCCGGAATCGTGGGGGTTAAAGTTAACTAGGGTCTTCTCAGAGTACCTGTGCCTTTCTTTTTTCTGGGTTTTTAGCATAGTAGTTTCCTAATCTTTAGCTAGATGAGTTCTTCTGCTCTTTTTGTATTTGGTTTTTTTAATGACCTTTCGGTATTCTCTCCAGTTGTACTCGGTGACTTCTTTTCTTAATGAATTCAGTTTCCTTTGACCAAAAAAAAAGAAAGAAAAAAAGTTAACTAGGGTCTTGCCAGCTCCATGTACTGATCTACTCAATAACACTTATAGGGATGCAGATTTGCCAACCAGCAACTTTTGCTGGTCATGGAGACCATCCAATCAACTCTCTCTCTCTCTTTCTCTCCCACTCTCTTTCTCTCTATCCGTGTCAGAGATCATATCAGAACGTTTTCCTTCCCCTGGTTGCAAAGAATAAATTAGATTTAACTCCAATAACTTTAATTAGCGTCGGTTGAGATTCGAACCTGGGTATGAGGGTTTCACACCTAGGCTCTTACAAACTCGACTATCTTTGGTGGTTGACCTTATTGAAGTTTGAATTGGTAAAGAAGTTGAATTACCATCTATCATATTTTTTAAGAAGTTTGATGCTGATCATTTTGGTTAATTAATTGTATTGGTACGTTTTAGAAGTTGACTATGGGCATGAATATATTAGGGCATGAAATTACAACTAACAAGGTATGACCTACAAACCAACAAATGGATAACTGGTTGACAGAACCACTTGTCATCTTTCAAAGTTTTCTAGTACAACGATTACATAACCACGAAAGTGTGTTGTGCCTACATAAGTACATCTCTCTTCGAGTCAATCATTTTTTTGAGAAGTGACATGAGAGAGAGGCAAAAAACAAAAACAGAAAAAGAGAAAGACCATTTTTATGCCAATCTTATCAATGCAAGTCTGAAAGTGATCGACACACAGATCTGTTACAAATTCTATACATTTCTACCAGAACCGGGCATCAGAGATTATTATGCTTTTTACCAGATGTTGTTGCTAGCCAGCTTTTTCGACAGAACTTGTTCAATGGTGATCTCCAGGTCACTGTCATCACTCACAAGTCACAACAAGACTACATGTGTCAAAAAGCTGTGAAACCGAGGGGGCTGCTAGTTTAGATGAACTTTTTCGACAGCGGGAGTAATAAAAACCACCCGTTTTGACAGATCGTGATTACAAATACATGAAGCAATTAAAAGAAAACTGAAGCTAATTATACCATAATTAGCACAAGCATATAAACACAATTAACATATATAGAACTTAAGACTTACCAGCGTTGTTAATAGAGATCGCCATGTCTGAAAGCTTAGGTCTTCTGATCTCTCTCACAATGTGCTCCTTAGATGAGATAGGGACTAAATGCGTCTTATGATGAGATCAGTGACTTATGCTCGTGTATTTATAGTGATCAAGTAGTGCCTTGCCCATTAAAGATTCCTAGTTAATCTATAAAATTTACCAAAGATTACGAGAATCATATAAGAAGATATTATGGACTCCTTATTTAATATGTAAACTATATATTATTTACATATCACTAATATTACATTCCTTATACAACTCGTAATACTTAGATTAGGCTTAATCAATTACTTGAACTAAAGTCACATAATATTGTTAAAGTCCATAATAATCTTTCAGCAATTAGCAATATCATATTGAAGCATAAGACAATTATAAATTTATAATTGCATGCAGGTTAGTTTACAAATAGATGCATGCTTGATGCATGACTTTCACAAGCATGATGAGCGTAAGTGCCAATTTGGATCTCATTTGAATTGTGTGAAGCCAAGAGTGAGAACCGATCAACCTTTCTTTTCGGTGATGGCGTATTTAGCTTATACACTACAGGAAATATCGACTTAGCCGACGAAATTTTATTAATTCCGTCAGCTAAGTGACTATTCATCGGTGGAAGAAGGACCGTCGTATAGGACACCATATCTGTCGCCTAAGATTTCTTAGGCGACAGAAAATGACTGTTGACCTCTTCCGTCGACTAAGCTATTCATAATCGACGAAACACTATTCGTCGTCCAAGTTCCGTCGGCTTAGTAAACCCTAAGCGACTCTTCCGTCGGTATGGTTTCGTCGGCTTAGATCTTCTTAGGCGACGGAAATTGACTGTCGACATAGTCCGTCGTCTAACATTTTCTAGGGCGACGAATAATGTTCCGTCGGTATATCTAGTCTTAGACGACGAATAATGTTCCGCCGTCTGAAATTTTCTTGGGCGACGAAGAAGATTCTGTCGGGTAAGAACGACTTGGGCGACGACTATTTCTTTCTTAGCTGACGAACTGTTCCGTCGACTAAGAATTTGAATTATTGCCTGACACAAAGCAGACGAATATTTTTTCCGACGCCTTTTGTCTTAGGCGACGAAATATTCCGTCCGCTAAGTTTGCACATCATCCATTTATACACCTTTTGCCAAGAAGAGAACGTAGAAGAAAGACATGGTCTAGCTCCCCCCCCTTCATCAGAATATTCATCCGATCCAAATGTAGTACTTTTGGAAGCTTTTCTTCATGAATTTGATCGATCTTTAAGAGCTGCGCGCTTCGATCTCGATCTTCTAATTAATATATATATAACTACTTTAATTAATTAATCTACTTTCTTCTTTTAGGCATATTTTCCTGCGAACTTTCGACGACTTGCCGGTCCAATTTTGATGGATTGTTGCTTACTTGTATGCTTAATATAATTACTGGATATGTGTGTATAATATGTTTGTACGTACGTATAATATTATATATGCATGAAAACTATATAATATTATGTTTGTATATATATCTAACTTTTGAGTGTATAATTTTTAAAGATATATATATATATATATATATATATCTTTAGCTTTTGTATGTATGATTAATAATTATGTGAATAATATGTTTATCAATTTTTTGTTTTCATTCAAATCGATTTGTGTATTCATACGATAAAAAATAAAATGCTGAATCATGTAATTAAGAATTATAATATTCTTATATAATCATCAATATATATTGTTACCCTTAGAAATCCCGTTCGAGAACCATTATGTTACGACTGTGTCTAACAAAATGGTTTTCAAATTGTCTTATATTTGGACAGTTTGGGAGCATATGACATTGAGATTCCGTTTGTTGTTGGTGCGTTTCGTTTTCGGTTGTGGGTATATATATTTCGACAAGATATTCCTTTATTGTTCCTCGAGTGCATTCTAGGTATAGATATTAGTGCACTTGGGGAACTGTAGGGAGATGCTGCCGAAATTTTCTCACATATGCGAATTCGAAACCCCCTAACAACAAACGAAATCACAATGTCATATGCTCTCAAACGGGATTAGGGCCCTAACCGGAGGTATAAGGTGAAGAATATTATTGGGGTAGTAATTAAACTCTCAAGTATGGAAAATGATTGGAAAATTATGCTCATATATATGTAAAGTGTGGAAAATTATTGGGGGTCAGTAATTTTCTGTATTTCTTGATACAACACATCCGCCTTCCTTGATTTTCTTCCAGTTTGATACTGGATGTTTGTTTACTTTTTTCCACTCTTTTTTTTAATCTGGAATGCTTCCAGTTTTTGTTATGCTCATATGTTCAAGTGTGAAAAATTATTGGGGGTCAGTAATTTTCCTAACCAGAACAACCAAAGTTTCTGGATGATTGTTATTACTTAGATTCCTTTCAACCATCCTCTAATGACATAATGGGGTAGTAAACTCTCAAGTATGAAAAATTATTGGGGGTCAGTAATTTTCCTGAACAGAGCAACCAAAGTTTACTGATCTCCAATAACCACCCTGTAACAAAAAAAAACTGAAACTGACAACCAAAGATAAATGAAACTGACAGAAAGATCAAAGGAATAGACCAAAATTACTAAAAGAACAAGTTCCTTTACTGAAATTCAAGATCATTCATATGTTCTTGCAACACTATCAAAATACTACATATTTTCACATTTTGAAGATCCTACATCTAAAGTGCCACTAATATTTTTTCTATATTTATGTCCATGAACTTTAGCAGGATCTTCTTCCTCATTTCATTACCACCATCTTTTGTCGGTTTTTTCCTATGACATAGGCTCTCTATAAAATGGAGCAAAAATGGTCCACAGTTTGACCTGCAATATATTAAGAAACAGTGTTACTAAATTTTTCACCCTAATAAAACAGACAAGTAATTTCTGACCCCAATAAAACTCTTTAAAGGAAGTTTAAAGGTACTTACGATGTTTTCTTTTGCTGCGGGCAAGATAAGATATCAGTCAGCTTGTATCTTGCTTGATAAACATTTTGGTCCAGCATCCATCTTCTTGTTCTTTTCTCTTCAGCATTTATCATCGAGTAACCGTCAACCACTATTCCTTGGTTGTCCTGCTTGTCATAGTTTTCCCTCCATTCCTCAGGGTCAAAGCCTTGGTTGAGAGGGTATATGGTGGAATCATATGCGCGTTTGATGAACACCATAATGTGCTTCACCTGTTGGTTCCAACACACAAGTAAATTACAACTCAAACAAACTAAGAGAACAAGCAACAAACAAAAACCAATAGAAGTTTATTGCCCCCCAGTAAACTTCTTACCCAAATAAATCAGTTACAACTCACCACTGCCATTGCATTCTAAAGTGGTTGTTGGTGTCGGTAGAGTAATCTTTCTTTGGTGGTAGCATTGAGTTGAGGTGACAGAAGCATCGATCATTGTTGTCAATCAGGACCAAGGTATAGTGGTGGCTGACCTTGTGATGTACCGGAATGAAAACCAGGTCCTTACTGAAGATGGACCATAGAGGATTAATAATGGAAAGCTCTATATCAAATTCATTACATTTGAATTCCCCCTGTTTTCCTCCTCCAGCTAGGAACTCTTTCAGTTTTTGTTCATGTACCACCACCGCGCGCTGTATTTATAAAAGCAAGTAGTAAGATTGTGTTAACTGAAAAAAGTAACGGAGACCGCGGTGCTGCGGCATGCTGCTATTTCAGGTTAGACTACTTACCGCTGCCTCTATGTCTAGGAATCCGACCGAGACCTTCTTCTTTTCCATTTCCTCCTTCAACATTGCGAGGTACACCCTGATGGTCTACATGTACAACATATATAAGTCACAAATAATTACAACAAATAATACATCTTAGGTTACTCAAACATCAACTTTATTGCGGTTAGTAAGACCAATAATTTTTTGTCACATTAGATGTAATCTCTCCTTCTTGAATTATTCTCTTCAAGTCATCTTTGGTAATGTCAATGATACCATCACAACACTCCCAATACCGAAAACTGTGCAGACACAAATAAGTCATAAGCAAGTCAAACCAGGGAACTAATTGTAATGTTATATATATATATATATATTAGGGAAGAATAAACTTACTCATCATTCTTGTCCTTGTTCAAATCAAACCAGTTCTTATAGTGATTCGCCACCTTTTCATCCAAGAGCTTCCATGTATCAGTGTTGCAGTTCACTCCATCAATAACAATATGATTTTAGACTTTATGCTCCACCTCCTTTGTTCTTTTTGTTGGCTTTAGCCCTTCAGGGGTGTCATACTCCCATTCTTCTTCTTTCTTCTTTCCTCTTTTGTGCCCCACGCTTCTTCAGGTTGACATCTCTTTCAATCAAACCAGTCTCCACAATTTGTTTTGAGCCTTTCTGCTTGACATATTTCTTGAGCCCTCCTGCTTGTTGTTCTTTATTCTTCAAGCTGGTTTCTTCATTCATTTTTTTTTCGGCCATTTCCACAGCTTGAGCAACAAGTTTGTCTAGTTTAGATAGGTTGACATCGGTCGTCACAGGTTCATCGTTTTCTGGAAATATCTTTCGCAACGGAACTGGTTCTGCTACTTATTCAAAAAACTACACAAAAGAAAACACACAAGTTATCCTCAAAAAAATGAAGAAAACACAATACTTATTGGGGGTCAGTAAACTGATTTCTACTCTTACCTCTTCAATTTCTAGTTGCTCCTCTCTGCAGTTATATTCTTCCTCTTCAACCGGCTTTGACCTATCCACATCCTCCTTCTCCTCAGTTACACATATTATCTGCTTTGTCTGAGCATGTTTTGCCCCCTTGTGCAACTGTTTCTTGAGAGCGTTGATTTCATTTTTGTATGCCCTCCTTTTTTTCTCTAGCTCAATGATTTGGCTGTCCGCTTTCTTTAACTTGCTGAGCAATTCAGCGTTTTTGTTCACCAGTTCTTCATTTGTTTTGGCAAGTTCTGTCAGCTTCTTCTTCATATCTTTCATCGGTAGCTTATGTACACATTATAACAACGAAATCGTTACTGTTAAATAATTATATACAAATAACCAAGTTTACTGCCCCCCAGTAAACTTCTACTGGGGGTCAGTAAACAACAATACATTATCTCCCTTTCAATTTCATGACAATTACACACTTAATATACCTTAATAAACAACTTTATTGCTCCCTAGTAAACCCAGTAGAAGTTTACTGGGGGGCAGTAAACTTGCAATTAAAGTTCAATTTTCATTGTCAATAGTTTTACTGGGTGTTAGTAACCATTCAAACTTACCCAATCAATTGTCCTTGATGTTCCATTGTCATCTTGCTGCCGCTCAAGTTTGCCGGAACTCGTTTCCTCCTCATCTATCACTGGACCTTCTATTATGAGTTCCTGTTTTTACATTTATAAGACACAAATTAGTTTAATTTAGTTTTTCAAAAAACAAAAAATACAATGCAATATATATATATATATATATTTTTAAAATGACTATATAAATAAAATACCATTACGTCTAGCAATTCAGGTCTTCTCAAATACTCTTTTTCTTTGATGATCTCTTGTATTGACCATCTTATAAATCTGGGAGTCTCCTTCTCTTTCCTGATAATCCGCTTCTTTATTTTTGTTTTCTCCAGGAACCAGTATAGAACCAGAAGGAGGCATCCGTTCAAAACTCTTGGCTCCCCCCTTACGTGCTTGTGAAGTCCTTGGTGTAAGAATTCTAATACCTTATGTGACCTGTTGTATTTGTCGATGCCTTCAAGGTCTTCACACTTGAGTATCAGTTTCCATTCAATGTGGTTCCCGCTTCTGCTAAAAAAAAAAGCTGTCATAAGGTACATTATAACCAAAGAGGCTATCTTCTTTGGATTCCCCTTCTTCTTCTTAATCTTCCTAAGTTTTTCCATTAATGTGTCATCAATAACCTTTCTGGTGATTGTCCTTCTTGTTTGTTTTCTAAAGACAGCAGAATCTGCCACATTCTTCTTACTGCCCTTGCAGTATTTCTGGTCTATTGTGATATCCACATCCGAGCCTTCTTTGGTTATTCTAAAAATTGAATGCACGTCATGCTCCGTAATTTCAATCTCCGTGTTCCCAAATATGAAGTTTTTTTGTCACTGTTGTAGTGCCTTATTAGGATCTCAAAATCAGATTCAAGCTTCTTCACTTGATCCTCCTCAACCTTGTCCAATCTGAATGCTTCAATTATTCCCCGAAAACAAGTGTTGTTTATCAACTCCCATGATTCTTCTGGGATGCTCTCCTTGTATCTATACATTAACATATAAAATGATGTCAATGAGCACTTTTGCTGCACGTGTTTGATCTTGGTCAAGTCACCTTCTCCTCATTTTTCCTTCTTCTTTCTTCCCTTTTCTTTCCTCCTCCTCCTCCTCCTCCTCCCCTGAATCTGTCTCCCCTTGTTTTCTTTTTCTACCTGTTGATCTTCTCTGAAAAAGATACTTTTCTGTTTCCCCTTCTTCATCTTCAGTGTAATCATCATCTTCTTCTTCTACCAGTACTGCTTCTTCTTCTTCTTTAACAGCGACACCCTTCTGGACCTCTTTTCTCTTTTTCTTCGACTTCATCTTCTGTAAAACTTCTCCTATATTTTGTTCTGTCCTCATAGAAGCTACAGATTCTTGAACCGAATCCTCTTCGGTATCAGAGTTCACAACTAAAGGCCTTGAAATTTTTCTCATCCTGCATATAAGTAGTAAAAACTTGCATTTATAAACTGCATATGCAAAAAATAAATTTTACTGCCCCCCAGTAAACTTCTACTGGGGATCAGTAAACTTCAAAAATTAATTCCCTTTCAATTTCAGGGGCACAACACACAACAGATACATATTATTACCCTAATAAACAACTTCATTGCCTCATAGTGAACCCAGTGAAAGTTTAATGCCCCCTAGTAAACTTCTACTGGGGGTCAGTAAACTTCAATACAGTAGATCCCTTTCATAATCATGCCAATTATACACAACAGATACCCATTCTTACCCCAATAAGCAATTTCATTGCCCCCTAGTGAACCCAGTGGTAGTTTACTGCCCCTAGTAAACTTCTGTAGTAAACTACCACTGGGGGTTAGTAAACTTCAATACAGTATCTCCCTTTCATAATCATGTCAATTATACACAACAGATATCCATTCTTACCCTAATAAGCAACTTCATTGCCCCCTAGTGAACCCAGTAGAAGTTTACTGCCCCCTAGTAAATTTCTACTGGAGGTCAGTAAACATCAATACAGTATCTCCCTTTCATAATCATGCCAATTATACACAACATATACCCATTCTTACCGTAATAAACAACTTCATTGCCCCCTAGTGAACCCAGTAAAAATTTACTGCCTCCAGTAAACTTCTACTACGGGTCAGTAAACTTCAATACAGTTTCTCTCTTTCAATTTCATGCCAATTATACATAACAGATAACCAATCTTACCCTAATAAACAACTTTAGTGCCCTCCTAGTAAACCCAGTGGAAGTTTATTGCCCCCCAGTAAACTTCTACTTGACAAGAGTAAACAACAATACAGTATCTGCCTTTCATTGTCATGTCAATTATACACAGTAAATCTTTGAAAAAAAATCTTAAACAAAATTAATTTCAATCTGTAACAGTTATGACCAGAGAAACCCTATAAATTTCATGTTTTCATATTCATGGCCTTTAATCGCTTTAAATCAGAGTGTGGAGCTTCAATATCATCAGATAAGTCCAAAATAAACCTAAATTCAATAAAATTCAAAATGTACCTGTTTTTATCGTTTTCCCAAGCGAGGTCGAGTGAGAGCGATTGAAGCAGATATCGACGCCGATATTCAACCAGTGAGTGACGCCAAGATTGAACCACAGATCAACTTCGATCGACTGAGATTAGGGCAGAGAGTGATTTCTTGCTCAACAAACTATTTATCTGCGGAGAGCGACGGAGTCGACATATATTTAACGAGAGAGCGACGTGGCCTGATCGATGGAATCACGGAGATCGTGAAGAACGTTAAACCAGAGATCGTTATCGAGTGTTAGAGAGAGATAGAGAGAGTGGGAGAGCTGAGAATTCGGTTGATCGTGGAGAGTGGGAGTCTAGGAGAACGTGTTAATTTTTTATTTTTTTTTAACATGAGAGAGAACGTGTAATTAATTAATGCAATAAGGATATAATATTAATTGTTAGAGACGTTAAAACATTAATATGGGTTATTCAACAGTTGTTTCATTGAAATGGGCTTTAAAATCCTTGTTTTTGAGTAAATGTTTATTTTCCCAACAAAGTGTATATATATATATATATATATATATATCTCGTTTATTTTATTCACGATTGTTTGATTATATATTTTTGTTTCTTGTTATTATAGTGTACAACATGGACAAAAGCTGGATGCAATTAGGGAGGGGGTCCCCAGTTTATATGAGATGCATTTTTGATTTTCTTGAGTTCGTGCGTCTACATAGTCCTCCAGACAAAGTTATTCACATATATCCGTGCAACAAATGTCTCAATCGGAAATCAGTAACATATGAAGACATGTATTCTTACTTGGCACTAAACGATATTTGTCCTAGTTATACCACATAGACATGGCACAGCGAAAATCAAGTTCAAATGCTTACACTTGCAGAAATTCAAACACAACCGAAATCTAATGCTAGTTACGGGGACCTTACTGTGATGAACCTCTTAAATGATGCATTCTCGTTCGCCGCCTCAGGATATCAGTAAAATATTGTTTATGACAACGCCCCTGACACCTTCCCTAATGTCTCCCACGTTGACTACAATAATAATTATGATAAGTATAACAGGCTTGTACGGGAAGTACAAACCCCATTGTATCCTGGCAGTGAGCATACTGTGTTGGGTACCGTCATAGAGCACATGCAGATAAAAGACAAGCGGGGAAAGACTAACATATGTTTTGATGAGGATATTGCACTTATGAAGAAAGTGCTTCCCAAAGGTAACAGTTGTCCGAAAAATTTCGACCAGGTAAAAAGGATGTTGGCTGACCTCGGTCTTGATCACCAGAAGATAGACGCTTGCGTCAATAATTGCATCTTGTATTACAAAGACAACAAGGATGAAGTTGAGTGCCCACACTGCTACGAGCCAAGATATGCAGCTTCCACTTCATCTAAACAGAAAAACCGGCCTAAATCTAGGAAGGTTCTTCGTTACTTCCCATTGGGTCCTCGTCTACAGCATTTGTACATGTCTTCACATACGGCCAAACATATGAGATGTCACCAGGCAAGGCACCAGGGAGAGGAGAGGATAGATCTAGATAATCTCACACACCCCGCAGACAGGGAGGCTTGAAAGCACTTTAACCGTTCTTTCTCGAATTTGCTGGAGACTGTCGAAATGTCAGACTCGAACTTGCAATAACGGATTCAATCCTACTGGAAACATGAATTTGTCTTACAACATTTGGCCTGTGATAGTATTTCCGTACAATCTACCTCCCAACATGTGTATGAGGAAGGAGTACAATTTTCTTACGTTTATGGTACCTGGGCCGTATTCTCCAGGAAGGTGTTTGGATGTGTACATAAGACCATTAATTGACGAGCTGCAGGAGTTATGGAAAAATGGACTTCCTACTTTTGACAGGCATGGTCAAACTTCATTCATGATGAAAGCAGCTGTTATTTGGACTATTAGTGATTTTCCAGCTTACGGGATGTTGTCTGGCCAACAAACTAAGGGGTACAAGGCTTGCCCAGTATGCTTAGATGACGTCAATTCTAGTCGCCACGCCGACAAAATTTGTTTCTTGGGATTTCGTAGACATCTTGACGAGGATCACGAGTGGCGGTGGGATGCTGATGGGTTCCTGCAAGTATACATGGGGGATGTAGTATAGTGAAAGGAAAAAAGAAAAGGGTTGTCGTTCCCACGAAGATATTAGTTCAACTAAAATTATGGAATATCTAAACTAACTATACTAAAACACACAAAACAAAATACACAAATTGATAAAGACAAACACAAAGACTCAAACTAAATTGTACTTCTGATTTTTGGGGTTTTTGAAAAGGGTCTTATGCTAATGAAAAGTAAATTGTAAACAAAAATAAGATAAAGTAATTGAAATTGATAAGAGTAAGAATACGATGATGATGATGATGATGAGCCTAGGGTGTCAGAATCAACCCCAAGCAATCTTATCTACGCCTTGATGCAACTAATGAATTCTATCGGATCTCTAGATGACAATTCCTGTATCTAAGTCCTTCTCAGGTACTATAGACCATAATTTTCCTCAAGTGTATGATGCTCTCCCTCTCAGGTAAAGGTCGTATATCGTAGCTATGCATTTTATCCTTCTCAGGCATAAATTTAACATGCAGGACTCATTACGTACTAGAAAATAAAGGAATCAAGCAAACCATTATTCTTTCTCAAGCAACAATGTAATTCACCATACTCAATCACAAAAGCTAAATAAAGTATATTGCATCTCTGCTTCAAATTTATGTTCAAGTTACTAAATGCAAAGTCCTATGGTGATCAATCAAAGAACTAAGACATAAAGCATAAAATCAAACAACGATCAAGCATTCATCTAAGAGAAACCAAAATTCATTAATTAATCATCAAAGACGTAAACAATCATGCTAGGGCTTCATCCTAGCCCTAGAAAAGAAGTTTAGCTACTCATGTTCAAAGCAAACATATTATGAGTTCTTAAAAACATAAAGAAACTAATTGAATGGAGATGGAAGTAGAAGATGGTGGATGGCAACAGCTTCTTGGATGAAATTCTGATATGGATCGATGCCCTCTTTGTGCTTGATAAACCTCCTTTTATATGAAGTTTTTTTCCTTGTTGCTTCAGGCTTTGGGAACTCTTTAATGACATAGCCCAAAAAGTCCAAGGAAAACATGTGTTGGACTCTCAAGAGGCCCATAATGCTATATTAATTTTCCTGGAATTTTGCTAAGTCATTCAGGTCTTGAAAACTCGAGCTCTTGGAAACATGTTGCAGATTCGCACGTACCGAACAGCCTGTACTTAAACGGCCATATCTCCCTCTAGAAATATCGAAATCACAAACCGTAAAATTTTGTAGAAAGTAGACATCCAGAGCTTTTCGTGCATATAAGGCTCACTCTCTGGTTCTTCCTGGATCAGTACAGTTAAATCCTCGAAGTTAGATGTTCTGTCAAGACTGCAAACGACCTTCAATCCTTTTTGCTCTCTTTTTGCTTCTTTTCCTCATCTTTGCTCTTCAAACCTACAAACACACTAAACCAAGTAAATGGACTAAAAACAAGGAGAACTATACACAAATATCAAGATTAAAGGGCGTAATAATATAAGAAAATACCAACAGATCAGATGCTAAGGCATTTGATGGGACTGAGGAGCATAATCTGAAACCCCCAGGGAGGTCTGGTGAGTGAATTTTGGAAAGGCTTAACCAGCACTGGTTCAGATATTTGAGCACCAGTAAAGAAGTAACGGACTTGAATCCTCCCATGCCTGATGAGTTTAAGTATTGGACGCACAAAAGTGTATTATTTGAATTGCCTTACTGGTCGACCTTGAAAATCAGACACAATTTGGACGTCATGCACATAGAGAAGAATGTTTGTGACAGCGTTCTTGGAACAATTATGAATCTCAAACATAAGAACAAGGACACCCCCAAAGCCCATGTTAATCTTCAGAAATGGGTATACGCCCCCTGCTATGGCTAGTAGAGAACAAAAAAAAAAAAGTCATAATGCCGAAAGCAGGCTACACAGTCCATCCTCAAAAGAAGGCGGAAGTGTTTCAGTGGTTTCAAAACGTTAAGTATCCTCACGGGTATGTAGGAAATATCGCTCGATGTGTTAAGACGAGATGAAATAAGATTACTGGGTTGAAGACTCATGACTGTCATGTTTTGCTGCAACGTCTTCTTCCCGTGGTAATTAGACCGTATTTGCAGAGTGATGTGGTTGACACGTTAGTGGCTTTGTCCAAGTTCTTTAAGAGGATATGCGCTAAAGAGCTTAAAAAGGCTGATGTTCGGTCATTGCAAGAAGACATTGTGTACATCATGTGCAAGCTGGAGAGGATCTTTCCCCCAACTTTCTTTGACATCATGATTCACCTCATGATCCACCTTCCCGAACAAGTGTTGCTTACTAGTCCGGTATAATATACTTGGTGCTATCCAAATGAGAGGTATGCACTCATATTTATTCTAATTAATCATCTTTTCAAATTAAGATAAATGGTTTTTAAATATTTATTGTAAGAATTGCATATTTGTTTTGTAGGCAACTGGGGATTTCAAGAAGAAGAACAAAAACAAACGTTTCCCTGAAGGGTCGATCACGACAGCATACATTCAGGCTGAGTGCGTAACTTACTGCAACGCATATCTCAATGATGAAGACACAGTGGGGGAATCATCTGGAGTGGGTAGTAGCCAGCAATTCAATCTATCAGTTGTTTCCAACGATGTTGAACCGTACGGCAGGTTAAGTAATTCTGAAAGATTAAGTAATGATGAGATCAAAGAGGCTCATTGGTCTGTCCTTCAACATTGCAAAGAAGCCGAGTGATACTTCAAGTCCCATTTAGAAAGGCAGTATGGTAACGAAGTCATACACAAGAGAGATTTTCCTGATTACTTCCCTATTTGGGTACCTTTCTATCGATCTCTATATATGATGTTACATAAATTAAATATATGTTTGAGGGTCTGGGTTTCAACTATTACGGGGTTCTTGTTAGTGTCATCGAACTAATCTACGGCAACCGTATGTCAGTCGTGTTGTTCAAGTGCAAATGGTTCAATACTGACCCAACCAGACGGAGGAGTACAATTCTGGATCGTGGCTTGTTATCAGTGGACTCAAACAGTGTATGGTATGAGAATGAGCCGTTTATTCTTGCCACCATGGCGAAACATGTGTTTTATCTTGATGATCCGGCTATGGGTGAGGGTTGGAAAGTGGTGCAGGTGATGTCACATAGGAATATTTGGAGTGCAGCTACACTGGGAGGGGATGATGAGAGTGGGCCCAGTGAACCAATAACAACTTATCAACCGAATGAACCATATCAAGAGGATTCTCCACATGCAGTCCCTGATACTGAGGATATTCGTGTCAACAACCAACACGTTCCGGCTATCATAGGTTACCTTCCAATTACACCATCTGAACTGATCTCGCTACAACGTCGCAACCCCAGTCATGATGACGACGGCTTCATAGATGACGAATACATAGAGGATGATGAGTATTCTGACCAAACTGAGGAGGATGATGATTCAGACGACTCAGATTATCATGAGAACGATTAGTATATATTATGATTATTGTACGATTAGTATATATTACAATTATTCGGACGACTCTGATTATCATATGTATTTTTAAATTTATAATTAACCACGTACGTACGTCAAACTATTAATATATAATATTCATGCAAATTTCCATTGTAATTTTTAAAATGCATATATATATATATATATGCTTTTTTAAGTACGAATACTTACGTGGAGTTATAATTGGGTTTAGTTTGAAAAGTTACACTAAAATGCTCGGATGCTAATATAATAAAATTCTGGAAATTTTTAAAATATACTTAGTCGACGGAAATTGAATAATTCGTCGCCTTAATACTCCTAAGGCGACGGAAAGTGGACTTTCTGTCGTTTATGATACCCGTAATATTAGTCACATTTTAAAAAATTTATGTTACTTAGGCGACGGAAATTGTATAAGTCGTCGGCTTGGTAAAACAATGCGACGGAAAATAAATTTTCCGTCGTCTAGGAGCCCGAAATATTAGGCGGGTGAATTTTGGGCCTTTTTTTTCCCCGAAATTTTGTATTACTTAGGACACGAATATTATTCTTAGGCGACGAAACCTAATTTAAAACCTAAACTAACTCCCTCGCGCAATCCACAATCCCTAAATTCACACCCACAATTCCCAAATCCCACCAGAGTCGCGCCACCAGAGCCCATCCACGCATTGGCAACCGATTAAAGTGCGCGCATCCACCCACCTCCTCCACTCATCGCCACCGCATCCACCCGCTGCTCCAATCTCTCTGCTCACCTTCTCATCGCCGCTACGATCTCTCTGCTCTCACCATCTCACCGCCGCTCCTTTTGCAGGTCTGTATTCTCTCTCTTCTCAGATTGATATTGCTTGTTACTTCTGAATCGTAAATGAATTCGTTGATCGTGTTTCATTATTATTATTATTTTTTATTTTTTTAATTATCCAAAAAAAACAAAATACCAATATCACATTGTATCTTCTGCTTAAGTGGCTCATAACTTTTGTTAGTGTTTTTTGTATCACCAATGCATCAAATCTATAAAAAAAATTAAAAAAAAGTGAAGAAATACAAGTGGTTTGATCAACCTGTATGCTTTTCTATGGACTATTTTTCATAATCTTTATCTATTACTCACTCATTTACTAACAATTGTGTGTTATTCATGTGCAAGATATGGTGATCATGAGGAAGAGGAAGGGCCGAGCCACTCAGGCTAGTGCTTTGATGGAGTCAATACGGCAGAGCGTCGGCTCAGCTAGCAGTAGCAGCCATCCTAACCCATGTCGGCTAGACAATACCACCAGGGCTCCCCTCTTGATCGTGCGGCGCCCTACAGTTGACAGTTGTTCAACAATATCTCAATCGGCGTCTGTAACCACACCTGAGACTGCAACCGCACCCGAATATGCAAGACGCATCGTCGGCAGCACTCGAATCAAAGTTAGAAGCCCAACAAGTAAGTGTATTAATTTACTGCCCCCCAGTAAACTTCTACTGGGGGTCAGTAAACTTTACTGGGGTCAATAAACTTATAATGGGGGTCAGTAAACTTTCAGTACAATATGTCTCTTTCATTTTCATGCCACTTACACACAACATATATCCTCTTGTATATTAAGTATCATAATGTATTTTCACATATTAATTGTAGCTCCGGCTCCGAAAAA
This sequence comes from Fragaria nilgerrensis, assembly GCA_010134655.1. Taxonomy (NCBI): domain Eukaryota; kingdom Viridiplantae; phylum Streptophyta; class Magnoliopsida; order Rosales; family Rosaceae; genus Fragaria; species Fragaria nilgerrensis. The sequence goes on along the minus strand of CM020982.1, from coordinate 603,983 downwards.
GAAGTGGGGTTTTTGTTCTGGAAAGAAGGCGGAGGATATCGTTCAACAAATGAGGCAGAAGATCAAGCTGGAGTATTGCCCCCGTGTAAAAGGCCTTGGCGTGAGGGGGATAAACAGCTTGGTAGCACATGATATCGTTGCGCCATACGGAGTCTGGTGGGAATGAGGGCAAGTACGTTCTACGATCTTGATCAGACTGAGAAGTGGAAGGTGTGGAATGCAATGTCGGTAAGTAACTGAAAAGTATATGAAAAGTAAATTTACTTAATTACATTTATTTGATAACATATATATGATTACTTATAATTGGAAGGCATGAACTGACTGAATTGACATCTCTCTGTTGATAAAATTTCATGTCTAAGGATATGTTTGCATAAGACTGAGTTTTCTTATAAAGTAAAAATGTTATGGATATGTGTAAAGTATGATTGAATGTGTGTAAAGTATTGTGTGTTGATATGAATTCAAAGATGTGTTTTGTGATAGTAATTGGGTGTATTAATTTTTTTTATTTTTTTTTTCAGTGCTTAACATAAGAATTTTTTTTTTTATTTCTTACTTAGCCGAAGTATGAGTGGGATGAAAATGATGAGCCAATGTTCAATTGGATACTGAAGAGGGCACAGGAGAGGTACAAGAACAGGAAGTACCAGTGTCACAAATAATATCTGAATGAAGGGCCCTCTGGCATGCCAGTAGATTTCATTAGAGAGAGAGGACTAGTGGGAGTTTCTATGCGAGCACTTCGAGTCAGATGCTTTCAAGGTGATTTTTTTAATTACCTTCATTGTTTCCCTTGTATTTTATTATTAGCTCATTCATGTATAGTTATGTATTTATAACTTGAAATGTGAAATGTGCAAGATGTTAGAACTAATTTATTTAATATTTTTTCGTATATTAGAGACTCTCCTTGGCAAACAAGCGGAATCGTGGGAAGAAGACTATGCACCACCACATGGGGTCTTCTCCTATACACACTGGAGGAACTTAGAATACAAGGCGAGCAGCTTCCAATTATCAAAGGTTTTGAGAAGACCTATGTCAGGGCCGGTGATGAAGATACAACCAAGAAATATGTAAGTGTTTTTCCTTTTACTAGAATGTAAGCTTAGCAAATGGTTCAAGCATGTGTAAATCCGGCTATTGGTATATATATGAGACCATTAAGTTAAATAGGCACTGTCCAATTAGAATGTCATGTTTTCCTGCTTCTTCCAAAACAAAAAAAAGTGTTATTATCATTGTCATTAATTAAGATGTATAGTTTTAGGGAGCAATAAAGTTGTTTACTAAGGAGCAATAAAGTTGTTTATTAGAGTATCTGTTGTGGCCATGAAACTGAAAGGGAGATAATGAATTGCAAGTTTACTGACCCCCAGTAGAAGTTTACTAGGGGCAGTAAACTTCTACTAGGTTTACTAGGCAGCAGTAAAGTTGTTTATTAAGGTATCTGTTGTGTGTTGTGGCCATGAAACTGAAAGGAGATAATGAATTGCAAGTTTACTGACCCCCAGTATAAGTTTACTAGGGGGCAGTAAACTTCTTCTGGGTTTACTAGGGAACAGTAAAGTTGTTTATTAGGGTATATGTTGTGTGTTGTGGCCATGAAACTGAAAGGGAGATAATGAATTGTAAGTTTACTGACCCCCAGTAGAAGTTTACTGAAGTTTACTGGGGGCCAGTAAACTTCTACTGGGTTTACGAGGGAGCACTAAAGTTGTTTATTAGGGTATCTGTTGTGTGTTGTGGCCATAAAACTGAAAGGGAGATAATGAATTACAAGTTTACTTACCCCCAGTAGAAGTTTACTGGGGGCAGTAAACTTCTACTGGGTTTACTAGGGAGCAGTAAAGTTGTTTATTAGGGTATTTATTGTGTGTTGTGACCATGAAATTGAAAGGGAGATAATGAATTGCAAGTTTACTGACCCCCAGTACAAGTTTACTGCCAGTAAACTTCTACTAGGTTTACTAGGGAGCAGTAAAGTTGTTTATTAGGGTATCTGTTGTGTGTTGTGGCCATGAAATTGAAAGGGAGATAATGAATTGCAAGTTTACTGACCCCAGTACAAGTTTACTGGGAGATAGTAAACTTCTACTTGGCTTAATGAGTTTGCTGACCCCTAGTAGCTTATTCCCTGTTTATTATGCAACCAGTAAACTTTATTATGGAAATGTTGAGCTGCATGTTTTGTTTATTAATTGATGTATTTTAAATGCAGAAGGACATGGTTGATGAGGTCAATAAACAAAATGATGCATTTAAGGAACAACATCCTGACGCGACGGAGGAGGAGATTATGGAAAGTGTTCAGTCCCAACAAATTGAGGTGTTGGGTAAGGTGCTCAAAACTCGGAAAGGAAAGGAGATCAGAGGGATGAGACGAGGAGGCAAGCGAGACTTGAGCCTTTCTTCAAATGGTTCCACTTCACGTAGTCGTCCTCTAGAGTTGATGAGTAGCAACTCCACGAGGTGCAGGAGCGCTATGAGCAGAGACTAAAGGAATCAGAGGAGCGTGCCCAGCAGCAGTTCCAAGAGGTCCAGCAGCGTGCCCAACAACAATTCCAAGAGGTCCAGCAGCGTGCCCTACGTGCCGAGTCTATGTATAGTGCTGTGTAGTCTCAAGTTGCAGCCATATATGCGCACCTAGGTATACCATCTCCTCCTCCTCCACAATTTCCTCCTCCTCAATCTTCTCCTCCTCAACAAGTTTCCCCACAAAACAGTGATGATAGAGGCGACAACATGTAAGATTGGACAACAGTGCCCTTTGGCATTATTCATAGTTTAGCTAGATTGTATAAACAATTTTCTACCTAGTTAATTCATTAATTATTTTGTACGTATATATAAATAATATTTGTCCATCTATGATCAATATATGAAAAATGGTCCAAATCCATTGCTTCCAGTATATATTGTTACTGTATAATGATCAATATATGTATGTGTTTGATTATTGTTACTGATTTGTAATTTTTGGAAACAGTGAATAAGGTAAAATAAAATAAAAAAATCAGTGTCTTTTCACCATAAATAAAATACCTTAGTTGACGGAAACAGTAACCTTCGTCGCCCAAGGTTAATATCTTGGGCGACGGAAACAGCAACATTCGTCGCTCAAGATATTTATTTTTGGCGACGGAACTGAAACCTTCGTCGCCCAAGATAAACAACCTAAGCGACGGAAATAGTAACATTCGTCTACCAAGATAAAATACCTAGGCGATGGAAATAGTGACTTTCGTCGCGTAAGATAAACAACCTATCCGACGAATACAAAGATCAATCATCGACTAAGAACTGTTAGGCATTCGTCGGATTACAATTGTACCGACGAATTTTCCGTCGCCTAAGAACGACGCAATATTCGTCGGTAAACATATATACCGACGTAGTTCCGTCGGCTCAGAAGAATTTCGTTTTCGTCAGCTAAGAAGATTGCCGACAAAAATTTTTGGTCGACAGAGACATTTGTTGACGAATCAGTTTGTCGACAAGGCATGTAAGAGTTCGTCGGGTTTGATCGCTCTTAGTCAACGACTAACTTCAGTTCCGTCGCGTAAGTGTCTACCTCACGACACTTACGTGACAGAACTTAAACGACGGATAATTCGTCTCCTAGGATCTTATGCAACGAATAGTTCGTCTTAGGCGACGAGTTGATTCCGTCGCCTAGGACGAGATTTCCTTTAGTGATACTGGTAGTTTGGCTAGGAGACATAATAAAGCACCATGTAACATATATGTGATCGATCATACAAATTATCAAGTATGAAGGATTGAATACAAACTCTCAACAAGGCTATTTCGAGTTTGGTATTGGAGGAAGCAAAGCTAGCTCGTATAATTGCTATTAAATGGCATCCTAGTCGGACAAACTGAAATCAAACTTCCACGGGTCTATGAGACTTGCCAGATCTATTACAGGGGTTTGTTTTGCGAAGTGAGTTTAGACAACCGTTGGTGAATTGCAGCTGCCAATAAGTATCGCGGGCTTTGTAAATGCTCTAGTATTTGAAGCCACTGCTTTTTGAGAGCGGCTTCGGCATTACCACCATGTAGGAGTAGAGGGAGATTTAAAGGTGTTGATCGATTGCCTTGACACACCACCAATTTTAATTAGAGTTAAATTCACCACTAGTATCTAAACTTTAATGGCAAGGCCAACGTGATACCCACACTCATAAACATACTATTGTGATACCTGAAGTCTTATTTTGATATCAACAAGGGGTCTCTGGTTAGTTTTTAAGAATATTCCGTAAACAAAAATTAGATTATTTATTAGAAATGAGACAAACCAAAAAATTGGTGGTCCTAAGAAATTCTATTAGTAGCAAACCAAAAAATTTGTTTTTCCTTTTGTGCTATTCAGTAACACAAAAATTAACGGAACATGTGGGCCTAAGAAATTGAATTTGTTTATCTAACATACTGCAAATATAGAAATCTATATTTTTTACTCAAAGGTAAACAATTAATTTTTCATCATTGGAGAATCTATTGAAACTAGATTAGATTATTTATCAGAAATGAGACAGTCTTATAAAGAATTGCAAGAAGAAAGAGAAAAATTAAGAAAACTAAAAGAATTTCGATCTAGGCTTCATAGAAGTACTAAAAATTATTGGGATATTATCTACCGGATCCAAAAAAGATCTATCAAGTAGAAGAAGAGGTAAAAATTCTCAAAGAAACATTTGAAGAAGATCAAAAACCTCTTGATTATTTGAGCATTGGTTAGATATGCCCTAACTGGTATCAGAGCCTATTTTGCTCAAAAACATGTAAAAGAAAAAGGTTTATGCCACAGAGTTGGATTCTCTTGACAAACAAAAGAGAATCCAAACTTAAGAATTATCAGTCCTATTGTATTGCAAAAAGAACTGATAAGTGGGAAGTGTGCTTTCATACAAGGCATATTCAAGAAAATCAATACTTCATTGAATACGTTTGTAAAATATTGAATACTCTCTATGACGAACATATTCATCTCCAGAGAGAAATCAGAGTAGAAGATCTTGATGGAAATACCTCAACTATCCCAGTGTCATTGGCTAATGAATCAAAGTCATAATTAAAAAGTGCCTTGCCAATGACGTCCAAAGTCAAACGAGAGAAAAGTGACTCCATCTCTACATCTTCCCCATCAGATGCAGCAGTGTCGAGCTTTTGGCAAAGCCTCTCTGTAGCTTGTCCAAAGAGGTTAATCATAGCTGTTACATACTACAAATCAAAACAAGTACTGAAATCAACATAAAGAACGCTCCGTCCATGATGATCAACCAAAGATACTGACAAACAGTTTGTACAAGAGGGTAAGTACCTTCAGATGCAATGCAGGGGCAATAGCACATCGTCGAACACGCCATATTTCACCATCTGCTGGGATGAGTCCTTTACCCATGACAAATTCTAGAATTTCAGCCAAAGATTCCCTGTTAAAAAAGTAAAAGCATAGCTATCAGTTGAGAGAGAAGATATTAGTTAATTGATGAGAAAGTGAGAGATTAGTTTATTGGCTTACCTTTGAATAAGCCTTTGCATTATCTCTTAATATATGTTTGGCAATGGCAGGATCAGATACAATCAAAAAGGACTGCAAAAAGAATTAACTAACACTTCAGACCAGAAAGAGAATGAATGACTTGTATACTTCAACAAAGAAAGTGTCTTTTTGTCATCACAATCCATATATGCTAAAAGTACCATGCTACAAACTACCAACCTTTGGTCCAAAGGTCAGCCTGAAAATTCCACCATATGTGAGGTAAAGCTCATAGAGGGGAATGAAAAAGGCCTCATTCTGAACAGCACTAATTGATCCTTTCGCCTCTGGAATTTTCAGATGTGGTTGTTGCGTGTCTCCCCAATTGAATAAAAAGTCTAGAACCTCCCTAGGAACACCCAACTTCAACAAACCGTTCTTGAATTCAGATGGATAACTAGTCCACGTTCAGAGAAACTCAGAATTATGAATACATCAACTAAAACATTGCAACTAATAACACAAACCAACAACATTGGCCCTTATATAGCACTAATCATACAACTTTAAGCATACCCACACGCATTTTCACCACAAAAACACATACCATTACAACATCTTGGAGCTTATACAATTAAAGTTGCTATGATTAAATATTTCTAAAATCCAGTGATTGATTTCCTCAAGAAATTGAATCATTATAGCTGAAATTAAATACACAGTTCATACCCAGTTTTGTTCACAGTGAACTCTCCTGAGGCAATTCGAGCAGACAGCTCAGCTCGCTTTTCTCTTCAGCCAACTGCTCCACGCTCTTCACAGAATCAGGCCCTCTTCCATTTGAAGAGCAGTAATAACTGAGAACCCAATATTTCCTGCAAAACCCAACAAATTGATCAATCAAACCAAACAATCCAAACCAAAAAGAAGCTCAAAGATTGAAACTTTTCCTCATGGTAAATCTCAAAGATCGAAACTTTAGTGAAATCAGACCTCTCTGCTTTGAGGGTCTGAGTAGTCTATTCGTTTGGAGCTTTGTTTGGAATGTTTTGGTGGGGACAAACTGAAACAGAGGAATGGTGGCAGCCATTGATGGATTCAGTTGAGCACTGAGAATTAGTGACCAACTGAAATAGAGAGAGGAAGATGATAATGCAGCGAAGGCCAAATGTGGCGGTTTTGTAGCGCACACAGTACATGTTTGGGAAAATTTGGAATCTTATTCTAGTGGCCTAGTGATAGATTCCCACCAGTAAAGTCCAATTGCCTCTTTTAACTATGTGTATAAATTTCGGTTATTCATCACTACATTTTCATGACAGGTTAATGATGTTATCACCACGAGGAATTCTTCCGTGCGACAGCCGCACCACCTCTCTGTGCGACCGTCCACTGAAATCCGCCACGTGTGAGTATTTTGGTCCACTCAGCATAGTTGAAAAGAGAAAAAAAATGGAAATCGGAAAGTCTCTGCTCTCCGATCAAAGCCAACACCATACCCAGGTCTCTGCCTTCTCTCATCCACCTTTGTTTAATTTTGTAATATCGATTTGACTGAGGTGTGTTTGATGAGTATGCTTGTGTATTGCACACTAAAGGTTGTTAAGCTGATCATTTCATTGAAGTGATAGATTGGCTCGCAAAATGCTAATGTTTTTCTTTTACTATGCGCTGTATTAGCCTCTTCAAGAACCTGAAAATGACCAATTATTATTATTGAAGCTCTAAAGATTACTGGACAGAAAGGCATTATCAACAAAGGCTGGGGTGGCCTTGATAATTGTAAGTATTGATTCTTAGATTACTTTTGAGCAAGTGTATATGTATTTTCTCTCTCAGCGGTAGAAACAACGGATTCTATGTACTTGGTGGACAATTGCCCTCATGATTGGCTCTTCCTACGATGCTCTGCCGTGGTAAATTCTTATGCTATTAGTTTGTTTTGATTTCGTTCAGATTTTGCGCAGTGGGTGCTTACTAGATTTATGACAGCTATGTGGTATATTTATTGCAATGACATGATTTTTAATCTGACAATAGAAATAGTCTAGAACATTTTCATTTGAAGCATGTAGCAGCAGTTGCATGTTGTAATCATCTGTTTTTGAGCTTCCAAGTCCGATTATAACTAAGCAACACCCACCCAAATACAATTAAACCAAAACCCAAATCAGATCACCAGCATGCAAGCGATGCAACCCAGCTTTTTTTATTGAGTACTGAGTACATAGCGGTACAATTTTCTTCAGCATCAAACCAAATTCAAAATCGAACTAATCTGGTATAAAAAGGCCAAGCACGAAATACATGATCTCAGTGACCCCAGATCCCTTGTGTCGTAGCACCACCAACTTGTGGCTCTCTTTCCCGTCAACGAAGTCGAAAACTTGGTCAATCTGCGCTCTTGTCGGCGTAGTACGATCACCACCTGCCACCGGCAGTCAAATCCACATATGGACTCCGGGAGCAAGGAGAGAGAGAGAGATTGATATTCTCTGCGTGGGTGTAAGACTTGTGTTTTGAGTTCTTTAATTGTTGTCCATTAGATCACCTATATGCGACGTGTCAACGTAGGAGTGATTCCAAGCAGATTCAAACACTGCTTAGTCCAAGCAGAGAAGCTGGGTCCATTTATAGGGATCGTCTATGGTATAGCGTTGTATGCCATACATCCTCTAACAAGACTTGTGTGCACGTGCCTTGCAGGTGGGGGTGGGTGTTTTGTTTTGAAATTTTTAGCCTTGAAAGCAGTCTGCATATCATGCAGCGCTGCAGGATAGAATTTTCCCCATTTATAATGCACATGGATGATGTTTGGTAGTAAAAGGGTTTGATTTATATGAATCTATGGTTTAGTCTGCACATCATGCAGGGCTGCATGATGTTTGGTAATCTGTATATCATGCAGAGCTGCAAGATATAATTTTCCCCGTTTATAAGGCACATAGATGATGTTTGGTAGTAAAAGGGTTTGATTTATATGAATCTATGATTGTAGTTGTTGTTGATTCCCTTGGATACAGTTGGCCAGGTTAGGCATTATTTGTTCAACAAAAAAAAAAAAAAGTTAGGCATCGGTCGGGATGAGGTTCAAGTTCACATATGGGCTTGGAATCTTGGATATAGGAAACTAGGAATGTGCTCCATGAAAGAAACAAGAATTTCCATTATTTCTACATGAAAGAAACCTTCATAGTTCATACAGAGTACATACATGGGGATAAAAAAATCTAAGCACAGTTTATTGATTGGTTCTGTTGGTCCATTTAATTTTCTTCTCACAGCAGAAATGAAGCCTGAATCTCGCCCCAAGTGTGAGATACCATTGTAATGCGATATGTGCTGATACGCACTGCTGAGAAAGCTCATCACAACTTCTTCACTAAGAGATTAACTCCCTGCTCAGGCTCAATCACCAACCTTATTGCTGGTTTGTGGCAATACTTGGAAGATAGGGAGACAGAAAATTTAGAGAGAATGAGAGCTACTAGTATTTTGAGCTCAATCATGGCCAAGTTCTGCCCAAGACACACTCTTGGTCCAACCCCAAATGGCATGTACAAGTGTGGAAGCTTACAAGCACCTGTAATTCCATTTGCAAATCTTTCTGGGTTGAACTTGTAGGCATCAGGTCCCCATACTTCAGGGTCAGTGTGCAATGTCAGTACCATAACCCATACGTTCACACCCTTGGGAACATGTATGCCCGCAAATTTCATGTCCATGAAGGCCTCCCTTGATACCACAGACACCGGTGGATAGAGTCGCAACGATTCATGAATCACCATTGTTAGCTGCAAATACAAACCAAATATTTGTCATTAGTTATGTGAAAAAAAAAAAAAAAAAAAAAAAAAGTGGACGAACATACTTAATACCGGTAACACTGTACCTGTTTCATCTTACGGAGCATGTCAGCATCTGGAATCTGGCCACCACAAACTTGAAGAACCTCGGCACGGACGCGTTCTTGCCATTCCTGATTTGAAGCCAACAACATGAGCAACCATGTGGCAGAGACTGCAGTGGTCTCATAACCAGCCAAGTAGATGTTCTTGCAGTTATCAACAATGAACCGATCAGTTTCCACTGGGCTTAGGTTACTGTTTTGGGTACTCTCAAGAACCATTTGCAACAGGTCCTTCTCATGTACACCTTCCACTCTCTGCTTCACAACTTTGAGTATCAAATTGCGAACCTCTTTTTCTAGTCCCCATGCTTCTCTTCTGTTCTTTGTAGGAAGATGCCTAGAAAACAAATTTTCAGAAGATAATCAATCAATAAGGCTTTGCTACAGTGTTAGGAAATTTTTATGCCCTAAACGCTTAAATGGTAACGATAAGTGGCTAATGCTAGGGCCTAGGGGAACCACATTACTAGCTACATACCTCATTCCAGGAATCCCTGTAGCTAAGCATTTCCTAGACATGGCCTCTTGAAGAGCTCTTAGTTTGTGAAAAATTACTTGACCACTGGCAAAGTTGCTTCCAAAACAAGCTCTTGAGATAACATCTCCTGAGAAGCTTCTCATGTCCTCATCAATATTGATATCTGCCACTGCACCCTCTTCATCAATCCTTTTCTTCCATGACTCTTGCAATGTAATCGCAGATTCGGTAATAAGATTTATCATCCCCTACAAATTGAAGAACATGTATATGAACAATGAACCTTAACCTAATCGATCGGTTTTTAAACTTCACTGCTAGCTATTAATTAGTCACTAATATTATACGTACCTTAACCTTCTCCATGTATAATTGCGGAGCAAGAACTTTTCTCTGATGTGCCCAAACAGCCCCATTTGACGTTAGAATGCCTTGGCCAAGCAAAGGGCCTCGCTCTTTGAACTGATAGGTAGGTTTCCCCAAGTCCAAAGATGTGCATGTAGTTATCTCTCTCACAGCTTCAGATTCATTCACGTACAATATTTGTGTGTTGCCAAGGGAGAAGTTGAACACTTTACCTGCACAAACAGAAGTCCGGCCTTAAGTACGTACGTACGTGCGTACTGAAGTAATTGGTTACTTAATTTCGATTACGTATACGTACCGTATTTGCTTCTCCATTCCTCAAAAAAGGGAAAGAGAGTAGCAGCAAGGTTGTGGGAGGTTAGGAGTTGAGTAGTGGTAGCGTCTTGGGTCGGGGACTTCTGAGCCTTCTTGATCTCCTTGATATTTCCGAGCAAGAAGGTAGGAGGCGGTCCAACGATGCCTTGCTTCCTCAGAATTGATCTAAGCTTCTCCGGCTTCGTCACCAAGGCATTGTATAGACGAGCAAACAGACCCAGAAAAGCAAGCAACACAAAGGAGATGAACATCTTTTCAAGCTCCATGACTATGCTATCTTTGGCACGGTATTCCTCTCTATACGTACTCGTAGCTTATTTGATTGAGGTACGTACTAAAAGAATGATCCCCTTGGTAGAATATATAGTGTTAGGGGTCATAGAATCGGTCGGAGTACGTACGTAGTCCGTGTCTGGATTGGTAATCTATATGTGAATCAGATGTGGTTAGATAGTGACCAATCAAGAAAATTAATCAGCCGGCTTTGCTGGAATCCAGACACATAAGGCTAAATAATGAAGTACATTGCATGATTCAATAATCCGTTAAATTTCTCTAATAGTATACAAACTGTATTGCAAGAAAAAATAGTCTACAATTGTAATGATTTTCCTCAAGGCCACCAATGCTTACTTTATATTTTTGCAATTTTGGGATATTTACGAATTATTTGCATTCTTGCATAGTATATATGTATGTTGCAAAACTATAAGTCCATGGTTCAATAGTAATGCTAAACGAGGACGTTTGGTACCAATTAGTCAAGAAGAACTAGCGGCCGCCGGCCGGCGTAGGGTAGAGGACAGATTTATGGCTGTTATCTATTACTATCCATAGCTCATTGCTTGACTGAACCAAATTCCATTTGGAATTTCCCTCGCTCGAGAGTATTACATACGCAGAACACCAGTTTTGATAAGACCTAGACCAAAGCAAGGAGGAAGACTGACTAACATAGACTAGGGACGTCATCAAGGCCTTCATATTCATCGCAACGCGTACGTAAACTTGCTTTGCTAGCTAGTGTGAGGATGCGACATAGTTAGAGTAAGAAATTAACTGAAATTTACACTTCTCAATTTGTAATCCCAATTTAAACTTTAAAATACATACAGCTAGCGGACATGCATAATGCATATTCCCATCCTAGCATTCATCAAATTCAAAGTACTTAAAAATTTGATTTATTCAACATATAGTGACACGACCCGCCCCGAATTTCACCCTAAACCCGGAGTAAATCGTGCGGGGACCACCTCCAAGGAAAGATTTACCGCAAAATTCGGTACAACCTCCCTTAAAAATGGACAACCCTTCCAATAAAAACCTGCAAACATTTCTAAAGGTTCCAAATCCAACCTTAACTTCTGGAGCCTTCGTGCTCTTCAAAAACAATCACCACCAACAAGATAATAAACATTATCTAAGATAATATACATTATCCGAAAATATTCTAAAATATAAACAAGCCTTCACCCACAACCAAAATATATACATTATACCCAAGTATTCAGAGCTACTAGACACTAGCGGAAGCAAGAAAAAGACAAGTAGGCTAAACAGGTAACCTACTGGTGAAAGGTGGTGGAAATACGGGTGACTATGCCTCGTCTCCTACTAGATCCAATCCGAACTCTGCAGACTGGGCATTTTAAAACGAAGGGCCCAGGGGAAGACATTTAATAATATTAGAGTGAGTGGACAAAAATAATTTAATAATAAACTATTTATGCATTCCCATTTTAATTTCATAGAAAAATATACTGCATGCGGCAGCTTAAAAGTGTTCAATTCATAATCTGACAATTTCACGACTAGCACTGGCTAGTCACAAACTCAAATAAAATGGAGCCTCTCAGGCTAAACCATATATAAACATATATTCGTATGTATCTACACTCGTCAGACTCCTTGTATGAATCCTAGAAACAATTCAGAAAAATAGAAATTCATACAAGGCTACAACGCTGGCGTCTAACGCTCACGTTGCGCCATAATGGTATTTTTCCTCATTATGACCGAAAAGGGACGGTGTACATATACGTGTGGACTCCCTATATGAAAACCTAAATAAACTGAAAAAGAAAGAAGTTTTCATATAGGGCTATGACGCTTGTGTCTAACACGCACGACACGTCATAATGGTATTTACCTCATTATGACGGACCAAACACGTATGGCTAGCTAGCATTTATATACATACTATTCTCATAAAATCCAAAACATATATATCCACCGAAAATCTCATTTTCGGGATCTCTCCAAAGGAGGAAAAATTGTCAAATAAGCGAGAAATCAATAAATCTCATCAGAATAAACAAATGATTAATAAAATCATTCATCGCATGCTTTTTATTTAAAACAAAGGTCCACTCACAAATTAGGCCTAAGCCTGATGACGCTCCGAGGTTTCTTCTGCTCGGGCCTCCTCACGTCCTGTTCCAAATATATAATTAATTTACCAACTGAATTCTAGTATTTATAAAATAGGCAAAATTAATCGAGAGCCATAATTACGCTCATCATTGCCTAAGTTCGATATTCATAAATCGGAACGATCCAAACTTTTATATCATACTCGGCAGTCGTATAAACAACATTTCCCAGAAATTGATTTAAATCCTACGGTCGGATTTTACATTATTTAACCGCCTAAATACCAAACTTCGGAAATCCACAAACCTATTCAAAACTCGTCCGAAAATTCTAAAACTCATTCCATTAAATTCCTCATAAAAATCTCCACCTAAAACAATTTTTCCAGCGGTGGCTCCGGCGACGTCCAAATTCTACCAAATTTTAACAACAGCTTCCTCTCATCATTCCAAACAACTTTCATAACTATCACTAAGTCCAATTTCAAGCATAACTAGGTCAATCGAACAAAAACATCCTAAAAGCCCTAGAATTTCAACTTCAAATTTCTCCTTACCGAGCTCAAGAGGGATCGAGCCTTTTGGAGGGGTTGTTGCACGGGAGGAGAGCTTCAAAACCGTACCAAGCTTGCCCGGATTGGTGGCCGAGGAGGGAGTTCCGGCGACGGAAAGCTTAAGGCAGCCGGAACTTCCGGGCGACACTGCTCCTTCACGGCGGCGCTAGGGAGGCTGTGACCGGTCTAGAATGGAAGCTGGGTTGATGGCCGACCTTTTGGGACCGGTGCGGCGGCGAACGGTGGCGGACGGCGGAGAAGAAAATCCGGCAGGGAAAGAGAATCGGGAGAGAAAGAGAGAGAGGAGAGAGAATCGGGAGGGAAGAGAGAGAAATATGTTGGGCTTGGCCCAACTGGTTCCAACCCAAATATACCCAATCCAAAAATTTAACACCCCAAAAAATAATACCCTAATAAAAATTACCTTTTACTAGCTAAATTTACCATTTTTACCGTCGTTACATTTTTCTCCTACGAATAACTCTCCGAAATAATCGTCCCTCAAAACCCCTCTAGGGACCAATTAAACTATATGTCAATGTCGGAGACGGTAAAATTCTTATTATAATCAAGCTAGTAAATAAGATAAAATTTTACGGGTCGGGATGTGACATATAGTGTACCATGAAATTAACCCAACAATCCAACATAGTGATTCAAAGATGAAAACAACAAACTCCGCAATACCAAAGCCTATAGCGATAATCTTGACACATAGTTCTTTATTTTACTGGTAGTTTAAATTCCAGAATGAAAAGCAAACAGCATGGATTTATTAATTTGATGAGGGAATCAGTATGCCGGTAGCTCCAACACACACCGATGCATGGTACGTAACTTCTCCGACGACTAACCGATCTCACTTTCCTCCATTGCTTGCAGGTGCTGCACACAAAGCATGATAAAATCAATTCACGAAGAAGTGCATTTCCTGCTAATGATCTGCAAATCAATGAGATAAATTGCTTATTGCAACCACATACTGTTGAGTTTCGAAAGGAACACACGCAAGTGAGGATCCAAAGGTAATCCCATGGCTTCAAACATGGGATCGTAACATCCGTTTATAATACACTGCCTGCATGCAATTAGTGTTCATTAGTTTCAAGGTAAGCCCTAAACCTAAGAGTAGTAACTATAAATTGGTTCATATATATCAGCTAATTACTTGGAACTTGGAGCAACAGGGATGTTAGTGTTCATTTGCATGCTAGAGCTCTCCAGTAGTCTTTGGTTGGAACCTTGAGCTTCAGCTGGAGATGAAATCCAACCAGCTTGCTCCAGTAGTAGTCTTTGCTGGCTCGAGCCTTGATCTTCTGTTGCAGAGAACCAATTACCATATTGCTCAGGGTTGGTTGGTTGTGGCATGTAATCCCCATTCCAACTCGGGATTGGTACCTATATGAATGTACAAAATGGTTCATATATCAAAAACAAAAGCCAAACTAATGAATCAGGCAACAACAAAGAGTAGTAGTACGTTATAAACTTATAATAGTACGTACGCTGGTAGACCCAAACGGCATTTGATCATGAGTGATAATTCCTCCATTAGTAATATTTCCGTCATTTGGGATTCCAAGCATTCCTTGCTGAAATTGCTTTAATATATCATTCAAGTTTATGCAAATTATGGAAAATTAAGATAAAGAATATCTAAAAGCTAGATTGATGAGACTCGACAAAGGTGCTATACATTACAATGATTACATCAAGCAGCATCCAATTCCAATACTCAGTTATAATTTAATTAGGTCGATAAGGCTTATAAGGCTTATATGACTAATGTTTAAATTTTCATTAACCTAAAATGTCCTAGTCACAAAAATTAGAAAATGTAAGATATGTAAGATAAAATGTTACTTAAGTACAAACAAGGACAAAAGAAGGAATTGTTTCAAATTAGAGTGGCCACAATTAGTTTTTAAAAACTTTGAAACTACAAGCTCAACGTTGTCAGTTAAACTACCTAACAAATTAGGTCATGACTCACTGACAATCCAATTACTTTTGTTATTATCATCACTTCTTTTGTATTTGGCTTAAATGACACTTTTTTGTTCTTTACACCGCAATCAATTGATTTGATTTTGGAGTTAATTGATGTACAAACAGGGAAGAGATTAAGCGATCGAAAGCTTGTTCCCGTTTATTATGAAAGATCAAACATATATCTTATTTCTTGAATGTTCTTCAAAACAATTTATTGTCCTGCAGGCGAATTAGAATATTTCACATTAAACACCACTGTATATGTAATTGACGATCAACTTTATAATCGAGTTACTACGTCCAAATCTCATTTTCTAGGCACGAAACTTAATTATGTTTAAAACCCTAGCTAACATCCTCTTCAAAAACATAATATGTATATATAAATGACTGATAGACAACGATAATTACACTACAAGATGCGATTTAAAAGTTATAAATAGATTGAAATAAAATACTTATATGAACCCGTCAAGAAAAATAATACATACTTGATCATCACCGGACATATTCACGATCAGAATTTGATTCAAATCCACCTCCAATTCCTTGTTCTGTTGCACTCCTTGAGCCTGACTGCCTGAATTGCTTGTGGATTATAGAGTAATCATATATGGATGGAGTTAGTGAATAGTAATAATTTTCATTTTAATATTTCCATATTAAACTTTTTCTTTTCTTTTTAAATCAGAGGAAAAATTAGGCAAATGCATGTAACTTAGATTTGGAAATTACAAGGTACAATGTGTCATTTGAAATACATATTTGTTTTCCTTGATTAATATCTATATATGAATGAAAAGGTGAATCTTTTATTTCTCTTAGGTGATATGAAAAGGACATTCAAATTCTCACTATAGACATACCATGAGGGTGGAGCTACCATGGATTTTTTATTTATATTTTTCTAAAAAAGAAAAACACTTTACTGGAGCTACCATACTTAGCATATTTAATTTTTGGATTTAAAATAAAGGTACAATGTACCAATAATGAATTCCATATTTCATACTATGTGGCTATTCTTAAATAACAACAAATGATTCCAGATCATACTCGTACCGATATGATTCAAATTTATCTATAAATTTAAAAAGAAGGCCCACATGCGTATCACCGTGGGCCTGTGGACCCAATTCCAAATCAAATAAGGAGGGAGAGTCATGAAAACCTATATATACGTCGCTTTGGTGAACCTTGATCAGAATAAAAGGTACCCGCAGAACTCGCGAAGCTTCAACCCAGACGACGACGTTTCACGAGAAGGTACATTCTGGTCTTTCGTTTTCTCCCAATTAGTCTATCGGAATCAAAATTCTGAGTTTTTTGTTATCGTTTTCTAGGGTTTTCGAGTTTCCGATAATGACGTCACGTCCCAACTTGGGCGGCGGTGCGGAGGCGCACGCCCGGAACAGGCAGTACGAGTACACGTCCAACTCCAGCCTGGTGGTGACCACCGGCTCTCGGTCACGTGACACGCACGAGCCCACCGGCGAGCCGGAGTCGCTGCGGGGGAGGGTAGACCCTAAGAGCTTCGGCGATAGGGTTTGCAGGGGAAGGCCGGAGGGTGAGATTGGGAAGAAGCGCGACGGTGATGGTGGAGGTGGATCAGTTCGCCGGAAACGGCGTCGTGTTGAGGAGCAGAAGAGTGTGCTTAGTGAGACGGAGGAAGGTGTGTACCGGCCTAAGACGAGGGAGACGCAGGCGGCGTATGAGGCGTTGCTCGGTGTGATTCAGCAGCAGCTGGGGGGCCAGCCGCCGAGTGTGGTCTGCGGCGCGGCCGATGAGGTTTTGGCTGTGCTGAAGAATGAGAAGTTGAGGAATTCGGAGAAGAAATCGGAGATTGAGAAGCTGTTGGATGCTGTATCGGATTCGGTGTTTGATGGTTTTGTGAGGATTGGGGCTCGGATTACTGATTACGAAGATGGGAGCGATGGTGGTGTGGCGAATGGGGATGAACGGCTTGATGATTTGGGGGTTTCGGTTGAGTTTGAAGAGAATGAGGACAATGAGGAGGGGAGTGATTTTGATTTGGTGCAGGATGATGAGGAAGAGGAAGAGGAGGATGGTGATTTGGGGGAAAGAGACGGGTTCGGGGCAATGCAATTCGGTGGGGGGATTGATGATGTCGAAATGCAGGAAGCCAATGAAGGTGTGAGGCTTAATGTGCAGGACATTGATGCTTATTGGCTTCAGAGGAAGATTTCGGAAGCTTTTGATAAGCAGATTGATGCAGAGCAGTGCCAGAAGGTTGCTGAGGAGGTTCTTGGGATACTACCCCAAGGTAATGATATGGATGTTGAAAATAAGCTAGTGCAATGCCTAGATTATAAGAATTTCGACCTGATCAAGTTTCTGTTGCTAAACCGGTTCAAGATTTTCTGGTGCACCCGTTTGGCACGAGCTGAAGATGTGGATGAGAGGAAGAGAATCGAGGAGGAGATGTTGCATGTGGGGCTGGCATCAATTGTTGACCAGTTGCATGCCACAAGGGCTGGTGCAAAGGAGAGGCAACAGAATTTGGAGAGGGGTATTAGAGAAGAGGCTTGGAAGTTGAAGAACAGTGGTGGAGATGAGGACATGGCTAGGAGGGGACATGTTGGTGAAGATGGTTATAATGATCGGTGGAATAATCAGTCTCAGCTGCTTGATCTTGAAAGCCTTGTCCGTAGACATTTGGAGCCGAAGAATTGCCTGCTTCCCGATGGATCTTCCAGATTTCATTCAAGAAAGGGAGTTGAAGAAGTTCATGTGCCGGCATTGAAGCCTAAACCATTTGGTGCTAATGAGAAGCTTGTAAAAATATGTGATATGCCAGAATGGGCTCGACCAGCATTCAAAGGAATGACTCAGTTGAACAGGGTACAGAGTAAACTTTATGAGGCTGCTTTTCAGAAAGCAGACAATATTCTCTTATGTGCTCCTACTGGGGCAGGGAAAACTAATGTAGCTGTTCTCACTATCCTCCAGCAGTTGGCACTTAACATGAATGAAGATGGTTCAGTTAACCACAATGCTTATAAAATTGTATATGTTGCTCCTATGAAAGCTCTTGTTGCTGAAGTTGTTGGCAACTTATCTAGTCGTTTTCAAGAGTATGGTGTCACGGTGAGGGAGCTAAGTGGTGACCAGACACTGACTCGCCATCAAATTGAAGAGACTCAAATCATTGTCACCACTCCTGAGAAGTGGGATATCATTACCAGAAAGTCAGGAGATCGTACTTACACAGAACTCGTGAAGCTTCTAATCATTGATGAAATTCATCTTCTCCATGACAATAGAGGTCCTGTTCTTGAAAGCATCGTTGCTAGAACTCTGAGGCAGATGAAGACCACTAGTGATCATATTCGGTTGGTGGGATTATCTGCCACACTCCCTAACTATGAAGATGTAGCCAAGTTTCTACGTGTTGATTTTGATCAGGGCCTGTTTCATTTTGACAATAGTTACAGGCCTGTCCCTCTTTCTCAACAGTACATTGGAATCACAGTAAAGAAGCCATTGCAGAGGTTTCAATTGATGAATGAAATCTGCTATGAGAAGGTGATGGCTGTAGCTGGAAAACACCAAGTTCTTATATTTGTCCACTCCAGGGCGGAAACAGCCAAGACTGCTCGTGCTTTACGAGATACTGCACTTGCTAATGACACCCTTGGTAAGTTTTTGAAAGAAGACAGTGCAAGCAGGGAAATTCTTCACACTCATACTGACTTGGTCCAGAGCAATCATCTCAAAGATCTTTTACCATATGGTTTTGCTATTCATCATGCTGGGTTGAATAGAGCTGACCGCCAGCTGGTTGAGGATCTCTTTGCTGATGGGCATGTTCAAGTTCTGGTCTCAACTGCAACACTTGCTTGGGGTGTGAATCTGCCAGCTCATACTGTTATAATCAAAGGGACCCAGATTTATGATTCAGAAAAGGGAGCATGGACTGAACTAAGTCCTCTTGATGTTATGCAGATGTTGGGTCGTGCAGGAAGACCTCAGTATGATTCATATGGAGAAGGGATAATCATTACAGGGCACACTGAACTGCGGTACTATCTTTCTATGATGAACCAACAATTTCTTATTGAAAGTCAATTTGTGTCCAGATTGGCAGATCAGTTGAATGCTGAAATTGTTCTTGGAACTGTTCAAAATGCTCTAGAAGCTTGTGACTGGTTGGGATACACTTACCTGTACATTCGCATGTCAAAGAATCCCATGCTCTATGGTCTGGAAGCTAATGTTCTCACCAGAGATCCTAACCTGGAGGAGAGGCGAGCTGATCTGGTAAGCATAACTACATTAATATTTTACTTTCTTACTATCTTAAATAGATTTGTTTGCTTGTCATTTGATTGTTGTAGCCATATTAGTTATCCTTTAATTACTAGGACAATGAAAATGGGTTGATTATGCACAGGGGATCACTGATAGACAAAGCATTAGGTGTCTTGGTATTGGCAAAACAATTATCAGAATTCGTCCTGCACCAACAGGTGCATGTCAATCCCATGGGTTTACTATGCACAGGGGATCACTGATAGACTAAGAAACATTAGGAGGCTAGGTATGTTAAATAATGATATTAGGAGTTTGTTACGAACCATTTTAGTAGAT
Organism: Fragaria nilgerrensis; assembly: GCA_010134655.1. NCBI lineage: Eukaryota > Viridiplantae > Streptophyta > Magnoliopsida > Rosales > Rosaceae > Fragaria > Fragaria nilgerrensis. The sequence continues at coordinate 583,885 of CM020982.1, read as the reverse complement.
AGCATTTGTGTCCATACGGGTTCACCATTTCAATGATGTTCAGCCCTTCATATACGTTTGCTTCTTAAATGTTTACTTGTGATGATATTCTCAATTTAATATTAATAGAAGTTTATTGATTTATGGTCTTGCTGGTTTGTATCTGGTGATTCTGGCCACTGTTAATTATTCTAGATGTATGACATTTGCAGTAATTGTTTTTTCTTGTGTTTTGTATCTCTTATGGATTCTCATGTAGTTAATTTTTACTTTCACAGATCCATTCTGCTGCAACCATCTTGGAGAAGAACAATTTGATCAAGTATGATAGAAGAAGTGGATATTTCCAGTCCACGGACTTGGGTCGAATTGCTAGCCATTACTATATAACTCATGGGACAATATCGACATATAATGAGCATTTGAAGCCAACTATGAGGGATATTGAGCTTTATCAATTGTTCTCACTCAGTGAAGAATTTAAGTATGTCATTGTGCGGCAGGATGAAAAGATGGAACTAGTAAAACTATTGGAACGTGTTCCCATTCCGGTCAAGGAGAGCTTGGAAGATCCCAGTTGCAAGATTAACGTTCTGCTGCAAGCATATATTTCACAGCTGAAGTTTGAAGGGTTCTCATTGACACAGGATATGGTTTACATTACACAGGTTAGTAATCTTTGTCTTTGCCCTTTTTCCTTTCCGTATTATTTTGAGTTGCTGTTAGTTTAGCATATTTTTACACTTTACTTCAATTGGATTTGTTTGCTTTTTTTAGTTTTTATTCATTTGTCTCTTTGATTTCTCTTGGTCAGAGTGCTGGGCGTCTTGTACGGGCTCTTTTCGAGGTCGCTTTGAAACGAGGATGGGCTCAACTTGCAGACAAGACTTTGAACTTGTGTAAAATGGTTAGCAAGAGGATGTGGAGTGTCCAAATACCACTTCGCCAGTTCCATGGAATAACAAAAGATATTTTGGTGAAGTTGGAGAAGAAGAATTTGGCCTGGGAAAGGTATTATGACCTCTCTTCACAGGAGCTAGGGGAGCTTATAAAGATGCCAAAGATGGGTAGAACACTTCATAAGTTCATCCACCAGTTCCCCAAATTAAACCTTGCAGCGCATGTGCAGCCAATTACTCGAACTGTACTGAGGGTTGAGCTTACTATAACCCCTGACTTTCAATGGGAGGACAAAGTTCATGGCTACGTGGAGCCATTTTGGGTACTCGTGGAGGATAATGATGGGGAACATATTCTTCATCACGAATATTTTTTGCTGAAGAAGCAGTATATTGATGAGGATCATACTTTGAACTTCACTGTTCAAATTTACGAACCCCTCCCACCTCATTACTTCATTCGAGTTGTATCTGATAGGTGGCTTGGGTCGCAGACTGTTTTACCTGTTTCTTTCAAATACCTCATCTTACCTGAAAAGTATCCTCCACCAACGGAGTTATTGGACCTGCAACCACTTCCTGTGACCGCATTAAGGAATCCGCTCTATGAATCTTTGTATCAAGATTTCAAGCAGTTTAATCCTGTCCAGACTCAGGTTTTCAATGTTTTGTATAATTCTGATGACAATGCCTTGGTTGCTGCACCGACAGGGAGTGGGAAGACCATATGCGCAGAGTTTGCGGTATTGAGGAATCATCAAAAGGCCTCTGAAAGTGGCATGCGCGTTGTGTATATTGCCCCTGTTGATGGTCTTGCCAAGGAAAGGCACACTGACTGGAAGAAGAAGTTTGGGCCAAAAGGTCTTAATCTGCTTGTTGTTGAATTAACAGGGGAAACAGCCACAGATTTAAAGCTACTTGAAAAAGGTCAGATTATAATCAGTACTCCAGAGAAATGGGATGCTTTATCTCGGTGTTGGAAACAGAGGTCGCATGTTCAACAAGTTAGTCTTCTTATTATAGATGAACTACACTTGATTGGTGGTCAGGGTGGTCACACATTGGAGGCAATAGTCTCTAGGATGAGATGCATGGCAAGTGAACTTGAGAACAAGATTCGTATTGTAGCGCTGTCAAGTTCGCTTGCAAATGCCAACGATCTCGGAGGATGGATAGGGGCTACCTCTCATGGCCTTTTCAATTTTCCTCCCGGTGTGCGCCCAGTGCCAGAAATACACATTCAGGGGGTTGATATAGCTAATTATGAAGCAAGAATGCAAGCTATGACAAAACCAACATACACTGCAATTGTTCAACATGCCAAGAATGGAAAACCGGCTCTTGTGTATGTTCCTACAAGGAAACATGTCCAACAAACAGCTCAGGATCTGGTAAATTTCTTGAATGCAGAAAGTGGTGGGAACACCTCATTTCTGTTGCGGTCTCTAAACGAGATAGAGCCTTTCCTTGAGAAGATTAGCAGTGATATGTTGCGAGACTCTTTGCGGCATGGAGTGGGATTCTTGCACGAGGGGCTAACCACTGACGATCAAAAGATTGTTTCATTACTTTTTGAAGCTGAGTATATTCAATCGTGTGTCATGCATAGTTCATTGTGTTGGGGAGTGCCATTGTCAGCACATTTGGTGGTTGTGATGGGAACTCAATATTTTGATGGCCGGGAAAATCTTCACACTGATTACCCAGTTCCTGATCTGCTGCAGATGATTGGTCATGCCTGTCGCCCAAAGAAAGACAATTCTGGAAAATGTGTCATCCTCTGCCATGCTCCGCGTAAAGAATACTACAAGAAGTTCTTATACGAAGCATTGCCTGTTGAAAGCCATTTGCACCATTACCTGCATGACAATATAAATGCAGAAGTTGTAGCTCAAGTAATCGGAAACCATGAAGGGGCTCTCAATTACCTTACATGGACTTTTTTCTACAGGAGGCTCACACAAAATCCCAACTATTATAATCTTCAGGGAGTTACACATGCGCATATTTCTGAGTACCTTTCAGAGCTTGTTGAGAATACACTGAGTGACCTGGAAACAAGCAAGTGTGTTGCTATCAAGGACGGGGACGTTTCTGCCTTGAATCTTGGGCTAATAGCTTCATATTATTATATCAGCTATTCTACAATGGAGCGTTTCAGTTCTTCCTTAACTTCAACAACGAAGATGAAGGGTCTTCTTGAGATTCTAGCTCATGCTTCAGAGTATTCACAGCTTTCCGTACGACCTGGAGAGGAAGAGGTGATTCGAAGGTTGATTAACCACCAGAGATTTTCCTTTGAGAATCCTAACTGTGCAGATCCTCATGTCAAAGCAAATGCTCTTCTTCAGGCTCATTTTGCAAGGCATCGTGTGCCTGGGAACCTATTAATGGACCAGCGTGAGGTTCTCCTTTCTGCAAGTAGGTTGCTTCAAGCAATGGTTGATGTCATTGCCAGCAATGGATGGCTAAACCTTTCTCTTTTAGCAATGGAAGTCAGCCAGATGATCACTCAGGGGATGTGGGATCGTGACTCGATACTTCTACAGCTTCCTCACTTCACAAGTGAGCTGGCAAAGAGATGCCAAGAGTGTCCTGGGAAGAATATAGAGAGGGTATCTGATTTGGTAGACATGGAGTTTGATGAGAGGCGAGAACTACTTCAGGAACTACTCCAGATGTCAGACATACAACTGAAGGATATTGAGCAATTTTGCAAACGATTTCCCAGCATTGATATGACATTTAAGGTGATGGAGAGCGAGAATGTAAGAGCTGGGGAGGAAATCACTTTGCAAGTTGATATGGACCGTGAACAGGTTGGTCCTGTTGATGCACCGAGGTATCCCAGGACAAAAGAAGAGGGGTGGTGGCTAGTAGTGGGGGATACCAAGACTAACTCACTGCTTGCCATCAAGAAATTTCCGCCGTTACTAAAGAAGGCAAAGATCCAGCTTAGATTTTCGGCTCCTGCAGAAGCTGGAAAGAAGACATATACGCTGTATTTCATGTGTGATTCATATTTGGGGTGTGATGAAGAACATAACTTCACTGTTGATGTTAAAGAAGCAGCAAACCCTGATGAAGACATTGAGATGGGAGAATGAAAACTATTTTAGCTTCTGTGAGTATTTGCCTATGGTTTTGAGAAACACCTTGATTCCTAGGTTCGTACCAATGATGAAAGGCTAATGATTTTTCAGGGGATGTTTTGGTGAATATTTGCAGTTTTTGTTTATGCAATTCCAGTCATATATAAATCTCTTGCATGGTTTGCTTGAAAATATGTGATAATATAAATCTCCTGTGATGCTGCTGATGATTGCTTGCTTTGTAACTTTTGTTGCTCTTTGGTAATTCTGAGAATATCAAGTTCAGGTCGTGTAAGTTTTCTGCTGCTGCTGCTGTCTTTTTGATTTCTTGTGCAGAGTCCCTTTTTGTTTTTTTGGTCTGAATCTTGTGCAGAGTCTCTGTACTCTTTTTTGGCTTCTGATCATGAAACTAAACACTCAAATTTATTTTCAGCAGTTAAATTGTAACTCTTTTTTTTAAACAGATCTGAAGCAAGGATTTATTGACACTCTTTCCTAGCCTTTTACATCTGATGCATCATAAACATGAAAAGGAACTAATCACTTTCTCTTAGAGAAAGGAACCATTGTTTTAGATCCCAACAGTGGATATAGGTAGAGTAATAGATATAACAAAACTTTCAGGTACAGTGGACAGCAGGAGAACTGACGATGAAGGTGGTTAATTGATAGGACCCTTGGTGTTCATGCTCTTCTTGACCTGCTCTGCATTTTCTTTAACGAACTCCTTGGATTCTTGTGCCTTTCCCATGACACACTCCTTTCCTTCTTGTGCCTTCCCCATGACGTTATCGGCTGCCTTCTGGGCAGTGTCCTTAGCTGTGCCCCAAGCATCCTGCACTGTCTGCTTTGCTTTCTCACTCACATTTTGTGCTGTTGCAGAGATCTTTCCGGCCACATCATCGGCCTGATTTGCCACCTGCATTCATTCATCCACTCTTTTATCACACACAAAATATACAAGCAATGATAACATCGATATGTAACTCCTAAAGAAGAAAATATGGATATGTCTATGGTTAAGGGATTACCTGTTCACCAGTATTCCTAGCTTCATTTGCTCCTTGTTGTAGTGCGTCTCTTCCTCCATGCTGTGAACCTCCCTGTGATATAATATACACATTTACCAAACCAAACATTATATCCTCTCTAACTTGATAGGATTCAGATCAAAACCAACAAATGCAACCATGAACATAAATTTTACTTGAAACCGTCTCGAAAAAATCCTAGAAGTTGGTGTCCTTGCAATTGCTCCAAGTTTGGTGGTGAGGCTTGCCATTGTTCTAGCTACTTTGTCTTTGGGTCCTTTTTCCTGGTATGGTTTTGTAGTGAAAGAGGTTTTTGCAAGAAGCTGAATATATAACGAAACCAGAGAGGCTCAAATAGCTTTGTGCATGGAGAGTATTTCCCGCTGATGATTGGTGAGAAAACTGTGTTTAACTATGGCCAATAAGACCCAGTATTCTAGGACAGCAATGTTATATTAGCAATATATGGGATTAATCTCAATTATTTTTCTTGCCACCAACCAAAAGATAATGGTTATTCCACTCACGTACGAAGATAAAACTGTTACCAAATGGTAAGCAAAAGCTAAAATATTCTAACTTGGGAGTTGGGACTGTAATTTGGGGACGTTATTATGTTGTATACATGCTTCGGACCATGAAAATGTCAGGTACCTAAGGATGAACTTAAGTATGGAAATCCTGATCGAGATCGGATTCCATGCCTCCATTACTATGAAAGACTCAAATACAACCATCAAGCAACATAGAACAAATTTAAGAAAACCGAGACAATTAAGTAGAGTCAATTTCATTGACGTCGTATTAGATAAATATCACAATGGGTGACATTGCAGAAAGATTTCTATATTTCAAGAGAAACAAAATATAACTCCGATCGGTCACCGTCTCCAACAGCTCTTCCGGTTAAAGTGGTTATGCTTGATTAGTGCGCTAATGAGAAGGAACGCTTCCAAAAAGAAAAAGAAAAAGAAAAATGAAGAAACTATATATAAGAACCCTGAAACAGACTCAGAGTCTCAGACGCATAAACACAGCCGTTGTTGTACCTTGTAAGGGTTAGGTTCAAGCTTTGAGCCCCACAAAAGTGCTTTCTTTTCCCAACCTCTCTCATCACAGAAGAAGACACATGTAGAGTGTTGTAAGTCGACCTCTTTCCCTTTGTGTGTGTGATGTGTTTTGATTCATGTAAAAAACTTATCTTTTTGTTGTATTTTGGGATTTAAGGGTTAAAGGTTCAAGCTTTTCAAATGTGCTCTCTCTCCTCTGTCTCTCTCACTCACTCAAAACGAACACACAGCCGTTGTCTCTCCCTCTTGTGTGAAATTTTTTGATTCAATGTAAAAAGGATATTTTTTTGTTGTATTTTAGGGCTTTAAGGGTTAAAGGTTCAAGCTTTGAGCTTTTCAAATGTGCTCTCTTTCCTCTGTCTCCCTCACTCAAACAAACACACAACCCTTGTTTAGGAAAGACTGATTTTTTTACTTTTTTGTATGTTGTAGGACAAGATGGATGTGATGGATGTAAAACTACCTCTAGGATCTAAACTTAAATCAGGTACATCCATTACAACATTTCTTGGTGAGAAAACAATTTTTATCGCTGCGAATTGAAAAGTAACGTCTATAGCAGAAGAAAAGAAGGGTGAACTATCGTCGGGATGTTGTCCCAAGATGCTCAAACTCATAGATCATATAGTGGTCGCCTTTGCTGGTGGCTTGAGTGAGGGTGTAACGATGATATGTAATGTTGCGGTTGTCATTATGAATCTCTCTGGTAGGGTGGGTACGTTAATAGTAAGGAAGTTATTTCAGAAGGAGATGCAAAAGTGGAAGCAGCAGCATGGGCGTAAAAACCATTTTTCAACGACTATATTTGTTTTTGGATATCGCAACGCTATTGCTCATGTTGACAGGGGTGAATATGTGCAAATTGAAGAAAATGGAGTATATGGATGTGGTTCAGGATTCAAGTTTTCGAAACTTTTGATGGAGAAGCTGATAGCAAACCATTAACAACTGAAAATGTTGTTGATGGGATTTTAACTGCTACGGTTGTTGCTACTCTTCAAGACCCTGCTTCTGGAGGGTATGATGCTGTGACAGCTTTGTGGAGAAGTAAGAAAAAGATGAAGAAATTAAAACAATTGATGCTTAGGAGAGAGCATGTGCTCCATACAATGGCTAGGAATTATAACCTCATCCAACAATATATGGAAAAGGTGATTATGGTTGTCTCGTATGGGATGCCATACAACATCTCAAATGAGCTATGGTTGAGACAAACTTTGGTCAGCTTGAGCGATGGAATTTGGACCACACACCTTGTTGCCAAAGGAAAATGCAACTCAGAGAATCTCCGATACAATTATTATCGAAGTACTCGTCTTTAATGATGTTAATGTTGGGCCTCCTACAAATATTACCTTGGAGATAATATGATTTCTTGGTCTGGTAGTAAGTATGATTATCATTTTTTGTGCCTACGCAGGACATGATTGCAAGCTTGTAAGGGTTAGGTTCAAGCTTTGAGCCCCACAAAGGTGCTCTCTTTTCCCCACCTCACTCATCTCTAAAGAAGACACATGTACAGTGTTGTAAGTCGACCTCTCTCCCTCTGTGTGTGATGTGTTTTGATTCATGTAAAAAACTTATTTTTTTGTTGTATTTTGGGATTTAAGGGTTAAAAGTTCAAGCTTTTCAAAGTGCTCTCTCCCTCTTGTGTGAAATTTTTTGATTCAATGTAAAAATGATATCTTTTTGTTGTACTTTTGGGCTTTAAGGATCATATAGTGGTCGCCTTTGCTGGTGGCTTGAGTGAGGGTGTAACGATGATATGTAATGTTGCGGTTGTCATTATGAATCTCTCTGGTAGGGTGGGTACGTTAATAGTAAGGAAGTTATTTCAGAAGGAGATGCAAAAGTGGAAGCAGCAGCATGGGCGTAAAAACCATTTTTCAACGACTATATTGTTTTTGGATATCGCAACGCTATTGCTCATGTTGACAGGGGTGAATATGTGCAAATTGAAGAAAATGGAGTATATGGATGTGGTTCAGGATTCAAGTTTTCGAAACTTTTGATGGAGAAGCTGATAGCAAACCATTAACAACTGAAAATGTTGTTGATGGGATTTTAACTGCTACGGTTGTTGCTACTCTTCAAGACCCTGCTTCTGGAGGGTATGATGCTGTGACAGCTTTGTGGAGAAGTAAGAAAAAGATGAAGAAATTAAAACAATTGATGCTTAGGAGAGAGCATGTGCTCCATACAATGGCTAGGAATTATAACCTCATCCAACAATATATGGAAAAGGTGATTATGGTTGTCTCGTATGGGATGCATACAACATCTCAAATGAGTTATGGTTGAGACAAACTTTGGTCAGCTTGAGCGATGGAATTTGGACCACACACCTTGTTGCCAAAGGAAAATGCAACTCAGAGAATCCCGATACAATTATTATCGAAGTACTCGTCTTTAATGATGTTAATGCTTGGGCCTCCTACAAATATTACCTTGGAGATAATATGATTTCTTGGTCTGGTAGTAAGTATGATTATCATTTTTGTGCCTACGCAGGACATGATTGCAAGCTTGTAAGGGTTAGGTTCAAGCTTTGAGCCCCACAAAGGTGCTCTCTTTTCCCCACCTCACTCATCTCTAAAGAAGACACATGTACAGTGTTGTAAGTCGACCTCTCTCCCTCTGTGTGTGATGTGTTTTGATTCATGTAAAAAACTTATTTTTTTGTTGTATTTGGGATTTAAGGGTTAAAAGTTCAAGCTTTTCAAAAGTGCTCTCTCCCTCTTGTGTGAAATTTTTTGATTCAATGTAAAAATGATATCTTTTGTTGTACTTTTGGGCTTTAAGGATCATATAGTGGTCGCCTTTGCTGGTGGCTTGAGTGAGGGTGTAACGATGATATGTAATGTTGCGGTTGTCATTATGAATCTCTCTGGTAGGGTGGGTACGTTAATAGTAAGGAAGTTATTTCAGAAGGAGATGCAAAAGTGGAAGCAGCAGCATGGGCGTAAAAACCATTTTTCAACGACTATATTTGTTTTTGGATATCGCAACGCTATTGCTCATGTTGACAGGGGTGAATATGTGCAAATTGAAGAAAATGGAGTATATGGATGTGGTTCAGGATTCAAGTTTTCGAAACTTTGATGGAGAAGCTGATAGCAAACCATTAACAACTGAAAATGTTGTTGATGGGATTTTAACTGCTACGGTTGTTGCTACTCTTCAAGACCCTGCTTCTGGAGGGTATGATGTTGTGACAGCTTTGTGGAGAAGTAAGAAAAAGATGAAGAAATTAAAACAATTGATGCTTAGGAGAGAGCATGTGCTCCATACAATGGCTAGGAATTATAACCTCATCCAACAATATATGGAAAAGGTGATTATGGTTGTCTCGTATGGGATGCCATACAACATCTCAAATGAGTTATGGTTGAGACAAACTTTGGTCAGCTTGAGCGATGGAATTTGGACCACACACCTTGTTGCCAAAGGAAAATGCAACTCAGAGAATCCCGATACAATTATTATCGAAGTACTCGTCTTTAATGATGTTAATGCTTGGGCCTCCTACAAATTACCTTGGAGATAATATGATTTCTTGGTCTGGTAGTAAGTATGATTATCATTTTTTGTGCCTACGCAGGACATGATTGCAAGCTTGTAAGGGTTAGGTTCAAGCTTTGAGCCCCACAAAGGTGCTCTCTTTTCCCCACCTCACTCATCTCTAAAGAAGACACATGTACAGTGTTGTAAGTCGACCTCTCTCCCTCTGTGTGTGATGTGTTTTGATTCATGTAAAAAACTTATTTTTTTGTTGTATTTTGGGATTTGAGGGTTAAAAGTTCAAGCTTTTCAAAAGTGCTCTCTCCCTCTTGTGTGAAATTTTTTGATTCAATGTAAAAATGATATCTTTTTGTTGTACTTTTGGGCTTTAAGGATCATATAGTGGTCGCCTTTGCTGGTGGCTTGAGTGAGGGTGTAACGATGATATGTAATGTTGCGGTTGTCATTATGAATCTCTCTGGTAGGGTGGGTACGTTAATAGTAAGGAAGTTATTTCAGAAGGAGATGCAAAAGTGGAAGCAGCAGCATGGGCGTAAAAACCATTTTTCAACGACTATATTTGTTTTTGGATATCGCAACGCTATTGCTCATGTTGACAGGGGTGAATATGTGCAAATTGAAGAAAATGGAGTATATGGATGTGGTTCAGGATTCAAGTTTTCGAAACTTTTGATGGAGAAGCTTATAGCAAACCATTAACAACTGAAAATGTTGTTGATGGGATTTTAACTGCTACGGTTGTTGCTACTCTTCAAGACCCTGCTTCTGGAGGGTATGATGCTGTGACAGCTTTGTGAAGAAGTAAGAAAAAGATGAAGAAATTAAAACAATTGATGCTTAGGAGAGAGCATGTGCTCCATACAATGGCTAGGAATTATAACCTCATCCAACAATATATGGAAAAGGTGATTATGGTTGTCTCGTATGGGATGCCATACAACATCTCAAATGAGTTATGGTTGAGACAAACTTTGGTCAGCTTGAGCGATGGAATTTGGACCACACACCTTGTTGCCAAAGGAAAATGCAACTCAGAGAATCCCGATACAATTATTATCGAAGTACTCGTCTTTAATGATGTTAATGCTTGGGCCTCCTACAAATATTACCTTGGAGATAATATGATTTCTTGGTCTGGTAGTAAGTATGATTATCATTTTTTGTGCCTACGCAGGACATGATTGCAAGCTTGTAAGGGTTAGGTTCAAGCTTTGAGCCCCACAAAGGTGCTCTCTTTTCCCCACCTCACTCATCTCTAAAGAAGACACATGTACAGTGTTGTAAGTCGACCTCTCTCCCTCTGTGTGTGATGTGTTTTGATTCATGTAAAAAACTTATTTTTTTTGTTGTATTTTGGGATTTAAGGGTTAAAAGTTCAAGCTTTTCAAAAGTGCTCTCTCCCTCTTGTGTGGAATTTTTGATTCAATGTAAAAATGATATCTTTTGTTGTACTTTTGGGCTTTAAGGGTTAAAGGTTCAAGCTTTAAGCTTTTCAAATGTGCTCTCTTTCCTCTGTCTCTCTCACTCAAACAAACACGCAACCCTTATTAGGAAAAAACTGATTTTTTTCCTTTTTGTATGTTGTAGGACAAGATGGATGTGATGATCGAATGTGAAACTATCTCTAGGATCTAAACTTTAATCAAGTACATCCATTATAACATTTATTAATGAAAAAAACAATTTTTATCACTGCGGATGGAAAAGTGACGTCTGCAACAGTAGAAAGCAAGGGTGAATTATTGTTGATATGTTGTCCAAAGATGCTCAGACACACATATCATATAGTGGTCGCCTTTGCTGGTTGCTTGAGTGAGGTGTAACGATGATATGTAATGTTGCGGCTAGCATTATAAATCTCTCTGGTAGGGTGGGCATGTTGATGGTAAGGAAGTTATTTCTTAAGGATTCAATTTTTTTGAAACCTTTTATGGAGGAGCTGATACAAACCATTAAAACACGATGTTGTAAGTCGACTTCTCTCCCTCTCTGTGTATGTGTGATGCGTTTTGATTTATTGTGTTTTGATACATGTAAACAACTTATCCTTTTGTTATATTTAGGGATTTAAGGTTTAAAGGTTCAAGCTTTTCAAATGTGCTCTTTTTCCTCTGTCTCTCTCACTCACTCAAACGAACACACAACCTTGCAGCAGAGGAAAGCAAGGGTGAACTATCATCGGGATGTTGTCCAAAGATGCTCAGACACACTGATCATGAAGTGGTCGTCTTTGTTGGTGGCTTGAGTGAGGATGTAACGATAATATGTAATCATGGCCGGTCTTGCCCTAGTGCAGGCCGTGCGACAGCACGGGGCCCAGTACTAAAGGGGGCCTAAACTTTTTTGTTTTGTTTTGACATATAATAATACATAATGAATGAAAAAAATGTAATAAAACACGATTAAAGTGGTTATTTGATTTCAATCTTCTTACTTAATACTTCTTTATTTCCCTTTGGATCATTAATCATATTATGAATGTCCTTTAGTCACGGCTCATTGACATAGTATATGCAACATAGTATATGTTTCCTTACTAATCCTTGCAACCACTAATCAAACATTTTGTTCTGCAGCCAAATCATGTTGTTGAACAGAACGCGAAGCACCTGGTGTCATGAAATGCATTGTAATTTTATTTTCTTTTATTTTCATAGGTATTGGTTTATGTCCTCATCCCTTCCCCCGGTTGTATACTGATGAGTTAACATATTAATGAAAAAAAATATAGTGTGGAGATGAGTCTTCTAACATTATACTTGGTTAGGTTCAAAATCTCGAAGAAAAAAAAAAGTTTTTTTTAAAAAAAATTTATGTTAGGGCCATTCCTTTTTTTTTTTTTCCGCACGGGACCTTAAATCCTTCAGGATCGTCCCTGTATGTAATGTTGTGGCTGCCATTATGAATCTCTCTAGTAGAAAGGGTATGTAAATGGTAAGAAAGTTATTTCAGAAGGAGATGCAAAAGTGGAAGCAGCAGCATGGGCGTAAAAATGTTTTCCAACCACTATATTAGTTTTTGGATATCGCAACTGTATTGCTCATGTTGGCAGGGGTGAATATGTGCAAATTGAAGAAAATGGAGTATATGGATGTGGTTCTGGATTCAAGTTTTCGAAACCTTTTATGGACGAACTGATAGCAAACCATTAACAACTGAAAATGTTGTTGAGGGGCTTTGAACAGCTATGGCTGTTACTACTCTTCAAGACCCTGCTTCTGGAGGGTATGATGATGTGACAGTTTTGTAAAGAAGTAAGAAAAAGGTGAAGAAATTAAAACAATTGATGTTAAGGAGAGAGCATGTGCTCCATACAATGACTAGGAATTATAACCTCATCCAACAGTATATGGAAAATGTGATTATGGATGTCTCGTATGGGACGCCACAACAACATCTCAAATGAGCTATGGTTGAGACAAACTTTGGTCAGCTCGAGCGATAGAATTTGGACCGCACACTTTGTTGCCAATAGAAAATACAACTCTAAGAATCCCAATATAATTATTATCGAAGTACACACTCATCTTTAATGATGTTTAATGTTCGGGCCTCTTACAAATATTACCTGGTGATAATATGATTTCTTGGTCTGGTAGTAAGTATGATTATCAGTTTTTGTGCCTACGCAGGACATGATTGCAAGCTTGTGCGGGTTTGTCTGGCCTACAAATATGTATGTCATACATACACTAATAGGGGTTGTTGGCACGTGCTTAACACATGAGTGTGGGTGTGTTAAAAAGCATGATTTATAACATGCAGATGTATAGAGCAGAATTTTCCAATGAGAAAGTTGATTAGCGCGCTAATGAGGAGGAACACTTCAAAAAATGAAAAAGAAAAAGAAAAATGAAGAAAATATATATAAGAACCCTGAAGCAGACTTAGAGTCTTAGACACATAAACACAGCCGTTGTTGTACCTTGTAAGGGTTAGGTTCAAGCTTGGAGCTCCACAAAGGTGCTCTCATTTTCCCACCTGTCTCATCTTAGAAGAAGACACAGTGTTGTAAGTCGACCTCTCTCCCTCTGTGTGTGTGATGTGTTTTGATTCATTGTGTTTGATACATGTAAAAAGCCTATCTTTTTGTTGTATTTTGGGATTTAAGGGTTAAAGGTTCAAGCTTTTCAAATGTGCTCTCTTTCTTCTGTCTCTCTCACTCACTAAACGAACACACAGCCCTTGTCTCTCCCTCTTGTGTGAATTTTTTTGATTCAATGTAAAAGGGATATATTTTTGTTGTACTTTGGGGTTTTAAAGGTTAAAGGTTCAAGCTTTAACTTTTTCAAATGTGCTCTATTTCCTCTGTTTCTCTCACTCAAACAAACACACAACCCTTGTTTAGGAAAGACTGATTTTTTCCCTTTTCTGTATGTTGTAGGACAAGATGGATGTGAAACTACCTCTATAGGATCTAAACTTAAATCAGGTACATCCATTACAACATTTATTGGTGAGAAGACAATTTTTATCGTTACGGATGGAAAAGTAACGTTTGTAGCAGAAGAAAAGAAGGGTGAACTATTGTCGGGATGTTGTCCAAAGATGCTCAGACTCACAGATCATATAGTGGTCGCCTTTGCTGGTGGCTTGAGTGAGGGTGTAACGATGATATGTAATGTTGCAGCTGTCATTATGAATCTCTCTGGTATGGTGGGTACGTCAATGGTAAGGAAGTTATTTCAAAAGGAGATGCAAAAGTGGAAGTGGCAACATGGGCGTAAAAACCGTTTTCCAACGATTATATTTGTTTTTGGATATCGCAACGGTATTGCTCATGTTGGCAGGGGTGAATATGTGCAAATTGAAGAAAATGGAGTATATGGATGTGGTTCAGGATTCAAGTTTTCGAAACCTTTTATGGAGGAGCTGATAGCAAACCATTAACAACTGAAAATGTTGTTGATGGGCTTTTAACAGCTACAACTGTTGCTACTCTTCAAGACCCTGCTTCTGGAGGGTATGCTTATGTGGCAGCTTTGTGGAGAAGTAAGAAAAAGGTGAAGAAATTAAAACAATTGATGCTTAGGAGAGAGCATGTGCTCCATACAATGGCTAGAAATTATAACATCATCCAAGAGTATATGGAAAAGGTGATTATGGCTGTCTCGTATGGGATGCCATACAACATCTCAAATGAGTTGTGTTGAGGCAAACTTTGGTCAGCTCAAGCGATGGAATTTGGACCGCACACCTTGTTGCCAAAGAAAATGTAACTCAGAGAATCCCAATACAATTATTATCGAAGTACTCGTCTTTAATGATGTTAATGCTCGGGCCTCCTACAAATATTACCCTGGAGATCAAATGATTTCTTGGTCTGGTAGTAAGTATGATTATAAGCTTTTTGTACCCGATGACTATTAGATGATCCAGCACCTATCAGTAGTTTTTGATTCCATTCAGCTGACTGACCTGATCAACATATGTTATAGATAGCAAGTCTCCATATCAGATGAGCATTCAAGTAGGTTATGACTCCTTAGAAGGGAGTCTGGGAAAAAGGTTTTGGCCAGTATATAAGGAGAAGAAGTCCATGTGTTCAACTTGGTCTCTTAGCCTATTCTTTAATCCCATTCTGAAGCAAACAGTAGTTGAAACACAGAAGACTCCTCAGGAGAAGCTGCTTCAAGCTGGTAGATCAAGCTGCTGCAAATGGCTCGATGACAAGGCTACTCAGGTGCTTTCTCAGCTCACCTAGGAAAGCCTATTGTAATTGAGGTTCTGTGTTCATATTTTTAATGTGTGTGTTTATGTCCTTATCTACCAAAATGATTGGGTTTGATGCATCATTGTTTTATAAGCAATTCTCCTAGTTGAATGGTTTGTTCTTATTCACTTGCTTTTGCTGATTGAGTTTGATGCATCATTGTTTTATATGCAATTCTCCTAGTTGAATGGTTTGTCCTTATTCACTTGCTTTTGCAAACTCTGGCCCTCGTGCAATTCTCCTAGGAGTATTGTTTACTTGCAGTGTGGCACTGTCTATGAAGGTATCTGATTTTTACTTCATCAAGGTCCACTTGCTGTGTGAAATCAGATAGATATTTTTGTTCAGGAATGCTGATGTAGGAGTAAGGCAAAAATATAATGTTTTTGTTTCAGGAGACAACTAGCACAAATTACAGGCATTGCTGCAATTTTTCATCTCCCTCTACCCGAATTGGATGATATATAAAGTAGTATATAATGACTGCAGGAACATGTAGGAGACTATTGTTTACTTGTGTAATTCTGTGACTGTTTGATTTTGAATTACATTATTCTTCTACTTTCTAAGCTCAACTCTCAGTATAATTTACTTGGCATAAGATCTTTTTCTTGGATAGTCTTTCAAGAAGTAACTAATTCTGAAATATCAAAGTAACTAATTCTGAAAACAACGAGATATCAAATTTACTTTGGCATAAGATCTTTTATTTCCAACCCCGTACTAGATATCAAATTCATCATTATAGTCAGTCATAAGGGATAGATCAACATTGAGGAAATCTATAGTTGTAAAATACTGTTAAAGAAAAGCTAAAACATAAAGTGATAAAACTGCTGGATCAAAGCTCAACAATTAAGCTCCAGATGATGATGATCCCACTGACTTCCAGAGCTTCACCCACGCCTCCATGGCATCTGATGCACGAGCAAACATAGGATCCACCTTTCCCAGCTCCTCCTTGACTGTTTTCGCCATACTGACAACACAATCTTCTGCAGTAACTGCTGATTGTGGCAACCTAACTGACTGAAAGAAAGGGACCACTTCCTCCATCAGCTTCACCCCCTCCCACTCTTTCTTCAAGCTTTGAACTGCATCACCTCGTTCTTTTCTCCATACATAAGGCATCCCACTCTTTACACCAAGCCCCAGGTGATCACATATAACCTTTACACACATTCCACACCATATATCTTCCATCGTCTCCCACCTAAATTTCCCCTCTCCTGCCAACCTCAAAGCTGGGAACAATGCTGGCCCAACCACCTCACGATCAAAAGCAATGTTGATTCCACTTACAGGCAGCAAGGCTCTCACAGGAACAGTCAAAACAGCATCCACATATCGAGAGTTCCTCTGTTCTGGCTTGAGGGCCTGAGTTGGCGCATCAAGGTCTGCCAAATTGAGCCACAGTCCACAGGATAGCGCGCATGTAACCCCAGTTCGCAGGCTAAATGGGTAACCGCGAACAAAATCTGCTCCCTTCCGGAACGGATCATAGAGTGTGTTAAAAAAGAAAGGGGTTGCTGGTGTTTTAAGGTTGGTTATGTGCTGCGCTACAACATCTACTAAATCACCATTGCTGTCCCTAGCCGGGGTGCAGTCATCATCAATTGAGATAATATATTTTTTCCGTGATACCAGATAACCAAAGTACCTACATGAGTAACCTGAGAAGGCAATGGAGGTGGTAGAACCCACCATGCGGGTTATGTCAGCTTTGGTATAGACATTTGCATTAAATCCTTCAGGAATCTGGAGTTCCTGCTTCATATCAGGGTCTTTGACAATAATCAGATGAAACTGGGAGATAAAAGGTCTCCATTCATCCAAGAATGATTTCAGGTCTGGGTTGATTGCCGCAATCACAATGTCAACATCACTGTCATTGATGGTTGTGTTAGACATCTTGGAAGACTCTGAGAAATCAGTACTGCTTGGTGTTTTGTAGTTATTAAATCTGTTGCTTCAAAATGCTATACAGTGTGCGAACACAATTACACAGTCTCAAAATTTTTCAGAACATCCTGCAAGAGATACCAGGAGGTCAAAAGAAGAGTGCACCTAAATAAGCTTGATAGCTGAGGACAAGCGAAATCTAGAAATGTAACTTACTGGTAGGAAGGACAGGGCTATGGATCTGTCGGATATTGAGTGCCTCAATTAGTGAAAGGATTTCATCCTTGCCAGTTGCTATGAATAGCTTCAAGACTTTCTCGTTCAGCTTTCCAGCACTCAAAGTTTTCTGTCAAGTAAGCAAGTGTCACTATAACAGAAACGGTATAGCAAGATTCAGCAGATGTTCCATTAACACAATATAGCAGCACAGAAGCCACAAGTAGAATAAGACTACAACACCATATTATTGTTGCATTAAAATTTCTTGTGAAATTTCAAATTGAACTCCCATTAATCTATTATTGAATGTTCATCAAACAAAGCATGGGGTCTATAAGAAAAAGAAACAAACACAGAATGGCATCACTATGATCATTCAAAGGGGAGTGTGCATGATTTTCGACTGTGTTAAACAAACATTTCTCCATCTGAAGTAAATATGGTTTCAATGTCATATCTTTGCAACACTTCCAGAACTTCATTAGCTCATGAAGTCACAAAATTAGATCCCATGAGTGAGCCGTGTGGCCCTAGAGGATTACCACATCCAATATAGCAATGGCAAAATCATCAACAATGAAGGGATAGCCTTCAAACATTCAGAACGCATAATCTTACTCAACATTTGCCACACAAAGAACATTCTCCAAAAGGTTGAAATCTTCAAAACACAATCAAGTTGAACTTACAACTAATGAAGAAAACTTACAAACAACACATACTTAACAATGAAAGATTCAAACTCTAAGCACACCCAGTTCAAATCTAACAAGATTGAACTTGAACATTACCCAAAACCAATAAAGAACTACATTATTTCACACCTCGAAGTCTCAAATCAAAACCACATTATAAACAAACAAACCTAAAACACAACACTAAAACCAGCATCAATCACAATGAAAGACTCAAACTTTACACAAACCCAGTTCATATCTCACCAGATTAACCTTGCCCATTTCCCCAAAACAGAAACAAACCCATTACTCTTCACTTCAAACCAAAAGCACTATATGAACGAATGAAGCAAACTTATCAACAGCACACACTTATCAACGAAAAATTCAAACTTTAAGCACACCCAGTTCATAAGATTAAACTTTCACATTACCCAAAACCATAAAGAAGTCCATTACTTCACACCTCAACGTCTCAAATCAAAAGCACCTTGGACCTTATAAACAAATAAACCAAAGCACAACACTAAAACCAGCATCAACCACAATGAAAGACTCAAACTTTACACAAACCCAGTTCATATCTCACCAGATTAAGCCTGCCCATCACCCCAAAACCACAAAGCAATCCATATTCTAACACCTCAAAGTCTCAAGCCAGAACCACTCAATGAAAAAGTGACTGAAATCTAATGAAGCAAATAGAGAAGAAAGAGTACCAAGAAGAGATCACAGAGTATGTGGTCAGGGAGAGGAGAGAGATCGGAGATGGTGGCGATGTTGAGGAGAGCTGAGTCAATAGAGAGAGATAGCAGAGAAGGCGGAGTTCTCATTCAACTCATTCATATAAATACTTAGCTGGAATCGTAAATATAAATCTCTCACTCTCTCTCTCTCTCCTCTCTCTTCTTTTCTAGACAAAACCAACTAAACGAGGTAGGAGAAGAATTGGTCTAACGTGTGAGTGAGAGAAACAGAAGCAGATCCCCTTTGTTGCTTGGTTTCTCGAGATTTCTGTGTGTGTGTTTCTCCGTCTCTGAGGTCAACACTCCATTGGCCACCTCTTGTTGGATCTTTGCCGCCCCCACGTGTCACGTGTGCGCTCAGAACCCGACCCGGCCAATTCATTTTCTACATCACCAAATAGTTAATCAATTCATCACAAAACTAATTATTATTTAAAAAATAGTTAATCTTCGTAAGAAACATTCCTTATATTATACATAATTAGTGGTTGCTATTAATATGTAATATTTGTTTCCATTAGAGAATGACATACAACTACCTCAAAAACATACATAACACACATAACCCACCTTCAAAAAGATTTAAACAAATAAAGACATGAGCCCAAGCCCAAAACCAAATAGTGTCAGACCTTATCCAAATTTTAAATGCAAAAAGACAATAATGCTCAGTTCTCTAATGAAATTACACTACGTGTCACTCTTTCTTCTCTCACAATTTCAATCTGATTCAATCTCTCTCTCTCTCTCTCTCTCTCTCCTTGCCACAACGACCGCTAAAGATCGACGACGACGACCTAATCAGGGCGATCCCGATGCTCAACAGGACGACGACTCAACCCACCGCATCCCAAACTGATCTGCAGATTTGATATGGAAATCTTTGCCGTCAAAGTTGAACCCAAGCCAATTTGTCTCAGATCTATAAGAAAGCTCCTTCAATTTTCTATTCTAAAGTTTATATCAGATATGCTCCAAATCTTGCAATTTGCTTCTCCAAATTTTTTTTTTCTAGAAACAAAAGAAGACGAATGCATCTATATATGTCAACAAATTGATTAATTATTATGGGAATCATAATAATTATTATGCATCTATATATGTCAACGAATTCGAATGCAGATCTTGATTAATTATGGGAATCATTCACTTTCTTTCTCTCTCTATCAAAGAAGTCCGTTGACGAAAGGATTAAGTATGGATGGAGTATTTTTGGTTAACAGTAGCAGAGATATATACATAATAGCAGTAGCAGTAGCAGACTAGTAGCAGGAAGATTTGACAACCAGTGTAGTAGCAGGAAGATTGAACGACCAGACAGTGTAGTAGCCGGAAGATTGGACGACCACACAATGTAGTAGCAAGAAGATTGGACGACCATCTAGTAGCAAAACATGCTACTACATTAGCTGAGCCACTGAAACCCTACTACTGCACTTACTGAAGCTACTACTATACTAGATGAACCACTAAAACCCTGGTACTATATCTGTTGGAATTGTAGTTTCCAACAAAACATGCTACTACATTAGCTGAGCCACTGAAACCCTGCTACTGCACTTAATAAAACTGCTACTACACTAGCTGAACCACTAAAACCTGCTACTATATCTGTTGAAAGTGTAGCTTTCCAGCAAAACATGCTACTACATTAGCTGAGCCACTGAAAACATGCTACTACTTCTACTGAGATGTTAACTTCTGCTACTACTTTCTACTGGATTGTTAACCCATGTTACTACTTCTACTGGAATTAATTGCTACTACTACTGGGATGGTAACCCCTGGTACTACTTCTACTGGGATGTTAACCTCTGCTACCACTTCTATTGGAATTAACTGCTACTACACTAAGTTATTGAAAACATGCTACTACACTAAGTTATTGAAAACCTGTTACTGTACCATTTACTGAAAATCTCAAAATGAGAGACTTTTCTCTTCTAATTAAAAGCATATTTAATTAGTGTAGGGTTAGTTTGGTAAATTAAAACATCACATGACATGCAGAAAAAAGATTGTACTTAATTGTTAAAAACTGTCCTTATTTGTTTAACAACAACACAAATGGATTTATTTGTGTTTCAAATCTTTTTAGAGGATGTATATGTGATTTGCTATGTTTCCATTACCTAATAAAGTACATTAATATCATTGATTCACTCCTTAAAATGTAAAAGGAAATAGAAATGGTAAAATTGGTAATGCAATGTTTTGATTTGGTAAGATATATTATGTGGAATCGAAATAAATATTTTTATTTACTTACATAACATGACACATAGGATTAAGGCCCTCTAGCACTACCCTTTATTTAATTTCTAGATTCGAATCCATGCCATATTGCCATAGAAGGAATTTCTATTTTGGTAAATAATTAAGGAGTTGATCAACTATATATTCGAATGGTTTCTATCAAGTCCAGTACGTCCTTCTTCTTGTTCCTAAACCCTAGCTAGCTAGGGTTTACAGTTTGATTATTCGACAAATAAAAGACGTACAGTAGTCATGAATATAGAATACTACAGCGTCGCAAAGCTTCCGAGCGACATCATATTGTTCGAGATATTCCCAAGACTACCGGCCAAGTCGTTGATGCGGTTTAGGTGCGTATGCAAATCTTGGTCTTCCCTAATCCGCCATCCTCTCTTTGTCAGAATCCACCAAAACTTGCAGACTGCTCGATCACGCCATAACTACCACCTCCTCCTCAGATCTTGGAGCTCATTCGAATTGCTATCCGCACAGTTGAACCTAGAAGAGATGAGTATAAGCACCACCTCTACCTTTACAATAAGTACGAGTCATCATGAACGGTTCTCCCTGTTGAGTATCAATGGCTTGGTCTGCATTTATAATACGCATGATCATTATTTACCTCATAAGCTGGTTATCTTTAACCTCTGCACCCGAGACTCTATTACTCTTCCCCGGGACTTAGCTAGTACTGGTGCTAGCAGCTTCCGCTACCAGCTTCATTCAGCTTGCATTGGCTTTAGTCCTCAGACAAACGAGACTAAGATTCTCCAAATACTATGTCACGAAAGCAGTTTCGTGTTCAACATATTCACTCTTGGTGGTACATGGAGGCGTCTAGAGATACAAGACAAAGACTTGGGTGATGTTGCTTTTGATTGTGATGATATTTTTTGTCCAAACTTAGAGTTGGGGTGTGACAGTGTGTTCCTCCATGGGGCCAGACATTGGCTGGAAATGAGTATCGAGGGTTGGCCTGTTGTATTGCTTTTCGACTTTGAACAAGAGCGGTTCAGAGTGATCCCATTTCCTGAAGAATATCATAAAGCTCACAGTGGGGCTTCTCGTCTCCCCAGCTGGAAACTGGACATGATTGAAGTGAATGGATGTGTTGCAGTATATGAGTTCGACTTCTCGAATGGAGGCCTAGGAAATGTTGTCACACTATGGATTTTGAAGGATTACCAACATCTGGTGTGGGTTAAAGAGAGTATCATAATTCCCAGAAAATGGAACGAGTTGCAAATGTGCTTTATTCCAAAGTGCTCAATCTACACAGACGAGCTCCTGCTCAAAGGGGGTTTTTGGGGTAAAAGGTGTACCTTCACAACCTGAACAATAAGCGTTTTACGACGACTCAAGTTTCTATAAAACACGAAATCTTGGGTTGTTATCATGAAAGCATTATCCCCTTAGATGCTTCTCCATGCGACAACAAGTAAGTCTTCAGAAATCATAAGCTGCACAACCTTTCATTCTCTTGAATATATTCTAGCTTGTTATAAACTAAGGTCTGACTGTTTTGTACAATGTAGGTTTTCGTGTGGCTCTCTTGAAGAAAATACCGACCTTGTTCTCCGAGTGGGTGACACCGACTTCCACATTCACAAGGCAAGCAAAGCTTCTCGGCTGTTTGATATATATGGTGGCCTTGACTCCATTAATTACCATAGTTGTGGCCTCACAATTAAGGGATCGAGTTTCTTTTGACTTATAATTTTCTTCCATTTGATTTCTCTGCAGTCCATCTTCTCAGGCAAATCCAACCGTTTAAGAAAGATGATCTTGGAGGATTCATCAGCACCGCTATATGAATTGCCAGACTTCCCTGGTGGAGCTGAAGTGTTTTTGTATATTCAAAAGTTATGTTATGGCATCAGAGGTCCAATGAATGCTTCAACATCTCTTCCTTTCCTCTGTGCGGCTGAATATATGGAGTTGGAGGATGCTTTAATTCAACAAACTATGAAGTTTCTTGAAGAACCAACACTCTATGATAATTGGGAAATATGCGCAGAGCTTTTGAAATCTTGCAAGGACCCTAAAGTTCTAGAGTACGCTGACAAATGTGGGGTTGTAGAAAAATGTACCGGCACCATCGAGTCCCATGCTTCACACTTTTTTCTCAAGACACAGCTATCTAAAGGAAGTTCTTCACAAATGGGGGGCGAGGAGAAAAAATCATTCCTTGAACAAGTTGCTCCTTTGTATTTTAGCCAAGTATGTCCAATATCCAACATTAAGCAACTGCTTGGCCTACACAGATCTGCGTTGTCTCTTCATGCTTCCCAACAATGCATGGAATGTCTCGAGCGTTGTATTTATGCACATCTTCATCGAGTTCCTCCACAAGATTTTTATCGTTTTGACATCAACACGGTCCAACGCCTTGCCAACCACTATCTCTACAATCATGAGGGTATTGAAGAGATTGCCACTAATGATAATGCAATTGTGTTGGCTAATCTTGTTGATGCCTACCTCTTGAACAATGCTGCTAATAACTTGTCAGTGGCTCAATTTCAAAAATTAGCAGACTCAGTCCGCCATGCTAGAGC
This sequence comes from Fragaria nilgerrensis, assembly GCA_010134655.1. NCBI lineage: Eukaryota > Viridiplantae > Streptophyta > Magnoliopsida > Rosales > Rosaceae > Fragaria > Fragaria nilgerrensis. Next base: position 560,221 of record CM020982.1, on the reverse strand, counting down.
TGTGGAGGACAATTTATATCTGGCTATTGCATTGTATCTACAGGTGAATTTATTTAGTTTTGTCTTTGTTAGTCTATTTCAGTTCTATACTATCTGGTTTTTCATTTGATTTTTTACCCTTTAAATATGTATATTGATATGTTAATGTTTCATATTGTTTTCAACATGCAGAGGCATCCATATTTGGCTGAATCTGAGAGAGAGCAGATTTGTCAATCTTTGACTTGTAAAAATCTGACTCCTGAAGTTCGGATCAATGCAGCAAAAAGCCGTGTCTTGTCTTTAAGAACAATTATTGAGCTTTACTCTCTTAATAATGAGGAGTTCAAACATGAAGTTCAACAAAATAAGAGGCGAATTTCTGCTCTTGAGATCACAACCTTGAAGATGAATGACGTCATCGAGAATCTAAAGAAAGAGGTTGAGAAGTTGGGCACTAGGAATTTAAAAGGATCAAACAAGTGGACAACCATGTTTAAGAAACTTGACTTCAAGAAGAAGCTGGTGTGTACTACAAGTCAGGATGTGGTGCATAACCCAAATCCTATGAGGAAGGACAACATTGAAAATCTGGACTTATGAAGGTGACACTTCCCAACATTGCTCATTGGTAGTACCATTAGTGCGCAAGTACTTATGTTCTTCAACATCTGCGATGCGCACTAGTGATACTACCAATGATACTAGAAGATGGAAAACAGAGCATCTCGACTGCATGTTTAATTAGCCTCCATTCTTACTAGAGAGACTTCAAAACTACACTCTGATTGTTACTAGACAGAATTAAAAAAAGGAACATAATAGTAGTTTTCTTAGTAAGGTAGAAGATTAATTTCTTGTTACACAAAGCTACCTGTAAAAGATCATGAATTCAAGATGCTCAAATTTACTCAAGCAAGTTGTTAGGTGTCAAGTGCCACAGCCACATTTATCATGACATTCTCTTCATCCATGCATTCACGTTTCTTTTATTAATAAATTGACGAGTAATGTTTGCATATTTTTGAAAAAAAATAATTAACTTATATTTTGAAGAATCAGTAAACCATTTGCATGAAAGAGTCCCTTAAATGAAGATTCAGGTGTTTCCCAAAAAAGAGAAACAGTGTAGTTTAAGAAGCTAGCTGCAGAACTCTTATTGAAAAGCTTCTTTGGTCTGCAGAACTCTTAATGATTTGCTTGCTAGGTGGGAGCATTCTGCCCACCAAGCCATTGGCATTGGATAGATATTTAATCCCTCACTCCTTTTTGAAGAAGAAGAAGAAGAAGAAGAAGAAGTAGAAGAAGCAAACCTTTCCAGGAGATATAACTGCACATGTTCTTCCCAGCTCCTTCAGAATTTGAGCTAGCTAGGTAGTGAAAGTTATGGCCCATACTCAGATCCTCCGGAATGGAAACTCCCGGTAAGCTGCAACGTTCATCCTCTGGCTTTTTTTGTGTATCCTTTTCCTTTTGTAAAATGAGGTCTGACTGCATGTGTAAAATGTAGGTATCCGTCTGGCCCTTTTGAAGAAGCAACCGATCTTGTTCTCCAAGTGGATGACATCTACTTCCACGTTCACAAGGCAAGCAAAGCTTCTCTATCTGCTGTTTTTGAATTAATTTTTTTTTTTTTTTCTTTCTGCTGCTCTGTTTGTGAGGTCTTTCGAGATTTTTGAATGAATTAATCTAGAAATTTGGCCTTGATAATGGCATTGTTTTATGGTGGAATTGGAATATGTAGAGTGCAACATCATGCCCTTCTTGATAATCGAAACATCAGTAACCGTTTACTGACCTTGCTCTAAATCAGGACTTTTGCTAAACAAGGACACTTGTTTATTTACTCTAATACAGGCTAGCCCCTTGTTGATAATAGAACTGATTTTATGGAGCTAGTAATTTAGTAAATCAGGACTCTTGTTAACAACTCGTCATGCCCTTGTTGATAATCGAAACATGAGTAGTTCAGGTTTAAATGTTTTACTAGAAATTAGACATTGCTCCTTGATAATACAACTCATTTTAGGAATCTAGAAAGTTAAGTTAAAAGCCACGACTTCATCAGTTAGTATATCCAAGCCACGACTTCATATATTTTGTCCCACTGGTTTAGGGAGTTCTGTTTTCTTCCAGTCTCAAATATGTGTGTAATTTGTTCATCTTCCTGTCACATTTTTCAATATCCTCTTGCTTAAGGATTTCACTTACTCCTTATTAAATAGGAACTAAGCTATACCTCCTTCTCCATTGTGTTGATCAAAATGTAACCTAATCATGCATCAGTTTGTGTTTGATTTTTTTCTGCAGTCCATCTTCACAGCAAACTGCAATCTTTTAAGAAGGATGTTCTTGGAGAATCCATCATCTCAACAGCTTGTATTGCCTGAGTTTCCTGGTGGAGCTGAAACATTTGAGTTGGTTGTCAAGCTGTGTTATTGCATCAGACGTCCTCTCAATGCTTCCACAACTCTTCCTTTCCTAGCTGCGGCTGATTATTTAGAGTTGGTGTCTGAGGATGCTCTTACTAAACAAGCAACAGCCTTCCTTAAAGAAAAAGAATTTTACAAGAATTGGGAAACATGTGCTGCTGTGTTGCTATCTTGCCAGCATCCCAAGGTTCTGGAGTACGCCAAGACATGCAAAATTCTACCAGCATGTGTGAGCACCATTAAGTCTACCGCTAAACTCTATTTTTGGAAGAGGCAAGTATTTGAAGCAAGTTCTTCATCACAAGTTGAAGTAGACGATGAGGAGAAGAAAAGATTCCTGGAACAACTTGCTGTTTTGTACTTGAGCTTGAGCCAAGTCAACAATCTATTGCCAACACTCCGGCTTAAGAAGTTACTCATCCTACACGATGCTGCGTTGTCTTTGCAGGCTTCCGAAGAATGCGTGGAGTGGCTTGAGTCTTGGCTTTATTCTTATATTCCCGATCTTCATGAAGTTGCTCCAGGAGCTGTGTATCCTCTAGACATCACCACTCTTGACATCACCACCTTCCAGCACATTGTCAACTTCTACCTCCATAAGCATGAGGATGTTAGCACAATAGCTAATCTTGTTGATGATTACCTTAACAAGAATGCTGCTAATGATGTGGTGTCGGTGGCTCAATTTCAAGGATTAGCAGACTCAGTCCGGCATGCTAGATCCGTGGACGACAATCTCTATTTTGCTATTGATATGTATCTACAGGTAAAATGATTTGGTTTTCTCGTTCTGAGTATATATCACTTGTGCATTGTTTGCTTTCTTATTTGATTCTTTACCTTTATATATGTAGTTGCTCATATGCTAGTGTTTCACAACATGCAGGCACATCCATCCTTGGCTGAATGGGAGAAAGAGAAGATATGTCAATCTTTGAATTGCCAAAATCTTACTTCTGAAGTTCAGAACCATGCAACCGAACGTCGTGTCTTGTCTTTGAGAGCAATTGTTGAGCTTTACTCTCTTAACAATCAGGAGCTCAAACATGAAGTTCAAGAGAATAAAAGGAGGATTTCTGCTCTTGAGAACACAGTTGACAATCTAAGTAAAGAGGTGGAGAAGTTGGGCAGTGGGAAGTCAAAAGGATGGACAAGCCTATCTAAGAAACTTGGCTTCAACAAGAACCTGCAGGTGTGTACTACAAGTCAGGATGCGGTGCATAACCCAAATCCTATGAGGAGGGACAATCTGGACTCCTCTGAGCAATGAAGGTGATACTTACTAATATGTAGGTTGAATTTGAACATCTGATCCTCTGGTTCTTGTTATTCTCTTCTGAACTATTATGAGTTTATGTATCGGTTGAACTTGGAGTTGGATATGTATTGTATTTTGTTTAACGAATTAAGTATGGGAGACAATTGACCTTTGCTCTAGGTATTTTCTGAATGAATTTGGTTATTGTAGTCGAGTTGATTTATGAATGAAGGTTCTGTGGTTCGTTTTCAGTTCTGGTAAAATGAGCAGCTTGGACACCCATGTTCATGCTTTGGTCAACGTAATTATATGAGTTAAAATGAGCAGCTTTGGACACCCTGTTTCATGAAATAGTATATTTGTCTATGATTTTTTTTTAAAGGAGGAAGATAGGGGTTAAGATTTTTATTAGAAACAAAGAGATAAATATACAGCAGTGAATTCCAAATTTTGGCACCAGAATCAAAATCAACAATGGCCCCTATAAAGAACCCATATTCCCAATCTTCTCCTCACCTATTCTTCTTCTCCTTCTTCCTCAACCCAACCATCAACCCTAAAATTCCTACTTGCCATTTCCTGAACCCCATCACTGACCAGGCACTTGGTCCTCCTGTCTCTCCCTCCCGCTACTTTTCTGCTTCCAAGTAACAGCAGTGCTGCTGATGCAATCGATTCCAATTCTTCTGCTGTCACAAGTTTCAACCCAATCAGTGATGCGGAGAGAGACGCTATTGCCGCCATTTCCAGGAGAATATCTGAAGCTTTGGAGTTGTTGGAGAAAGGGAGGGACTTTCAGGCCAGCGGTGACTTTGACACAGGTACCCACTTTCTCTGTTTTGCTTTCAACTTTGAGTTTCAAGTGTTTCTGCATGGTTGAGTTTGTTCCTGTTTATATACATGGGTATTAGACTATTGAGGAACTTTCGTCTTGTTTATGTTAAACAACTCTTACTACTGTTTCAATAGTTTCGACTGTAATCATGTTCAATTGTTGAAAAAATGAAGCTACTGACTTGTAATTGATGGTTGCCTTTACATGTAACCTTTTTGACATTATGACATTATGTACTTACAGAGACCATGTAAACGAAACCAAGTAGAATACTAGACTAGCCTTGGATGAAGTTGTTTAGTTGCAGCCTACATCTACACCTTGAAGATGACAAGGCCAATGAGGAATGTTCGTTATTTCGAACTCGATATGTGCTGCATTCATTGCTTTTGTTTGTGTGATAAGCAGTTAGTTGAGGGGTTGAAGGTGGGAGAGAGAGGGGATAGAATTTTCTCATTCAATTTGCAGATGATATGGTCTTCTTCGTTTGGAGATGAAACATAATGGCAGAATTTTGCTAGACAATCTGGATTGCTTCAGTGCAGTGTCTGGGCTAAAGAATAATAAATCAAAATGAATTAATACAAAGGTTAGAAAAGTGGCAGTGTAGCTGACTCCCCAGATTGTGAGGTTAGCCTTTGAAGTACTTAGGTCTATGAGGTGATCATAGAGCTGCAAACTTTTGGAAGCAGTGGTGGAAAAGGTTGAAAAACACTAGGATAGTTGAAAGAAAACTTTCCTTTCGAGAGGGGATCATGTTTCCGTTGTATGACATATTCTTGTTCAAAATCCTAGAAGTGGTTGCAAGAAGGATAGAATGAGGAGAAGAGGAGGCAGGAGAGGCCATTTCATAAGATGGCAGCGGTAGTCTCTCAGCCCAAAGAATGAGGAGGTCTAGGAGTTGCTAATGTGGCTGCTAGGAACATTGCCTAACTAGCCAAATGGTTATGGTGATTTTTAATTGAATAAAATTCACCATGCATTAAGTGACAAAAGGAAAATTTCATGTACAAGAAAATGGGTGGATGTGAAAATGGGTGAGTTAATCAAAATCCCATAAAAGGATATTGCTATGTTATGGGGGATTATTAGAGTGCTGCACAGTGAAAGTTAGAAATGGAAGGAGGGTGAGGTTCTGGGAGGGCAAATGGCTGTGAATATTGGCCTTCCCAAGATTGTATTGCTTGGTAAGATACTTGCAATGAGTTGGGATTTGATTTTACCATTTAAGAAGGGATTTGTTTGACCACGTGATTGAGAAATTGATTTCATGGGTAGGGGTTCTGGTTAATAATATCAGATTTGATGCTGGAAGTTCACAGTGGCCTTTTGTTGTAAATCCTTTGTCTGGTTTTCATGTGAAGATACTTCTAACCCAACTTTTGAGCCAAGCAGCTTTGATTTCGTGCCAAATTCCACACCAAGTCAAAGATTTGGGGTTGGATCTCTGCCCGTGTTAAAGTACTTGCGACTTTCTTCAAATAAACAAACCAGGTGCTTGTTTATTTGATTAAATTGCTGCATGTGTCGAAAGACGGGTGAAAGTTCTGTCATGTTTAGTTCACTATAAAGTAGCTCAGAAGCTTTGGTCTAGTCTATTTAGTGAAGCTGAAATGGCATGAAAATCTCTGGCAGGGTGTTTTTGAGATGGGAAAAGGGAAAAGCTTTGTAAACTTGTAGTACTTGGTAAATTAGCAGGAGGATGTTAAGTGTATTTGAGGATTGTAAAGGCTTGGGAGTGGAGAAAGTTATTAATGCTCATCTTTTTGGGAATCTATTTCTGTGTCTTTTTTAGGGGTCTAGACTTGTCTTTTATAACATGGAATTGGAGGGAAGCCATTAGTTAGTCATCTTATAAGTTTGTCTGTTTTGTTTTCTTCTCTTCTTGTAATTTTTTTTTTCTCTTGTATGGACTATGGACTTCTGCTACAGTCTGTAAATTCTTTCAGCCTCTTTCAATAATGTCTCTTTCTCGTTCAAATATAGAAAAAAGAAAAGAGAAAAAAAAAAAAAAGTTACAAGTGAAAGCTTCTACAGTTGCTGTATATTGTTCCACTGTTTACATTACATCTGGACCCAGAAGGTAACCTAATAAAGATCCTACAAATTGAGTAGTCTCATTGATGAAGTCCAATTCCATAGTTCATAATCTTAAACATGACATTATGATTTAGAAAGAGATTGATCACAGTCTCTTTATGGATTAAATTTGTTGAAATATGGAAGCTGTTACTGGGTTTGGTGTTATGAGTTCAGGGGGACGAACATTTTATCCTTCTTTTGTTTCCCTAAAAGAAAACAGAAAGGAAAAATAGTGTCTGGATAAACAACTTAAGTGCACCTCCAGGGTTCAACCAAAAAGAAAAGGATGTATGCAGTTGAAATATCAGTACCACCTATGACATACTTTGTCATTGGCCATCTGTGGGCAGCTGTTTTGGGTTCTGGTAGCTTTAAAGAAGACTGGCTAACCTAGTGTTTTAACTAAATTGAGAGTTTGAACCTTGAGGCTTATATTGGTTGCATAGCAATACTTTTCAAGGTTGGGTTGAGCTACTTGGTTTTGCAACTTCAAAAGAAACCGACTAGGCTTTAGGCATGGGGTTGAACAGGCATGACCCTTTTCAAATGTCACCTTTACTGTCTCTACTCACTGATAGTAATATGAGTTCTGGATAATGCGCCTTAAAATGACTTTGACATCCTGTATTTATTCCCTCCATCTCTATTCCTTATTCTCCCTGTGTTTCTCGTTGCTTTTGTTATTTTTGTTGTTGTAATTGGCGCTATATGAAACCGACTCCAGTTGTGCTTTTTGACAGTGATAATAGGAAAGAGAACCAAGTCCAAGTCATTGTTGGTATCTTTTGTGCATCACTAAAGTTTTCTTGTACATTGAGTTAGAACAAGCTAGATGAAAAAGGGTAATATAGCATATGTTAGTTGAGTTTAATCAATGAACATAGTCAACAGAAAAGTCCATAAATTTACCAGCATCAACATTTTGATTATTGCAGGTTTGTGATAACAGGGTCAGTTAAGGTGTCAGTTATGGTGGTTCTTGCATCGACCATATTACCTTAGAGTTTCAGACCATTACTACTACATATCAAGTCTAAATGTCCCATTCAAAAATCAAGTCTAAATGTAAAATGTTTACTTTGCACTGCTGGGCCCAAAAAGCTTGGGCATTATCCACTAGATAGAATAAAACAAGATTTGCATTTGACATGCCTGCATATCATTTCAGGTGATTGAGAAGTACAAGGAATTTGCATTTTCAGACAATGCAAGAGTAGGCAGGGCACTGACTTTGTATGTAGTTGGCAATAGAAATGATGCAATTGCAGAGATGGAGGATGTTTCCATATCATTGAAGGGATATCCAGGTAAACTAGAAACTTGTAGTTGAGGGGTTGAAGGTGGGAGAGAGGGGGTAGAAATTTTCTCATTCAATTTGCAGATGATACCATCTTCTTCGTTTCTGGAGATAAAACAAAATGGCAGAATTTGCTAGATATTCTGGATTGCTTCTGAGCAGTGTCTGGGCTAAAAAATTAAAAAACAGAATGTGAGGTTGGCCTTTGGAAGTACGCAGGTCTAAGAGGTAATCCTAGAGCTGCAAACTGTTGGAAACCAGTGGTGGAAAAGGTTGAAAAACACTAGTTGGAAGAAAGCTTTCCTTTCGAGAGGGGGTTGTGTTTCCAGTGTATGACATGTTCCTGTTCAAAATCCCAGAAGTGGTGGCAAGAAGGATAGAAGACCTCATGATGGAGAAGAGGAGGCAAGAGAGGGCATTTATCAAGATGGAAGTAGTCTCTCAGCCCAAAGAATGAGGAGGTCTGGGAGATGCTAATGTGGCTCATAGGAGAATTTTCTTGTTAGCCAAATGGTTCTGGTGATTCCCAATTGAATAAAATTTACCATGGTAGAAAATGACAAAAAGAAAGTATGGGGTTCAAGAAAATGGCTGTAGAGACTTGAGTAAAATCATGAAGGTTCATTCCCAATGCATGGGGAATTCTTAGCTGTACAAAGTTAGGAGTGGAAGGAGGTTCTGGGAGAGCAAATGGCTGTGAGTATGGTCCTAAAAGATTAATTCCGAGATTATATTGCTTGTTAAGATACTTGCAATGAGTTGGGATTTGGTTTTACCGTTTTAGAAGGAATTCGTTTGACACGTGATTGAGCAATTGATTTCATGGGCAGGGGTTCTGGTGAATAATACCAGAGTTGATGCTGTGGAAGTTGGAATCTAGAGCGGACTTTTGTTGTAAATCCTTTTTCAGGTTTTCATGTGAAGATTTTAGTGAAGCTGAAATGGCATGGTATTCTCTGGCGGGGTGTTTTTGAGACGAGAAAAGGGAAAAGTTTTGTAAACTTGCAGTACTTGGTAAATTGGCAGGAGGGGATTGAGTTTTTATTTGAGGATTATATTTATATAAAATGACAACCCACTACCATAGACAGTTGCAAAACATAAAAAAACCACCTTGCAACAGATTTAAACAAATAAGGATATAAGCCCAAGCCCATAATATATAGTCTCACGCCCAGTCAGCAATTTTTACGCAAAATACCAAAAAAGCCAATATTTTCTAAAATAACTACAAACCTGCCACTGCCTCCACCGAACAGACCCGACTACCTAAATCCCACACTTCTCCACCATTTCCATTCAAAACAACGATTCTCTCTCAAAATCCCAAGCCCTAAATCACAGTAGCAGAAAGATTCGTCCCAAAATTCTCCACCATTTTCATTCGAAACACCGATTCTCCACAGTAGCAGATCGACGCTGTCACCGATTTAGGTACTTGTTCAATCTTCTATGGCTTCTGCATGTCTGAGATTAAGTTTTTAGCTTCGCGATTTCTATGAATTTGAACTCGATTTCATGGATTGGCTTTGTGTTTGTGCATTTCGTTTAGATTTGCTGTTATTTGAACTTGAAATCACGATTTTGTAATCGAGCAGTAGCACTGAGTTTATAAGAATCCGAAATTCATGTTTTACAGTGCTTTTGGAGGCAATAGCAGTTTATAGATTTGATTAATGGAGGAACATGGGTCTGCAATGATACTAATGAGCCAAAAAGAAACAGAGGTGGCAAACGATATACATGTAATTCTCTATGCACATGCTCATTTGCAATATCTCTGCTACTGTATTTGTATCATGAGTTCTCTATTTATTGAGTGTTTTGCAACTGAGAATATGTTTTGAATTGTCTAGACTAGTTATATGAATGCTATTACACATGCTAAAGTAAAATTGAAACTGCTACTGTTTCAATTTTTTCCTGTTAACTTGATCATGCTCATGCTACTGTTAAAGTAATATCTCTGCTACTGTATAGTGAGTTATCTATGTATTAGGTGTTTTGCAATTAAGAATATGTCTTGAATTGTCTAGACTAGTTATATGTCTGCTACTACACCTGCTGAACTTTAAGAATCACAAAAAAATCCAAAAAAAATGCTAATGTTAAAGAGCTACTACTACTAGACTAGTTATGTATCTACTACTACACTTGCTGAACCACAAGAATTACAAAAAAACACTAATGTTAAAAAGCTGCTACTACACATACTAGACTAGTTATATGTATGCTACTACACCTGCTAAAGTAAAATTTAAACTGCTATTGTTTCAATTGTTTCCTGCTAACTTGATCATGCTCATGCTACTAGGGAAAAGAAAGAAATATATCTGCTATTGTAACATGAGTTGTTTAATTATGATTTTCTTGCTACTGTGCACAGGTGCAAAATGATATGAATACCAATCTGAAAGGGAAGCGATATAAGACTCTAGCGCGTAGAAAAAAGTTGCCAAGAAAGGGTAAACAACAGCAAAAAGCCAAGGAAGTAGACAAGGTTAAAAAGCCAAGGTGTGAGCAGAAATTTCGTCAATTCAGATGCAACATGTTGGCATTTGAAGAAGTATTCACCAAGGTTTGCAAGGACTTAGGTGAGGATAAGGAGATTCTAAGAAATGAGCTAATGAAGACACCATTCTGGGATTTCATATCAATATATGATAGACGTTTGATGTCAAAATCCACTGCAAAGAAGTCGGATAGAGAAATTCAGCGATTGATTGACTGCTACGTGCCAAAATTGAAGAAGTTCAAGTTTGGAAACAAGGTGGCTGAGATCAGTGTGTGATGTAGCGCAGATTTTTGGGCTGCAAAACCCAAAAAACGGGCTCAATGTGCCGACCCCACTTGAAGATTCAAAAAAGCCTGTGGATAATTCAGTGGTGCAAGCTTTTTTCGGCAATGAAATCAGGATAACAAAGTCAAGGATATTAGATCTCCTGGATGCAGAAGTGAAAGTCAAAAGGTTTGGATGGCCAATGAGAGTCACACAGCTCCTGCTACTGCATTTATTCACCACACTATTGTTTGCAAGTTCGGGTTCGACTCTTGGTTGGAGCTTTGTCAAATGCATAACAGATTATGACACCATGAAGAAGTACAATTGGGCCAAAGGAGTTAGGGATTACTTATTATCGTGCTTGACTACTTCAGAGGATGGGAGGGCTCACACTAGTAGTGGATGTGTAGTATTGATCCCGGTAAGCAATAGTGTTGCTGCTACTGCCTTTAAATTATGTGCTACTGCTAATACTACTTTCTTACATGCATGTTTTTGTTTTGTAGTACTGGATTTGCGAATGGATTTGCGAAAGAAGCACCATGCTTTGTGAAATTGATGGGAGATGTGGGATGACTCTGTGCTGTGTAAAGTGGAGTCTCCCTGCTTTCACAACGGTGTTTAAAAAAATGCAAGTCCATCAAATTGATGTAAGTAACGGATGAAACTCCATATAATTTTAGTTTGCAAACATTAAGCTGCTACTACTATTTGATTTTACATTTTCATTTAGCTCAGCTACTGTCTTGTGATCATTTTTTCTTAGATTAATTGGGAAAACTTGTATTGCAGATTGATAATGCAGAGGATGAGACAAATGTGAAGGATAACGAACAACAAGGTGATGATGATTTTATGAATCATCCACCAAAGCATGCTGCTGCAAAGCCAAAAGGCAAAAAAAGACAACGAGCAGAAGAGAAAAAACATCATCAAGCCAAGCTACTACGGTGGAGCAAGAAGTGGGAAAAAAATAAAGAGGGCAAAGAAGCATGTCGTAGAGCAAGGGGCTGTAAAACAGACATTGAGAGATACAGTAAGACTGCTTATGCAACTCTATTAATTTTACTTTAGCTTCTTAATTGGGTTCTGCTACTACCAAATTCTTTTCACATTAATCTGCTACTACACTGAAAAACAATAAAAAGTTACTGTTACAAAATAAATCATAGTTGTTATTTGTTCAAAAATAAACTATTATTTTTTCTGAGAACCCTATATTTATTAGAAAAACACTGCACTGCAGGTTGATAATGTAGTTGGTGACGATGACTTTGAGAACCCTCCACCGAAGAATGGTGCTACTACGCATGATGAGGTGGGAAAGAAGAAAGCAGCGAGGAAGAACTTGAAGAAGGGTGCTACTGCACAAGTTGAAGAGGGTGTTTCTGTGGTGGCTAAGAAGGGTGGTCCTGCAGAATCATCAGAAGCTGCTCCTATGGTGACTAAGAAGGGTGCTACTGCACAAGCCGAAGAGGGTGCTTCTGTGGTGGCTGAGAAGGGAGCTAGTGCGCAAACCGAAAAGGGTGCTTCTGTGGTGGCTGAGAAGGGTGGTCCTACAGAATCTGAAGAGGATGCTCATGTGGTGTCTGAGAAGGGAGATGGTGCGCAAACCAAAGAGGGTGCTAGTGTACAACTTGAAGAAGGTGCTACTGCACAAGCCGAAAAGGGTACTCTTGTGGTGGCTGAGAAGGGTGCTACTGCACAAGCCGTAGAGGGTTCTAGTGGACAAGCCGAAGAGGGTGCTACTTCAGAAGCCGAAGAGAATACTCGTGAAGGCCTTGAATCATTCGACATGACATTACATGGTTGGGTAAGTATAAAACTTAGATTACACTTACAGTAGATATGAGTGGAATTAAACTTGACACGTTTATTTGTCCTTTTTTTTTGCAGCTGGAAGGGAATGAAAAAGCTGCTGCTGTGGACGATGAAGGTGAAACATATGAAGAAGCAACAACAAACACGGAAGAGATTTTGAAGAAGTTTTTCAATAAAGATAAGGATGCGGATCAAGGAGGAGGACATGAAGAGTTTGCGAGTGAGAAAATGTATGATCCGGAGGACTTCAGGTTGTATGAAGAGTTTGTTGAAAAGGAGTCTAGGGAATTTCCAAAAGCAACTAGTGATGAGGAGTTGGAATACTGGCAAGGTTTGGCCAAAGTAAGGGGAGAAATGGTGGCGAGTGCAATCTATAGTTGCAAATCAAAGAATGACTCCTATGTGCGGCTTTGGGATGAAAGAGAAGAATTGAAGAGAAATAACAAAAAGTTGAAGAAAAAACTGGAGCAGAAAAATGATTACATAAAAAAGTTGGAATACAAGTATAAATTGTTGTTGCTAGGATAAAAGGGAGAAACGAGTGAGGTTGGTGTTACAACTCAGATTGAAGGAGGTTCAGATGGAAATGATGTAGAAGGTTTAGGAGCGGAAAAGGTTGCTACTGTAGAGGGAGAAGAAGGTTCAGCTGAAAATGTTGCTACTGCAGGGGAAGAAGAAGGTTTAGCTGGAAATGTAGAAGGTGCAGGGGAAGAAGGTTGTTCAGATGTAGGAGGTGCAGCTGAAAGAGAAGGACCGAGGACACGTTCAGTTGTAAGAAGGATTAAAGCAAGGACCGACCGGAAAGAGAAGAAGATGGAAGATTTTGAGGTCCAGCTTCCCTTAAAGAGACAAAGGAAGAAGCGTGATTGAAAGTCTATGTGTTTGTATAGGAGGGCTACTACTGCGTATTGCTGTTTAGTTTGAGATTATGAACTCATTAGGATCACAATTTTTCTTTGTTTAGTAGGTCATGTTTTTTTGGATATTGCGGATTAATCAATTGTGCGGTCGACTATTGTTTTATAATATGGATGAATATAGGCATGATTTCTCTTGATATCTTGTGATCTTCAGATGTGATGCTCTTGATTACATTGTTTAGCAATGCTGCTACTGTATTTGGAGTGTTTAGGTTTTTGTTGTTTAAAATGCTGCTACTATATTTAGTGTTTAGGTTTCTAGTTTTTCTGGAAGCATATCATTACAACATTCCCTTGTTTTGTTGTATGAAATTGAAAGGCTCTTTATAGATTGGCATTTTCCTTTGATATACCACAGTTGCTACCACAAGGAGCACAAAAAAAAATGCAAATGTTAAAGAGCTGCTACTACACAAACTGGACTAGTTATAAGTCTGCTTCTACACCTGCTAAATCACAAAAAATCCAAAAAAAAAATACAAATGTTAAAGAGCTGCTACTACACAGACGAGACTAGTTATATGTCTGCTACTTTACCTGCTGAACCACAAAATCCAAAAATATTATGATACTGCATTTACTGAGAAAAAAATCCTTGAATTCTTTTGTTTTTTATAACGAAACAAAATCTGAAACAAAATGAACCCGAAAAAAGGAAGTATGCCGCTGCACCACAAAAAGACCATACTAAATGATGAAAGTATATCAATGAACCCTAAAGGGCAGCGTGCCGCTGCACCGCCAAAAAAACATCTAAAAAGTTCTCGTTACAACACACATGTTGTACTCAAATAGGATTGATGCATGTCCTGCTGTTGTGGTGGCCTAATGTGTGACAACGCGAGCAAGTGATCTCCTTCCATTGTTCACCAAAAGATTTGATTCTTCTCGACCTTGGTCTTCCAGGTGGTCTTCTAGTCTTGGGAGGCTGCAATGCGGAATCTCCAAAACTCAAGATGTTAGGCCTATCTAGATCAGGAACTGGACAGATAGGAAGCTCATATGTTTTCTTGTAGAATGTAGTCTTCCAGTAGTCTTCAATGTAGTCATATGCAAGGAGATTGGCTTTATTCATCACTTGAATAGCATGCGCACAAGGAAAACATCGAAACTCCCAGTGACGACAAGAACATTCACACCCAGCTAAATTCACCATGACGTTGCAGGTTTCAGTAAAAACTTCAAAAACATCTTGACTGGACTGCCTAACTCTCCAATTCCTTCCCGTCTGCAGTCTCTTCAACAACTTCTTCTCCATCTTAGGACACAGAACGCTGCCCCAATTGGAAGAGCCTAACCTCCTTCTTGTAAACAAATCCATCGTATGAACACGAACACCTTCAAGCAGCTGAGGCAGTGGCATACACCTTTCATCCTTGATCATGTTGTTATAACTTTCGGCTTGCGAATTGCTCATTGCACCATATCTCTTGCCAGGGAAGTGAGCGAAAGCATAGTTTTCCGGTTTCAATTCTTTGAGAAAATCTTCAACCACCCCCTTACCATCACTTCTCAACTTCTGCATTGCTTCATCAAACTTTTCCTGAGTTCTAGCATATGCACAAGCAGCAAACGACGACACAAGAGTGTCTCTATAAGACGCAGGCAACTTCTTTGATAGCCTACCATACAAGTTGTCCTTGAGATGCTTTATGCAGTATGAGTGTGGGGAACTAGGAAAAACTGCCTTAATGCCATCCAACAAACCTGAACCACGGTCCGTCATGAAAACAATATTCCTATGATCACTGATTAAGATGATAGCTAGCTGCTCAAAAAACCACCTCCAATTCTCTTTGCTTTCGACATCAACAATTGCAAATGCATATGGAAATATATCTGCAAAATAAAGTAAAACAACGAATAAATAAATATATATATATATATAAAGAAGAAAAACATAATGAGGAAGGCTGCTACTACTTCAACTACAACCGGATTCAAGCAAGAAATATACTCAGATACTACTGCTAATACAAAAACAGAAAAGAGGTCGATAATTTCAAAACTGCTACTGTTACTAAAATAGCTGCTACTACACAGAACAAATATCCAAAATTTATCATACATTTGTTCCCTGTTTTTGCACAAGCACATAAAAGCATCCCCTTGTACTTGTTCTTGATGAAGGTTCCATCAACAAACAAAATTGGAGGACAGTATTGAAAACCATGGAGGGAAGCCCCATAAGCAATAAACAAACGGCGGAAACGACCATCTTGAGTGTCAAGAACACAACGGGAACCAGGATTTGTTCTCTTTACTGCCTCTAGGTACCAAGGTAAATAGCCATAGCCTATGCCTTCATCGCCATGTAAACTTCGATTGGCAGCGTCTTTTCCCCTATACGCTGTATGGTAAGCAACTTCAAAGCCATAATCTTGCTTCAAGTAATCCATAATATCCCTAGTCTTCACCAATGGATTAGCTCGAACTTTATCACTAATGATAGTGGAAACAATATTGGATCCCAGCCTCTTGTGTTTCTGATGACGAACAACACAAACACAAGTGTGCTCATTGTTCAATTTGGTGATGTAGAAAATGACATCCCACTACCATAGACAGTTGCAAAACACAGAAAAACCAACATTCAACAAATTTAAACAAATAAGGACATAAGCCCGAGCCCACAATGCATAGTCTCACACCTTGTCAACAATTTTTACACAAAATACCCAAAAAACCAATCTTTTCTAAAAAAACTACAAAACTGCCCTAAACAAAAATATATTCTCTCTCCAATCTGTCATACTCTCTCTCTCTCTCTCTCTGCACACCACACAACGTCGATCGAATCCGCCGTAATTGCTAGATCGACCTCACCGATCGTCTCCGCCGCCTGCTAGATCGACTCCGCCACCTGCACCTCGCCGATCGACTCAGCCGCTGCTAGATCGACTTCGCCGCTGTTATGAGCTAGGGTTCTGATTGGGACGATATTCCCGATTCGTGTCCTCAGGTGAGATTGGGAATCGACATGTTGATAAGGAATGCGAATTCGTTCCGATCTGGAAGCTAGGGCACTAATCAAAGCTCAGAGAAATGGACGTGGACTCCTCGATGGCGCCGGAGGCCGATCACGATCCGGCTGTACAGAACCAGAGCACGGCGGCGGTGGATGGGAGAGAACAGCTAAGAGAACAACAACCTCAGTCTCCGGCTTCCCCGGCGGCGCAACAGCCTCAGTCTCCGGCATCGCCGCAGCAGACTCCGGTGGCCGGACCGAGGCATGCCCCGACGTACTCGGTGGTCAATGCGATTTTAGAGAAGGAGGATGGGCCGGGGCCGAGGTGTGGCCATACGTTAACTACGGTCGCCGCTGTTGGTGAGGAGGGCAGTCTTGGGTACATTGGACCCCGGCTGATTCTGTTCGGCGGTGCCACTGCCCTTGAGGGAAATTCTGTGGCTTCTGGGACTCCATCGTCAGCTGGAAGTGCCGGAATAAGTATGTTGTTATCTTATTGATGACTTTGATTTCTTTTGAGTATGGAAACACTAGGTGGGGATTCGAATCGGAGAGAGAGGTAGGGAGAGAGAGAAATGGTGTTGGCTTTTGAGTGTGATTAGTGTTGTATACCTCATTGTGCATAAAGATTGGACGACTAGGCAGTAGCAGGAAGATTTGACGACCAGTGTAGTAGCATGAAGATTGGACGACCAGACAGTGTAGTAGTAGGAAGATTGGATGACGAGACAGTAAGAATAAGATTTGACGACCAGTGTAGTAGCAGGAATATTGGACGACCAGACAGTGTAGTAGCCGGAAGATTGGACGACCACACAATGTAGTAGCATGAAGATTAGACGACCATGTAGTAGCAAAACATGCGACTACATTAGCTGAGACACTGAAAACCTGGTACTGCACTTACTGAAGTTGCTACTACACTAGCTGAACCATTAAAACTCTGCTACTACATCTGTTAGAATTGTAGCTTTCCAGCAAAACATGCTACTACATTAGCTGAACCACTGAAAACCTGCTACTGCACTTACTGAAGCTGCTACTACGTACACTAGCTGAACCATTAAAACTCTGCTACTACATCTGTTAGAATTGTAGTTTTCCAACAAAACATGCTACTACATTAGCTGAGCCACTGAAAACCTGCTACTACTTCTATTGAGATGTTAACCTCTGCTACTACTTTTTACTAGAATATTAATCTCTGCTACTACTTCTACTGGAATTAACTGCTACTACACTAAGTTATTGAAAACCTGTTACTGTACCATTTACTGAAAAATCTCAAAATGAGAGACTTTTCTCTTCTAAAAGTATATATTTAATTAGTATAGGGTTAGTTTAGTAAATTAAAACATGACACATGGCATGCAAAAAAAAGATTGTCCTTAATTGTTAAAAACTGTCCTTAGTTGTTTAACAACAACATAAGTGGATTTATTTGTGTTTCAAATCTTTTTGGAGGATGTATATGTGATTTGCTATTATTTCAGTCATGCTTTTTGGTTTGAGAGCTCAGTGAACTAGAGTACTAGACTTTCTAGCATTATGTTTGCGACATCTTTTGCTCTTATCGGATTTGCAAATCGAGATATCAGATCCAAAATTCGGTCTATACTTTGATGAAGTACTAGTGTTTGTGATCAGACTACTGCTGATTTTCATATTTGATTGAAGCATGGAAGCATAAACTGCACACCTTACCACCACTATCAAGTATGAACTCATAGTGGTACCATGGATTTGAAGTCTTAAACACACAACCAAATAGTCATTACATAGGAGGAAGATAACGTTCACGACTGATACAAATCAGAACAGCTGTTGCAGGAAACATAACACTAAGATACCCTATTAGTATAGGTTAACCAAATACGTAAGATGTCTTGGTATGCTATGTAATCTGGAAAGCGACAATGGATAGTCTACGAACAGGCACTACTGGCTATTTCAGGCCAATAATGGACATGAGAAAACGGAGTTTATTGTCGACTTGTGCAAGATCAGGAGGGTCGTTGAACGATGAAGGAGGCTCTACTCCAGTGAAGATGTAAAGAGCCTTCAGTTCCTCCATATAACTTGCATGGGGTGTGACTTTATATCCGACGATGCTTTGTATAGCTTCAATCTGTTTCCATATCTTGTCCTCGTTTTTAAGTACCTGAAGAAGCAACAAGCCAACGAGTCAATTCAGATAAAGTAGCCACAATAATTCACAGAAAAATTATGCAGACGGAGATACAAATTGATCGAGTCTGCTAAGCTAAGATAAATGCACTCAGAAAGCAGTGTACATGTACAACCTGCTGAATACTGCACAATACACACATGTTCTACTGAAATATTCCGACAATTCTCCCATTATGACTGTACTGATTTGTCAAGCTTTCCTTGTTCTATCCATATTATAGCCAAGCAGCGATTAACATGTGATACAATTTGACCGGACACTACTTCAGCACAGCAATTGATCACATGTCTAATTGACATGAACAACCCAAAAACAAGCATATTGAGCGTTGGATGAATTTTACTCCCAGCTACATGTGTACATGGATAATAGCATCAGGAAACTAACATATGTTCTGTCTTGGGCTTGTCATCAGGGGGAAAGCATAGTTGTATGTAAGATACATAAAAACACAAACATCAAATGAAATACTCAAATATGTAAGAAATTGTTCTGAACGAGAAATTGCAAGGAAGATTTTAACTATTAACCCCTCTCCCAGCAGGCATTGTTCTAGCAATGCAATAGCAACTCATTACATCACTTTTCACCAAGATGTTTAGCAAGTATTAAACCAGACATGTGAAATTTATGTCCGAATAGCATGAATCAAATCTCTAACCCCATTGGAATGGATGTTGTCCTTCTGAGAAGATATCTTAGCATCGGTAGATTCACTGACCCTGGTTGAAATTGAAAGCTCTGCAAAGTCGGCACCTTCTCCACCCACATTACCTGAAGAGTGCATGCATATATGTCACCAGGTCAAATTAGTGCCTAAGAAACAAATAATCCTATGGACAACAAAATACAGTATCTGAAATTACTGAGATGAGTGTCAACTTCACCTTCACACATAAAAGTACTGTAATCAAAAGTATGCGTGCCTTGCTCACCTGATGCATTATTCTCATCAAACACATAAAGGCCGCTTTCATCAGCAATCTTTCTCGCATCTCCATTCGCGGAAACAACATTTTCCTTCTCATTAATCGACGGAAATGTGACTTGACTGATATCAGTTGATGTCTTGTCAACTGCCCTCTCTGTCTCTTCAAAATTACTATTTGTTATCTCATCCATCTCCTCCTCACCTTGTTCAATGACTCCTGCATAGGGCTCTGAGATTGCCACTGCGCCATTATCAGCACTGCCAGCATCCCTCATTTTTTCTAGCAATCCCCTTTCTTTCACCAATTCTTCATCCTCCATGAAGTCATTTACTATTTCTTTTTCCTCAGGTTCTTCAATTATAATCTCCTCCTCCCCATCAATTACATTTGACACATATATGTCCACCTCATCACTGACTACATTGTTATCTAGTAATATATCCATGGAATCCTTCCTTGATCCTGGAGTTCCATCTGAATAATGATTCTCCATTTCCATTCCATCATCAGCACTGCCTTCATCCCTAATTTTCTCTAGCAATCCTCTTGTCTCCTTCACCAATTCCTCCTCTTCCAATAAGTCGCTTACTTTTTCTGGAGCTTCACTTCCTTCCAGTCTCACACTTGTCACTTCAATTGGCGACATTCCGAACTCCTCCCCGTCCTCAATGACATTGAACACCACGAGATCCACCCCATCACTGATTGCATTCTCATCTAGCAGGACATCATCATTGTACTCATATCTCGACCCTTCCATTCTCGCCCCATTTAACTCCTCCAAGAGAGGTTTTTCCTCCATATCCAAATACTCACCAACATCCACCTTTACATCCTCTTCCGCATCCTCATACTCTACTTCATCCTCATTACTATTATAAGGGAGCAACTTACTCATAAACTTCTCAGAACAAGTATAACTCGCCATCACAACCCCGCAAGGAACCCAACAGGCAAACACTATTGCAGACGTAACAACAAGCGGTGGGAGAACAAAAGGTGCAGAAGAAATGACTGCACCAGTCATCAATAGTTTCTTCCCAATCCCCCATCCCTTGTTCAGTATCCAACTCACCTTGCCAGTACTATAATCTACTTGCGGAGAGTGCTCAGAGTAGTAACTTTCTTCTTCAATCTCACACTCTTCAGTCGGGTATTCCATTCTATACATAAATAGCAAGACAATTCATTTCTAAGTTTTATCAAAACTTTACAATCAAGCTGCTTAGGAAACGAGAACAAATCATTACACTCAAGGTTATCATCTAGCAAGCTGCAAATTAATACTACCCCAGAACAACACAATTGAAACAGAAGAAATGAAAACAAAGGAAATCTAATATCAGAGTTGCAAAAATAAAGGTAAATTTCTAAGAAAACAAACCAAGAAATAGACTAATCCTACAAGGCTACAACTGCAAATCTTACCTGAACCTGGAGAGCTAGCTAGCTACTTAGCTTGAGTCAATATCATAGTAAAATCTTGGGAGCTATATATCAGCAAACCAGTTCATCACCTGCTCCTATCGTTTTATGGCTTCGCAGGATATATATGTTCTGTTCTCGTATAGCTAGGGTTTAGATTTTCCTTTCTATTATCTGAAAAAATAAACCAGTCGCAGTATATAAAAACAAATAAAACCCATAAAGGGATAGATTATTATCAAATGAGATTTGAATATATGACACGCGTTGTGAGTATGGCACTGCCACTGTAGCAGTAGCCTCCTTGCAATTTGCATGCAAACATGCAGCTTATCCAAGATTGGTAACGTGGCTACGGCTAGCTCCAGCATCTGGCACCTGTTACTGGGTCGGGTCTGAGTTGGGCTGGGATGGGTTTCGTTGCTTTCTTCAGGCCTTCACTGTTTTTCAAACTAAATGATCGGCCCTTCATACGTGAGAGTATAAAATTGCCAACAAAAATGATTCCTAGGTTTGTAAGTACGCTTCAAATAATACGATAGATGCAACTTTTTTTTGTTGGACGCTGAACTTTTTTTTTTCTTGGAGAAACTGATGTCACGCCATATATCACCGTAAGCCAGAGAACAAACATAAAAACTTGTATTTCTTTGTTGTTGATGTATTTGTTATTTATTTATGCAATTAGAAATCATGATTTAAGTATACAAACTAGTGTTGAATTCTTATATATGATATGGTAGCTAGGGGTCGTGAACTTTTTTTTTTTTTTTTTTGACAACATGGGGTCGTGAACTTAGTTTATAGAAGGGGGACTATGGGACAAGAAAATTAATTTGGTTGGATACTTCAAATATTTCAACCAATAATTTATGGAATTACCATGAATTAAATTACGAAGAAAGAAATCTTATTAGATATGGAAGATCCCAATTATCAGGTAAAAAAAATAATTGGTTAAAAAATAAATTCTAATACATGCACACAACAAATCTTCAAGATATCGAATACACCATCATATCCACAACGAGAAGATATCATATACACCATTCTATTCTTTTACCATGTATAATTAATCTTATCCATAAATGTCACCATGTATACTGTACATATTTCAGTATACATGCACCATTTACATGACACCATAAAATTTGAATATGTTTCCATACGAATCTACAAAGTAACAGCCTAAAGTAACATCCAAATACAGTGGTAAGAAATTAATCACCATAAACCAATCTTATCTTTGTGTATAAATACATGAAAGAGTATGCATCACAATCAAACTCCATCATTAGGCAATTCCATTAGAAAATTGAAAATGAAGTTGGGACAAATCTACTGTGTTGTCTTGCTCCTTGCTTTAGCATTCCCTTTAGGTAATTCACTGCATTTGCATTGGGGAAAAAGAAGTTTGTACGCATCGTCAACAATCTGAGTAACGGACAAAGACTTTATTTTCATTGTGAATCTAAAGATGATGATCTTGGTGTTCGCAGTCTTGCTGTAAATGAACAATTTGAGTTTGGATTTCGGATCAACTTTTGGATCACGACACTTTTTCATTGTCATTTATGGTGGAAGGATAATCATTCGAGATTTGTTGCATTTAAATGTGAACAGAGTTTTTATGATGATTGTGGTGGCGGGAATCATTGCATATGGACAGCCAAAGACAACGGAGTATATTTGGCGGACCATTGGATATATCTTTGGGGTAAAAGTTGAATACATGCATGTATGTACATATGTTTCAATAAATTTCATGGATTGCTAAATTGATGCAACGATTCATATGTTCTACTTATGCTCAATTAATAAAGTTTATTAATAAAGTTTCAATATCCATACAATTTATATGTTAATTAACAAAACAAAAAAAATTAGACAATAAAACTATGGAGATATCGATAGTGATTTGGTGGTGCTATTAACACACTCCTTATATGGTGAAAATCAATTATCAATCAAATTCAAGTGACAAGTTTGTAAATAAAATATAAATGTGTGGATAAAAAAATAAATGAAATGTGTTAATAGCAAAAAAAAGTGTTAATAGCAATAACCATTCAAATAACTATTTAGAATTGGTTAAAAAATAAAATCTAATATGTGCACACAGTAATCTTCGAGCAGAGAGCCATATATACATTTTGGTTCATAAGCAGAAATCAATCTTGCCATATAGAGTAAGAATCATATACACATCTTTTGATTCATAACGAGAAATCAATCTTGCTATATATAGTAAATGATATATCTAAATAATTATTCAAATTGGTTAAAAAAATAAAATCTAATACATGCACATAACACTCTTCAAAATATCATACGCACCGCTTGTTTATAGTGTATTCTTAGAGCTAGTTTGTTATTACTGTGACTTTAAAAAAAAATGATTATGTTGTATTGTGAAAATAATCAACTGTGAATTAAAATGATTTTATGTTTGGTAAATATTAGTTCTAAAACTACTGTTTCTAAAAATAACCTTCAAGTTGCTTCTAAAAACTGTTGCTGGTGACCTATAATTTTCAAAAAAACTGATTTTCTTTGATCTACCAAACACTATAAAATCTAAAATTTCGAATAGAAATTGAATTTTTTTAAAGAGAAGATATACCAAATGGGGCCTTAATCTCATCTAGAAAATCTATCATATATAATTTACTTTTTGCTTTCATATACATGCCACCAATTACATAAAATAGGTTTGAATCTTACAAAGTAAAATCCAAATAAAGTGGTAAGAAATTAATCACCACAAAACAATCTTATGTTTGTGTATAAATACATGAAAGAGTATGCAACACAGTCAAACTCTATCATTAGTCAATTTCATTAGAAAATTGAAAATGAAGTTGGGACAAATTTATTGTGTTGTCTTGCTCCTTGCTCTAGCATTTCGTTCGGGTAATTCACAGTTGCCACGGACAAAGAAGTTTATACGTATCATCAACAATCTGAGCAACGGACAAAGACTTTATCACCATTGTGAATCTAAAGACGATGATCTTGGTGTTCACAGTCTTGCTGTTAATGAACAATATGAGTTTGGATTTCGGATCAACATTTGGCTTTCCACACTTTTTCATTGTCATATATGGTGGAAGGATAATCATTCAAGGTTTGTTGCATTTCGAGCTACACGAGAGTTTTATAATGATTGTGGCGGAGATCATGCAATATGGACGGCAAAAGATGATGGTGTATATCTTACTCACATCAATGATATGTTTGGGGATACTCAAAAAAAGATATATCTTTGGGGAAAGAATTGAGTATATGTATGAATGAATAATATGAACCTCCATCGGTGATGATGATGTGATCAATGTTTCCAATAAACTCTGTTGTTAGATTAAACCCAATAAACTATGTCGTTAGAATTAGTGTATTTCTTATACTTAATTTTGTTATGCGAAGTTCAAAATCCATAGACAATAAAGTCAGAAATCATCTAACTAAAAAATCATGAATAAATTGTAATTAAAAATATGTGAGAAATTATTCAAGATAATTTTGTCTTTCAGACTCAAAGCCATTAGAGATGTTAAACAAACCTTAACTTTTATAGAAAATTCGGAAAGTTATGGTTATCCAATCTATCATTATAAATTAAACATCACGGGTATAAAACTTTGTGATTGTCAATTTGTTTTTTCTCCTCCAATCACTACGTCAATAAGTGTATTACACAATGGTGAAAAATAGTTGTCTAATATGTACCGTTTTTGTTGTTTATGCGAGTGTTATATGTGATCAACCATTCACACAATGGTGAAAAAACCCTTATGTGACAATCCGTTAGATGACACTACTTTTAAAACCATTGTGTGACTCTCAGCAGATGTTATCGACATATGCTGACAGATGACGACCTACTTTCGAGCAGTTGTCGACATATTCGATGTTATCACACAATAGTTTTCCATTCGAACGTGTTGTGCGAATGTTTTTGGTAGATTTTATCAACATATGGAGATCAAGGAACACGAGGAGGATGAGGAGATGGAGGGGGAGTGTGGGTTCTGCTTGTTCATGAAAGGCAATGGGTGCAAAGAGAGCTTTGTGGCTTGAGAGAACTGCATAGAAGTGGCAGAGAAGCCTCATATGTGCTTTGACCTCTCCGGGTGGAAGAGAATTACGAGAATACCCTCACATGCATAAAACATGTTGGTCTTTGGATGGAAAAGTTGACAAAAATTGCCTTATTCGACGGCTGTGTAGAAATTCGGTCAATTTATTTGATACAATCACAGAAAAAGACTAAAAATTAGGTTAATGAGGCTATATCTTTACCAAGATTAACCTTAATCTCGGTTCATTGACCTTATTTGTCTCATTATTGTGCAA
This sequence comes from Fragaria nilgerrensis, assembly GCA_010134655.1. Classification (NCBI taxonomy): domain Eukaryota; kingdom Viridiplantae; phylum Streptophyta; class Magnoliopsida; order Rosales; family Rosaceae; genus Fragaria; species Fragaria nilgerrensis. Next base: position 534,943 of record CM020982.1, on the reverse strand, counting down.
ACTAGAAAATCGATCGGATAATTGACCGTAAATTCCACAAATCATGTGTAAAAAAAATAAAAACGAAAAAGAAAAGGGAAAAAGGGAAAGAGGAATTTACTGTGTGGGTTGAGTTGGAAGTATAATATCAAAAAGACGGTTTAATCCTTATAAGGACCGTAAATAAATAAATAAAATGGGTCTAAACCAAACCGACCCGGAACCCAAACAGATACAAAGCCGTGACCTTTAGCTTCACTCTGAAACCCTAGCACCACACACACTATCTTTCTCTCTGCAACTGCCGAAAAGCGGAGGCGCCTCTCTCTCTCTCTCTTGCTCTGAAGGAAAGAGAATCATGACGGACGTGCTGATGCACGAGATAGATGCGACGGCGGCGCGTCTCGGAATCGATCTCCCGCCAGACCTCGACTCAATCCGTGTCCCTCCCGGAGACAACTGCGGGGTTCTAAGGTAAAACCCTAACCCTAGCGCCGTCGAGGAATCCAAATCTCAATTTACAGCTCTTGAAAATTTGAATTGCGTTTGTTCTGATTTCAATCTTTCATTTTTTTTTTCAGCGACAACGACGACGTCGGCAACGATGTCGATTCGGAGATGGAGTCCGGGTTCGGCAACATCATCGTTGTCGATAACCTGCCGGTGGTGCCGGTAGAGAAGTTCGAGAAGCTGGAGAATGTGATACGCAAAATCTACAGTCAGCTTGGTGTGATCAGGGAAGATGGCTTCTTCATGCCTGTCGATCCCGAAACGCAGAAGACTATGGGATATTGCTTCATCGAGTTCAATACTCCTCAGGTATGTGTTTTTGTGAATTAGAAACGGTGTACATTATCGATTTAACATGAGGCATTGTGATAATAGGTTGATATATAAGCTTTGTCTTGGTGAAATTGTAGGAAGCCGAGCTCGCCAAGGAGAAGACTCATGGATACAAACTGGACAGGTCACACATTTTTGCTGTGAACATGTTTGACGACTTCGATAGGTTCATGAAGGTTCCTGATCAGTGGGCTCCTCCTGAAATTAAGCCATATACTCCCGGGGTAATTATATTTGTACTTTCATCTCATATGTTTCTGTGTTCCTGTCACTGTTGGTTATCAGATTATAGTACTTATTGTATGTTACGCCAACTTGATTGAGTTATGAATAATTTCTTGTGTGGAACTTGACAAACATATCTTTGTCTTGTCACCTCTGATGATAGATGAATGTCATAAACCTTATTGCTAGTTTAGTGTATATCTTATTGCTTGGGTTTAACCTATACTTAAACAAGTAGCCTTTCTTTTTTGGTTTCTGGATTTACGTGAAATATCAAATAGACTCACTATAATCATCTTCAACTATCTGGAAAAAGGACTTGTATGTCTTCCACAGTATCCTTTTATGCTTTCTGGCTATGAGGGGGAAAGAAGTGACAATGTTTCAAATTTTACTTATATGCTTATTATTCTGTCTAATATTTACAGGAAAATCTTCAAAATTGGCTCACTGATGTAAAAGGACGGGATCAGTTTGTCATCCGTGCTGGTAATGATACTGAAGTTTATTGGAATGATGCACGACAACTGAAGCCTGATTTTGTGTACAAGCGTCAAGTGAGTGGATGCTGTATCTCAGCGATCCATTACTCTCTTCTTTGTCATCTCCTACTATGTGACCCATCTGTCTTGTGTCAACATTTTGATAGTGAATGATTGTATTTGCTTGCAGTACTGGACTGAAAGCTTTGTGCAATGGTCACCATGGGGACTTATTTGGCAACTGTACACAGACAGGGTGCTGCGGTTTGGGGAGGTGCCACCAATGAGTTCAAACGACTAATGCGTTATGCACATCCACAGGTTGCTATTGATTTCCTGGTTTTACATCTTTGTAGTTTTTCATAGTTTTCATTTTATTTTTATTCTAACTGTTAGCTGCAATTTGCCAACTGCAGGTTAGGCTGATTGATTTTTCCCCTGGTGAGAAATATTTGGTGACATACAGCAGCCATGAAGCAACCAATCCTCGCGATACAAATGTGAGTTATTTTGGATTCATCACTTTGCTATAATTAGTTTTCCCCTGTTTCTATGTCTAACATGTGCTTGTCATACAGAGGGTTGTCATAGACATTTTTGACGTAAGAACTGGAAAAGTAATGAGAGATTTTAAGGGAACTCCTGATGATTTTGCAATTGGAGGATCTGGAGGTGTTTCAGGCGTGTCCTGGCCTGTGTTCAAGTAATGTTCTTGTCCTTCGTAGCAAACATTGTGATGTCGATTGACATCAATATTCTAATGGATTTTGTTTGTTATCTATGCAGATGGGGTGGAGGAAAAGATGATAAGTACTTTGCCAGAATGGGAAAGAGTGCTATATCTGTTATGAGACAGAAACATTTTCACTTGTGGACAAAAAGTCTATTAAGGTTGAGAATGTTATGGACTTCAGTTGGTCGCCAACTGATTCAATTCTTGCTCTTTTTGTTCCGGAATTGGGTGGTGGGAACCAACCTGCTAGGGTGAGTAGTTATCTAGTTATGCTTCATTTTTTATTTCCAAGCTTTCCCTGTTTTACATATAGGTTAGTCTAACTATTGCTTCACATGATACAAATAGGTAAGTCTTGTTCAAATACCTAGTAAAGAGGAGTTAAGGCAGAAGAATCTTTTCAGTGTTAGTGATTGCAAGATGTACTGGCAAAGCAATGGGGAGTATCTTGCTGTTAAAGTTGATCGGTATACAAAAACAAAAAAAAGTACATACACAGGATTTGAACTTTCCGAATCAAAGAGCGAGACATCCCCATTGAAGTTCTAGAGCTTGAGAATAAAATGACAAGATCATTGCATTTGCCTGGGAGCCCAAGGGACATAGATTTGCAATTATACATGGTGACACTCCGAGGCCTGACATAAGCTTCTACTCGATGCGTTCGCTCACAATACAGGCCGCGTGTCAAAGCTCATTACTCTCAAAGGCAAGCAGGCGAATGCTCTTTCCTGGTCACCTTCAGGGCGCTTTATAATACTTGCAGGATTGAAAGGCTGGGCAGTTGGAATTTTACAATGTGGATGAGCAAGAAACCATGGCAACACAAGAGCACTTTATGGCAACAGATATTGAATGGGATCCAACTGGAAGGTAATATCAAGACATATGCCTATAGCATGGGTTTATTTGTTTTATTTTGAGTATTATATAGATGCGCTCTTACATATCTGGTTCTGATGTGTTGTTACTTTTACATCCTCAGATATGTTGCTACTGCAGTTACTTCAGTTCATGAGATGGAGAATGGTTACATCATATGGACCTTCAATGGCAAGCTACTTTATCGGGTATTGAAGGATCATTTTCTTCAGGTAATGCTATTTTGAAGATTTGGTGAATCAATCTGTTTGATTCCATCATCCAAACCATATTCAGTTCGATGAACATATATCTTTATGTGAAGAAAATATATATAAAGAAGTCATATTCTAATGGTTTTTGTTGCCCATGGCAGTTTTTGTGGCGTCCAAGGCCAGCATCTTTCCTGACTCCGGAGCAAGAAGAGGAGATCGCAAAGAATTTGAAGAAGTATAGCAAAAGGTATGAGCTCGAGGATAATGATGTGGAAAAACAATTGAGCGAGCAGGAGCGGGCAAAGAGAAGGGAGTTGAAGGAAGAATGGGATAAGTGGGTAGCTGACTGGAAGAAGTTGTACGAAGCAGAAAAACTGGAGAGGCAGAGGCTCAGGGATGGAGAAGTGAGTGATGAGAGAGGAGGAGTATGAAGCAAGAGAAGTTGAAGTAGGAAGTGATTAGTACTCAAGAGGAGGTTCTTCTAGAGTGATACTTTGGAGATATCTCAGGCTATATGATTAGATTACATCCCTCGACATTTGAACCTATTTTCTATTATCTTCCTTTGGCAGCAAATTTTGTGGGAATTTGAATTAACCCCTAATTTTGATGTTCACGTGGTTGTGTACTCTTTTGTTCAGCGTTAATTACATGTTCTTTTCTTTTTCTTTTTGCTGGATAGTTGAAAGCTTAATTAGCTTTAAGCACAACCAAGTGAACCAACAAGGCAGGAAAGGTGGAGACGCATAGCTGAATGGGAAATTGAAAATGCATCAATATGATGAAAAAGATATATCATAAACTATGCAAATTTACCCCACCTCACTTGTATATCAGACAATGTCAATATACCTAGCTAATAAGAACTTCTCACCACCTAGCTGATGCTAATAAGTCAGAATGCGGCTTATTTAGGCATAGTTTAGTACAATTTCGTTTTAAAAAAAATTACAGGTCAGTAGAAAAGAAAACAGCCTTCAGGTTGTTTTTAGAATTTGTTGTTAATAAAAACACAAAAATTATCTTTTATGTCTGGACAACACTTTTAAAAATACTATTACCAAATAATTTACTGTTTTAATTCAGAACGGATTAATCCAGACTATCCCTTAACATAGCTAATCAACTTCTCCGATGTTTGAACCGCGGAAATAAACTGAAACACATAATAACTGGTTTGACATGGTCTCTCGAAACTCATGACTCATGTGTTCGACTCAGAAACTCACAAACGGGTTTGATCCTAATCAACGACCGTGATTACTAGTAAAGTATTGAAAAGACTGTTTTGCCCGCCACACCCGCACTGAACCGAAAGCTTTTAAACCTGTTTTTCCTCCGTCAATTCCACCAAAAAGTGAGTGACCATGAAGATTGTTCACAGGGACTTCGTTCGCGGCGGACCCGGCAAAGTTAAGGTTATCTCTTCTTTCTTTCTTGAATTTCAACCAAAAACATTGGGTTGCTTTTTCCGGCTAACTTTGAAACTTTCCGGTGTGGCAGATGGTGCCGCTCGATTCCGATGATCTGTGGTATGTTTTCAACTTGATAGCTGTTGGCGATAGTGTTATTGCTGTCACTGTCAGGTAAAGTCCTGCTCTTTGCTATTCATTGTGTACGTAAAATATTTCGGTGTTTAGTACTGATTTCATTTAGTTCTACTTGGAGGAGTTTTAATATCCGCGAGTTGGTATTTTTTTTTTTTAATATCTGCGATAAATTCCAAGTTGGTAGTTTTTGAATGCTCTATGTTTACTCGTGGTGAGTTTTTGAATGGTGAATAGGAGTTTTCATGGTGTCGTGAATGTCTTGTAACAGGAAAGTTTTAAGAGAAGCGGCTAGCGGTGGGAGAGATGCAGAGCGTGTGAAGCTCAAGTTGGAAATAAAAGTTGACAAGGTATGGAGAAAAGTTGGATCAATGTCGGTTTGGTGTTTCTCTGTGTGTCTTTGATGCTTTTGGTTTGATGTTATGTTCTTATTTCTCATATTTTCTTTTAGGTTCCTGAGTATGATCAAGAAGGCGGTGTTGTGCGTGTAAGCGGAAAGAATATCCTTGAAAATGAACATGTGAAGGTAAATGTGGCATTGTTTTACATTACGAATAAGAAAGAGCTGCCGTTAAACTTCTCATTATCTTACTGCAGATAGGAGCACATCATACTCTGGAACTTGAGCTTCACCGGCCTTTTGTTTTAAAAAGGCATGCCTTTTCATTTACTTCCTACATGTATTATACATGTAAATATGTTCTTTTTTTTATTTTTTATTTTTTATACATGCGATATATAACCTTTCATTCAATCCTTTGCATATTTAATTTCCATTTACGAAAGTCTGTGACGTTGGTTAATCAAAGTCTATCTTTTTGTGCTCAAATTTATCGTGTTAGGCGATAGAGGTTGGGAGATGGAGTTGATTTACAGATGAAGCATATGTTATCAAATCATTCATTCTAGAAGTCCCTAAATTATAACTTGCTAGAGGGGTACCGTCTTGTCAAACTTTGAAATAAACCGTGATCCAGATGTTAGAACTGTCTCGGAGAAGCAAAGGTGACAGGAGAATGTGTCCGTGGTGAATTGATTCTAGGAATTTTCATTCTCTTGTTTATCTCTAAGCCATAGACTGTAGTTTTTGGACCATTAGTTTGAATCTCATGAAGTGGCTGGAAACCAAGACAGAGCTTGTAGGACTTTTGCTAACTACCAGAAACATCTTGACCCATTTTAATTTGAATACATCTTCAAACACTAATCGACTGTTTTAAGAAGAGTTGACAGAGTCATAGTTCACTTTCACACCATTAACTCAAATTACTAACATATCTAACCATAAACTCTGGGCACAACTTCTGAAATTGTTTTCTATCGGTCTGCCTTTAATCATGGCATCTGTCCCACACACAAACTTGCTGGGATTGAAAATTTCTCATGTGTGTGCCTGATTCATAGGAATACACATTTGTATCTGTTCAGGCATATTTAACTGCTCTTTATTGCAATGTGATACTCTTGCATTTGTATGGAAGTTACATGTCATGAAAAATGATGTTTCGATCAGATATGGTTTTAAAATATGAACCACTTTTTCTTGCTGACTCTTGACATGCTGTGTCATGTTGTGTTATATGTTTTAGGATGTGTGGGACTCAGTGGCCTTGCTTGAACTCAATCAAGCCTGTGGTATGTCCTCTCTTTTCCACATTTCAGCTCCTTTAGTAACTGTTGACATTTTATCTTTCTTGCCTTTTTTTTTTTCTTTATTTATTTCATTTGGATATCATAGAGTATGTTAATGTGGATCAATTATTCATAAGAATTGTTTCAATTGCATGCTCTACATAAATGAGTCCAGTCTATGGTAGGCTAGTATACCTGCCCGGGCTGCCTATCCATTTAGACAGAGAAGTTCTACCACACTTCAGACCTATGCGATTTACACCAACACAATAAATAGCCAGTGATATTATGCCTAGTGGCACCTCCTAATCCAAGGAATAGTTTGTATGACAAAGTAATGATAAGACACACAAACTGGATTCTTAGAATATTTACGCTACCCCATAAATTACCTTTTAAGAAGTGCTTAACTGCTTACAAGTGTCATCTAGAGTGCCAAGTATGGAGTTGAAGAACTTAACTTCAACTATTTATCTGATGATCTTTTCTCTGAAATTTGCAGATCCTGCGGCGAGTGCTGACCTAGCTGTTGTAATAATGCAAGAAGGATTAGCACATATTCTCCTTGTTGGTAGAAGGTGTGTCTGATTTTATTAGGGGCATGATTCCTTTTGAGCTTCATCGGTTGATGTTTCATGAAATTGATGAACTTTGAAGCCTATATGAAAACTATCTCGCTCACTCGAGTTCCCCCATCTTCTTTGGAGGTTACTTTAAATATGATCTTGGTTATAGTATTAAAATGCGTGCTAAAGTTACTACTGATTTACATGTAAATTTTTTAATTTTATGAAAGTCTGTTCTTTGAGAATCTCCATCACAAGTTAGAAAAAAAAAAAAGATGTTCAAGATATCATTTATGCTGTAATTATCTGATGCTGATGTTCTTGAAGCTAATCATATCAGTATGCGATAAGATCTTGATTATGTTATTAAAATGTGTGCTAAATTTTTTAATGTTATGAAAGTCTGTTCTTTTATCTCACAAGTTAGAAATAAAAATTGTTCAAAATACTGATTATACTGTAATGACCTGAGACTGATGTTATTGAAACTAATTATATCAGTATGACAATAACTCGGTCACGGATAGAAACTTCAATTCCACGCAAGCATGGACCTTCAGTTGCAGGTTATGAGAAAGTATGTTTCCTTTTCCTTTCAGAATTTAATTTTCCTGAGTTTAATCTTATCTGGCAAGCCATGAGACTTGCATTGCGTTACTAATATCTTTTTTACTTTTGACAGGCATTGAGCAAGTTCTTTGAAAATGTGTTACAGGTGAATTAGAGTCTATACTGAAGCTCCCTGAGATTTCAAAAGATAGTTTGTATTTAATCTAACATTTATCTATATGCTCCAGGCTTTCTTGAAGTATGTTGATTTCAGTGTTGTTCGCTGCGCTGTGATTGCAAGTCCAGGTTTCACAAAGGTATGTATGAGACTGCAAAGCTTGCTCATTGTTATTGCAAAATTGTGATTACTCACAAAAGCCTCATTTTTACGGGTGGACTAGTTATTAGTGCTACATTTAAAGCTTTCTTAATTTTCATAAACGGGTATGACTTGGATTAGCTACTTGTAAAAGAATTCAAATGGTTTTATCATATCAATGTTGTGTTGGGTGCTGCAGGATCAGTTTCATCGTCACTTATTGTTGGAAGCAGAGAGAAAACAGCTGAGGCCTATCATTGAGAACAAGTCACGGATAGTTCTTGTGCATACAACCTCGGGTTACAAGTATGATCATGCCTTATTTTCTTTAGTTCGTGACATTTTTTTTGAAACAGTGACTACCTAATATAGTATCAAGCTCTAGATAACATGTAAATGTTTCTAATTGTACAGTGGTTACTATTCTCCTAGTGCATGTGATTCTAATTTTCTCAGTAAAAGAAATCTTTTTCATGTGTATATCCTCTTGCAACCGCAGGCATAGTTTGAGAGAGGTCCTGGATGCTCCAAACGTTATGAATCTGATAAAAGATACTAAAGCAGCACAAGAGGTACACATTGCCCTACTCGGTCAATTTATGCAATTTGTTTCCAGTTCATTAGTAACGCAAAAAATTGTAAAAAGAAACTCGTCTCCCTTTTCTTTCGAAAAAGAAAAAACTCAACTCCAGCACTGCAGCTGCGTTAACTTACATTAAGTAATATACAGCGAGACCCTGCAATAACATTATTTATTGGTCTTTTGTCTTCAGGTCCGGGCTCTCCAAGATTTCTTCAATATGCTTTCAAATGTCAGGTTCTAAATCTGAAATGCTTTTTTTTTTTTGTTTCTTTCAAGGTTATCATTGAATGCCAATTGACAAGACATATTATGGAACATTAAGTGTTAGTGTTGATAAGCATGTTTAGACAGTCACGTTAAGTGAAATGACTCTCCCTTTTATAGAGGATGGAATTTTGATTCATCCCATCATTATGAGAATGTAATTTTTGTCAGTTCGTGTAGTTATAAATAATTTTTTAATGGTAGCCTTTTTGGGCTTCAAAAAGTATTCTTCATGTTAAGTTCATTTAGCTTGTCCTTTTTCAGATTCTCAAACTCATTAAGAAACTATAACGAAAGATAATATATTGTGAGATTTTTGAATACTTGGTATTGCGTGAAACTTAATCATCGTTGTTCTTGGGCAGGAGCCACATCGTGCATGCTATGGACCAAAACATGTTGAGGTTGCTCATGAACAAATGGCTGTGCAAACCCTTTTGATAACAGATGAGCTGTTCAGGTCAGTGCCTGGCCTTTTCTTCAGGCTCATTAATAAGCTGTGCTAAATGATTTTTTATTTTATAATTTTTTGAAGAACATATTAACACCTTTTGAAGAACTTATACCTGCACATGTGTATAAATTTCTCTGTTTTTTTTTTGGTGAAATGCTATTTTACTTTTTTGGTTGTCTTTCAAGTCTTTAGTAACAGGTCAGATTTAGGATTGTGAAACATGGGGCCGCCAAGTAGATACGTTTTTTTAGAAATACTCGTTCATACTATCAGTTTAATTGATTAGGTAACTCATACATGGACACTATAGAGCTTTGGAATTTCGTTCACACACCTGCACATTCATTTCGGTAATACCAAAACAAGATGACCTGCTCTTTTTACCTCCTTTACCATATTCCATTATCAACCGACTGGGGACTGTTCCAGAAAGCTCTTCTTGTTGCTGGAGTCATGTATGTTTAAAGAGCTGTAACACTACAAATTTCTTGGTGTACAGGAATGCTGATGTAGTAACGAGGCAAAAGTATGTCAATTTGGTGAACTCAGTGAAGGATTCGAAGGGAAATGTTCACATATTTTCTTCTATGCACGTTTCAGGAGAACGTGAGTATTTGCATTTTGCATATGAACGTTGCTTTAGGTATCTGACACTTGTTTTACATTCTGAATCAACTCTCTAATTATCTTCTTAAATCAACAGAACTGGCACAAATAACTGGCATTGCTGCAATTCTTCGTTTCCCTCTACCAGACCTGGATGATATAGAGATGTGATTGAGCATCTGGTGCTGTTGGTAAACACAAATGAATTTTAGGTTATAGGCTTATAGTTGGCCGCCAATGTTGTGTTACTTGTTTACTATCTGCTTTGGCCAATGCTTTGTACACACAACAGCAATGAAATTCGTGACACACACCATATGTAACCCATGTGCTCGTTTGTTTTGATGAAGTTACAAGATTGTTGATAGAACATAGAAAACCTTTACCTGTACTCAAGTATATGGAAAGAGTTGAAGAAAAGGGTGTTTTACATATTTTTTTGGACTGCTGCGAAAGTTACCACCCTGTTATCCTTCTCTCCTGCAATTATTGATCTACTTCTTTGGTCGACCGACTGTTCTTGATGACTATTCTCTTTTTTCACCTATGTGAGATTGAAGCCAACGTTCTCCAATTTTCTAGGATTTTATCTAAGTTTTATCCGACTTTTAGGAATCCCATTATCCACAGCTATGAGAATATTTGATCTCCTAAACATTAGATCCTTCTCTTGAATTATGAGACTCAACCTCAGAAATTTTGGCTACAAATGTGTGGTTAAAATCACAAGTCTTTCAGAGCTCTAGATGGCCAGTCGTTAGTTCGCAAAAGCCTTCCCTGTTAAGAAGCTGTAAGTTAGAGTGCTATTTTAAGAGAAACTTATTGTGTGATCAGTATTACAGACGATGGATGAGGGACCAATTTGAATTCAAAGGAGGAACAATTCTCTGCTGCCCTTCTGTTCTCTTTCTTTGGTTTGTTTGAGGTCAATCAAAGATTCAAAGTAGAAAATTCACTTTGGAAGATCATAGTGCAAAAAATCCTTTGAAAGATCCATGCCAAAGAAACTGCTATCTTACTAGATTGTTGCGGGTGATTATTGACCAAAGCAAAAATGTTGTGGGGGCTTTTGTAGCTCTAGTTTTGGAACATTTTCCCCCAGTACGTGCTTGATTCTCAAGCTTTCTTGATTCCTTTTAAGGCGTAAGCACCAGTACTAGTATGAGCATTTACCTCAACATTATCCACGGCAAGAATCCGGATCTCACAGCCTTGTTTGGTCAGAAGAAAGTAAGAAGTTGTTTGTAAGGGGATGCCAAAATCAAGAACACGAGTTGTTATAGATGGGGTGGTGCAAAATGAGGAGGGTGACCTCACCAACTATATGTTGGGGGTATGTACTATTGCTGCCATGGGCGGTCTCCTATTCGGTATGACTCAGGTTAATTAGACTCCATTTCTTGGCAAATGATGTATATATCCATGCACATAATATATAATATATGACTTCCTTAATTTGGTTTGAGGGCTATATAGTGATTTTGATGACACTAATGGGATTGTTGTAACCTGTAGGAGGGGTGGCTTCAAGGTCATTCTACCTGAAGAACTTTGTTCCAGACTTGACCATGAAAGGCACAACCATTCAAGGCCACATATACTGCAGACCCGGAGACCAGTGCTTGGATTTGTTCACCTCTTCTGTCTACATAGCGGCATCGGTAGCTTCCTTGCTTGCTTCATCAATAACCAGGTACTGTGGCCGAAACGTTTCCATGAGCTTGGCTGGATTCATCTACTTCTTCGGCATTTGCATAACCGCAGGTGGAATCAACTTCATAATGCTTGTTATAGGTCGAATGTTTGTCGGTGTAGGGATTGGATTTACCATTCAATCTGTTCTAATATATCTATCAGAAATTGCTCCATCAAATGTTAGAGGAGCTATGAACCAATGTTTCCAACTGAATGTTACAATCGGGATATTACTAGCGAATTATGCTAACTATTGGACTGCTGATATAAAGAACTATTGGACTGTTGATACAAAGAGTGGATCGGGATGGAGAGTGTCCTTGGGTATTTCAGCTATCCCAGCACTACTGCTTGGTGTCGGGTCTCTCTTCCTACCTAACTCTCCATGTTCTATGCTTGAAAGAGGCCAAGCTGGCAATGCCAAAGAGTTGTTAGAAAAACTACGCGGCGAAAGCAATAATGTGGATCAGGAGTTTCAGGACATAGTTTTCGCATCCGAGGTTGCGAAAAGGGTAGAGCATCCGTGGAAGGACATCTTGAAGCCAAGATATAGGCCTCACCTTGTAATGTGCCTTCTTATTCCACTTTTTCAGCAGCTCACTGGCATTAATGCCATCATGTTCTACTCGCCTCTTCTCTTCAGGGCTCTAGGCTTCGGCGAGAAGGCTTTGTTGGCCTCTTCGGCGATCACCGGAGTTGTTAATGCCGTTGCCACTTGTGTTTCTATTGCCTTGGTTGACACTAGTGGGAGGAGGCCTTTTCTCATTCAAGGTGGTATTCAAATGTCTATTTGTCAGGTATTCCAATCCAAACTATAACAATATGCATGCTCCTCATTCGTAAAGTTGAAAGCTCAAGATTGTTCATTCTTATTTTATGATTAGAAGTGGATTAGCTAGCATAGTTGGATTAGAACACACATATACGTACACAATGCCAACATGCATTGTCCACCAATTTTTGTTCTTTGAATTCTGTCTAAACTCTAAGCACTCGGATTATTGTACGTCACTCGATCTTAACCATTACTAAATGCATGGCGGCATCTTGCAGGCAGCAATAGCAACCTTTATCGCCGTCAAGTTTGGAGTCTCCGGCGAGGGGTCATTGTCGAAAAGCGATACGGATATGATGGTAGTGCTCATTTGCATCTACGTAGCAGCATTTGCATGGTCTTGGGGTCCTTTGGCTTGGTTACTACCAAGTGAGATCTGCCCATTAGAGATTAGATCAGCAGCTAATGCTCTCAATGTCACTGTGAACATGCTTTTCACCTTTGTGATTGCCCAATCTTCCCTCATTATGTTTTGCACACTCAAGTTTGGCCTCTTTTACCTCTTTGCCGGATTTTGCGTGATCATGACCGTTTTTATCTACTTCTTCCTGCCGGAGACCAAGCACGTCCCGATTGAAGATATGAACTCAGTGTGGAAGGAGCATTGGTTCTGGGGGAAGTATATCCCCGACGATGTTATTCCTGACCGTGACGCATTTCGGCATCTCAATACGTAGGCTAACCAATTAGGCCATGTACATTTTCTCTTGCTAGGAATTAACCAGAGTTCTAGTATAGGACAAGCTATGGTACTATATATGATGTGTATAATATACTAATTTACATCTATTTAGAACAAACAGTTCCCAATAATGAGGGAAGATTGAGTGAAACATAATAAGCAAGTGAGACCCACATTCATTCTAATATCTTGATATGTTAGTAAATTTCAGAATTCACCAATCTCGGAATCAATTTCGCCACTCTTAATTTCATTACAGGTTAGTAAACATGTCATAAACATATAGAGTTGGAAAGCACGAACTTGCATATGAATACTTGCTTTAGGCAGTGGGCTCGAAACAATCTGGCAACTGCGACCATCCTCATTATTCTTTTTTCTGGGTCAATGTATGAAACCAGAATTCAGACAACTTACCAATTCAAAAACATTGCTTTCCGCATCACAATGGCTTCCACAAACAAGTGGTGTGAAAGTTGAACTAATGCACAAAGTCGCTTCACAAAATTCAGGGATTAGTACCAGTTGTTGAAGGTGACGGCGACGACCTTGTTCTTGAGTGCCCTATTGTTGATGTAACGGACATGATCGCCACGTCTTCAGCCTTCTCCGCTGCCATGGCTGCTTCCCAACTTGTGAGAGATCGAATTGAACTCAGGTCGTTGCGTGTCTTTTCGTATTGCTAATACTAGTTAAGAAAGTCATTATTACGCCCGTATACCAGACTTATTTACAGATACATATTCAGACATTCATGACGCTTTCCTGTCTGGTTTTTCGGCCATTCCAGTCATACCAGAGCGTATCCGGTGGTTTGTAGGTTCAGAATATGTTCTCAGAAACGCCGGAAACGCGTTGGAAACGTATTCGTAAATAAATTGAATTACGGGGGCGATAGTGACTTTCTGGTAAAGAAAAAAGAAATTTATCTTGCGAGTGGCTTAAAAATTTAACGGTAAAACCCCTTTTTTGGTGAGAATTTAACGGCAAGAAAAGGTCTAAAACCCTAGTCTTTGCTCCTCACCGACCACAAATGGCAACCTCCTCTAAGCTCTCATCTCACCTCCGCCGTCGTCTCCGCTCCTCCTCCGCCTTCACCTTCCTTCCCGCCCTTTCTTACTCTCGCCAATTTCACCTCCTCTCAAATCCTAACCCTATCCCTATCCCCACCTCCAACTCTAACCTTCTCCCGCGGAACGCCTCCGCCTTTAATCACCAACCTCTCGCTTCGTCTCGGTTTTTCTCCGCCGGTTCCTCACATGACTCCGGTTTCGATCGATTCGGCGACTCCGGAGTCGCCGGCTCCGGCAACGAGCTTGAGGTTTTGGATTTTGGTGCTACTGCTAGTGCTGCTGCTGGTGAAGGGTCGCTGCTTCCGGTTCAGGGCCTCATTTCGGTGCTCGATCACTTCCACGACCTCACTGGTTTGCCTTGGTGAGTGTTCTTGATCTCTTTAGGCTTTGATTTCGAGATTGCGATTTTCGAATGGTTTTGTGATTTGAAATTGTGTGCAGGTGGATAGTGATTGCGTCGTCTACTGTGGCTATGAGAGTTGCGTTGATTCCGTTGCTTGTTGTGCAGCTCCAAAAGTTGAAGAGGATCGCAGAGTTGTTTCCTCAATGTGAGTTTTCGACTGTCATTTCAAGCCGTAAATGACTCTGCTTTTGTTAATTTATGGACTTGTTTGATCAGTTATATGCATTGTTATTATGGAATTCAAGTGTATCTTTTCGAAGTAACATATGTGTTTCTCATAGTGCCTCCTCCAATGCCACCAATGTTATCAGGAAAGAGTTATATTGATCAAATGTCTCTATTTCGGAAGAAAAGGATGGAAATCGGATGTCCCTCGTTCTTGTGGTTCCTTGCGTACTTATCTGTCCAGGTAATCCACTTGTTATCTTGGAGTATTGTTTTCTTTTGGAGCCTGTATTGTTGGTTTCTGTTCACATGTGTTTGCCTTGAAATTTAAGAAAGCAGGTGTGGTAGCAAGTAGAAGCGGTTACTATAGGAGCCAATATAAAGGCATGGACATAGATTTGTAACAATGGTGTTGAAGATTTAGGGACTGAGAGATCGGGTTAGAGATATTGGTTGTTGAATGATTGGTGTGGATCTGGAATATATTTATTCAACGGTCATGAGTAGCCTTGGTGATTAAGAATTGTTAATAATTGATGGCTGGTCTTTTAGTACGTCTTATTTCTTGTCTAGATATCTATCATTTATTAATTTGTTCTTCTAGAGTGGTTAGATCATAGGAAATAACAACAGAGTTCAATATTGAAGTTGCAAGGTCGTTAAGAGTCAGCCACTTTGATGACTAACGTAGCTTGGTTTAAAGGCTCAGTTAAACTGAGAATTTCAAGTTTCTTAAAAAGACTTTGGGTAATGGTTGTGAGAAAAAGATGTATTTGTCTATCTACTAACAGAATGGATTATTATGTGTCTGCTTAAACAATATGTGACTTTAGATGAAAATGGAAAGTTTTTTGAATCAATGATGTTACCCCTTCTTCTGATTCATCTGCAGATTCCATGCTTTTTCCTGTGGTTGACTACCATTCGCAGAATGTCACTGGATAATCACCCCGGCTTTGATTGCGTAAGAACATATACAGTTTATTTTTCTGCTCTTGAAATAGTTTAGTTTATATTTGTTTTCTACAATGCTTGTCCCATTGTATACTGCTTTTAAGGATTTTAATGATATTGTGAAGTTTGGAAACATTGCTACCACTTATGCAATTTTTGATTTAGTAAAAATAGCAAATGAACATGGATTTTGGTGATTTCATTTCAGGGTGGCACTCTGTGGTTCCAGAACTTGTCTGAATTACCTCATGGTGTTTCAGGTCCTATCTTTCCTCTCCTGATTGCTGGTTTGCACTATGTTAATGTTCAGGTATTTTAATCATGTACCTTGTCTCTGATTTAAGCTATTCATCTTTTTCTGTTTTGAGCTGCTTTCAACATTCTAGATGATTATATTGTCAAATATGTTCAAGAATGTTCGAAACTGTAGTGAAAATGCTCCATTGCCTCCATTTCCCCACATGGGTGCTAAATGTGTGGTTGATGTTTCTCTTCGACTTACAGATTTCTTTCAAGACATCTTCTGTCAGGACAATGAAGGGTGTGTTTGGCACATTAGCTCAAGTGAGTTTGCAGATAGCTTATCAGTTATTTGGAGTGTGCTATTTCGTGAATTGAAAGGGACAGGATTGATTGGTATAAGTAGTTTCTTTTCACACAATTGATCAAGTCTTTATATCTTATTGCAGTACTACAAGCATTATTTGGATTTCATGACATTACCTTTGTTTTTTATTGGCTACAATATTCCTCAGGTAATCTGTCATTCTTTTTCTTCAAGTTGTGTGAAATTAGACTTTGTTATAGTAGATTTTGTGAGTACTCGCTCTATTCACTATCGTGGTCCTGGAAAATTTTACTCACTCTTCTACATTGTTTTGTAGGGTAGTCTAGTCTATTGGGTTACAAATAGCTCATTAAGTGTCATTCAGGTGAGTCACTGCACTAAGAACTATATAGATATGTATCATAAACCCCTTTTTTATGTCTTTTTCCTTTCTTTTTAATAATATCTCACTATCTCTCAGCAATTAGCTCTGAAGGATCCTGCTGTACGCGCAAAGTTGGGGTTGCCAGACAATGTCGAGCCTACAAAAATTGAGAATTCTGAGAAGTCGGATACTCCTGAAATATCACCCTTAGCTTCTCCTACTGAAATGAAAAAAATATCGTTACAGAACCTGTCACCTAAAGATCTTGTCAATGTGAGTATTATGAACGGAAACCTTCTGAATGTGTCTGTTTCTGGCTTTTTATTTTGATTTTTTTATTATTCATAATTTGGTTATTGACAGCTTTCAGTTCAAGTCTTATCAAAAGGAGATAGAGAAAGAGCACTTCCTTTACTAAGGTAATTGCCCTCCTCTCGTCAACTTACATATATTGCTTGATTATAAATTGTTACATCCAGCAACATTCATGATAGATACACTGAAACAATTTCTAAAACAGACTTGCTCTTGAGAAAGATCCTGAGTATGTACGAGCATTGATAGTAATGGGTCAGACTCTATTGCAGAAAAAATTGGAGGCAGAGGCTACTGAGTACTTGGAACGTGCTATA
Organism: Fragaria nilgerrensis; assembly: GCA_010134655.1. Taxonomy (NCBI): domain Eukaryota; kingdom Viridiplantae; phylum Streptophyta; class Magnoliopsida; order Rosales; family Rosaceae; genus Fragaria; species Fragaria nilgerrensis. The sequence continues at coordinate 517,714 of CM020982.1, read as the reverse complement.
ACCAAGGTCCATATTCTGCCTTTTCTGCTTTCATACGAGCATTCATGATCGTGTTATTCTTTGGTATACCCTTGCAGCAAAACTTGTGATTAGTTTTTTAGAATTCACTGTAAACCTCTGTTCCTGCATCACAAAATGTTGATGAATACTTCAGAGGCATGTTACTTATCACTTATCAGTCTCTTATGCCTGTCAATTGCTGTGCTATGTTCTATCTCAGGATTCTTTGCTTATTCATTCATTAATCAGGAGAAAATTTAAATTTTTTTACCAACCTGACCTTCTTTGAATTCTCATCAGCTCTTTAGTACTGGTGTTCCCACACAAGTGGAGGATATTGATAACCTAATTCTTGCATCTCAGTGGACTGGTGTTGCCTACATACGGCAGGTGAGGAAGCAATGCTTAACTGATCTTTCATTTTCTGTTTTATTCAAAAATATTTCTTTCTCTTATCCATATCAGCATCATGTCATCTCTATCCATATTCAACTCGGTATTTAGGTTCTCAGTGCTTGACTGAGTCGTGGAAGTGTATTTGGTTCAGCAGGTTCGAAGCACAGAAGTCTTAATTTGTATTTTGGTTTTCCATGTAGGGAAAATTCCTGGAAGGGATTGGACACCTGGAAAGAATTGCACAATTGAACGAGCCAGATGAACCAAAGGTGAAGGCTCATTATTTTGATGGGTTGTTAATGCTAGCAAGGTATGGTTATTGGTAGTAAAGTTTTGAAGGAAACGTGCACACATCTATATTAAGCTACTTGTGTACTAATCCTAGCTTGGCGTTTCAGTGCTCTATCCAATGTGGGTCGCAAGGATGAAGCTCTGAAGCATCTGCGCTTAGCTGCTGCTTATAATCCTGCTTACAATGAATTCGTGGAACAATGTGAAAACGAGGATGACAGTATAGTCAGTGATCTTACCAGCAGTAGACGATCCGATTATTGATTATGTGTATATCAAATGCAAATTTTGCTTGGGCAGGCCGTGCCATTTGCTCTCCCTAGTTACAAAGATTTTAGAAATACAACTGGGAGTGCCAGAGCATTTCCTTTTTATAGCTTACTGTTTCGTATCTCATTTTGATAGTAACATTTATAGTTACTGATCATTGATTTGTATTTTTACAATAAAATTCTACCTTGTTCTGTCACTCGTGAAATAATTTACCTGGCAAATCATTAATGAAGATCAGTTGTTGAAATGATTTCTCTGTATCTACTATTAAGAGATGATGTGGAAGTTAAAAAACCCAAGAAACCCAAGAAACAAATGTCAAAGATTTGTAGAATATGAACAAATGTCATAGATGGCTGTTGACCTTAATTAGCTGTTTCTTTCTGTCAATGATAAGAAGAAACCCAGAAACAAATGTCAAAGATTTGTAGAATATGAACAAAGAGGAAGAAGAAGGAAGGAGCTGGGTGATTGATACAGATAGCCAACTGGCCAGACAACTATGGCCGGCCGTCTCCTTTATTTGCATCCTCGCAAGAACCCCATGTGGATTCCATTACTGTTTTTGGAGATTGAGAATCCAACACGTCACAAATTCTCATTTTCTTTGTTACAAGGAGATCACCTAGAACAAAAGGGAAAAAGAAAAGGAAAGAAAAAGGAAGCAGTAGATCTAGCAGAATCTTTATCAAGTCTTTTCAACTTTATTTTCTTTTTCTGGATACGAATCAAAGTACATATATACAAGCTTCTAATCAGAATATGAGTTTTTTCCACATCCACTGACTGCAACAAGAAGCTGCTCTTACATTCTTTGCTTCCCCTACAATTCTTCCCAAGCACACAAGAAACCTCAGCAACTATCAAAAGTAACGTATCTACTACTACTGTGTCTTCCCTCCCTATAATTCACACCTTCTAACACAGCTTTGCTTCAGCTTTGACCCCCCAAAAGCGCCAAAACCAGACTGCTCACCTTATTTGTTTCTTCTCACACCAGTTTCACCCAAAAACACTCGCACACTTCATGATTTGCAAAACCCACAAAACATTTTGTCCAACAAACACAATCCAAGGCAAAGATTCCATCTTTTTTGTGATTTTATCAAAACCCAACAAACCATTTTGTCCAAAATCACACAAATCCAAGCAAAGATTTCATCTTTAATATCTTTAATTGTCTCCAACAAAACCCATGAACCATTCTGTCCGTAACTCCAGAGTTGAAACCAAAGTTTCCATCTTTGTTTGATTCTGACAAAACCCACAAGCCATTTTGTGAAGCAGAATGAGCTGCCCAGCAAACAGCTTCAGCTACAATGGAAGCCACTGTGCTTGTGCAGTTGGGTATCTTCAGAACCTTACCAGCAACGCCTGCGTTCTCTTCACAGCGAACTCCACCATCTCCACCGACAACGGCGTCTCCGAGAACTCTTACTCCTTTGGAATACCGGAGAGCATCTTCTCTTTCGATTCCATCAAGAAGTTTACACAGTCTCAAGCTGTGTTCTTGGAGGCCACACTTGTTTTGCTGCTCTCTTGGTTTGTGTTTTGCTTGTTTCTGAGGTTGACAAAGGTTGGGAATGATGGGAGGAGCATCTGGTTCAGGATGAGATGGTGGGTTAGCAGATTGGATGTTTGCTTTGCCACCAGGCATTGGCTGGTTAGTTAGTTTGTTTCATTCCTTTTTTATTTTTTTATGCTGGGTTGATTAATCTCAGGTGTTAATTAATAGCTTTAATGAACAATTTGTGAGGTTTTAGTAGCTGGTGTGTGATTGGTGCAACTTTGTGGAACCTAAATATTATGAAGTAATTTGTGAATGATTCACTAGTTAGTTAGTATATACTCCAAAAATGTTGCAGCTTGGAACATAAAGGATAGTTTTGAATTTGAGATGTTTTGCAGTTTGCAAGAACAATTTTAGGCAAAGAGAAGATTGGTGCTTCATGTATGAGCTTTGATGTAACTGAACAGTAAGGTTATCATGTGAGTGGATTCATATTTGTTGAAAAGAGATGTAACTCAGTAGTGTAGAATACATAAAAATTTAAATTTGGAGACCTTTGGTTGTACCTTTAATCTTTTTGAGGAACTATTAGTACCGTTTAAAATTTCTGTCAGCTTTCTCCCTTGTTCGCTTTTTTATCTTCTTCCATAAAGAACTCATTTGTAGTGAACTTTGTCTGTGCTACTTACTGAATCTACTTCCCAGCATTCAGTTAGATGTTTCTTTTGAGAGGTAGCTTTATCAGTAGCTTTCTTGTTCATCCTGATATCAAATTAGGACAATGGATTTAACTAGCTTCATTCGTGGTATAGGATGATCAAAAGGTGGTTAAGAAACGGAAAACAGAACTTGGTGGAATGTTTTCGACAGCAAGCTGGATACTCTTCATTGGTTTGTTTGCTGCGTGAGTATTCTGATGAAAAAATTCAAACTGTCTCTGTTCATGCTTTTTTTTAGCTGCATGGATTTCTTATTCTGAGTTTATATTTACTTGGTTTTTCAGTTTTTTCACAGGTTGCTCTACCAAATCATAACAAAGAGAAGTATCGAGGTACATAATGTCAGAGCAACAAATGCACCCGACTTGGCCTTGTTCAACAATGACCTGGAATTTAACATCACCACTATTTCTAGCATGTCCTGTTCAAACTTACGTGATCTTGGTACTTTGGTTACCGGAAATCCTGGCTTCATTGATTACAGAAGGGCTTCTCTGTCAAAATTTGGAAACTACTCGTGTCAAAATACAAGTAGAGGACCAATGATAACTCTTGGGTGCAATAATTGTCAACCAATTCAAGACAATATGTACATTTCCTGGCAGTTCACTGATCTTCCTAATAATCCTGCTGCTGCTGTTGGATTTCAGTTCAATCTTTCTACAAGGAGTCATACTAATAAAAGACATCTGAGTTTTGTTAGTGGAACCCTAAAGAATGGAAGTACTTTTGATGACAGGCCAGTTACATTCAGAGGGAGTAATACAAATATACTGAAATTCAGTTTATTTCCACGGATATACCATCATCTACATGATCTAAGGCTCATCCAACCTCTGTTTCATGAGTTTGTACCGGGTTCATTCTTTAGTGACACAAGTCAGCTCCAAGCATCCCTTCAAAGTCCTAAGGATGGAATACTTAACACTACATTGTACATCAACTTCCTCTCTGACTATATTGTGGAGATAGATAAGAAAAATATTATGGGTCCTGGTAAGTAACATTTGCTTCCCATAGGTAAACAAGATCCATCCTTTCAGTATGTTCTATGTTACACACTAGCTCGTTAACCTGCAGCTTTTCTGTTTCTGCTTGTTTTAATTTGATCTTCTGCTTTTCCATTTCTACTGTTCCAATCGTTCCTTAACCCAAAGCTGCCAACAGATGATTTTCTTGTAGCCACATTAGTTTATTTAATGTAATTGATTCTCTCTATTTAATGTTATGGTCTAACATTTCATCTACCTTAAAATGCAGTGAGTTTCCTTGCGGATCTTGGCGGCTTATATTGCATCTCAATTGGCATATTTTTCTACCTTCTGGTGCAAGTATGATACTTGATCCTCAACGTTTTGCTTTGTTCTTCATTTCTATTGTTTTTTCTTATGAAAAGCTCCAAAGGACACATAACGGAAAAAATCTTAGGTTGCAGCCAAAATCAAGATAATATTAATAGGGGAGACCACTACTAGCGAGTATTTGCACTAGGTCGGAAAGTTCTCCATATTAAATTGCGATGACAGTCCCTTTAGGAGTCCTATTTCTGTTAGCTTTAAGTCACAGCATATGCGATGCTGTTTTCAACAACCAACAAACAGCCAACTTTTCTTTGGGGAATGTGGTCAGTAATTACGTATGCCACTGTCCCTGTCAAGCTTCCTCATTTTCGAAGTCCATTTTGAGTATTTCACGATTAGTCATGAAAATGAAATAAAAATAGCCAAAGGACATAGATCTGTGGCTTTAAGTAGAGCTTGGTTTGTATCTCCATCAGAAACTGATAAAGTAGTCTGGGGTTCACATCCAAAACCAATTGGCAATGGGTGGAGTGGCCCAAACCCTTATAAACCCACAGGTAAGGTCCCATTTCCCCGATGTGGGATTTATATCTCAACAGAAACCTATGTGGTTTCTCTTTACTGGCATGCTTGTTCAGGCCCTACCATCTTCCAGCTATGCCCTAGTTTTGAAGTTGGTTTTTTATGGTTGAAAGCAGGCACAAATGTACTTCTCCAGTTCCTACTGGTGATTCGTATCCTACATGTTTCTAATGGTTTTATCCTTTTGAACTTCGGTAGTGTGAGTTTAGGATAAAAATCTTCGGAATGAAGATAGCGTGATGCGCACAATCAGAAATCGGCGAAAAGCTCAAGACCGTTGGGATAAAGTAATTTCTTTTCTGTTTCCTTTTATTTTTGTTCATATTTGTCCGAGTCTGTTTCCTTCCCTGCTGCTTTTTGATAAGATATTTTTTGAGTTGATATGTTAAACTCACTGACGCATGTGCTTTCCGCTAGTTGAGGAAATATGTGATGTACACATGGAACTGCAAAGCATTGGATGATTACCATGAGAGCACAAACAACAGATCAGGTTGCACTGGTTTCAATACAAGACCGCTACTTCGAAATGGGACAGTACCGAAGCGAATGCAACGAGAAGCAGATACCATTAGTTTTAACAGGAAACTCAGTTTACATAACAAGAAGGTAATGTTTTATAATTATATATCTGTCTAGTCACCTGAAAGACCCATTTTAAGGTCTTATTTTATAATGTTATAGTACTTTCTTCTCTGAAAGAATGACTTGGTTTTCCTTAAAATATTGTGCAGACTGTGGTTCAAGAATGTGTGGACACTGTTGGGGATGTAGAATTATGTACATCGGGAACTAGAGTGAACCCTCCAGAAAGTTCATCACGCACTGGAGCTAAAATTGGACATGTGAGTCATCATTAATCTTTGTGTCTTTCTCAAAAACTTGAGTATCTCTTTATTCAAAGATCAGAAATCCAATTCATCATAATATAGCTTTTACAAATGCATAGGCCAAATTTACATAATTACTTTTACGTGGCTTATTTTAACCACAAGAATGTGCAAGGGCTTTTAAAATGATGTAATGTGTGTTGATCATGATGTCAATGTTGTCATTCCAAGGATAAACACAAGGAGTAGGTGACTTGTATATAAATTATGGAAGTGTCATTTTGTTCTTTGCTTTATTTATTGAGAAACATGTGCACATGACATGTTAAATTGGTATACCTCACTTATTCTCATCTTGCAGCATCTGCAAAGTGAATCCCTTTCCCCTACAACGAATGTAAAACAGCAAAGGGTTGCTTTGTGCCAGCAAGATTCATCCCTACCTAAAGCATCGTCTCTCACCATTGACGATATCATTCCTCCACCCCCTTCACTTGGTAAGAACCAACTCATTCAGATCAGTGATACCATCTTTGTCTCCGCCTCAAGTTCATTTTTGGCTTTTCTCTGGTCCTTAAGCTATTTTTTTTTTGTTCGCTGCAGAACTGAAGGACCCTGCTGAAATGGATATGTCTGATGTTCAGAAGAATCTTAGAAGTTTGTACGAGTACAATGTACTGCTTAGGGAAAAATTAGTAGAGGCTCAGTCTTTGTTCCATTCTTTAGCTACAAAATCTTCAACAGAAGGCCAAACGTAGCTTTCCATACAAGGATATCCCTTAGTATACGTTTATAGAGTGGTCATTCCTTTTCACGGATGGCCAGTCTACTTTTTAGTTTTTGTTAACGAATAGTGTGCAGTATTATTTGTTTTTTTTTAAACTTGTTTGTAGAGTTTTACAATTTACCAAATCTGAAGCGATAGTCTGTATCTTGATCTTGAGGGTATGCATAAGAGGAATAAAACACATCTCAATCATTTCTCGTGATATGATCTAAAAGGACTTAAAAAAATGACTCAAGCTTGTCGTGTTTTGTAAAACTATTGAAATTGTGTTTTTTAAAGGTATTGAGTGAAATTTTGGGTTGTCTTTAATTCTTCTCTTAGTGCGTGTTTCGGGGACTATATGGGATTGGACTGGATTAGTTACTGAATTACTGTAGCAAGCTGACTTACTGTAGCAAGCCGAAGCCTGTGTTTGGCAGCAACAGGGATTATATTTAATGAGCTTGTGGAGTCCCAAAAACAGGCCCAACACCTTCTTACATAACGGCCCCAAAATTGGTGGGTTTACGGAAGAAGTGTTTTTCGCGCCACAACATCAAATCTCTTCAATTTCTTCGTTTGGACGTCGCCGCTGTCGCTGCCGCCGGACTCCTTCGCCTGATCAACCCTTCCCGGATCTCCAACAGATCTCCGGCAACCACCACACCAGCCTCATCTCCCTCCTCGGCGTCAGCAGCTCTAACAACTCTACACACTGTCCTCTCCACCTGGATTTCCCTCCTTCAAATCCTCGCTACTGACCTAGCTCCGGCATGGTCCACAATAAGAGTTGCCACTCCGACACAGCTGGGTGACATCGAAGGAGGTGGTGGAGTTTCAGATAAGGTGGTCGGCGACATCGGAGAGAGCTGGGTGACATCGAATTCGATGGTTATGCTTTTGGGTTGGGGATGTTGAAGCTGATTTCTAGGAGGCCGAGTTGCGGTGAGGTGAGAGGCGGTCATGATGGGGATCACGATGGTTATGCAGTTTTGCTTTTCGGTTGATTGTTTAGTTTTAATAATAGTCTTGTTTAAGATAACACCAAACATTGGTCATGCTTTAAGATAAGTCTTGTTTATGGAGTGGAAGAATACTGAAGAAATTAAGCCAGGGGTACATAATGATAAACGCGCTGTTACTGACATAGAGAACCTTAGTTTTCAAATTAAAATTACATATTACCAATCCTCTCATGTTTCATCCGGTTTGAGCCAAATTCTTTGCTCACACGAGTTGTAATGAAATTTCACTCTTTTTGTACCTCTGTTTTTCTTTTCTTTTCTTCATTCGTATGTGTTTATAGACCTCTCAAAACATCTTTTGAACCCTTGTGGTATCAAAAATTCGTGACTTTCATCGTTTTACTAACGATCGAGCTTAAATGACTCACTCATGCCATGTTTTGTAAAATTATTGAAATTGTTATTTTCAGAGGTACTGAGTCAATTTCCAAACTTGTTATGTCTTCAATTGATCTGATACCGACCATAGGAACCTAAATTTTTTTTAAAAGTAACATGTTACCCTCCATTCAAATTTCACCCAATTTGAGTCAAAACCCTTTGTGAGAAATTTTAGAGAAATTTCACATTTTTGACATGTGGTTTTTTCTATTCGTGTGAGTTTATAGACCTCTCCTAACATCTTTTGAACCATTATGGTAACAAAATTCGTGGCTATCATCATTTTACACGCGATTGAGCTTAAATGAATAACGCGTGTTGTGTTTCGTAAAGTTATTGAAACGGTTATTTTCAGAGATACTGAGTCGATTTCCAAGCTTGTGATGTATTCAATTCTTTTCATACGGACCTCGGAAACCTAAATTTTCAAAAAATTAACGTGTTATCCCTCACTTCAAGTTTCACCCAATTTGAGCTAAAACCTCTTTTTATAGCACACGAGTTTTGAGGCAGTATAACTTTTTATGAGCCACTGTTTTTTTCTAATTGTTTGTGCTTATAGACACCTCCTAACAACTTTTGAACTAATCAAGCATCAAAAGCTCGCTGTTTATATCAGTTTACTTGCGATCGAGCGATTTCAGCCAAAACCCCTTACTATAACACATGAGTTATGGGGCAGTTTAACTTTTTTGGGCCACTGTTTTTTTTTCTATTTGTTTGTGCTTATAAACACCTCCTAACATCTTTTGAACCAATCTAGCAGCAAAAGCTCGAGGTTTAAATCAGTTTACTTGATCGAGTGATTTCAGCCAAAACCTCTTACTGCACACGAGTTTTGGGGCAGTTTAACTTTTTCTGGGCCACAATTTTTTTTTCTATTTGTTTGTGCTTATAGACACCTCCCAACAACTTTTAAGTCAATCAAGCATCAAAATCTCGCGGTTTATATTTTTTATACAGGATGAGCGATTTCAGTCAAAACTTCTTATTACTATAGCACATGAGTTTTGGGATAGTTTAACTTTTTCTGGACCATTGTTTTTTACTATTTGATTGTGCTTATAGACACCCCCTAACATCTTTTGAACCAATCAAGAATCAAAAGCTCGCGGTTTGAATCAGTTTACTCGTGATCGAGCGATTTTAGCCAAAACCCATTACTATAGCACACGAGTTTTGAGGCAGTTTAACATTTTATGGGCCACAGTTTTTTTTCTATTTATTTGTGTTCATAGACACCTTCCTAAAAACTTTTGAACCAATCAAGCATTAAAAACTCGCGGTTTATACCAGTATACTCGCGATCGAGCGATTTCAGCCAAAAACCCCTTATAGCACACAACTTTTGGGGCAATTTAACTTTTTCTAAGCCACTATTTTTTTTCTATTTTTTTGTGCTTATAGACACCCTTAACATATTTTGAACCAATCTAGCATTAAAAATTCGCGGTTTAAATCAATTTACTCCTGATCGAGCGATTTCAGCCAAAACCCCTTACTAAAGCACACGAACTTTAGGGCAGTTTAACTTTTTGTAGGCCACAGTTTTTTTTTTCTATTTGTTTGTACTTATAGACACCTCCTAACATCTTTTGCATAAATCTAGCATCAAGACTTCGCGATTTATATCATTTTACTCGCGATCAAGCGATTTTAGCCAAAAACCCTTACTATAACACATGAGTTGTGGGAGAGTTTAACATTTTATGCGCCACTGTTTTTTCTATTTGTTTGTGCTTATAGACACCTCCTAACATCTTTTGAATCAATCTAGCATCAAAAGCTCACGGTTTAAATCAGTTTACATGCGAAACCACTTACTATAGCACACAAGTTTTGTGGCATTTTAACTTTTTCTAGGGCACTGTTTTTTTTTCTATTTGTTTCTGCTTATAGACACCTCCTAACATTTTTTGAACCAATCTAGCATCAATAGCTTGCGGTTCAAATCAGTTTACTCGCGATCGAGTGATTTTAGACAAAACCCTTACTATAACACACGAATTTTGGGGCAGTTTAACTTTTTCTAAGGCACCGTTTTTTTATATTTGTTTGTGCTTATAGACACCTCCTAACAACTTTTAAACCAATATAGCATCAGAAGCTCACGGTTTATATCTGTGTATACGGGATCGAGCGATTTCAGCTAAAATTTCTTACTGATAGCACATGAATTTTAGGGTAGTTTAACTTTTTCTGGGACACTGTTTTTTTTCTATTTGTTTGTGCTTATAGAAATCCCCTAACATCTTTTGAACCAATCTAGCATCAAAAGCTTACGGTTTAAATCAGTTTACTCGCGATCGAGCGATTTTGGACAAAACCCCTTACTATAACACACGAGTTTTTTGGCAGTTTAACTTTCTCTGAGCCACTGTTTTTTTTCTATTTGTTTGTGCTTACAAACAGCTCCTAACATCTTTTGAATTAATCTAGCATCAATAGCTCGCGGTTTAAATCAGTTTACTCGTGATCAAGCGATTTTAGCCAAAACCCCTTACATAGCACACGAGTTTTGGGGCAGTTTAACTTTTTTTGGGCCACTGTTTTTTCTGTTTGTTTGTGCTTATAAACACCTCCTAACAACTTTTGAACCAATCTAACATAAATAGCAGGCGTTTTAAATCAGTTTACTCGCGATTGGGTGATTTTAGCCAAAACCCCTTACGCACATGAGTTTTTAGGCAGTTAAATTTTTTATGGGCCACTGTTTTTTTCTATTTGTTTGTGCTTATAGGCACCTTCTAACAACTTTTGAACAAATCTAGCATCAAAAGCTCACGGTTTAAATCAGTTTACTCGATCGAGCGATTTCAGACAAAACCTTTACTATAGCACACGAGTTTTGGGACAGTTTAACTTTTTTTTGGGACACCTTTTTTTTTAATTTGTTTGTGCTTATAGACGCCTCTTAACATCTATTGAACTAATCTAGCATCAAAAGCTCACGTTTTAAGCAAGTTTACTCGCGATCGAGCGATTTCAACTTAAACCCCTCATAGCACATGAGTTTTGGAGCAGTTTAACTTTTCTGGGCCAACTTTTTTTCTATTTGTTTGTGCTTATAGACACCTCCTAACAACTTTTGAACCAATCAAACATCAAAGGCTCACGATTTATATAAGTTTACTCGCGATCGAGCGATTTCAGCCAAAAGCCTTTACTATAGCACACGAGTTTTGGGGCAGTTTAACTTTTTCTGAGCCACTGTTTTTTTCTATTTTTTTGTGCTTATAGCCACCTCCTAACAACTTTTGAACCAATCCGGCATCGAAAGCTCGCGGTTTAAATCAGTTTACTCGCGATCGAGCGATTTCTGCCGAAACCCCTTACTATATCACACGAGTTTTGTGGCAGTATAACTTTTTCTAGGCCACTGTTTTTTTCTATTTGTTTGTGTTTATAGACACCTCCTAACAACTTTTAAACCAAGCTAGCATCAAAAGCTCGCGGTTTATATCTGTTTATACGGGATCGAGCGATTTCAGCCAAAACTTCTTACTATAGCACACGAGTTTTGGGGCAGTTTAACTTTTTTGCGTTGCCTTTTTTCTAATTTGTTTGTGCTTATAGACACCTCCTAACATCTTTTGAACTAATCTAGCATCAAAAGATCGCGGTTTAAACCAGTTTACTTTTAAACCTATCTAGCATCAAAAGATCGCGGTTTAAACCAGTTTACTCGCGATCGAGCGATTCAACTAAAACCCCTCATTATAGCACTTGAGTTTTGGAGCAGTTTTACTTTTTCTGGGCCACCGTTTTTTTTCTATTTGTTTGTGCTTATAGACACCTCCTAACAACTTTTGAACTAATCAAGCATCAAAAGCTAGCGGTTTATATCAGTTTACTCGCGATTGAGCGATTTTAGCCAAAACCTCTTACTATAGCACACGAGTTTTGGGGCAGTTTAACTTTTTCTGGGCCACTGTTTTTTTCTATTTGTTTGTGCTTATAGACACCTCCTAACAACTTTTGAACCAATCTAACATCAAAAGTTCGCGGTTTAAATCAGTTAACTCATGATCGAGCGATTTTAGCCAAACCCCTTACTATAACACACGAATTTTGGGACAGTTTAACTTTTTCTGGGCCACAGTTTTTTATATATTTATTTGTGCTTATGGACGACTTTTGTGAAATTTCACATTTTTTGAATATGTTGTTTTTTCCATTCGTGTGAGCTTGTAGACGTCTCCTAACTTCTTTGAACCATTATGACATAAAAAATTTGTGGCTTTCATCCTTTTACTCTCGATCGAGCTTAAGTGACTCAGCGTTTTTGTAAAGCTATTGAAATCAGTGTTCTAAAATTTGGCACTCTTATGCGGAACAGCTTTTAGGCGGCATCTAGGCGGCCTATAGGCATGTCTAGGCGGGTTTAGGCGTGTCTAGGCGTGTCTGGGCGGCTCTATACGGCCTTTAGGAAGGTCTGGACGGGTCTAGGTGGCCTCTTGGCAGGTCTATGCGACATCCAGGCAGGTCTGGGCGGGTCTAGGCGGCCTCCAATCGGTTCTAAGCGGCCTCCAAGCGGTTCTAAGCTACCTCTAAGCAGGTCTTGGCATGTATAGGCGGCCTTTGGGCGGTCTAGACGGTCTATGCAAGTCTAAACGGCCTCTATGCGGGTCTAGGTGGGTTTAGCCGGCCTCTATGCAGGTCTAGGCAGGACTTGGCGGCCTTTATGCAGGTCTAGGCAGCCTCTATACGGGTCTAGGTGGCTCTCCATGGGCCTAGGCATCCTCTAGCGGGTCTAGGCGGGTTTAGGCGGCTACTAGGCAATCTAGGCTGCCTCTGGATAGGTCTAAGCGGGTCTTGACGGCGTCTAAACGATCTAGGCGGCCTCTAGGCGGGTCGTCTTGTTAAAGTAGCTCAAACATTGGGTGTTGCTAAATGTACCCAGCAAACTTCTTAATAGACCCATCCCTAGCAAATTATGTTAAATATTCCAAATTTACCCTTAAAGAAACCCAGCAAAAATTGTGACTCAATACACACACCCAATAAACTTCTTTCCAGAACAGTATCAAAAAAAAAAAAAAAAAAACTCCTTCCTAGACAAGAGTATCAAGAGTAGAGAAAGGGCATTTGAATATTGATAATTATAAATACAATCATCAAAACTAATCCCAATCATAGTCGTTATCCATAGTTCCATAATTTGAGTAAGCTGTTATATTCAAGTTATGAATTGATTGGAAAAGACATGGTTTGGTCAGTCTCGAAGGAGTAGTAGCACGAATGATGAGTGCAAAAAGATTTTTTGCTGGGAAAGAGTGGAGGAGAGGAGTGAGAGAGAAGTAGCAACGTCTATAGAGCAGAGTTGCAGAGAGGAAGAAGGTGAAGTAGAAACACTGAGAATTGGAGCTTTACGTACATGTGAAAACCGTTGCTCTCAAATCAAGATTGCCATATCATATAAGAATATGATGTTAATTCATGTGAAAAGCTATTTAGTTGATATCATGATTACAAATTAAGCCAAGGTGAAACAATCATGATGTGAGCACTTTTGAGACAAACCTAGATTTAATAAAGAGGTGTTGCCGTGATGGGTTTCACTTTTTAGATGAACTGCTGGGTGTAGATAAATATAGGGGTTAAACAGGAAAGAATGTGAAAAAAATAGAAATGCTGGGTCTAATTAGTAATTTGCTGAGTACATTTAGAAACACCCCAAACATTTCATCCAATTGAGCAGGTCTAGCATATTTATTCACACTAGCAGGGTCGCTATCCATCGAAAACGCGGGGACGCTCCTAACAACACTTACTTATGAGTAACAGTGGAACACATTGCTCAATTTACCAATCAATGTGGTAATGCAGGAAATTTGTACAATTTCTTGTTCGTCAGTTTAGAAATGGGTGGCTCTCAGCTTGGTGGCCCCAAATAAAACGGGTATAAAAGTAATTGGCTGTTCACTCAGTCGGGAACAACATTTTCTTGTTTGGCTTCTCATAAAAAGAAGATAATAGATAAATAAATTTACAAAAACAAAAAAAAAACAACAACATTTTTCTTGTTTGGTTTTCCTATTCCTATTGGGTAAAGAATTTCTAAATCACGTGTGCTTCCATGTTCAAACGGGAATAGGCTTTCTCTTTATAAAACCCTGCTGGCCTTTTCCTTGTGTGATCGTACATTTGTAATCCACCTCAAATCTGCTCCCATTCATTGTTTCGCTCTAAACTTCCTTCCAGGGTTTTCCGCTTCAGGTCGTCTTCGTTCTTAGTTTCTAGGGTTTTAGTCTGCCGCAGCTGGTTCAAGATAGCAATTCTTGAATGGACTCATGGACGTGATGATGAATAATTCCACTAGTTCACCGTTGATTTTCGGCGGCAGAATTCCCGGCTACCCGACACTGTCTTCGATCTCGAGCCTTGTTGAAGATTTTGTCAAAGGGCTTTCTTTCAATAATAAGCAAACAGATGTTAATGTCGACCTTATTATGGAAGCCCCGCAAGTCTCAACTCTTGAGCCGCCGCCAGTGACAAAGACGTATCACCGTAACCGTAACCGGAAAAGAAGCCCTGCAGTTACTCATGGTGATTCAGATGAGTCCAGTGAAGATTCGCAGCCTTGTTCGAAAAGGTTGAGGGTTGATCAGACTAAAGAAGGTGCTTCTGATTCTGAAGTAATGCAAGTGAAGATGGTAGAAGTTGAAAGCTCGATACAAAATGAGCCGAAACCAGAATGTGTCAGTGAAGTGACAAAGCGTGATGAGCAAATCAAGGCTCATTTGCAGAGTCTAGTGTCCACCACAACGCCAATGAGTTGTTCAAACAATGATCGAGTGTGTCAGTTCTGTGCATCCGGTGAGCTGTTGTATGCCGCGACGCCAATGTACTGTTCAAACTGTGGTTGTCGGATCAAGGAGAGAGGAAACTACTACAGCACACCAACTGAGCCCGGTGCAAAGTATTGTTTCTGTTCGCGGTGCTATAACAATACTAGAAGTGGAGATATCTCGTTGGGGGATCATGTCAAAGTTCCAAAGGCGTCACTCGAAAAGAAGAAGAATGATGAGGAAATAGAGGAGCCGTGGGTGCGGTGTGGCAGATGTGAGGGATGGCAACATCAGATATGTGCTCTCTATAATGATAAGTTTGATTCGGAGGAGTACGTGTGTTTCAAATGTGTGTTGAGAGAGATGGAATTGGGAGAGCACAAGCCGAAAAATGTTGGTTTTTGTGCAAAAGATTTGCCAACTACTATGCTCAGTGACCACATAGAGAAAAGACTGATTAGGCGCCTCGAGCAAGAGAGGAAAGAGAGAATGTCAAAGGAAAAAGGAAATGAATCTTCTGAGGTTGTTGGAGTGGGAGGTCTTGTTGTTAGAGAGGTTTTATCGGTTGAGAAAACAGTAAAAGTGAAGCAGCAGTATTTGGATCTGTTTCCTGAACAGAGTTACCCTGCTGAATTCCCATACAAATCAAAGGTGATTCTTATGTTTCAGAAGATTGATGGTGTAGATGTGTGTATTTTCGGAATGTATGTGCAGGAATTCGGCTCAGAATGTAGCTACCATCCAAACAAGGGTTGTGTTTACATATCATATCTGGATTCAGTCAAGTACTTTAGGCCTGCAGAGGGAAGAACTGCGACAGGAGAAGCTCTTCGGACATTTGTTTACCATGAAGTGCTAATAGGATACCTTGAGTTTTGCAAGAAACAAGGCTTCGTGACTGCCTACATATGGGCGTGCCCACCTGCAAAGGAAGAAGATTATATTCTGTACTGCCATCCACCAATGCAGAAGACACCATTGCCGATTAAGCTGCGTAAATGGTATCAGTCGATGATAAAGAAGGCAAGTAATGAAGGGATTGTGGTCGGCACTACTAACTTATATGATCGGTACTTTGTTCCTAGTAGTACTGGAGAATGCCACTCCAAGGTCACAGCAGCTCGTTTGCCTCATTTTGATGGTGACTATTGGTCTACTGCTGCTCAAGATTTGATCAAGGAGATTGGCAAGGAGGAGGAGACGAAAATTAGAAAGAGAACTTTAGAAGCCATGGGACATACAAATGATTCTTATGGTTCCACCAAAGATATTCTTCTGATGCAGAAACTGGGGGATGCTATCTTAACCAACAGGGAGAATTTCATGGTTGTTGATTTGCAGTATGTTTGCATACGCTGCAACAAAGCGATATTGTCTGGGGAAAACTGGTCTTGTAGTCATTGCAAAAACTTGCACCTTTGTGAAAAATGCCACAGCCTTTGTGGTGGTAAGGACACACACATGACAGTCGACATGGAACAACATGTGCTCTCTCGGGTAACAGTACTGCAGGATTATGAGCTTCCTGATACCAAGGATGGAGAGATTATTTTGAACAATGGTTTATTCGAGGAAAGAACTTCTTTCTTGAACTTCTGTGTGAAGAACCATTATCAATTCGACACGCTTCGCCAGGCCAAGTATTCCTCACTGATGATTCTCCATCACCTCAGCGATCTTACTGCGCTGACTAGTGCTGAGAACAACGAGACATGCAGCAGCAGTAGCCATAAAAATGCTGATCAGAGCTTGGTATGTGAGATTAATGAAGATAAAGGCAGTTCCCCCATGGTTGTTCATGTGACGAAGATCAGTAGACAGACAAAACTGACTGAAGGATTGAGTGCAGAATTGATGAAGAAATTTCTCCAGGTGTTGAAACATGCTGCTCTGTGTTTCCCTACCAAGAACCGGCCATGCTCTTACCCGAACCGAAACTGCCTCACAATTAAAAAGCTGTTTGTCCATGTAAAGAAGTGCAGTGTTCGAGCTTCTGGAGGCTGTCAACCATGTAACAAGGCATGGCTTGGATTGATTTTTCATTCGAGAATATGCACAGAATCAAATTGTGTTGTGCCGCGTTGCATGGACCTGAGGAATTATACAGATCAGCGAGGGAAAACCAGAGATGGGACTAAAACAGTTAAAGCCAACACTAGGGTGTCCAGTTGTTCGAGCCAGACTTCGTTGCCAACAGGAGCACAGTGGTTGCCTGAGGTTGGCATATGGGCATCCCCATACATAATTCCATTTTAGGATATTTCTCCCATGTTCTATTTGTTGTATATATGTACAGCAATTTGTATTTTGTACAGTGTAGTTATCCAATGAATTCAATGATCATCTTTGTGTGCTTCAATGGACTAAATTGTACCTTACGATTAACAAAAGTTCATGTAAAAGTTTCAGGGCCAAAAATGCCCGGCATGCCAGAGTCAACATGCATTGTACAGAATGCATCTCTTCACAAACAAGATAACCTTCATAATATTGTACACCCTTAAGTAGAACACTCATAACGGAACGACGAAAATAGAAAATAGAATCCCATAAAACTGAGTGGTAACACCACCAATTACGACGAGAAACTTTGACACAAATTATTGTACTTGAACACACCAAAATGGCACTCAGTTAAGCTTATGCATGCCTCTATCTTCCTCAAAATAACTTATCAAGTACAGCCAACAACCCCATCATCCAAAATATCCCAGCTGCATGATCGACTTTGTTTTTACACAAACTGCAGATATCAGCTCCCTACGAGGATTATCATCATGTGTGCATCCATACAAGTGAGCAACCAACATGTACCAAAACGATCGCTTTCCTCCCATTCATCTCCCATTGATATCATCCGCGCCATCATTCCCTGCCCATAAACAATCCGTTGTGTGACTGAAGAGACCCCAACACCGCAGTTGATGTTTGCTGAGTACCAAAAGTAAATGAACCCAATAACCAGTATGCTTTTCATGACTTCACTCCATGTTAGCATGCTTTATCTCACTGCCTTTTGATGAAACACCATTCTTCCCTGAGCGTATTCCTAGGGCATGAGCAAACATCCTCTTTGCTGCACCCAAATGTTCCCTTTTGATGTCTTCCTCATCTGCACCATTTCCTTTTCTTCCATTTTGAGGTATGCTGTTGACATCTTGTTTTGGGTTTATTTTCCTTTCACTTAGAGTTGGGGATGATGCACTCAAACTATGGTTGTTCTTTTTCACTTCACCACAGGAGTTCACATTTTGGTCCAAAGGAGTTAGGGTCTGCTGACATGCTTCCACAATCAAATTGGTCTCAACTTCAACCTTGCCTTGACAATTCACTTTATCACTCAGCACTCTAGATGTGTTGGAATCCTCATAAGTGGCATCCTGACTAGGTGGGTTGATTCTTTTGCCTAGGGCATGTGCTATCATCCGCTGGGCAACCACAGGAACATTGCGTTGCCTCTGAGTGGCAGATTCCTTTACTTCTCCCAAATCCCTCGAAAATATTCGCTCACGAGCTGCCAAATATGCTGCTTCTCTCTCCTCCAGTGAATGTTGAAGTGGAGGAGATTTCTTCCTTAACACTAAAAATTGTAACAGAAGGGTCGTCTCAACATCTCATCACTTGACAATAAACTTGGCTTTCATAATGAAACAATCATAGAGTTTCTTAGTTTAACATGATCATGTAGATAAGGCTACTACTATCAAGTGCAATTATACAAGATATGGAATTACAACGAAGAGGCCTAAGGACCCTGTATTCCAGTAAAACTTGAAGAACAAAGGGGGCAGGAGTAAATTCTTACCTGGAGGGGCTTCTGACCTCTTTAATAATAGGTGTGAAGTCATTGGAGATTCAGGCTCATCATACTGCCACAAAATATCACTGACAAGGATGGAGGGTCTGCAACCCAAAAACACAGATTATCATAAGAAAATAGAAGAGGAGACATAGGAAAATATTTAAGACTAACTAATAATCTGGCCAGGCCACTGTTATAACTCCAACCACTCATGTTTATTAGTTCGGTGTGGATATCTTGTACCACTCGAAAGACAAGTTTTTCCTGTATGCCAAATATCAAAGACTGATTAATCATTCACCACTTCCCATCCAGCTCTCATACTCTACCTAAACATTCCAGGAACTAATATTTTCCATATTGATAGTATAGATAAGTTGCTCCACGCAGAGACCAGCCCAACTAATGCCACTCTAGCTTCTAAATATAACATTGATTTAATAGTTCTACTTTTCTTGCCACACCGTTTGCTAACTCATGAATCTTCTCATATCAACACCGGTTCATAAATTAGTTTACGACACAAGATATTTTCTTATTAGTGTACAAGTTCACAACTAATGTCTAGACTCAAGAGGTCCCAAAATGTGGAAGCATGGCAACATACAAGATATCTGCTAAAGCCACAGTAATTATACCTGGGGAATAAGATTCAATATATGTAAGAAGAATTAATAATAACAAGTCAAGAAAATAAATATGGGGGTTATGGTAGTCTTAACATACATTGATGTCTCCGGGCATCGCTCCAAAACTAAATGCCGATCCTCTCCTTCACCAACAGATTCATGGGAAAATCTAAGAGAGGGCACATTATCATCAACAAAAGTCAGGAATATGCGAGCTAAAACATCCACCAAACAGAAAAAGTATATATCTGGCAACCAACCATGAAAGTGATCCAAAACATTCGGCAAATCAACAATCAGATGATTGGAAAAATAAAAGTACCCAAATATATCTGCAAGACGATGCAAGAGAAGACGGTTGTATGAGTTCATTGGTTCCAACTGCAAGACTCCATTGGCACTGCAGCAGTGTGGCACAATTGATTTAAATAATACTCTCAGCAGACAATGATTATGAAAAACAAGTAAAGACTATCTAGATCAAAGTTTAAATCCACATCAGATAAGAAAATCGCCGCAAGCAACAGAAGCAAAGATGATAACAGTAACAGCCACAAGTTGAAGTAGCTGCTGTGGAGCAATTGAAAACAAGGATTTTTAAGATTTATTCTTTCACATAACATTGAGGGACTGACATAAGTTCTGATACAAACAGGCATGAGGGGGAAGATATATTTAGTCATCAGTAAACATATTATATTAGACATGGAAAACACGAAAGCAAGATACCTATTCACTTATGGAACATGCATGATTAATCAGGTCAGATGAATTATATGTAGGAGATAAGATACTATAAGACTTTCTAAAATAAAACATCTTATAGTAGAGAGCTCTACAGTTAATGATGCATCAAACCAATCTCAGACGTGGACACGTGACAGTCCCAGCACACTCCTAAATGATATATTCTTAAGTATTGCACAGCTTTATTTCTAAACTAACAGCTAAGTGGACAAGACAGTGGTAATAACATTCAGCAGTTGTCTTACATGCCTGGTATCACTCTGAAGGAAGTCCACCAAAGCCTCTTCCACCGAGAGAATAAGATGCTTGCACGAAAGATTGTCCTTGACAAGAGATGCCAATTCCTCAACCTGCATTTTATTATGAAACAAGCATGAACTCCCACACACCAATCATGGCAGATATACATAATTCAAAAATAATGATCAAATGTTGCAACGATGACATGGTTATGCGGTTCATGTGTATACTTGATTTCGGTTTCAATCTCTCTATGTACTTTCAAGTTTCAACTGACTATTCCCAATAGTATCTCCTGTTATTAGTTGATTACACCTTTTTCAATGGCTCTAAAGGCTGTAAAAATTCAATGGGTGTTCTTTGAACCTATTCGACTGAAACATGAGTTTATCTGAACCAAATAGGAGGTTTCTTTACTTGTAAACTACCCAAGCAAAATTAAATTTTGCATATAAACGAATATGGGCATTGATGAAAAGCTTCAAGCTTCATAATCATGAGAAAAAGAACAAAAATTTAACCCCCTGCAGCGCTAAGCTTGCAAAATTTCCAACCTTTAATTCATATAATAACAACATGGGTTTGAAAAGTAGCAAACTAGAGAGTAAAGCTTAATTGAATTGAATTGAGAGAGAGAGAGAGAGAGTACCATAGCGAATTGGGTCATGCTCATATTGAGAATCGAGAGATAGCAGGGAATATGTGAGATATTGGATGATCTGTCAGATTTGGTTCAACAGGGTTCCTGCGTTTCTCTCTCGTCAATCTATCGTCTTGTTTGTGTGTGTCTGTCGGACATTAACCATCCTCTTACCTCCCTTTCGGGTCGGCCAACATCACAGACCAATCATAATCTCCCACGTGTCTATTTACTCTTATAATATTATGATCCGGATTCTCTACTTGAGTTTAAGTTGTGTGCATGTCTTATAACCATTACCATTAGATGATTAATGATGATATAAAGATGACATAATGGTCTTAAATTATACTCAATCTAATGGTTAGAAGTCATTCAAGCAAATCAAACATAAATCTAAGTAGAGAAACCAAATTCCTAATATTTGCGCATGCTTTAATCTTTATGATACAAATTTAAAGAGTGTCTTTCATGGTTCTTGTTACTCTGCCATCATCTCTGAATTTTACTTGACACATTGACTACAACAACTTTAGATATCTATATAGGCACAGCAAGATCCAGCCTTTGACCATGGAAAGCTATGTTGCACGGACACTTCACACCCTTAGAATGTCGGAGTGTCCGACACGACCCGACACCTGTCAGACACGACACGCCTCGAAAAATGTTGACTTTTTCGACACATCCTGACATGTTGACCGACACACCACCTCAGCTTCCGACACGCCACGTCATCATTTTTGCCTATTTGATTCTCTTTAATGACTTGCATTTAATTCTCTTCAATGTTATTTTAATATGTTTATGCAATGAATTGAATTTAAACAAAAAAGAAAGAAAAAAGATTGAATTTAGAACATGATTTTGGTAATGTAATGAACTTATTCAATATTTTAGATATTTTTATGTATTAAAAATACATAAATATATTATTCTATTTGCTGTGTCCAAACCATGTCGGAAAGTCAGATGTTAAGTTTTACTGTGTCGCCGTGTCGCACCGTGTCCGTGCTACATAGATAGAAAGTCATTCCAAATTTTATCAAGAAAAATTGCACATTGTTGCACATTTTTATGCGAACTAATGATCCTCATTGCAGATTTGTCAGTACTGAAACAATACAATATACAGTTTTCCTTGTAATCAAAGTGCACAGCCTTGGAGAGAATATGAATTACATTGAAGCACTATCATCACAGTCTACACTTTGATAAACCACAACCGCAAAGCTTCAGGAGCACATTGCCTTCTCCAGTACTTCTTGCAACTCCCCGCTTTTGTATGCATCTGCAAAGAAACAGCTTCCTCAAAGATAGCTTATGTATAGATAATGTATTACATATCTCAGCAAACTCAACTATTGCATACAAACCATTCAACAAATGAACATAATAGATTACGTAAATGCAGCAAGAATATGGTACTCAATAAAACCAATGAAGAGTTTGATCAATAGAATACCCTAGTCCTATAGTCTCTGTCATTATAATATCATAAGCTGTAGGCCACAATGTTATATTCTTCAAAGTTAGGTTTTGATTCACTGCTGTTTACTAGTATTCAGGGCGACCTATATACCCCAATAGAGCCAATATAGTGATTTTTGTAATGGACTTGACACATGCTTTTCTGCTTAAATTTCATAGGCATATCTGACTGAAACTGTAAATCGACAGAACAGATCTATTGATCATTTTAAATCTTAGATTCTTTTTGTTCAGGTTATATATTTCGTGGTACTTAATTTAGTTGGTTCAAAAAAAAAGAAAAAGATTAAGATGTAAAGGTAAACTAGGTTCACAGCTGATATGTCTCTCATGCCTATACCTTTAACCAATTCTGTTAGTAACTAATTGTTTATGTGCATTTAATGATGTGAAGCAATAGAACCATATAAGAACACAAATTCACTCACCAACAGTGATGTCACAACCACCAAAGAACTCTCCTTCAACATAAAGCTGAGGAAATGTTGGCCAACTGGAATACTCCTTCAATCCCTGACGCAAGAGCTCATTCTCTAGGATGTTTATAGTTTCGAAAGGTACATTCAACGACCTCAATATTTGTACAACAGTGTTTGAAAACCCACACTGCGGGAAGTCCTTTGTTCCCTTCATAAACAAAACCACTTTGTGTGAATTAACAACTTTGTCGAGCGTACTCTTCAGCTCTGGAGTTAATGCTGCAGACACAAACACATAAGCAGTGATGAAGTGAGGGAGGAAGGAAAACACAGAGAGCTCAAAAACTGTTATATTCACATAATGATGGGAAACCACAGATGTTTCTATGAACTTGTTATAACTGTGAATCAATGACCACAGTTTAGATTTTTGCTATGATATAATCTAGCACCAGCCAAAATCCTAATGGACATCAAGATTACTTCTTTCAGAAACAAGTTATCATTCAACTCCAATCTTCCCCATCCAACCATTTACAAAACCAAAGGCCGGAACTTTACTAGAATAACGTCTACTTTAGCCAGAAATAATCTCATTCTTTGCAATATCCATAGAATTATATGAAATTTAGACAAAACAAACACAACCCACATACGAAAAAACTTAAACAACTTCCAGCAAAAACAGCCTAAATCGAAAGCCCAACATTCATTCATTTAATACATATCAAACTCAGCCAAGGTAAACAAGAAGATCAGTGATTGAGAGAAGAGTGAGTGAAGTACCGGCAGAGCATCGGAAAGAGAGAGCTCTCTTGGGTCGGAAAGAGGATGATTGATTTGAAAGACTGAAGGTGGGAAGAGCTCGGAGAGGCCTAGAGGGGTAGTGAACGTGGAGAGAACAAGTGGGTGGTTTGGCCAAAGCTCCGAACAGATTGAACGACGGAGATGGTGTTGTTAAAGTGATTGAGTCCAAGGCCCCAACACTCCACATCTTGAAAGAACAGGTCTTTCCTTCTCCTCTTCTCTGCTCTCTGTTTCTTACTTATGTTTCGATGTGTTCTAGGATTTTATGGTTGCCAAAACTTCAATTATTATATAGAAAAGCTAAATAGAAAAAGAAAAAAAGAAAGAAAAATATATATGTGTGTGTATGTATATATTTGGCACCTCACAAGAAATTGCTAGCTAGTCTTTCGAGTTTTGAGCATCGTAAATATAATGCTATGACTTGCAAATTAACTCGTTTGAGTACAGGTTTTTGGGGTCTTTTTCTTCAGAAAATAGTCATTTTTTTCTATATAAGTAGAATCGAGAATGATTTTTCTCTGAAAAGCTTGATTTTTGGTCCCCGGTGGATGATTTTAAAAGCAATATCTTCGAAAATAAAATGTAAACAGAACAGAGGTGAACATCAGCATTTGGTCAGGTGGGATGAAGGATCTTGAAATTTAGAAAGAAAGAAGGAAAGAATAAAGAACAACTATTGTTGTGAACATTTGCCACATGATACTTACAACTTGGACGTATAAAGCTGAATTTCTTTCTGGAAGTGGTTCCTAACTTCCTATAGTTATGTTGTGTTGTTCTTCTTTTGCTCATTCGCAGTCAACAATTGATGTACATCAAATGGAATTATAAGGAAGTAAATGGTGTAGATCACTATCTTGTGCAAGGTTGGTTTGATCTGCTGAAATGCCAATCCCCATGGAGGAAAGATCTTGACGAAGCACATCTACGTTTTTGAAATGCAGACCAATTATGCCAACTTCCTTTGCAGCCTCTACATTTCTCTTCCTGGGATAGAAACATGAAGCAACATTATTACATGGTGTCTTTAGTAAGCAAGATCAGTACAGTCCACTATAAATTACAAGTTATTCAGATTCCAAATTTTCTTGCTTGATGCCTTGTGGTATTAATTTCGCCGAAACAGATGGAATCATGATGTTGGCCTATATAAGATAGGATATAGATTTTGTAGTCCTAGATAAATGAAAAATGTCAAAATGTGAATCCTATGTTCACACACAAAAGATGCAAACCTGTCATCGATGAATATACAGCTTGCTGGATCAACTTTAAGATGTCTCACAACTTCCAAAAAGAATTCAAGATCGGGCTTCCTCTTCCCTGAAGCACAAAAGCAGATAAGAAGAGTGAGCCATTCAACCACACGCTTGTGCAGCTAACAAATGGAGGAGAATCCCAAAGTAAAATGCAAAATCTGCTTAACATACCATTTATACAGGAACAAAATGTCCAAGATAAATATTTTGAGAGTTTTAATTTGTCCTCAATCATCTCGTACCTACAAAGTAAAATTTGCTGAAACAATGATGAGCTGCTCACTAGCAAAGAAAGCATGACATGAAGTGTTCATCTAACCAGACGGGATAGTTTGTGAAAGCATGCATCTCATAATTGTTATGTTTTAATACATGAAGCAATTCCTCAACACCGTCGATATAGGAATATCCTTCTCTCATGCAATTTTTCAGGCCTGCAAAGATAAATGGAGTACTTTCTGTAAGAAGATTGGGAAGGAAGAACTAATAGATTAAAAGCATATGAGATGCGATCCCAGTTGTCCACTCCAATATCATGTCAACGTACACACTTCTATTTATCATTCTCCCCGTTTGAATAAACATACAAATAAAGAATCAAGAAGGCTCTCGAAAGTAATATGAGAAAAAATTTCAACGATAACAACATATACCCAAAAAATAAGGTTATATTTTTAGTTGGCAACTGGATATGCTGCAGAAGACTTTCGCAGACAAACACATCCCACAGTTCATTTTCCATTCGTTCTGTTCACTATCAGTATCGAACTTAAAAAAGTAATAAAGCACCACTGAGGTAAAAGATTATCGGAGGCAAAATGAAGTACTATGAACAAATAGTCGTTTTCTAGTTGCATGAAGTACATTTTAAGCATTGAGTTCAGAATAATGAAAGACCAGTATTAGAAGCACTACCAGACTGCAGAACAGTGTATAAATGTACAGTAAATCAGAAAAGCTAACAATATCAAGTAACTACCTTCCAAATCTAAAGGCCTTCCATCCTTAAAGAATTTTCTAGCTAGTTCCACCTGAGAAATGAAAAGGTCATTTTGAAACAGATCTTTGACATAGCAAAACATTCACGTTTCGAATATACAATTGAGTCAACATTTTGTACAACTTCTAAGAAGAAATCAAAAGCCACATTACAAATCAATCTGAACATTACAATACTGAAAATGCCCCATACTCAGAGCTAACATTTCTCCGCAAACATAACCAACACCAATTCATGTATATATACCTCATCAATCAACCCCTTCTCAAACTCAATCCATGCAGTTGGGTGCTTCGATTCTATTAGTTCTTCGAATGGCATTCTGGACATTCAAATTCCCCAATGTTAAAATACAACAGCAACAGAACAGGTGACTAAAGAACTAATTTTTAAGCCCTAGTTACACCCAAATACCCCATTAAAAATCCAATTAACTCTCTTTCCTACTCCAGATTGATAATTCTTTGGCAGCTACCCAATGAACAACACAACATGATAAAAGTTCGAACTTTGAAGGCAGTGAAAATTTGATCAATCTGTTGTTTTTTTTTTCCTTTCCTTTACTTATGAACAAAAGAAGAGACACAACCCAATTGAATTGAGTAAAGAGAAGAGAGATTTGGGTACCTGAAGAACGCAGGGATGTCATGGTAGAAAGGGTCACGAACAATGGTGTCCATGATGTCAAAGAGCAGTATGGGCAGCTTTCGAGTAGTTGTAGAGAAAGAGATTTTGGTGTTCTTGTGGGTGTTTACAGCCATTCTAATTCCTTTTGATGAATGAAGTGACGAGTTTCTTAGAGGGAAAGGGATCGCGGGTAGTCTCAACAACACAGCCATATGCAGATAGCTCTCAATGCTTTCGAGTTTTGACTTTAGACTGAGTTTTATATTTTTGAACTTTTATTGAGAAATTCAAAAACATACGTAATTTAAAAGTAAAGGAAATTAATTTTTAAAAGTCATACACGAGTCACATATTGCATATATTTTCTCTAGTAGTGCACCGACTACACATTTGACAATGACTTCTCTCATACATCTTAAACGATGAATCTACAAAATTTAAACCAAATATATCCGAGTAGAAACATTTATGGTGTGTACATCAATACTAGTGCAATTGGGTTAAACCGTGAAGTTATCGAAAGTCGTCCGTTGCGGTCTCCGCCCCACACCAGCCCAAACGCGGCACATCAATAAAACCAACACACCATCGATCACGACCAATCCTCGATTAAATCAAACTGATCGTCAATGAGTTGGAGGTGAATCGTGGTTGTGCTCAAACCGACTCCCACATTGAAAATTGGGACAAGGTTGTTTGCTTTTGCAGCTCTATGTGATCCATTTGTATTATGAGGTACTCATATCCTAACTTGACACAATAACGTCTTTTTTTATATGATCGGAGACTTTCAGAGTTTGACTTTTCTCGAACGCTTGAGATGTTGACTTCTTCTCGAACGCTTGAGATGTGAGACACTGTCTGCATTTTCTACCTAAATGTTGATATATTTTTCTTCTTCTTGTTTTGCTTGTGGTTTGCTTAAACGTCCTCCTACTCCTTGGTTAATTTTTCGAAGTGTTCATCTCTCGATGGCCGATGAGTATATCAAAGACCATATGTATCCACGGAATTAATCTTCATTTTGGAGATGGATCAACTTGATCCATTGCGTGTCCACTTATATATCATATATTTTTGTTTCATCCAGCTACTTTTTGTTTTGTGTGTAGTGAATATCAATGGGATCTACAATGAGGTATTCTAATATATTTGTTTGAAAATGTGTGGATTGACGGTGAAGTTTTACACATGAGTCACGATTTCATTTCAATGTTAGGCTTCATGCACTACACATGCAACGAATGTGATCGGAAGACTAGTTTCATATATTTAAATGATCAAATCATTGATAGGTGAAACCCTTCTCTATTCTCAAATTGGGTTTAGGCATAAGGATTTGACATGGCTATGTAATTCTTCAATTTAACTATTTTGGAATCTAACATTTGTAGCTGAGTGACTGATTAGGCAAGTTTTTTCGTAGGTAGAAAATTCTTAGCTAGCCCAAGGAATAGGACCAAATTCACCAAAAGGCCATGCAATAAATATTTGATGAGACACCAATATTTCATTTACCATAAAAGGTTTATACCCAGAAGATCATACAAAGAATGAAATAACAGGACAGCTAGTAAAATATTTGATGCTTCCTTCTTCGTCTTCTTCTTTCCATCCTCCTTGTTTCACGTTTCAAAGTCTTTTAAGACTCTTTGTCGAAAAACGATTTTGTCTCGAGAGGGACATAAATGTTCCATTCCTTTTCTTCTTCTTCTTCTTCCCTGAGTTAGTGTGCGCCAGACAAAACCTTGGTTTTGCTCTTTAGCCATGGCAGACTCAGATTATCGTTCTCCAATATTACTCTCTGTAACTCTTCTCCTCCTCTTCGTTACCGTCCTCTTCTTCTCCCCATTAAACCGAAACCAATATCTTTCGCTCAACCTCTCATCTCCTTCTCACTCTTCGTCGACTGCTCATGATCACCAACAAACCACCGACAACGACAAAGCCTTGAATGTCGTTTCAGCACCGGCGCCGGCGCCGTTTCACCAACATGGGCCTTCCTCCGCTCTCACTTCTTTGCCTGAAGTACTCGGTCTCAGTGTCAAAGTGAGTATTCAACCTAATTCCGATATATTTTGTATTTTTGAGATTTTGGATTTTGTTTGTTGGTCTATGTTTTTTTTATGAAAGGTCGTATGGGAAAAATTTCAGGTACAGAACATGAGCAAAACGCGAAGAATTGAAGAAGAGTTGGCCAGAGCAAGAGCCTTAATTCGCAAAGCTATTCTCACAAAGAATTACACCTCTGACAGGAATGAGATTTACATCCCAAGAGGAAGTATATACAGAAATCCCTATGCATTTCATCAGTTAAGTCTATTTTCTAGTTAAATTTTCTGGTTCAATTCTAAATATCATGTTGTATTTCTTTGATGATCATGAATCCCAGTTCCATCTTTACAACACTTAACAAACATCTCTTTTACTGTACCGATACATCAATTGTAGATTGCTTAATGCAAATTAAGGTAGACCAACTTGTAGCGGTAGATTATGGAGAGATCGATGGTCTACTACTACAAGAGGCCTGCCGTACTACTGCAAATTAAGGTCTAGCTAGTGTGGTACATTACCGAAGACATTTCCTTACTTGCAGTGCAGAAATTGGGAATTGGATATTGAAATGCATCGATTTTACAAATGCCATTTATGTTTCTCATCAAAGTTCAGCCTTTAGTTTCTTTGGAACTTCCTTTGGTTAGTGGGTTGTTTTGAATCGGCAAATTGCAACCAAACACAGTCTTTTCATAATACTTGTCATTTATCAACATCTGGCTGCATATTTTGGGTGGGTGGCAAGTGCTAATCTACATTTTGTACTCTAGTTTTGGCCATATCCTGAAGTATGCAACCGTGGTATCGGAATTCTTTTGTTTTCTTCTTTACCATTTTTGTTTTGATGCAATACAGAAAGTCCGAAACACATGTAAAATAGGGATCAGTTGCCAAAAACAAAAGGTTCACAATCACTAAATTATAAATAATTCCTGCATAATTCATATTGTGTTGTATTTCCTTTGTCTTTGCCTTTACGCAAACGTGATGCTTATTTTAGTTTAAATTTAGTTCTGATTTCTCTTATATTGTTATGGTTGATAGGAGTCATATAGAAATGGTCAAGACATTCAAGGTCTGGGCATACAGGGAAGGAGAAGTACCAATGGTGCATGATGGGCCAACTACATACCTCTACTCCATAGAGGGCCAGTTCATTTTTGAGATGGAAAGTGGGCCGAGCCCCTTCATGGCCAAGCATCCTGATGAGGCCCATGCATTCTTCCTACCATTGAGTGTGTCCAAGATTACTGACTTCTTGTTCAGACCTCACCATGAGACATTTTTTCATCGACTGGATCGCATCTTCACCGACTACATTTATGTTGTACAAGAAAAGTATCCTTACTGGAATAGGAGTGGTGGAGCTGACCATTTTATGGTCTCTTGTCATGATTGGGTTAGTAAGCTTCTATTTCTATATTGTTCATTCTGCAATGAGTTTATACTTAAGGCTTTGATGTGGTAAACCTTGCATGTTAAGATTTATACTCTCTTGTGGTAGATGGAACCAAGTCCAGTTCACCATGTTTCTATGAAGAAATGATGATGTATTTTGGGTTGAATTACCGAAATGGTGATAACTGAATTGATTCAATTTATAACCTTCTGCTTGTGTTTGGTATTCCAGGCCTCACTTATCCAACGTGATGACCCCAAGCCGTACAAGAATTTGATAAAGGTGTTATGCAATGCAAACATATCTGAAGGGTTCAAGCCTACTAGAGATTGCTCAATGCCAGAATACAACTTAAAAGCCTTCCAGCTTGGCCCTCCCCGTTTTGGTCTACCCCCTGGAAAACGTACTGTCCTTGCTTTTTTCGCCGGTGCAGCCCATGGAGACATTAGAAGCATTTTGTTTGAGCATTGGAAAGAAAAAGATGATGAAGTTCGGGTTTATGAAAAACTTCCCGATAATATAAACTACCACAAGATAATGGGACAAACCAAGTTTTGCTTGTGCCCCAGTGGTTCTGAAGTAGCGAGTCCTAGAGTGGTGGAGGCTATGAATGCAGGGTGTGTCCCGGTGCTGATTTCCGAATCCTATGCAATACCTTTTGCTGATGTTCTTAACTGGAACAAGTTTTCGATACAAATTCCACCCAAGAATATATCAGAAATCAAGGCAATATTGAAGGCTGTTCCACACAAAAGGTTCTTGAAATTGCAGAAGAGGGTGTTGCAAGTGAGAAGGCATTTTGAGCTCAACCGCCCAGCTAAGCCATTTGATGTATTCCATATGGTGCTTCACTCAGTGTGGCTTAAAAGGCTCAACATTCGATTACCTGATCAATTTTGAGGATTAGAAGGCTTAGCTTGTAAAGATTTAATCATTCATCACTTTCCTAACCACGAGGATGATACTGCCTGTGATTCCTTGTTCTGTGAGGATTATACATAGGTATTCTCGTATGCAGTTAGCTATACTTGCAAGTGCAAACGTGAAATACTTTTCGTTGTTCCTGTGTCCTGTCATCCTATGACTCCTATCTACAACATAGTCACTTAGGTTATATGGACCCAATCACCCAAACCATATAAGATGAAACCAAAAAAGTAAAAACGCCGTTGCCGGGGATCGAACCCGGGTCACCCGCGTGACAGGCGGGAATACTTACCACTATACTACAACGACTCTGATGAACAGCAAGTTTAATACACTTTAAACCTATAATTAAGATTAAGTGTTTCTGCAAGTAAAAAGAGAACTAGTAAAACAAAAGGAAGCAAATGAGAAAAGACAAAGACAGAGTCTTGGGGGTGCACACAGTTTATAACTTGAGGTATGGCAGCCTTTGAGTTCCGATCACCATATTTTCTCTCTCTAACCATTCTCCTCCTTCTTCTTCTCGTGCTTTCCTTCTCACCCTTTAACAAAACCAGTTTCAGTCTCATCAATCTTTCTTCTTCTGAAACCCAACATGTTCCTCTAAACAGTACTCATCTTAACACTTCAACCCAATATGTCTCACCCTCACAGCCACAGTCACAGCCACCACCCTTACCTTCTCCTCCTACTTCCATTGTTGCAGACCATATCAAAGTAAGCATCTTTGACTTCTCTGCTATATTTCTGTTTTTGGGTTTTTGGTTTACTGGGGGTTGGTGCTTTTTTTCTTTTATTGCTTTTGTGTTCTTGTGTTTTACATTTTTGTGTACGATTTATCTTGCAGAAAAGAAGCAACACAAACAAGATTGAGGAACAATTGGCCAGAGCAAGAGCAGCTATTCACAAAGCAGTGCTTACAAAGAACTATACATCTGATAGACAAGAGATTTACATCCCCAGAGGAAGTGTGTACAGAAATCCCTATTCATTTCATCAGTTAAGTTATTTGCAATCCCTTCCCTAATTTCAATTTTCAATTCTGGGTAACGTAAAGATTTCACCTTTCGAGCTTGATTGGTTTAACTGGCATAATTGGTGGGGTTTACGTTTGGAATAACATTCACTGCAATTTCCTTTTTCTTTTTTGACTAAAATGTCTGTCAGTACTTTTCTTACGTCCAACGCAATCCTTTTCAACTGTCCAACTTCATCCTTCCTTTTGTGGATTCTTCTGAGATGATTTTGATGTGTTTAACTTTTTATTAGGAATGATCCAAATTCTTGTCATCCTTGTTTTTTTCTGGTGGTTCAAACTTCACTACTCACATTCCAAAAATAATTGAAGTTTTGGCCTTATCTTTGGCATATTCTATTACAGTCATTTTCTCCGGTTTGGAGTGGAATATGAATTGCAGCACTTAAGGATGGAATAAATTCTTAACTTTCCTGTTGTTGCTTGAGAATTAAACAAATTTACTCTTTTCCTTATTTTGTGATTGCAAAACCAAGATGTCTGCGATCAAGAAATTGCTACTGATTTTTAAATTGATGATTGAAATTTTTAAATAGTTTGTCCAGTGTTATGTCCACGTTGACATTGATTGCATCTTCTTGGTTCTTGAAATAGTGACTACTGTTGTTACACTCTTCTGCAGTTGACTAATCAAGAGTTAAGATATTTCTTTGTTGTTTAGCTGTGTCGACTGATAAAATTTGTTTATAATCTTAGAGATAAAAACATTATGGTTAGAGTGTAACTTCATGTTTAATCTCAACTTTGGTCCCATTTTGATCATAATTTTTGCGAGATAACCAAGATGGAACCAAAATATACAATAATCTGTAAATAAATATTTAGAATGAGTGATAGAATAAATGGATAATTCGTCTTACGATATTGTGAACAGAACTTGACCAATATAGTTCCTTAAACTAACTCTTTATTTGGATTAGCAGGAGTCACATAGAGATGGTAAAGAGATTCAAGATATGGGCATACAAGGAAGGGGAGCAACCAATGTTCCATAATGGACCAATGTCGTACATCTACTCCATAGAAGGCCAGTTCATGGATGAGCTGGATAGTAGTGGGAAGAGTCCATTTCTGGCTCGACATCTTCATGAGGCACATTCGTTCTTTGTACCAGTAAGTGTGAAAAGGATTGCTGATTTCTTGTATGATCGGCCTAAACCTTACAGTTTTCACGGTCGATTGGTTCGTATTGTCACCGACTATATCAATGTGGTAGCTCGAAAATATCCCTACTGGAATAGGAGTGAGGGAGCTGACCATTTTATGGTCTCTTGTCATGATTGGGTATGCGTGCATGACCTTAAACAATTTTGATTCTATTTGTTTTCACCATCAAGCTAGTGTTGCATACCTATACTCTTTTATTGTGATATTTGCAGGCACCAGAAATAATAAATGATGATCTTAAGTTCTACAAGAACTTCATAAGAGTGCTTTGCAATGCTAACATATCCGAAGGATTCCAGCCAGGGAGAGACGTCTCGCTGCCAGAATATAACTTAGCCAGTGGCACGCTTGGACCATCACGCCTTGACTCACATCCTGATGAGCGTCCTATCCTGGCCTTCTTTGCCGGCGGTGCTCATGGCGACATAAGGAAGTTTTTATTTGAGCATTGGAGGGACAAAGATGAGGAAATCCAAGTCCATGAGTATCTTCCAAAGGGTCAAAACTATCACCAAATTATGGGGCAAACCAAGTTTTGCTTGTGTCCAAGTGGGACTGAAGTTGCTAGTCCTAGAGTTGTTGAAGCAATGTATGCAGGATGTGTTCCGGTGCTCATTTCTGAATATTATGCGCTACCCTTTGCCGATGTTCTTGATTGGAGCAAGTTTACAATAGAAATTCCACCGAAGAGAATACCCGAAATCAAGACGATATTGAAAGCTGTTTCTCATACAGAATACTTGAAATTGCAGAAGAGGGTGATGCAAGTGAGAAGGCATTTTGAGCTGAACCGGCCTGCCCAGCCATTTGATGTGTTTCATATGGTGCTTCACTCAATTTGGCTGAGGAGGCTAAACATTAGACTACCAGATTAATCTTTTTAAAAAACATAAGCATGCATTCTTTCATATACTCATCATTTCTTTCAATCAAGTGGTTCGAAGTCTGAGTTTGATTCCTGAAATCAATTAAAATATCAAAATAGCAGCAAACATTGGTGCAAAGTATCTATGGAACTAATATTTTGGAACTTCTTCATGATATCTACCCTGCTACAAATTACAGAAATATTAGTATAACCGCGTAATTAGTCATGGTCGAGCAAAATTATTTCACGCTTCTGCATTATTCATTATCGCAGCAATGTTTTACACAAATAGCATAGGAAACAGAACTTCAGAAATACTTCATTTTTTTTAGGACTTAGAGAAATATTTGGAGCCAAAAAAAATGGAATAATTCAAATGGTTCAAATGTGGATTTCATTAGCGATGCTAGAATGCTCAGTAGACCGACCTGGTGGAGGGACAACGGAGGCTGGCTGCTTGGTGACAGCAACCATAATATCTGCATAACCAACGACTCCAACTAAAACATCATCACTTTCATCCTCAGTTACCCAGACATGGGTTGCTCTGTGAGACAACATCTGAGCCATGACAGCAGCCAATGAACTTGTAACCTTGCATGTCAAAGGTGCACTTCTACCCCTGTACATGGTTCTACTCGCTGCAAAGCTCGGGTTTGCAGGGTCAAAACCTATACTCTTGCTACTGAATTTCTTTGGTCTTGTCGACTCACCACCATTAGCAAGATTGTTATTCCCAGCAGCTTGATTTACAGCGATAGCTTTCAGTGATCTCGAGGACATGTTATCCTCAACCCCATTACGAATTGTCCACCGGAGAGATTAGCTAAAGCCCATGCTGCTGCTAAGTGATCACATTTCCATAGTTTGGAGGCGGAGATCTCTCCGATAATCTTATACTGACCATCCTGCAACTGTTCGATAACAGCAATTGCACTGGGGTCTTCAGGAAGTTTCTGAGTGGCTTCAATGGCTGGGGATGTCGCTTCAATCGACTTGTAGTTTGGGTTGATAGCTCCAACCGAGGAGATAGAGGAGAGAGGAAGAGGTGCTAGGGCACCTAGGCAACCAATAAGGAACCGTATAACATCTTCTCTTGATAGACAGCAAAATTTTTCACGGACGCGCTGGTAGTGGACGATGAGGAAGGCCGATTGGAACTGGCACCAAGGTTATTGCTGCTGCTACTAGTATCGGCATTCTTGAGCCACTTACCATTATAGAGAATTGAGAATCGCTTGCTCATGCCTTGCCATACGACACTCTTTCGGACAGAAGACGCCTTACACCATGCTTCATCATCTCCAGTGCATCTATCAACCTAGCAGAGAGATTTAAAACATTGCTTTAAAAGGAGCCATTTCTTGTTTCTTTCTCTAAACAATATTTATCCAAAATGTAAAGCAATTTTGTACACTCTAAATCCAGTAGCGAAGAGACCTTGAATCCCAATTGGTTATCAAAATAGATTCAAAAGGTACTACAAACCCCAGTACTTGATCAATAGATGGACAGAAGGAAAAAGAAGATGACACATTCCACATCACATTTAAGACCTGAATGGTGGCATTCCAAATACGTTAAGAGTTCAAACCTACAGTTTCTACAAGAACTTAATTCCTTATGCATCCAAATATTTAATGAAAGTATAGTGGTATCTTATGTTTTCAACTACTTACGCTGGTTTAGCCTCCGCTTACTCCGACCCTGTAAATATCCCGATGCAATGTCCACACATACACTTTCTCGAGCATTACCCTCTCAACAAAAGACATAAATTCTATATCTCCCTTACCGATGATGACCAGTATTTACTATTTACTATTTAGTTATATATAACTTACTTTGGCACTACAAGATCATCACATTCAACCCAAAATATGACAATAAAAGCAATTCACAGATACAAAGAACTAGCATTACCTTGTGCCGGGAGGCGCAGCAGGGAATTATTGGGAGCAACAACTTCGAGAGCCTTGTCATGATCCTCCATACACTCCTTTTTAGCAAAGAAAGCAACAATGTCAAGCGAATTGAGAATCCCCACAAACCTCTGCTGCCTCATTTCATTGGTTTCAATACCCGCATGTGGTTTCTCTTCCACACCGGTATCCCACACTCGGTCGAGTCTCCGATAGCCTTTATCGCCGCCTCCACCGACTCCGTCTCGCAGAACTCCACCATCTCCGGCTTCCCGACCGTTAGATCACCCACCACATGGTACAGAAACACCGATGCCATTGCCGATTCTTCTTCTGTCATTCAAACACCCATGTAATACTTAGCATAAATAAAACAAAGTGAATTGCAATAGATTTGATTAAAAAGAATCAAACTTTACCTCAAATCTGACAATACTGGATTGGAAATATATTAAACAAGACACAAATGAAAAGAACCCGGATCGAAATCAGGTCTGGTTTTTTGATTAGGGATTGAATCCGGTGAGAGAGAGATACAGGGTTAGGAAAGGAGTGGAGGAAGATGAGGAGGAGGAGGATTCCGGTGATGGTAATCTGTGAAGGGTGTTCAGGAAAGAAGAGAGGGAAGTGTGGAGAGAGGTGGTGGCCATTGATGATCAAGCACAAGAAGAGGAGAGTAAAAGCCCATCAAATGTGTACCACAGAGAGCTTTCTTCTGACTCTCTCTTACTGTCTGTCTCTCAGTTTTGTGTCTTGCTGTCTTTGGGAGCTTGAAGTTTGGTGCTTTCTCAACTCTTGTGGATGAGAGTGATTACTTGGGAACGAAATTCTGGTTTCGCTGCTATTTATTAATAATTTTCATATTAATCTGAAATTAGATATGGTTCAGCAAATTAAGAAAAGTTTATTGTTTTTTCTATATAACTCTTTCATGTTTTTATCCCTAGTTCCATTTTAAGTAAAGTTATTATTTAAACAAAAAGCTATATGCCCATAATGTCATTTATCTTAAACTCAATGATTAAAATCTTAAAATGTTGACAACTCCAATCTCATGTAATGTCGACTGATGATCCAAATAGAGATACGAGTCAAACTTTATGTATGAAGAGTTCTAGATTGATACAACACGACAAAGGGGATCAATATTTTTTTTCTTTTGAAAATAGGGGATCAATTATTGAAAATGTATAGTTCATCTTCCAATGTTTTATTTAGACTAGCGTATTTGGTTGCTGACCAAACAAATATGACTCGATCATCTTTAAATTTACATTCAAAGGTTAAAGATGGAAACAATTTAGAAATAAACTCTATTTAGAAATAATTTTCCTGTTAACGGAGTTACAACAGTTAGAAATTGAACATAGTTGACTATTTTAGTAAGGCTTTTCTTGATTGAACTAAATGAGGCTTATGAGTGTGAGATGTTTTTATAAGACACATAAAGCTTTCAACCTAATATATATGCTTAACATGAACAACACATGATTAAGGTTAACACAAACTCACCATCAGCATGAACAACACATTCTTCCATTGCTGCTATCATGAAATCACTAAGTCACGAACTTAATTTTCTTGAATTGAACAGAACTTGCGCTTGTGAATCGTGGTGATAACAGGGACCAAAACCATATTTATATAGGATCAGTAACCTTAAGAGTCCTTCCATCAAAGGGATATCTTAATCGTCAAGTATCCTAGTTAGATACCAGATACAATCATCTTTCTTCTAGAGGAATAGGATTTCTTACCATAATAATTTAATACACATAATCATTATCAACTATTTTGATCTTGTTTTGTTTCCATGAAGATAGATTTGATATTATGTTGAATCATTATATTACAATATGATAATATATGTGACAAGTCCATAGTCGTTCTAACAGTTTTATCATGTAATTTTTGTTGTTGTTTATGTATGTACTTAGTCAGTTAGGAGTTAGGAGTTAGGACGAGTAACCATAATAACAATTGGACCACACAGGAATGAAAAACGTGAATGTTCAGTGAGGAAAATGACCCCTTTCATCAGCAAGCCCAGCCCCAAGCACCACTGGACTCAATTAACTGGTCCATATCTCAATGGCTGGTGGATCCAATTGATTGCTTTAGCTCACTCATTATAAGCACAAAAGGCAACTAATAAGAGAGAAAAAGCAGCTTCCCAAATTCCATATTCTTTTTCCTTTTTGCTCCCACCACTCTCTTCTCTCTCACTCATTCACACTAGTCCTCACTATTACCTATCTCCTTAATCGCCTCATTGTCATCTGTAAGTCTGATTCTCTCCCATCTTTATCTTAAGTTCTTAACTCATTACTACATTCCATTCTTGCCTTTCTGATTGTGAACACTAAACACTAGTCCAAAATTTTGCTTACCAATTCAGCTTCTTCAGTACTGTACCTCTGTGCTAGCTAGGTCTAACTGTAGCTACTGTAAGTCTGTAACTGAGCTTTTGCTTCTGCTTGTTCAAGATTTGGGGTTCTAACCCATTTTGGTGATGATGGGTTTTAGCTTTTCGTACCTGTGATTGCTTTGCAGTTACTTCCTTCATCTACCCAACTCTGTTAAACCCTCTATTAGTTCCTCATGGGACACAAATGGGCTTCAGGGGTTATACCCTTTGGTAATCTTAAGTTAGTTGGACAGTTACTGGTTTTGTTAGTGGTTCTATGCTCAACCTTTGTCAAAGTCTTGATCTTGACCCAGAAGATAGAGCTTCCATGTTGCTATTTAGGTCAGGTGTTCAAGATCCTAGCCTGAACTTGTCAAGCTGGGTTGGGTCTAGTTGTGCCAACTGGACTGGAATCACCTGCCAGAACCAGACTGGTAGAGTGGTTTCGATTAACTTGACCAATATGAACTTGTCAGGCCAAATTCACCCCAGTTTGTGCAAGCTGCCATTTCTTCAAGATTGGTTTTTTGTCCCAGAACAACTTTAGTTGCCCAATACCAGTTTGTTTAGGCACTCTGAGCTTTCTCAGGACTCTACATCTCGGTCGAATAGGTTTCAGGGTGTTGTGCCTGATACATTCATGAGGCTTGGGCAGTTGAGAGAACTTGTTTTGAATGGAAATAATGATTTGGGAGGTGTTATTCCTTGGTGGATTGGTAATTTCTCGGCACAGTTGGAGAAGCTAGATATGGGTTTTAATTCATTTCATGGGGAGATTCCTGAAAGCTTGTTGTACTCGAAAACTCTCAAGTATTTAGATCTTGGGAACAATGATTTATCTGGCAGTCTTAGTGATTTTCACCAATCTTTGGTGTTTCTCAATCTTGGATCGAACCAGTTTACGGGTACTTTGCCTTGTTACTCTACTTGTCAACAGTCTCTTAGAGTTTTGAATTTGGCTAACAATTCTGTGGTCGGAGGCATACCTACATGTATTGCTTCACTTCAAGCTTTGCAACATCTGAACCTTTCATTCAATCAGCTGAGTTATGAGATGTCTCCAAGACTTGTGCTTTCGGAGAAGCTTCTTCTCTTGGACTTGAGTAACAATGACTTGTCTGGTCCTCTTCCGAGCAAGGTTGCAGAGACAACGGATAAATCCGGGCTTGTTCTTCTTGATTTGTCTCACAATCGTTTCTCTGGTGAAATTCCATTGAAGATTACAGAACTGAAGAGCCTGCAGGCACTGTTTCTATCGCACAATCTTCTTGTTGGGGAAATTCCAGCTAGGATTGGAAACTTAACCTATCTACAAGTGATTGATCTCTCATACAACTCATTATCAGGTTCAATTCCATTAAACATTGTTGGTTGTTTTCAGCTACTTGCATTGATACTCAATAACAACAATCTGAAGATACTGGATATTAGCAACAACAACATATCTGGGGAAATCCCATTACTTTGCTGGCTGTAAATCTCTCGAGATTGTAGATTTCAGCTCCAACAATCTCTCTGGAACTTTGAGTGATGCAATAACCAAGTGGCCAAACCTCAGGTATCTGTCCCTTGCTCGTAATCAAATTACTGGAAATCTCCAAGTTGGCTGTTTACTTTTGAAGTGATCAGAATGATGGATTTCTCAGGAAACAAATTTTCTGGCTTCATACCAGAGGGTAATTTTAACACGAGCATAAGTTATAACAATAGAGAGGTTGATAGAATGCAGAGAGATCCGTTTGTTTCAATGCAGAGTGCGGATACAAAAGTGTTGATTGTTGTCACTGGTAGTATTGAATTAAGCTTCAATTATATACTATCTTCAATGGTTGGAATCGATTTCTCTAACAATGCTAGATGGGGAGGTCCCAGTGGGGCTATTTGGATTACATGGTTTGGAATACATGAATCTGTCGCACAATTATCTTCGTGGTGGGTTCCTGATTTAGAAAAGATGTGGAGTTTAAAGGCATTAGATTTGTCGCACAATTCTTTATCAGGTCCCATTCCAGGAAACATTTCCAGCCTTCCGGACCTGACTCTTCTGGATTTGTCATATAACTCTTTTCTGGGTTTGTTACAAAGAAGCAAGGATACAAGAAGTTTCCAGGAGCATTTGCTGGAAATCCAAATTTGTGTTTGGAGACCTCTGATGGAGGATGTGATCCTGCAAGCCTTCCGGTGGTGCCCGGGAAGGCATTCGTAGGGAAGAAGAGGTGAGGGTCGGATTTCTGTTTGGATTTTTGTGTTAGTGCATTCCTTAGTTTCTACTTTGGGGGTTTGGCCCTCTTTTGCTCCCCTCGAGCTCGGAGGTACATTCTGCATACAAAGGCTTAGTGCACTGTACATGTGAATGAGGATGAAACTACAATGTGTATTTTAGAATTACTCATTTTCTTGCTTGGTCCATGTTGACCCTTACTAATGGATGAGTTTTGTGTTCCATTGCCATCATACAACCCAAATGTGGAATGAGAAATGCAACAAATGAATGTCATTATGTTTCCTTCTTTCACATTCTCAGATGTCAGGAGAAATTTTTCCACGGTACAGAAGAATTAGGATGGAATGCTGTGTTGGTTGTTGCATTAGGGTTTGTCTTCTTAGACTTGCTCCAGAAGCATCTACTTGTATACAAAAAGAAATTTAATAAATTTAGGACATGTATGTTCAAGTGCAAATGGCTCAAAATTTATGTTCACTGAAAACTCAGATGATTTACAAAATCTTCTGCAGACTGCAAACAATCTGAACACAAACAGAATCTGAGGAAGGGGAATATCCCACGCAGATAACCTGGTCACAAACTTTTGCAGCCTAACCTGAACCAATAGTCTCCGCAAAAGGAACCCATACCCATTCACGAAAGCATTTCAAAAGAAAAATGCCAAAGCTCCCTTTGTCCCACAATGACTTCGAGTTCTGTAAGCATGGAGGAAACGGCTGTACTATCCCACATTCTCAAATGGCGACCGACATAATGATTTGGGGTAGGACCATGATGTGCACCCGAATTACAGATCTTAGACCTCCCATACTTCTTCTTTACCTCTCTTGTATAGTACCTTTCTGAAGTACTTTGTCCGCCCAAAAAAAAATCTGAAGTGGAGATTATCCAGATAGAATGGAAGAACTCTGATTGAACAAGCAAATTACATTTCAATGGTTGTCAAATCACTCATATGTTTCAGTTATGCTAGAGAATGAAGAATTATCTACTCACATAAACACATCAGATTGATCATTACTGTTCTGATTTTAATTTTTAACAATGGGGGCTTCAGAGAGGTGCCCAATCTCATAAATTAGACACTAAAACTAGAAACTCTGAATAAGTTAATAGTAAAAAGAAGTTAATTGTGACCTCTACTCGCCATGTAATTTAGAAGATGATGGCTCTTCAAAAAACTCAGAGGATGCAACTAAGGATGCATAAGCATGATTTTTGATAGTGATAAAATTTGCATGAGCTCCGCTGCACTGCCATGGTGTATATATAAGAAACGAGGCAGAGAGAGCCTGAATGTGCAGGCACTCAGCTGACCCAATTCCAGCATGGATTCATTTCCTCTTCACTGCACGCAGCAAGCAGATCACCATGTCTTGTTTATGTATACCACCCACCATATCATTTAGCAACTCTAGTATTTAATTGGGCCATCCAAGTTCCCAGATGCAAACTGAAAATAATAATCCCCAACAAAAAAGAAAAAACAGTTAACACTGAGACTCCAAATTAGATCGTCACAAAGCTAATGCATTCAACTTGCAGAAAAGTAATCATAATCATTCCGTTCAATGAGAAAGATTGGTCTGAAAAGAGCAACAACATATGTCCTCATTTCAAGGAATCAGATCAAGACGTCAAACAAACCCTGTAGAAGATTGTGAAATCACTTTGGTCAAGTCACTGAATAACTAAATTAATGATTACCTGTTGAACGATTGGATTTGTTGAGGTTGTGAATTCGTCAGTCATTCCATGCCAGACTATCTTGCCCTCATACAGAACAATAACCTACACATATTGAATATATTCCTATTATCATCTGACACAATCAAAAGAAGTATTCAGTATCAACGCAACAGCTTCGACTAAAGACACAACCTGTCAACAGCTCGTCTGATGGTGCTATGTTGGTGAGTTACAACAACATAAGATGCAATCTGCCCAGGCTTCTCTGATGCGGCCTGCCCTTCTGTATGGACAGAGCGGATGAGGTCTTCTACAACAGTAGATGCAATCGGATCGAATCAAGTCCAGCTGTGGTTCATCATATAGGAGCACCTGTTGAAGAGCAAAGGAAGAATGTCAGGACTCATAAAACAGGCCAACTCAGTTGTCCATTACCACCAGGAACCGTACATTTGCAAGTAACCAAGCAATGCTAAGTCGGTGTATACATGTTTACACTAAGCTTGCTTTCACTTATTACCTAATTGTCAAGTTACCCCCCAGTCCCACCATACAACACCTCGATGGGAAGATCAGAGGGAACCATTTGGGAGAAGTTCATGCCCAACATTCCCTATTATAGATGTCAACTCTATTGGCATTATCATTTCTATGAAAACTCTTATAGCAGCTTATCTCCTGATGATTCTAGTTCCCTCTGGCTGATAGGAAACGGAAACGCTACTTTCTTTTACCCTGATAGTATGGTTATCTACCAATCCTCACTAGCAGCATATGATGGAGATCAAATTTCATACGCAGTACTGCATTCTCCATCAGTCTGACTATCTGAACATAGTATTACTACATCCTCAACTAAGATGATGATAATGATACTAATGATAATTTTAACAATGACATAAGCACAATGCAATCACTAAAAGGCCAAAATTTCAACTG
Source organism: Fragaria nilgerrensis (assembly GCA_010134655.1). NCBI lineage: Eukaryota > Viridiplantae > Streptophyta > Magnoliopsida > Rosales > Rosaceae > Fragaria > Fragaria nilgerrensis. The sequence continues at coordinate 474,546 of CM020982.1, read as the reverse complement.
TACTAAAACAGTTATGCATGCTTTATCTAATCAAACAAGAGAAGAAGAAGAAGACAAGCTTTTAGCTATCCACCGTACCTCTGGCTCTATGGATTCCTTTGTCGTATCACATATTATAGATCGAGCCAATGCAACTCTTTTCTTCATACCACCCGACAGCTCTGAAGGTAATCGATCCTCAACTCCCTAAGAAAACAACATAATATGATCAAAATAAATTTAAAATCCAAACTCTGGTCTTTTTTTTTCTTTCCCTTTTTTGGTCAAGGAGCAGTTTCATTAAGCATATGAAGTCCCATATGTTACAAAAAAGATCTTTAGTTAGCGTTCATGCGGAGAGTGGATAGATGGAGAGAATCTAGATGAAATCAATAAGTTTTGGAAGGTAATTTCCATGCACACAGATAATTGATATAATGCATACCTTTAACCCAACAGCAGCTAAGCTAGCAGTCACGAGCTTTGAAATCTGTTCCTCGGGCATGCTTGAATTTTCATACCTATCAAATCACAATATGAGTTGTATTGCAGCATATTGATTAATACCTGAATTGTGTCCTAAGTGTAATACAATGCAGAAGAAAGCCAAAATTGAAAGAATCTAGAAGCTTCTTACAGAAGAAAACCAACATTTTCACGAACAGTCAACGAATCAAAAAGTGCAGCACTCTGAAACACCTGTAGATGGGAGATAGATGCATAAAAATGACATCTTATGTATGAGAAATTGCACCAGAAAGACTGCCAACAGAAGATGTAGCATTTTTACCAATCCAATCGAAGACCAGATAACTCCTCGTCACTTATCAAACCAGCTCTCTTTCGACCTCGAATGTATACCTCTCCTGCTCATGGCAACAAGGAACACAGTATATAAGAAGCCCAACATGTAAGTACTGAATAACTCACTAAAGCTCAACAAAGTGTAAATATAATTAATTAAACAGAGGTGAGCATAATATCAGAGGCTAATCTAATTACCTTGTCAGGCGCAAGAAGCCCTGCCATAATCTTTAAAACTGTAGATTTCCCTGTGCCAGAAGGACCAATTATTCCAACTGCTTCGCCATGTCTAATCTATAAATGGATCCAAAATTAGTCCTTTACAAGATGCAACAATCTGGAATGGCCTTGAACCAAAAGAATGACCATTAAATGAACAAATATTTTGCTGAAATTCATAGGAAAGCACAGAGTAACGAAAGGATGACCAACAGTTCATTATGTGCTAACAGAAAAAGACTAGGGAGAAGTAGAACCATACAAATCATCATAAAAAGAAAACTAATCCTAATTGACACTCTTCTGCTCCTTAATAAAGAACTTCTGATAGATCCCAAACTCCCTCAAACACAGATGAAGTCAGGAGCCAGTCAATGACGTAAGAACATCTTTCTCCTCAAGCAGTTTAAACTCTTATTTTCTCTTCCAGAAATCTACTGTTTATAAAACCCTCTTCTAAATCTTACAGCCTATGTTTACCCCACCCAATCTTCCCAAACTTCGAAGACCTACACTAAAAAAAAAAAAAAAAAAGTGAAAATATTGATGCAAAAACCCAGACCTACCTTTGTAAGCATAATAATATACTACATAACATAGGCCAAGTCACATTCATAAACAAACAATTCATCGACTCTTGCGAAGCAAATCAGTATTGTCATTTTTTTATGAGCAAACATTTCATGCTAAAACACTTTAGTCACCAGGAAATAACACCCCTTCAGTCTTCACATGCCAAAGTTCAAACCTATCCCATATTCCCACGAAATCAATGCATCTACACAACTCAAAAGCCATAATCAAATAAACATAGGATTTTTGATATTAGATTCACCTTGAAGCTCACACCTCTCAATATATCCTTCTCACCAAATGACTTGTAGACATCTCTGCACTCAATCAGAACATCAGAGTCATCCTCGGGCTCTCTTACTGTGGTTAAATCCTCTGATTTCAATGAATCCTGCTAGAGACACTTGTCAGTCACAGCTATCATATGACCAATTGCTATCTTCTACTATAATTATCAGAATATGCGCATCCAACATGATCAATGTATAGAAAAACACATGATCAATGTTTTAAACTACATGCAATTACAAGTAATATTTGTTATTCTAAATATGCAATGGACTATAACTAAAATGGCCCACATATGGCATAAGGTGATGATAGTATTGAAAATTCAGCAGCAAATAACAAGTGATTCAATCATAACACCAGTTTATCAAAAGCAATATCTACAAATTGACAAACACCAGTAACCACATTTCAATTTAACTGTTGATGAATACCATAGAACAAAAAAGCAGAGTTCTTTAACATCAATAGCTAGAAGGAAAATGGTGCTTACCTCGAATTTAGCTGCAAAGGATTCGTCGCTCTTCAAGTTGTGGGGAGGCGCCATACAAGCACACACAATGTTTCTGGGCTCTCTCTTCTGCTTATAGCTACACAAACTGACCGTCTTTGCTAATCTAACAGGCCTAGAAATGCCATTGGATGTAGTCACAGGAAACAACACCGAATTGGCCAGAGAAACCATGCTTCTCCCCAGACCAATTGGGCTCCCTGAAGCTGACCCAAATGAGCGTTTTGGCTGGAAACCACTCTGGGATTGGAAATTTGTGATCTTGAACCAGACCCGGATCAGATTATAGCCCAGAGACCAGTCTTGAATGAGCAAATTCCGATTCTGGGTGATGCAAAGTTGCAAAATTGAGGCGGACCCAGATGAGTTTGGGAGCCAGAAAGAAAGGAATTGATTCGAATCAACGTGGAAAGTTGAACAGGGAATGGAATGAAAGGGATTGAAATGGGGCAATGTAAACGTGTTGTTAAACGTGTTGTGGCAGCTATTTGGGTGGGGATGTGACGTGGGTGTTCTTCTTGTTCTTCAGTGGTGAACTGGTGATGTCTTTCTTGGGTTTGCAGAGAAGCATCAAAGGTGTCTGACTATGGAGACTAGTCTTTTAACATTCAGCCATTCTTAACTTGTTGATCGCTTCTGGTTTTCTTGGGTCGACTTTTTATCGGCCAAGACTTGTAACGGTGACTGGACGCTTGCTAATAAGTAATCTATTTTTTTTTTTGTTAATCTTAATTTATTTATCAAGAAATTAAAATATACATGGAGGAGTAAAGATTAGTTGAAGATTTTTAGTTTATGCTTTACAAAAAAAATTCATTTTGCTCGATCACATTTTGACATTTCATTTGTTCAGTTTATAAGTTTATATAAATAGATCACTTATATAAATTTTCAGTTAAATTGGATAATTATTAAGGTAACGAAATACATCAAATTAATAGACGAACCAAATCGGTTAAATATGAACCATTCAAGTTCATAATTGGTAAATCACACTTATGAATGCCTTAACGATTTTCAATATGGCTAAAAATTTACAGAATTGATATACTTATAAATATTTATAAACTGAACTGTCAAGATAAGGATATAAACCGAAAAGTAGTATAAACCGAAAAGTAAACCGAAAGTATTCAACTAGTTCTCATTATAATGGTCCTCATTAGAATAGCTCTCATAATGCGATGATAAACATAAGGTGTTCGGTTCACGGCGTGTATCCATAGATATATAGAATAATTAAGATCGGTGATGTTAATACAAATGCATGTAATCCCTGCATATTATGATCATGAATGACTAAAATTGCTCCATGTGCTTGTTGTATATACAAGAATGTCTAAAGTAGAATGTTGAAACTTAAAAACAAGCAGTCTCGATCATTTTCAAACTTTAGTTTTTATCAACTCCAACATACTTAGATCCAATTAAACATGTTGAAATCTTTCCTTCACTTACCTAAATATATGACTTTTGATTTTGTGGAAATTAAGTTTAAAGTATGGCGGCAGTCACGACGATATGAGGTTTATATAATAACAACACTACAAAATTCATATATGAAACGAATGTCATGTACTTAAAAGACAGTTTCTATATGAAACGTAATGGTTGTCGATCAAGTTCATCGCTTAAGAAAATGATACGAGTACTTATCCAAAAGCATGACACGTTGAGGCTGAGAGAAATGTGTTTAAGTTCAGAATGTTATCATTACGAAAGAACATAATCGGTAACTGATCAACAAATTGATGCTCAATCACACTATGATTTCCTTGATTAGTTATTAATCAAGTGAACACCGTCGAAGAAAGTATAATTTTGATGCACATAAGAATGCGGGCTTACTGCAGTTTGGACATCATTTCAAATCTGGCCTTGCACTCGACTGTACGTCTAGTCTCTAGACGTAAGAATTCATCGATAGTTGATTCATTTCGGGCTTAAACTCGACCACCCAAAATAGAAATGCCGACTCCTCAAAAACTTGAAACTGATGATCACCACTGGCTTCATACTAGACATGTCGCATAAAATGCATGGACATAAATTAAGCATGTGTCTTTCTGAGCTTGCATGCCAGTTTATGCTTTGCAGCATATTATTACATATCCTTCAGAATTTCAGATAGATGATATATGCTTGGTGAATTGTAATGCTTGTGATCGACAGGTCAAGAATTCTCTCATGGTTCGATCGAATAATACTGAAATAATCGATCATGATTCATGAGATGCCTAATTCGAAATATATATGTATGCTATGGAGATCAATCACTTCCTTCATCAGGTGATTCTTCGGATTGCTGATGCATCCACCAACCTCGCGATCGATCTACTAGCATTAGCAACAACCATCTATTCTTATTTACGTACTTAATTTGTCAAATCAAACCATGTTTATATTCTATCCCCAGGCCACCTTTCAATACAATGCTGGCTGGCCTCGCTAGCTATATATTCACCTTTTGCTTCCAGATATATGCTTGCCAATTTGGCATGAACGATTCAGGAGTCGATTTTTTGCATGTCTTTTACGTACACAAATCGATCATGAGAAAGATAGTCGGTCAGTAAATTTATACACGTACGGGAACCAAATCAATCAACTAACTAAGAAGTTAATATCAAATTTAAATGTTGATCGGAGACATTAATTCATGCGTATACGTAAGAAGCCAGAGTCGTGGATTTACAATTTCGAATTACACGTACTGTGACAGTATTAAGGGTATATATACGTCCTCGATCAAATTTGGCGATGCTCGCTAGCTCTTTCAACCTCGCTCCATGCATAAAATATTTATACCATCATATATATATATATATGTATGTATGGATTGGAATTTGGAATAGAATAGTACGTGGTAATATTGTTATGATATAGGTGCTGTCGACCATCTCAGTCACCAGAGGAGTGACAATACAATTGTGGTGTTGATCGAGAACCACAAACATTACTGGAATATGTTCTTTGGACTACTATCGATCGATGATAACACGCAAGCAATATGGTGGTGGTTCATTTGCCATATTGCATATATGCACTTCATTCTTCTTGTCCTCGATCGCTCGCTATTAGATCATAATATATATGGATGGAAATTAATATACATTTGTACATATAATACGCAATAACCAACAATCTTTGTGTTGCGGAGACTATATATAGTGCGAACCAATTCATCCATCTCATTAAACAAACAGAAATATATGCTCATTGGTACGTGGATACATTTTGGCTACGAAGCATCAGCTGGCTTGCTAGCTATCAAGTATATTGGAGTGACAGTCCCAATCAAAACAGTAATACGAATTTATATATCAGAAAACTAATCAAAGCAGTTTATATATGTATTCGAATGGATGATAAGTATGTCTTACCAGGAAAAGGTTAACTACCACTTCTGTCTTCGATCTGGGCAGACAGCTCTTGGTTTAGGGTTTCAGCCAGAAGGTGAATATTTCATCACCAACTCAACTCTAACGAGGCCTTTTCCAACTCAACTCTAATCCAGGCCTCGATCGATCTTCATCCTTCAATGGTGTTAATTATATTTATATACAGATGCATCATTTTCTTTCAAAAGATCGCTTATATAACTGGACTAGTACTTGTATGTGTAACGGTGAATTAGCACTCATTCGATCAAACTAAGTTTCGCTTTGATTTATTAATTGGTAAGCATGCAGACATGTTTAGTCATATAAACTTGCATGGCGATCAAAAACTGAGGCGTTCTTTTGGACTGAACCTTTCCTCTTTTCCTAGTTTAACCATCTAATTAATTTCCTAATTAACTACTATATACCATGTCCTTTTCGATCTTTACGACTTCATATATTAACCTTGTTCCGATCCAACATTCCAACGTAAGTAGCTTGTTTACGACGTACTTTATCAAACAAACAACCACAACAACGAAACCAAGGCCAGGAGAAATGAAAAGTAAACCAAACTTTTTGTATGATGGATCATGGATGACTAAGCAAATCACCACCTAAGCATTGTTACATGTTATTAATTTGATTAATGAGTATCTAATTAGATATACAATTACATGTTTATATCTATTGTGGAAGTCCTTGCAATTGACGAGACAATTTGTACACTTCTTTTATGAACCTGTGGGGTTGTAATCGATTTCATTCATCAAGATCGATCTTATATATCAAATAGATGAAAAAGGATAGAAGCCAATGGAGAAAAGAACTGAAGAACCAAAAGCAAATTGGTCGATCACAGAAGACAAAAACCCTTTTGATTAATTAACATATATTGATGGACCAAAATTGTCGAGCTATATCATGACCACGAAAGTGAATGAATATGCGTAAGTATAAACAGAAACCCTTATTCCTTGGCTATATATGATGGATCACATCTGGTTCACACAACACACCAAGTCTATCTTAGCTTGTTGTTGCTCAACTTAATTTAGTGGCATTGGTGCCTCAAGTACATATATATAATGGATCATTCAAATGGAACCTTTACACTACGTTTACAAGGATTAGAGAAAACAGCAAAACTAAACCATCCAATTAATCGCCAAAGGAGGAAACACCAACAACTATCTCCACCATGAGAACTCAATGCGTGCCACAATAAGCATGTCTCACATCCCATCAATCCATCGAGAGCACATACAGATTTGTGGGTAAGTGATCGATTCAACTTATTAGTTCATTAAACAAAGACTTGAATTTAAGCTAGGCCATGATTACCAGGGAAAAAAAAAAAAGGTGGAACATATTCCATATGCATCATCAATGGAGAGCGTATATGTGTTGTGGATGATGAAATTGTAATTGATATGTGCTTGCCAATATTACCACATATTTGGTATCTATGTTTTGAGCTTTAAATTATGCATGCAAATTGTCATATTATTGCAGCATCACCTGAAAACAATTTTATGTCTGAATAAATCCGCTTCTGAATTCTACAAGACAAAAAGCTATGTATAAGTGACCAATTTGGCAATAACAAAAAATAATAAACCAATTTGCACAGGTGGGTGGAACAAATGCTGTACTTCGATCGTTCCTCATATTCTATAAATAAAAAGATCAATATATGCTGACCATTTATATCACAAGCTCGATCATTATGTGAAAGCAACTTCACAATCTGAGGCACTCACAGGTGAAAAACTAAATGCATGTCAAGAATCCACGGCATATATCGAATACCGTATACTGATATACACCCCCTCAATTACCTCAGCTCTCTATCTCATTCTGCAAACCACATAATCAGTGGAGCACTAATCACATGATCTAGATAAATAACTATATAATTATTTGATAAAGAGCAATTTACCAAAGGTTCTGAAGGACGTCAAACATCCAAAATTTGTTAAATTTTGCACGCTTGATTATGGTGCAGCTAATCAAATTTCGAGTTTGTGTGCAGGAGGCCACTTAGTAGAGACTGCTCGAGGATTAACCCTTAATCTAATATGTTATTTTTTACCCTAAAACTATTACGTCATTTTTCCAATAACATCGATCCCTCCTAAAAGAAAGAAAAACAGAATAAACCAGAGAAAAGAACAAAGTTCGCTTTGTCCCTGCATTCACAGCACGTACGCATATATAAATACCCAACTCCGATCATGTACATAGTCAAATAGCTATAGTGCTTCTAATCCTTTTGCAGTACTAGCTAGTAGCAATACATTGGTAGTGCTTTGAAGCTATTTAGATAGAAAATCATGATAGGATGGGAAGATGTTTACAAGGTGGTGGTAGCCATGGTACCACTCTACTTTGCACTCATTTTAGGGTTTGGCTCCGTCAGGTGGTGGGGAATCTTCACTCCTGAGCAGTGCGGCGCCATCAACCGCTTCGTCTGCTTCTTCACCCTCCCACTCTTCACCTTCGAGTTCACCGCTCACGTCGATCCTTTCAAGTGGAACTACCGCTTCATCGCGGCGGATGCCATTTCCAAGCTCATCATCGTGGTTGTGCTAGCGTTTTGGGCAAAGTGTAGTAGCAAGGGAAGCTATAGTTGGTCAATAACAAGCTTCTCTCTCTGCACTTTAACTAATTCACTTGTCGTTGGAGTTCCCCTGATGAAAGCCATGTACGGGCCGATGGCTGTTGATCTTGTAGTTCAGTCTTCGGTGGTGCAAGCTATCATATGGCTCACCGTGCTTCTGTTCGTCTTGGAATTCCGACGGACGGGGCTAGACATCTCGAGTAATGATACAAGGGTTCAATCAGTTGAACTTCAAGGCGTGAAAGATGTAGAGGGCCTGAACCAGAGCACTGCGGCCAATTCACCTTCTTATTATTACTGGAGTTTGCTGAAGGTGTGTGGCTCAAACTTGGGATGAATCCCAACTCTTATGCCGTTTTCATTGGAATTGCTTGGGCTTTTATAGCAAACAGGTAAAAATATACATGCACGGACTGATCATAGATAATAGATTATTACTAGGATATTGATATTTTTGTTGTCGTTTTAACAGATAATATATTACAAACTAACTCGTGAATAATTGCAGGTGGCATATTGAGTTGCCAAGCATTATGGAGGGATCTGTTTTGATCATGTCCAAGGCTGGTACCGGAACTGCCATGTTTAGCATGGGTGAGTACTAGAACTAGCTACTAAACTCGATCACCCCCGATAACATTTTATTTTTGGTCTCTATCGACTCACTTTGCACTTTGAAGTCAATATATTATTTCTAGAGCATTCACGAACTAGTGCATGGTGAGCTTCTCGCTAATTAATTAACAAATTTAAACTTAAAATGTTCTTATAAATTTGTTTACATGATTGTGGGTGTAGGTATCTTCATGGCACTGCAAGAGAAATTCGTAGCTTGTGGAACAAGCCTAACGATAATAGGGATGGTTTTGAGGTTCATTGCCGGACCGGCAGCCATGGCTATCGGATGTATCGCTGTTGGCTTGCATGGTGATGTTTTACGTATCGCCATCATTCAGGTAATTCTAACCAAATCGATCATATATATGATGAGTTCGTTTATCTTTCAATCGATCATATCTATATTATAACAACATATATACATCTCATCACTTTTCATGGAATATATGTCATTCCATTCTGTTCCATGACCTAAAAATGTGGTGGTGATTCCATTCCATGAGCTGCCAAGCAAATTAGGTGGCTAAGCTAAGCTATATATACAGATGGTCTATAGTACCAATACTATATGGTTCCACTCCGTTCCATGACAAAATGGCTTTCATGAAGAGTGCTATCGCATGCCTAGCCTGGTACTCGATCACTGTTGAGCATGAAGAGAAGCAGAAAATCCATGAGAAACATTTTGTATGGAATATTTCGAGAACATATTAGAATCTAGAGAAAAAAAAATATAAGCTTGAGCCATTGTGGTTTTAAAGTTTGGGAAATTATTAATTGGATACGTAGGATCCGACTAGCTCTCAACATGCAGCACACAGTTTTTAAAAATGGTGAAAACTTTCTTGTTGGCCAAACAACAACAAAATTAATTCAATCCCACTATACCTTCGTGCTTAGTCACTAATGTTATATATGATGAAATGAACATTGGTGCTAAGACAAATTAGTATACATGTTATGTTTGCGTACATCACTTTTATATATTTAGGTTGTTGCTAATTAATTAATGAATTTTGCAGGCAGCGTTGCCCCAATCGATTACCTCCTTCATATATGCCAAAGAATATGGACTTCATGCAGACGTTTTGAGTACTGCGTATGTGATCTCGATTCTCTTCAAATAAACTGCAACCTAGCTAATTAAGTTTCGTTTTATGCTTCCAGCTAAATTTTAGTACTCACTACTTTGGGTTATGATGGCATATATGCAGGGTGATATTTGGAATGTTGGTGTCTCTTCCAGCGTTGATCGGCTACTATGCAGTTTTAGAATTTGTGCACTGATCGATCCTCCATCTTCTTTTGACATGCATGTCCGATGTTTCAATCAATGAATCGAGAGAGAGAAAAAGAAATGGCTGGTTCTCGATTTCTTGTTTTATATTTATTTTTCTTTGATTTTATTTTGGTATGAATAGCTATTGGTGGCCGGGACTAATTTCAGTTAGTCTTTGTAGTTCCAAAACCTGCTGTAATCTAATTATCCTTACAATCCTAATCTCAAGAGATGAGTTGGTTCTCCTGTGATTATAACATCCGATCCCGGCGGTTTAATATATATATAGCAGCTGCATGTACTTTAATTTGTCATGCTTCAATGCAAAACTGAGACTAGCTTTCAGAACAGTTTCACGTCTGGTACTGTACATAAAGGGTTGTTCTGAACTTGTGCTGCAACATGCACCCTCCCATCCTCATTATATAATCACCAGAATCGAACATTTTTATATAAACTTGACGATATTGTGAGAGACGTACGCGTATGCAGCGCAATGTCCTACGTACGTATATACGACAAAATTTAGAAGAAGAAGAAGACACAACTGTATTTAGATACAGTTGCCCAGCGATTGGATCTTGATGGAGCTTGGCCCTTATTATCATCGCCGGTAGAAAATTCATAAATAAGGGAATATAACAGCTACATCTGACAATAAATAAACTCTGATGTGATTAATGAGTAAATATGTGGGACAAGAATGAGATCGAAATTCAGCAGCCAATGAACTGTTTTTGAAATATTAGATTTGATAGTGGAATATATCCTAAAACAAAATATTAACGTCAATTAAACTTTCAATGTAAGGATGTCTCGTACCAGTTTAGAATTAGAAGTGATGAATGATCAATAGGAGACTTTCCTGAACTTAGAATAAGAATTAGGACTCTAGTATTAAGAATGAGTTTCTAACTGAGCAATACACGTTGACCCAATAAGCAAGTAAATGAATCTTAGGCCATGTCCAATCGTTATAGTCTATTTTAATCTATTTTAGACCATGGTCTAAAACTTTAGACCTTTGAAAGGCACTATTCAACCAAATAGTAAGGTCTGTAATTTTTCCAACTCCAATCGTTCGAGGTCTAAATGATTGAGTTGAAGTGGAAATGGGAAAACATATGTTGATTGAGTTGAATTTAGACCCAGAGATAGACTTTAGCCCTCCATAATTTTTTTTGTTTTTTGTTTTTGTTTTTGTTTTGTTTTGTAAGAGACCATTGCCACGATTGGAGGTGGCTTTTGTGCAACCATGGTTTATATTATAGACTTTGAACCTTCGATTGGAGAAGGCCTTACACTGGCCTACTTTTGTAATAGGTTTAGAACAAATTTCCTTTTCTTTTCTTTTTTCTTTCTTTTGAGCATAGACGTCAGTCCCTTATTCAGAGCCAATTACTGGGAGTTGTTTCTAAATGATTTAATTTTAGAGTTTTTTTTTTCCTTAGAAAATCTACATATGAGTCACACTAAGATTCAGGCCTTGGTGTATCGATCCTTGTCTGTACAAATACTTTTCCCTAATACTTGCAGAGAAGGGTTTATTTTACGGAAAATTCTGCTGTACCCTCCGGCATGTTATGCCTGCTGCAAAACAAAGGCAAAACCAGCCCCCTGCTGCACCTCCCTCTCCCCAGTGTAAGGCATGCTATACCTTCCGGTATAACAGCCAAACCCTTATTTTACTTCTCCTTGATTATCTAATCAACTTTTAGACTCTACCTTTTCCTAATAGGAATAGTTTTAAACTTACTAAGATTTAGTCCTGGTATATCCTTGTCCGGCACAGATTACTATTCCCTAGTCCTTGCAGAAAAAGGTTTTTTTGTTTTGTTTTACTTGTCCTTAAATAGATACTGATTAATCTCTATGTTCATATCCATCAGTGGTTCAATCATGGATGAGCCGTATGATTCCAGGGTTTTCAATTGGTGTGAAGTGAAACAAACAGAATTACACGAGGGACCTTATCCGCCACCCTCACAGCGCTACGCCGTGCTCATCAGAATAACAGTCACCTTGCAATCTGCGGGTTTTCAGATACAGACCAAACCACCGCATTCTTTTATGTACAACTTTTGTCCAGAGGTAACTCTCATAGGGAAATCAAAGATTTGGGTCAACTTCATGTCCGCAGATGAACGAGGTAAGAGCATCATGTACTTGGTGACTGCCCTTCGTCGCATGGGCCTTCGGTTAAAAGAACTGGCAGATATAGTGAAAGAAATATCTGACAAAGTTGAACCGCCCATCCACCTCCCGCAGTTGGCTGTTGATGTGGCCATAAGGCTTATGTGTTGTGAACTGCATGGAGTTTTGACGGTTACGATGATAAGCGCTTGTATCGCTGGGTGAAGAAATCATGGGACGACTCTAGGGCTGCTGCTCCTACCTCTTGCGCTATGCCTCCATCATCATGTGCTGTTTGTTTGGAGGAGTTTGGAGGTGGTGTTGATGATAAAATGATTGCTCGTTTGCCTTGCTCGCATTATTTTCATGCTGATTGCATTCAACAGTGGGTAGTGGATCGTCACACGTGTCCAGTGTGCCGAACCCAATTGATGCCACTTCTGTGTGATGATGAAAATCAACCCTTCGATCCAAACCCTACCTGGTCCGAGTGACTCGATAAATTATTCATGTCTTTGTAGTCAATAATATACCAGTCTTTTGTGTTGTGGTTGGCATATTGTAATATGCTCAATGTTGTACGTACGTATTTAGAAGAAGAAGACACAACTGTATTTAGATACAGTTGCCCAGCGATGGATCTTGATGGAGCTTGGCCCTTATTATCATCGCCGGTAGTTGCATGTTTCTTAATTAATAGGATTAGTACGTATTCTGGTGTATATATCAGTACCTTAATATATTCTGGTGTAACATTAATATATTACAATTTATGTTGAAGAATTCCGAATATCGTTTTCAAAAACTAATTAGTCCACATGTTAGCGACAATCTCTCTGTCCATCCCACAAATCAATCTCTCCCTGAGATTTCATCTGAATTGATTTCTGATTCTAGGAAATTATCATAATTGTATTTATTGTAGATTGATTCTCTCATTCTCTCTATAAAACATATATATTTGTATCTAGTGTGAATCAATAAAATGAAGGGAAATTCATTTTCAATATGGTATCAGAGCGGGTTACCCACGTCCACGTGTGAAGCCCAATAATAGCCACACGCACTCCATGTCACCCAAATGTTGTCCACGTGTTAGACTTGAAAATTTGCCACACGTGCTGGGGCGTGTTAAGATATCAATCCGACATCGGGAATATGAGACATTACCTGTGGGTTTATAAGGGTTTGAATTACTCCATCCATTGAAAGCGGGAGGGGGGGGGGGGGGGGGGCGACACAATCTCTATGTCAATCCCACAAATCACTCTTCCTCTAAGATCAAGAGTGAGTCACCTTAATTGAATCCTGATTCTAGGAAATTATCATAATTGTATTTATTGTCGATCGATTCTCTCATTCTCAAAACAAATAAATCAAAACAAATAAAGTAGCTTTTGTTGACAGTGAGCAGAGTGCGCCTAACCTGTCCGGCGACGAGCCCGACGCCGTCGTCGGACGGGCACTAGTAGATCGTGGTGGGTAGAGTGAAGCCGGGTCCTCGGTCAAAGTCTCTTTTTCGATCGAAGATTTGCTGTGGTAAGGCAAGGATTGGGAAGCACATGGTGGCGGCTGGGTTTTGGTTCCATCTTTTCTGGTTTGGGAGGCGGAGTTTGCTGGTGGCATGTCCGCGGTGGTGGCTTAGCTGGACTCGTTCTCGAGTTTGTGTCGTTCTGCAAGGTCGCTATGACTTTGTGACGGTGTGATATGGTTTGCAGCCACTAAATCTAATTTGGGTCTGACTCCGATTCAGGATAGGACGTGGTGCGGGTTTCGGCGTGAGGACGACGGCTGTAATTGGAGGATGGTGGTTCGACGCATCAGGCGAGATGGGGAAGGCAAGACTTGGTCGGCCACGGTGGTTGTCTCAATTCTTTGGATTAAGGTTTCAGGTTGGGCCTGGGCTCAAATGTTGGGCCCTTTTGGTTTTGATTTTATTGTTGTAGTTTTATTTAAGTTAGTTTTTGGGTCGGGTTTTCAGATCTCAAATAAGTCTTTACTCTATTAGTTTGTTCGATAGATGTCATGGTTTTTGATAGGTACTTGAATTCGGGTAGCTAGTTCATTGTTACAAGAACCCAGATTTCAGTCGGTCTTTGACCGTGCATTTTATCAGCCTATGTTGAACGTGCCGGGAGATCCTAGGATGGCCCACCCGATGGTATTCTGTTGTGGTCAGATCATGTCCCATAATTGCTACTATGTTGGTCAAGTTAACTCGGGTGGCTGCCCAATTCAGTTTTATTAGATTCATTGACATGTCAGTCTCCTCTTCGAAGTGAGGACAAATAGTTTAAGGCTAGAGTTATTTGCTCGTAGTTGTAATCCTTTATTGGGTACTGTGATTATTTTATAATTGCAGTTAATCAAAAAAAAAAGATTCTCTCATTCTCTCTATAAAACATATATATTTGTATTTATTGTAGATTGATTCTCTCATTCTCTCTCTAAAACATATATATTTGTATCTACTGTGAATCAATGAAATGAAGGGAAATTCATTTTCAATACTACGGATAAAACAAAACGATGTTCCCTTATATATTCGTAGGCTACAGTACCTCTAATCCTAAATAAGTTTTGATGACGGAGAACACTGTTTCTACTTATTCTGATGGCCCTAGACACTTCTTTTTGTTTTTATTTCTTACAGTTGATCAGTTGACTTGCTTGTAATTAAATCGAGGACACCTTAATTTTGAATTTGAAACACCCGGCTCTGCCTCTGTTTTACCTATACTGCTATACATGATCAATGTCTTTGAAAGTTTGAAGTATGCTCAACATGTATGTGGATGTTACTTCATATATATGTATACTGAACTGATTGAATTTCCATGTCATTTTCCTTCGGTTGCTTAGTGACTACGGACTCTAATTGAATTCAAATACAGAATCCTACTAGGTTAATTTTAAATGATCATTTTCTCTGGGTTCTGCTCATGGACTTAGAAATTAGAATGCCTCCAATACTCACAGTTTGTTTGTTTGTGATTTTATAAGGCTAGCAGTTTACCACTGACTACTGTTTCAACATCTCCAGCTTAATTTGCTTATAAATTGAGAGCATGTACGAGTACAACTTAATTTTCTGTACATTGTAACTAGTTGAAGTACATATCTCAACATTTGTTGATATCTTGGAGTTTGTAATATGGCAGAGGAAAATGGTTTTGGTGGCAATTCAAGTATGGATGAAAATGAAGCACCACCATCAGAAAGCATAGCACAAAAAGCAAGCAGAAGCTGCAGCATCACTGAAATACAGGAAGACTCGAAGGAGAAGACCAAAGGAAATGAGATTGTTCCATTTCACAAGCTGTTTTCATTTGCAGATTCAACTGATATCTTGTTGATGACCATAGGAACAGTTGGTGCCATTGGAAATGGGTTGTGTATGCCCATTATGACTATACTCTTTGGCCAATTGACTGATTCTTTTGGATATAGCTACAATAGCAAAGACATAGTTCATGCTGTTTCCAAGGTACCTGACTTGTATATTTATTTCGCAATCTTGAAGTGTTCTTTGAAGATTTATTCATTATTTTCTGGTATGATTTTAGGTCTCTCTAAGATACGTCTACTTGGCTTTGGGGGCTGGTGTTGCAGCATTCCTTCGTAAGTAAATAACGTACTTAAGATTACTAAAGAGTAATGACCATGTAAGCAACACATTAAACTTATTGATGTGTCATGTGTGTCTGTCAGAGGTAGCTTGCTGGATAGCCACAGGGGAGCGACAGGCTGCACGAATAAGGAGTTTGTACCTGAAAACCATATTAAGGCAAGAAGTAGCTTTCTTCGATATGGAAACAAACACCGGGGAGGTTGTTGGGAGGATGTCTGGTGATACTGTCTTGATACAAGATGCAATGGGCGAAAAGGTACTGAACTGCTGCAGAAAAATTGGAGTACTTGTCATTTTGGTTCACATAATGCTGGATTTTAAAAGGTTAGCTTATGCAGGTTGGAAAGTTTATACAACTCATATCGACATTCATTGGAGGCATTGTGATAGCATTCATCAGAGGGTGGCTTCTAACACTCGTCTTGATGTCCACTATTCCACTTCTTGTGGCAGCCGGAGCAGTAATGTCCATTATCATAGTCAAAATGGCTTCCAGAGGACAAAATGCCTATGCAAAAGCTGCGACTGTAGTTGAACAAACAATCAGCTCAATCAGAACTGTATGTCATGCTGAAGTCACTAGTTTGATACATGTATGTGAAATAGTGGAAGCATATAACACCTCTTAACTTTTTCCTGCTCAGGTTGCGTCATTTACCGGAGAGACACAAGCTATAACCAACTATAAGAGATATCTTGTAGATGCTTACAAGTCTGGTGTTCATGAAGGCTTGGCAGCCGGATTAGGTTTTGGCATGTTTATGATGGTTATGTTATCCAGTTATGGTCTGGCTACATGGTTTGGTGCAAAAATGGTATTGGAAAGAGGATATAAAGGGGGTGCTGTGGTCAATGTGATTGTAGCTGTGATGGCTGGTTCCATGTAAGCTTTCATTTTGGTTTTTCATTAAATCTTAAGCTGATTTTGTTCCAAGTGCTTGTATAATGAACAAATTTTTACGGATGTTGTATGACCGTCTCAGGTCTCTAGGCCAGGCATCTCCCTGTGTGAGTGCATTTGCTGCTGGTCAAGCTGCAGCCTTTAAAATGTTTGAGACTATCAAGAGGAAACCAGAGATAGATTCTTGTGATACAAAAGGAATGGTATTGGATGACATTCATGGTGATATAGAGCTGAGAGATATTTACTTCAGTTATCCAACCAGACCGAATGAACAAATATTCCATGGATTGACTGTGAGTATCCCTAGCGGCACAACCACTGCTTTGGTGGGGCAAAGTGGAAGCGGAAAGTCTACAGTGATCTGCCTGATTGAGAGATTCTATGATCCACAGGCTGGTGAAGTTCTAATAGATGGTATCAACCTCAGAGACTTTCAGCTTAAATGGATCAGAGGAAAAATTGGTCTTGTCAGCCAGGAACCGGTGTTGTTTGCATCAAACATCAGGGACAATATTTCATACGGAAAGGATGGTGCCACTTCTGAAGAGATAAGAGCAGCACTAGTACTTGCAAACGCTGACAAGTTCATTGACAAATTGCCTCAGGTTCTAATTTTGGACTCTTTAAGTCTCATTTCTTATGAATATTTTCTTGTTCTGTTGATTATAGCATCAGATATGCTCATTTTCTGGATTTCGTTTATGTACTTCTTCTTAGTACAGTTAAGATGCTGACTTTGCAGCTCAATGTTACTTTTGCAACTTAAAGAGAGACCTACTTGCTGCCTTCTATTAGTAATTTTAGAGCGTTTCCTGTTTCTGTGTTGCTTTGACGATATGATCAGGAGTTCAAGATTATAATCCATTTCATGATCTTAGAAATCTATTCATGATTTGATTTTGAATTCAGGGACTGGACACCATGGTTGGGGAACATGGGATTCAGCTGTCTGGTGGACAGAAGCAGAGGGTTGCTATAGCTAGAGCAGTTCTCAAAGACCCGCGAATATTACTTCTAGATGAAGCTACAAGTGCACTGGATGCAGAAACCGAGAAAATTGTACAAGAGGCATTGGACAGAATAATGGTCAATCGAACTACTCTCATTGTTGCACATCGTTTGAGCACAGTGAGGAATGCTGATATCATTGCTGTTCTTCATAAAGGAAAGGTGGTTGAGAAAGGTACTGAGTTTTTATGCATCATGAAAATATTTTTCATTTTCAATTGCCAATTCTCAAAACTAGTTACTCTCAGCTTACACCACCACAGTGCCATTAGGATATTCTGTGGTGAAGTTTTTAAAGTATATTACTATTCCTGGCTGTAATTATTAACTTTTCACCGTGATGTTAAATTTTCCACTGATTAGGTCCACACTCGGAACTAGTTAGGGATCCTAATGGAGCCTACTCTCAGCTTATACACTTGCAGGAGCTAAGTGAAGCCACAGAACAGGCTGCAGACTATTCAAGGAAGTCAGAAATTAGTTCAGAATCTCTTAGGAAGATAAGTAAAAAGAAGTCATTTCAACGATCCTTAAGCCATGATTCCTCTGGAGCAGGAAGTAGCAGTCACCATTCATTCAAACTACCATTCGGTTTTCCCACAGGACATGAGATAGTAGATACTTTTACAGAAGAACCAGGTACAACAACTATGCAACAATCACAAAAGGCTCCTATCCGCCGCCTTGCCTACCTTAACAAGCCCGAGATTCCAGTGCTAGTAATTGGAGCTACAGCTGCAATAGCCAATGGTGTGATATTTCCAATTGTTGGTTTAATAATTTCCAGTGCCATCAAAACGTTGTATGAACCACCTGATCAACTCAAAAAGGATTCTAAGTTTGGGCACTAATGTATGTGACCCTTGGTTTGGCTTCCTTACTGGTGATTCCAGTAAGATCATACTTCTTTTCAGTGGCTGGATGCAAACTAGTCGAACGTATTAGATTGATGTGTTTCACAAAGGTGGTTCACATGGAGGTTGGATGGTTTGATGAGCCTCGAAGTGGTGAAATTGGTGCAAAGCTCTCGGCAAATGCAGCGACTGTGCGCTGCCTAGTTGGTGATGCACTTGCTCAGGTGATTGGAAATATTGCAACAGCAGTCGCCGGTTTAGTGATTGCTTTTGTTGCATGTTGGCAGATGGCATTTATTGTCCTGGTTTTGTTTCCTCTTATTGGTGTCACAGGATATATGGAATTAAAATTCATAAAAGGGTTCAGCGCAGATTCAAAGGTAGGACATAAAACTAAGGCCCTTTGAGTCTCATATTTATACATGGTACTGCTATATTACTAACACGAATACATGAATGCAGATGATGTATGAGGAAGCAAGCCAGATTGCTACTGATGCAGTTGGGAGTATAAGAACAGTTGCTTCATTCTGTGCCGAAGAGAAGGTGATGCAACTATACAACACAAAATGTGAAGGCCCTATGAGAACGGGATTAGGCAAGGAATTATCAGTGGCATAGGATTTGGATTATCGTTCTTCTTGATGTTTTCTGTCTACGCAACAAGTTTTTATGCTGGAGCTCAACTTGTGGTGCATGGCAAAACAACATTCTTAGATGTTTTTCGGGTAATGGCACTCTTCCTATATCTAAGTATCTAACACTCAAGTTTAGAGACTCACTCATTGATCACATGCTTTGCAGGTTTTCTTTTCTCTAACTATGGCCGCTATGACGATTTCCCAATCGAGCTCCTTAGCTCCTGATTCATCTAAAGCAAACGCTGCTACTGCTTCTATCTTTGCCATATTAGACCAGAAGTCAAAGATTGATCCGAGTGATGAGTCTGGGATGACAATGGACAATGTAAAGGGAGATATTGAGCTTCGTAATGTATGCTTCAACTACCCGTCCAGGCCAGACGTTCAGGTTTTTCAAGACCTCAACCTGGTCGTTCATTCTGGCAAGGTACATTTTCATCATAGTACTACTCGTCATTCCATTAAGAGACAAATATTGAAAAGCATATTGGCATATTATTTTACATGATGAGTTATATCTAAATTCAGACAGTTGCCTTGGTTGGAGAAAGTGGGAGTGGGAAATCCACTGTGATCTCACTATTGCAAAGATTCTATGATCCTAACTCGGGTCACATTACACTCGACGGTGTTGAAATTCAGAAGTTCCATTTGAAGTGGCTGAGGCAGCAAATGGGACTTGTGATCCAAGAACCAGTTTTGTTTAACGATACAATCCGTGCCAACATTGCATATGGAAAGGAAGGAAATGCAACAGAAGCTGAAATATTGGCTGCATCTGAATCGGCCAATGCTCACACATTCATTAGTGGTTTACAAGAGGCAAGCCAATCAATCAGTCCATGAACATTCTGTCCAAGTATATTATCTTACAAATCTGTTGCAAATAACAAGCTGCATTGTTTTTTCTACAATGTATATGCAGGGTTATGACACCATCGTGGGGGAACGAGGAGTCCAATTGTCAGGTGGACAGAAGCAACGTGTAGCGATTGCGCGTGCTATAATTAAAAGCCCCAGGATCGTACTACTAGATGAGGCTACTAGTGCACTAGATGCTAAATCTGAGAGAGTGGTACAAGAGGCATTGGACCTTGTCATGCTAAACCGGACAACAGTTGTGGTGGCACATAGATTATCTACAATCAGAAATGCAAACGTAATTGCGGTTGTCAAAGACGGAGCTGTAGTAGAGAAAGGAAAGCATGAGACTCTGATTAGCATCAAGGATGGTTTCTATGCATCCTTGGTTGCATTGCACAATACACATCAAGACTAGTTGTCGCAGAATAAACCGAACAAATATTGTATTCATAGTTGTATAGGTGTTGCATTATTTCACTTGCCTTTCACGAACAGTTGTTTACTTCTTGTGTGAATCTACTTTTTCCTAATAGGATTAGGAATGGCCTTAAGAATTAATCAGTCCTGGTGTATCCTTGTCTGGCACACATTACTTTTCCTAATTCGGCTGAGAAGGGGTTCTATTACATCTCCTTGATTGGATTTAGTAGCCTATATATATGTCCATTGATGTATCGATTATGTTCAATGGTTGATTCTCTAATTGTTTGTTTACTTGATTATTGTATGAAATAAACTCTCTGCCATATCATTACATCGTTATCAAAGAACTCTGAAAATTATAAGACTACGTGATGCTGAGAAATTTGAGAAATTGAGCAAAGCAAGAGAAATCCCGGCCATCCATTCTTAACGAGAGGGTCCGAGTCTCATACAAACGTCTTCATTGGGAGGCATTATAAGGTGGACCCCACAGGTTTTTAATTTAAAGCGGTCGGAGTCGGAGGCTTCGTGTAGAAGAAAAACGACTCGACAGATAAAGGGTGGCAGGGGATACGTATCTAGCCACAGCTCAGTGAATGGAATGTAGCGCACCCATACATGATCCGACTCACTTGAATCAACATACTGCTGTACAGGAGAAGAGAAAACACTCACTTCATTGATGTGAATCCACAACTCCCACGACAAAAAATGAACAAATCGTCCTTCAAGAGCAACACAGAGAGCCAATCTGTGTTGTTGTCCCATTTGAAATTTGGGAGTGTGAAGGTCCTAGAGGGGGGGTGAATAGGTCCTGACAACTTTTTACTCTATCCCGCGCACAAGGATAGCAAAGATTGCGCTATCCTGTTTGCTGTGAGACTAAGTTGTGTAAATAAAAAGGCGAGTACTGAAAGTAAAAGATATAACACCAGTACGTTTTTTATACGCAGAAACCCTGCAACCAGGGAGAAAAACTGCGTGCCTCTAACTCTTGAGAGACAAACTATTGCACTATTGTAAAGACACTTCTTACAAGACTCACAACTCAGAGGATGGCACAACACCTAGCCATCCTGCCTAGTCTAACTACTAGCACACAACTGAATTTGCTCTCTTTCACAAGTGTTTTACACATAGCTCGAATTTAAGCTTCTATGCAGAATTCAACTAAGCTTCTATGCAGAATTCAACTAACACCTTTAGCTAATTCTCAAAGACAGCTTACAACTTGCTTCACACGAACTTAACTAACTCTTAGCTAATTCTCTATGAAGACTTCACCGGGTTGCATCAACTAGACAGCTCAAGGTATGCATGAACAATGAACAATGAAATGGGTTTTGAAAATGTTTTGATGCTCAGCTCTAAGATTTATAATCAACAAGGAAGACTTAGAGCAAAGGAGCAAAGAAGCAATAATGCTAAGACTCAAAGGGAGAAAATGCAAATGACAATTTTCAACAACCAAAGAGCAAGAGAGGTCTTGCTCTCTATTTATAGGCAAAGTGCACAGCTAGAGGAAGCAAGCACGTTTGCCACATCAACAAGATTCTTTTGGACTCTAGCTGCTTGTCTGGAATACTAGGACGGATAGGACCCTAGGGATCCCTCCACTCACAAGACAAAAGCTGAGAATAGACTTTCCTAGGAAAGACTAAAGCCAAAAGGATAAGACAAAAGGTTTTGGGAAAACTAGATCAGATTTAGTCAAGCATAAAGACTCTACAAACACTTTACCTAAGAGGACACTTAGGACAGCTGATAGCTGGGCGGTGCATCACATGGGCAGCTGCCAATGGTTTTGAATCACAAAACCCAGCTGGTTCCAAAGGCTCAAGTTATGTGTCACGGGTGGTTGTTGCCACACCACCCTAGACTAACTTGGAGCTCAAGTACGAATAGACTATATGTTTTGCTAAAAGGTATTTGAAATTCAAACACTTAAAAAACTGAAGCAAACACATTTGAATATGCACATGGTCAGACCTAGTAGATAGAACAG
Source organism: Fragaria nilgerrensis (assembly GCA_010134655.1). Lineage (NCBI taxonomy): Eukaryota > Viridiplantae > Streptophyta > Magnoliopsida > Rosales > Rosaceae > Fragaria > Fragaria nilgerrensis. The sequence continues at coordinate 451,806 of CM020982.1, read as the reverse complement.
ATACAGCAGGGGTATCCGTTTCATCGGGATGGCAAGCACGGCTGCCATCCTTAGTGAATGAATGTGATGCACATGCATGAACTACCTGATGCACATGAGATCTGTCAGGTTCTTCATTCTTCACTTGAGTAGTCCTTGCTACAGGCTACAACATGTAGCATGTATCCTTGTGTTTTGATCATAAAGGGATAGCCAACAATTCTTGTACCAACAGAGTGCTTCAATCCAAAACTCAAACGGTCGATGCCCCATGAAATCCATTTGACAGCTGAACCATTTGGAATCTTGCTCCTTGGAACTGGAATTGAGAACTCGGATAGCTGAGAAGATAGGAGCCGAGAGAAGAGATCATCATCTTCCTTGCTTGCACACCATCTAGCCAATAATTTTGACCGAGTCTCCAGCAATTACTCAAGTTCAAATCCTGGATCATTTGAGATCTTTACGCTCCAAAACGTTTGACAGCTTTGAAATTCTTTCCAACGACACGCAACCGCCCGCATCCAACTCTGTAATCAGTGTGGAAGTCGGGAATTTCCACGAGCCTCGTGCAGCCTCTCAAGTGAGAGTTGACAGTTGGCAAATTCCTTGATGCATTCGGGAAGAGTAACAAAGGGCCATCCGGATAAATTAAGATCAACTGAAGTGGACCACAGGAAATCAAATTAGTTGGGAATGTACGAGTTTTGGGCACTCCGCCAACTCAAAGTACTTCAACTTTTGCAGTTCATCAATGCTGCCAGGTATATCTGTGAGGTTTCAACAGTGAATTAATCTCAACTGTTCAAGGTTGATTAGATACCGAATGGATGACGGCAATGTTTTGATGCCAGTGGACCATAGAGTCAAGGATGTCATGCATTCATCTCTCCCACATTTCAGGGAGGAAACTCTCCAGCTTAATGCAAAACGCAAGTAAGTTCTTGGGGGATCTCCAGTGACTTTGGAGGCAGCTTCACAAGGTTACAACAGTTTAAAAGATCCAGCTTTTCCAGGTATCCAACCGAAGGGTGAACCTCCTCTAAACTTGAACAGAAACTTAGATCCAACGACTCCAAGTTTGGGCTTCCGACATGTCGGGGATTTTGTTAGGAATTGGCATCCGATAAGTTCAAGGATGTCAGATTCTGCATACTCTGTCATATAAAGAATAAATATTGAATGGTAAATGATAACGTCTGAAGAATTCAATAACGCAAACTGCTGAAATATATTAATACCTTGAATACCCTCCAAACGTATTATGCGGCTGCCAGGCATATTAAGCTGCACCATTTTCTTCGTATCAAACCGGAGGGCAAATATTCTACAGGACATTCAGGCAATCAAGTGACCGCAACTGATTTGGGTAATGTTTGATCTTCCAATAAATTGCTCATTGACGTTTATAAAGATTTTAAGATTTTTCATATTTTTGAAACATTTAGGACTCAGCCGTATCTTATCTGTTGTAGGCATCTTTACAATTATGCCTTCAATTGTACTTGTCCCTAGTATGAAAAAAATGCAATCGAATTAGCAAAGCAAATACTTATATAATAAAATGCAATTATTTAGTATATTTGGTACTTGGTAATTCAAAAGAAAACATGTACCGCATGTTATCCAGATATTGGTTTGTCGAATTGAAATAAACTGCTCAAATACAAAGTAACCATGTGTGTGTGTGTGTGTGAGAGCGTAGGAACTACTTACTGTGTCTTCTGTTAGAACTTGGAGGACATCAGCGTGATACCATAATCTGCTACGTTGTCCGGGCATGTTTGACTCTTGATCAACTATTTGTTTTCCCATCTCTTCTAGCAAATTATGCATATTATTCGACCAAATTCAGAAGCATTTATGAGTGCCTTTTCTTCAAGAATTTCAATACTATGCTCAGGATTGATGCGGCTACAACCTTCAAGTATTTGTATCACATCAATTGTATCCCTACCATTGAAGAAACGCACACCAATGTCGAGGAACACTTCTCTTTCTTTTTTTCCAATCCATCATAACTGACTTTGAGAATAGCTTTGACGCCTTTGGGATGATCTCTTTTAAAACCTTCTATCATAGCTTGCCATTTATGTAACGGTCTTTTATATAAATGTGAACCTAAAACTTCCAGCACTAATGGACGGCCTTCCGTATATTCAACAACAGTACTAACTAAGAGCTTCTCATTGTCGTCTAGACTGTTGCTCTTAGTCTTGAAGGCATATGAACTGAAGAGCTTACAACCTTCATCAGGATCTAGTTCCCTGGCCTTGTATATAAGATTGATATCGTGAACAGTCAACAGACGCTTATCTCTTGTTGTTATGACAATCCTGGTACCATGACCGAACCAGTCTGAAGCTCCGGCTAATTTGTCTAGCTGGTCTGATTTATTCACATCATCAAGAACTAAGAGAATCCTTTTATGTCTCAACGTTTCAGGCAATAAAGTGATTCCTTGGTTAACATTGTTATTTCCCATTCTTTCAATCTCAAAATGTCAGAGAGAATGATTCTCTGTAGGTTGGCTAAACCTCCATGTTGCCATTTTCCAAAAAAACAGCAACCATCAAACTTCTGCGCAATTGCATTGTAAACAGCTTTAGCAATTGTTGTCTTCCCTATTCCGCTAGTTCCCCATATCCCTACCATGCGTACATCACTTCCCCCCACATCTAACATTTCAAGCATATGTTCTACCCGAGAGTCTAGCCCAACTTGGCACTTTGGCATATCCAAATAGGTAGGTTCTGGTGGGAAAATCTTTGAAATTTCTTCAACAATTCTATCAATCAATCTGAATTCAAACCTGGCATAAAAGAACAAATGAAACGTCTAATAAAACAACCTTTTTTTTTCTAAGATCTCTTAATCCACCCCACCATGACATATGCCGGTGAGTATTGAACACATGACCTCTACGGACTATATGGTGTCAATTAGGTTAGCTAACCAACAATGACTCATCAACCATACTATTCTGAAAGACAGTATTGTATAATACTATAATAACCACACAGCTAGCAATAGAAGAACAGAATGTTACTACTACTAATTTAAGAGAAGTAGAATGAAGCGCATGACATACCCGCCGGAGAAAAGCCATCCGGACAAAGTTGCTGCTTCTGATAGAGCTGCTCTCCATCTTAACACCTTCCTCATGTCATCGTTGAATCTGCGTTCAAGATCTGCATGTGACTCACCAAATTTACCTCTTTGGTGTCTTACGTCCGAGGGATCCACTTTGTAAAAGATTGGGTGAACCATTTGGTTCTTTAATCTTCTACACTTAAGGATATGAACCAGTTCTTCCAAACACCACTCTGAGGATGCATAGTTTTCAGAGAAGACAATGAGAGAGAGCTTTGATTCTTCAATGGCTTGGAGAAGTGCTTGTGATATTTCCTCTCCTCTTGTAAGATCATTATCAATGAAAGTCTTGATCCCCCTTCGAACCAAACTGTTGTACAAATGACCAGTAAAACCGTTGCGTGTATCCTCGCCTCTGAAACTCAGAGACACATCATGTCTCTGTGAACGGTGGAAGGGGCAGAGGAGAAAGACGAAGAGGCTCTCAATTGGATGGCCATGGAATCTGGCTTAGCTCGCTGATGGAATGAAGAATGAGCAGAAGAGGAAGAGGCTCTCAGAAATATGTAGACTTCAATGTGAAGTCAAGGGCGGCGTGTGTAAGATGAAACGAAACTTCCAACAAAAAGAAGAAAAGGTAAAGTAGAGTGACCATGCTAAGATCAGTTCTGTAACCTAGCCCATCCTACAAGGCCAGTAACAGGCCCAATCTCACTGTCATTACCGACACGTGGCTGGCTTCACAAGCTGTAACCTCCAGTTCCATTCTGGTATAAGTTGGCCTCCAGTTCCATTCTGGTATAAGTTGGCTGATGTATTCCCATTTTGGGTTATCAATGAAATATGAATCTTTTTATCTAGTTTATTTTCGTCAGTCTCTTGTAGTTTAGGGTTGTATGGATTCTAGGGTTGTATGGATTCTGATCCTATCATCTGGTATCAGAGCCCTTCGATCCATCTGGGCGAGGGGGCTCTTCCAGCACAAATCATCGATGCTTTCGCTGTTTTTCAACAAGGTATGAATGAAGCATCCAACGACTTCAGGGAGAATATGCAGAAGATTCAGGAAGACCCAACGCTTCCAAGTCGTTGAATACTGGGTTTGATAGATGATTCAACTGGTTCACTGTACTACTGGAATACTGCAACCAACCAAACCCAGTATGAGAAGCCATTTTTCTCACCCTACCAACCAACCAAGCTCAGATTACCCACCCTACCCAACTCATTTTTCTCCGTCGCAAGCAGCTTAGGGGTCTCCGCCGTCGAATCTCTATGGCAGCAACACGGCGAAGATAATTTTTCTTGGACTCCTCCATGATTTCGTATGCTATCTCCTCGTATGGTAATATTGGTGAAGATATAATTTGTTTGCCACAGACAAATATGGCCATATGCTAGTGAATGCTGTAATGGGTGCCATGACTCAACCCTCTTTGTCTCAGGTATCTCCTACTCCACATTTCCATTATCAAGATGTTAGAAGAGCTTTTGTGTGTTTCTTGTCTGCGGTGATTAAGCCCTATAATCATAATCCATTGCACTCTAAAGTTGGAGAAGAGACTTGGCCTCTTGATGACATGATTGAGAAACTGAATGGGGATGCTGATACATTGTTTGATAGCCGGTCAACGAGTAAAATTACACTTGATAGTTTACTAGTTGCTACTGATTTGACTTCTCAAATGGTACCACTAGGTGGTTCTGGAATGGATAATAAGAGAGAGATTATGCCAATGGTGATTGATAGTTCCTTGTCATGGATGGCAATTTTACTACTCTGTGTGATTCGAATGGAAACTGATGAGAAACGTCGACCACTTATTCGCCGATGGCTTGTTTATTGCTCATTGCTCTGTCATTTCAAAGAGAAAGTTTCTACATTAGCTAAGTATGCTGATCAAACAGTACAAGTAGTCACAAAGCTGGATGTCATGGGTAGCGATACTGATGAGGCTCCCAATATTTTTCTCGGGGAAATAGGTTTTCTGAATATGATCGATTCGCAGAAGATGGCCAGTTTCTTAAATACAGCTCTTTTACCGGATTTGCTGAGGTTTTCAAAACGCCAAGAAAGGGTCAACAAGTGCAAGTTTCAGTTGTTGTCATCACACAGCCAATCACTCTTATACCATTGGTCTTTTTGGGGACTTTAGACCATGCTGCTCAACCTAATGCCTCCTGCTTTGTTTTTGTGAGTATTTGCATTCTGTGTGGTTTTCGGATTTGTTTTTCGGAGTGTTTCTACATGTTCGAATCTTTCAAGTGTTCTGTTGCGATTAGGTTTGTGTGTGCTGGTTTGATTCGACTATCTATCCTATCTGTATCGGCTTGTTTCTTTGTTTTGATTGTTTATGCAACTATGTTGTTTGTGAAAAGAATTTCCTTTGTGTTTCATATTTGGGGTGTGACCAGGCTAGAGTTTTGTATTCATCATTCAGTGTGCCCAAGTGATGATAAGTATATGTTTGAAGGGTATGTGTTCTTTCGCTGATTTGTTAGGTTTCGGATTTCGTGTGTTTGAAATGGTTATTTAGCATTTGTTTTGAACTTCATGTTTTGGTTTTATTTTATCTTCTTCCTTTTAATGTAATGTTATAATATGATAATTCCTGAGTCTAACATTTCAATTTGTTCTGAAGCAGGATGCTCGATTCCATAAGGATGTTGGAAGGAAACCTGGTTTGCTGAGATACATGTACTGCTCCAACTGAGTACCGAAAAAAGTCGGTAACAGTACCGGTTCCGGCCTAATTTATTACCTTGGTAAGTAAGGCACAAGAGACGTGATCTAGTAAAAGGGAGGATATCATCATTTAATGGTGGTTGATTGAAGATATATGAAGTACAATGCATGCATGACGTCCAGATGCTAATGTATAATTATATGGCCATAAGGATTCATTCCTTATTGGTATTAGATTGCATGAGATGATAAGGTGATGCACGTCCAAGATATTGAAGAATTATTCTTAGAGGTAATTTCATCTTGCCCAAGAAGACATCCACAGAGCATTCTTATCAGTTAAAGTTTCTTGCCTTTGTTGATTTTGACAGCATACGTCCGACATATCTAACTCATCTCCAAGAGTTAGATTTGAGGTGAATATCTTTACCTACAATATCGAAATCTTTAAAAAATTTGTATATCAAATCCAACCATTTTCTATTTTAAAGATTCAAATATTTATTACAACAACAATCCTCATTTATTACAATATAATAATAAGTATAAAAATTCTAAAAGTTTATTTTTAGAATAAATTATGTTTTCTTTTTATCCTTGAGCCTTAAAGAATGTGCAACATTCAATTCTTCTTTCTCTAAATATTTTTAGAGAATCTCTAAATATAGAGAAGCAAAACTTCTATTTCATCTCTTTCCTTATTTTAGGGAATAAGATAAGGAAGCTGTTGGAGTGGAAAAGTTATCATGGAGGAAAGAAAGTAGTTTGTTTGTACAGTAATCATGGATACATACATGAATCTGTTTCTTTCTTTATGAAAAATTACATGAATCTGTTCATTATCGAAAGTTTCGATTCCCCACAATTGCAATGACCCCATATTCTTTAAAATAGTGAAAATCAAAGAATTTAGAGAATCTGTTAGACTTGCTGTAATGGAACATGATTCCAATCACCTCATTTGAGGGTCTTTAATAAATTTCACTCTTCATTCAAAAAATTAAAAAAATGTAATACTTCTTTTATTCCACTGCTAATTTTAAATGAAAGGATACACTTTAAAAAATCAATCAATATGAATATATGATTTCTATCATTCTCATAAAAAACCCAAACAAAGAGGATAAGGTAAAATCAAAAGTCCACAACAATATATCTTCACCATTCCCATCAGTCCAAATTTTTTTGTTTCAAATTGTTGAATTACTTTTTCGAAAGATATGTGTAATTATTGAAGTTTTCTGATCTTGTGTTTGGTGCGAGAGTTATTTGATACACACAAAGTGCTATAGGTGACAATATTCCGGAAGTTTTATGACCTTGTGTTGGACCTCAAGACCATCTTTCCTGAGGTTGTCGGTCATGCACTCCTCTCATATCATTCTGGGAATGTATGCCTGGGCGGTAATCAATGTTTGAACACTAAGGAAGGAGCTGGGTCGACTGATAGTGTTTTAATGGTAGAAGTACTAAATTTTTTCACTTCTACTCTTTAGTTATTTATACATACACAGCCTTAGAAAATGTATCCATACAGCGTATAGGTTGATTAATACACGCTTTTATTTCTTGCATTTCAAATTTAGCCACATTTACATTCCGATGTACTAATAATGTCTGATGTAACTATATGAATTGCGTTTAATACAATAATTTCATTCTCAAAAAAGTAAAAGTTATGTAATTTCTCTCTTACAAGAAGAAAAAGTAAAAATCTTGAAGCCCAAAGCAAGGAAGAAAGCCCACAAAACGAACAAGAAGAAACGAAACAACCAGTGCACTTGCCTACTTGGACTTCCAGGCACGCGCGACACCACGTATAAAAAGTAAAAACAAGAAGAGTTTCTGTCTCTCCTGAAACACAGAGCAGAACCGAACCCTATCTCATTTCTGATTCGAGTCCGAGTTCCCGCCAGGATGATGAAATGGAAAGGTATGTCATTTTTTCTTATAGAATCAAATGACAATTTGATTGATTTGGTGAATTAGTAATTAAATTCGTCATTGGAATAGATTTACATCGAGGCCTTTGTTCCGGGAAGGCTGCTGTGAAGGAGCGTTCACAGTCCAAGGTTAGTACCCATTGATCTCTTCTAATATCTTCTTTGTTCACCCAAAAGTAACCATCTTTTGTCCACAATCGGCCTGAAAATCCACAAGGTTTTCCGGTCGGGCTTCGATCAGCGTCTGATCTGGAGATCCAATTTCGGATCGTGATCTGTTCTGCTGTGAATAGTAGGATCATACCCGCTTCTTCGTCAGATTAAAATATTAAATTTTTTTGATGAACAAAGATAGGATCCTGTTTAAACATTAAGCTTAGGGAAGATGTCTATTGTTGTGAATTCAGACTCAAAAGATTTCAAATTTTCCAGCTTGAAGTAATTTTGAACTCGAACCATTAGCCATCAGAATCCTTAATAACCTTAAAGCAAAGATTCTAGGAATTAGTAGAGAAGAGTTTTAGTACTGAACACAACATCTGTGAGATTGATATTTTGTCCCAAATTATTACCTTTTTCTTTCAAAACTATACGGTCAAGTAGGTTTTAGAAACCAACACAAGTACTGGGAATAAGCATTGTGTATAAGAAAATTCACCAGGTTTTAACAAGGGAATGTAACAGCTACATCTGACAATAAATAAGCTCTGATGTGATTAATGAGTAAATATGTGGGACAAGAATGAGATCGAAATTCAGCAGCCAATGAACTGTTTTTGAAATATTAGATTTGATAGTGGAATATATCCCAAAACAAAATATTAACGTCAATTAAACTTTCAATGTAAGGATGTCTAGTACCAGTTTAGAATTAGGAGTGATGAATGATCAATAGGAGACTTTCCTGAACTTAGAATAAGAATTAGGACTCTAGTATTAAGAATGAGTTCTAACTGAGCAATACAAGTTGACCCAATAAGCAAGTAAATGAATCTTAGGCCATCTCCGATCGGTATAGTCTATTTTAATCTATTTTAGACCATGGTCTAAAACTTTAGACCTTTGAAAGGCACTATTCAACCAAATAGTAAGGTCTATAATTTTTCCAACTCCAATCGTTCAAGGTCTAAATGATTGAGTTGAAGTGGAAATGGAATAAACATATGTTGGTTGAGTTTGAATTTAGACCCAGAGATAGACTTTAGCCCTCCATAACTTTTATTTTTTTTGTAAGAGACCATTGCCACGATTGGAGGCGGCTTTTGTGCAACCATGGTTTATATTATAGACTTTGAACCTTCGATTGGAAAAGGCCTTACACTGACCTACTTTTGTAATATGTTTAGAACAAATTTCCTTTTCTTTTCTTTTTTCTTTCTTTTGAGCATAGACGTCAGTCCCTTATTCAGAGCCAATTACTGGGAGTTGTTTCTAAATTATTTAATTTTAGAGTTTTTTTTCCCTTAGAAAATTTACATGTAAGTCACACTTTATTACTATGATTCAGGCCTTGGTGTATCCTTGTCTGTACAAATTACTTTTCCCTAATACTTGCAGAGAAGGGTTTATTTTACTTCTCCTTGATTATTTAATCAACTTTTAGACTCTACCTTTTCCTAATAGGAATAGTTTTAAACTTACTAAGATTTAGTCCTGGTATATCCTTGTCCGGCACAGATTACTATTCCCTAGTCCTTGAAGAAAAGGTTTTTTTGTTTTGTTTTACTTGTCCTTAAATAGATACTGATTAATCTCTATGTTCATATCCATCAGTGGTTCAATCATGGATGAGCCGTATGATTCCAGGGTTTTCAATTGGTGTGAAGTGAAACAAACTGAATTACACAAGGGACCCTATCCGCCGCCCTCACAGTGCTATGCTGTGCTCATTAGATTAACAGTCACCTTGCAATCTGCGGGTTTTCAGATACAGACCAAACCACCACATTCTTTGATGTACAATTTTTGTCCAGAGGTAACTCTCATAGGGAAATCAAAGGTTTGGGTCAACTTGATGTCCGCAGATGAACGAGGTAAGAGCATCACGGACTTGGTGACTGCCCTTCGTCGCATGGGCCTTCGGCTAAAAGAGCTGGCACATATAATCGAAGAAATATTTGACAAAGTTGAACCGCCCATCCACCTCCCGCAGTTGGCTGTTGATGTGACCGTAAGGCTTATCTGTTGTGAACTGTATGGAAGTTTTGACGATTACGATGATATGCGCTTGTATCGCTGTGTGAAGAAATCATGGGACGACTCTAGGACTGCTGCTCCTACCTCTTGCGCTATGCCTCCATCATCATGTGCTGTTTGTTTGGAGGAGTTTGGAGGTGGTGTTGATGATAAAATGATTGCTCGTTTGCCTTGCTCGCATTATTTTCATGCTGATTGCACTGCACAGTGGGTAGTGGATCGTCACACGTGTCCAGTGTGCCGAACCCAATGATGCCACTTCTGTGGGTGATCAGTGTGATTCCAATCAACCCTTCGATCCAAACCCTACCTGGTCCGAGTGACTCGATAAATTATTCATGTCTTTGTAGTCAATAATATACCAGTCTTTGTGTTGTGGTTGGCATATTGTAATATGCTCAATATTTGCCTATACTCTTGTAACATTACTAGGCTAGTGTGCTTTTTATTTATCTTTTCATTTGGAAATACCGTTCAACATTTTAATCCCGGTGTATCACTATTGATTTTGTATTCATTAGAGATATACACACACATACATGACCCTTTAGTGAGGGGGTCCTTATTTTGGACTATTTCTAGGAAGAAGCCTTCTAGAGAAGTTGGTGTAATTTTCTATCCTTAGAAATAGTCATAGGGATTCCTCACTAGAAGGGGATATATATTTGGATGGTATGGTTCATGCATTTTTATTTTGAAAACAAGGTTTAAAACTTTAAATGTTAACCACCAGGATTGTGGGACGGTAGAATGGTTAGTTTGGAACTCCAAGTCTAGAGTTTGAAACCCCACGAGGCCTTGGAGGCCAGCCGGTGGTGAGGCTATGTGCCTATTCGTGTTCTTGCCCTATGGCAATGCAGTGGAATAGTCTGACAATTGCTGGGATACCTTGCATGGGTGGTGTTACCTAATCTAACTAAGACTAACCTCTCCGATCCAAAAAAAATATAAAATATATATATAATTTCAATGTTTTTTTTTAGAGTATCAACGACGCTATCCTCAAAGTCGACTTTCCAGGCTCAGAGATTAATCAACGTCAAGGGATCAGTTATAACGTTTTCTTCCTTTGGTCATCAAAAATAAATTGAGATTTAATTCTAAATAAGTTGAAATTCGGAAGTTCCATTTGAAGTGGCTGAGGCAGCAAATGGGACTTGTGATCCAAGAACCAGTTTTGTTTAACGATACAATCCGTGCCAACATTGCATATGGAAAGGAAGGAAATGCAACAGAAGCTGAAATATTGGCTGCATCTGAATCGGCCAATGCTCACACATTCATTAGTGGTTTACAAGAGGCAAGCCAATCAATCAGTCCATGAACATTCTTTCCAAGTATATTATCTTACAAATCTGTTGCGAATAACAAGCTGCATTGTTTTTTCTACAATGTATATGCAGGGTTATGACACCATCGTGGGGGAACGAGGAGTCCAATTGTCAGGTGGACAGAAGCAACGTGTAGCGATTGCGCGTGCTATAATTAAAAGCCCCAGGATCGTACTACTAGATGAGGCTACTAGTGCACTAGATGCTGAATCTGAGAGAGTGGTACAAGAGGCATTGGACCTTGTCATGCTAAACCGGACAACAGTTGTGGTGGCACATAGATTATCTACAATCAGAAATGCAAACGTAATTGCGGTTGTGAAAGACGGAGCTGTAGTAGAGAAAGGAAAGCATGAGACTTTGATAAGCATCAAGGATGGTTTCTATGCATCATTAGTTGCCTTGCACAATACATACCAAGACTAGTTGTCGCAGAATAAATACTGTATTTCATAGTATGTGTTGAATATATTTTTCCTTAACCTTCTCAATACAACTTTACAAGATATATAGCAGCATCTATGGTACTGTTACAAGTAAGAGTTAAATGTAATTGCAGCAAATCAGCAATAGGTATTTACAACCAAGATACAACATATCAAAACTAATCCTAAATTATGGCAATGCATTTTTTTTTTGAAAGAAACTTGAGGACCCAGGCTATCCTAAATTATGGCAATGCATTAAACTCTATAACACACACGCACACGATGGCTACCAATGGCTACTTTCTCGCGAACAAAGTGGTAATCAAGCTCAATGTGTTACAGGATTGGAGCCCATGTATGTAGCATTAAGATTGTCACAATGCAACAAGATTGGAAATTCAATGTGTGCACCAAGTTCATTAAGTAAGAATGCTAACCAAGTTGTCTCAACATGGGCATGAGAGAGGGAGTGGTACTCAAACTCGGCGCTGGAACGGGTAACGGTAGGTTGCTTTTTATAACACCAAGAGACCAAGTTGGTGCCCAGATAGACCAGGTAGTCAGAATTTGAGCGATGGGAATCAGGACATCCTGCCCAATCGGTGGTAGAGTCCGTTAAATTGTTTGCCCAGGTCAATCGTTCTCTTCGTACCCACGTTTCTGCACAACACAAAAATCCAAGTAAAAAATCACAATGCATTTTAAAGCCCGAGTCAATTTACTCACAAATATCAAATTTATTTAAAAGATATGTCAGATTCCCGGTCCACCATTCACTCCATTATATCTCCGATCTACTTGAATGCATACCAATAGATTACTTCATTCATAATGATTCATTCGTAAGCAGATTGAAAATTAAGACATATAGTAGCAGATTGAAAATGAAGACAGAGAGAGATTTGTTTTGGCATACATGTACATAAATGTATAGGCCCTTTTGGAATTGGTGTGGGTATCACAAGTAGGGCTATTTCTACTAGTATTATGACTATTATGATCTTCATAAATTTGCCTATGCTTCTTTCTGGCTAAGAAACTGAGTGTAATTTTATTTAAAGGTAGATGTAGGCATAGGATTAGTGACCACCACACGTCCCTTAAAATCAAGACTCAACCGACACCTCCTAGATTAAACAATCTGTTATTATCATGAGGATTAGATTATAAACAAGAAAACAAAAAGAAACAGATCTTTTTTTGGTGATTTTGTATGAGATATTTTGTGATTATGGGGTCTGTATCATTCACAAGCTTCTAATTCGTGCTCTGCCACGAACATATTCCACGTGTTACAGAGAGTTGCTGCCTCCGGCCTCTTTCCCATTTTGTTTCACGTTGTGGGATGTTGCTTTGATATATATTCGTCGTGTTTTCAGCAACATATTTCTGTGTGTTCCCGGAAAACGCGCCAAACAGGAACACCGGAGGAGGAGGAGGAAAACAATCTAAGAGATACAGAAATCATACAAAGAATTAAAGCTCTGTTCTTTGTTTCTGGGTTCCTCTGTATTTTCATGGAACATGAAGTCACCTTTTGATCCTGTGAGTCATCATATTCTTCTTCTTTCTTCCATGTTACAATTTATGCAATTCGTGAATGGAAAGTGAAAGCTTTCATGACATTTGGTATTAGACGTTATGAATTCCTAGTTGGAAGCTTCTAACACAATGCAGAATCCTTGTTCTTTTGCTATTATGGTGGAAATGGCCTTTTTTTTTTTTTACTTGAGATTGTAGCTGCTTTGTTTTTGGGTGAACTTGCATTTGTTACACAAACTTTTTTGAGTAAATAAATTTGAGTTTTTGGTTTTGTCAGATATCTTTGGGTGCAGGGCCAACAAGTGGGAGATCATACTGCATTAGGCTTCTCCCTTCAGCTTCTTTGATATTCATAGTTCTTCTGCTGGGTAGTGCATTCATATTATCAGAATTCAATGAGGTAGACATGTATTCTGTGTGTTGGTTAAAGATTTTAACTCTAATATTTAAGATTAAATATCAACAATTTTATCATCTCAATGATCTCATTGTCTATTTCTGCTATGGTTTTTTATTAAATCAATTTTACTGTTGCTCAGAATCATCGTTTGGGAGAGTCGGAAATAGTTTGCGGAGTTTCAATCACAAATGCAAGGTTGGTTCTCCATACGGACGCATGCCTTTTCCTTTGTTTTTTTCTCAGAAAACAATCCACTGCGGTGATAGACTGATAGTCGGGGTTCATTACCTATACTTGTTTATCTGTTTCAGTATCACAGAAGGCCATATGGAAGTGAAACATTGCCTAGAGGTATCGTCTCCCAGACCTCTAATCTGGAAATGCGGCCATTATGGACAGCATCTAACAAGGTAAGCTTTCCAATCAATGTCTGTATTTGTTTTGTTAACTGAAAAGTGAAAATCCTAGTTATTGAGTCTAGAACATTTTCTATCCTTGAATGTAACTATTATGAACAAAATGATGAATTTGACTATGATTTTTATGCTTGTCTCCTCCCAGCCACCTTCAAGGTTAAACCAGAGAAGTGCAAATTCCTCGGTCAGCTTATTAGCGATGGCCGTTGGGATCAAGCAGAAGGATCTAGCCAGTAAAATGGTCAAAAAGGTATAAAGTAAGTCTGTAAATGCACTTCTCAGCACTCAGATGAAAGTTTATGTGTTTTGACTTTTGAATCACTACTGGTATTTATAAAAACAATGGCTTCTTATACATCATATATAATGCAGTTTCTGTCAAGTGGTTTTGTTGTCATGCTTTTTCATTATGATGGCAACGTTGATGAGTGGAAGCAATTTCAATGGAATGATCTTGTTATTCATGTTTCGGCAGTCGATCAAACAAAATGGTACACGTCTTATCTTCGTGCTTTATTCATTTCCTTAGAAGTTGCATAGATGAGTTTCCTGAGTGATATCTTTCTTGATGCCTAGGTGGTTTGCAAAGCGTTTCTTACATCCTGATATAGTTGCTGAATATAGTTACGTTTTTCTATGGGATGAAGATCTTGGAGTAGACAGTTTTAATCCTCAACGGTACTGCAGCTGCATTTCCTTTACCAAAGTTAGGAACTTGCTTGTATTTGAACTACTGCATAACTGTATTGCTGAAACTTTATGTTGTTCTTCTTCTATGACACTTTTAGGTATGTGTCCATTATTCGAAAGGAAGGGCTTGAAATATCTCAACCGGCACTTGATTTTTCCAACTCAGTGGTGAATCATCAAATTACTGCACGCGTGAAAGGATCAATAGTGCACAGGTCTGTTATGTAACTAGCTAATACTAATTCATGACTACGTACAGTCCTGTACTTCTGTTCGTTTCAAGCGGTTGGTGACTCTAGTTACATGCTATTGGGAAATTGTTTCTGCAGAAGGACTTACAAGCCTAATGCCAATGGGACTGGTTGCGATGAAAACAGTACAGCTCCTCCTTGTACCGGGTAGAAAAAAAATTCCATTTGAACCAAGTTTTGTATTTCCTGCAAAAGAATGATGGTTTTCTAGTAATAGAAGTCATCCTGCTGCTTCAGGAAAGTATAATGAAATGCTGCACTGCAGGTGGATAGAAGTGATGGCTCCAGTTTTCTCTCGAGCTGCCTGGCGTTGCGTATGGTATATGATCCAGGTGCGTTACTTCTACCATTCCTGGAGATCGAGATAGCTCTTCTAAGGGTAACAAAAATTGGACTTCTTATTTCCTTGGTTTAAACCATCATCGATCTTAATTGTATATGCAGAATAATTTGATCCATGCTTGGGGACTAGATATGCAGCTTGGCTATTGTGCACAGGCAAGCTCCTTAATACATCTGTCATTCATAATTTCTTCTACTATCCAAGTATTTTGTCTTGCCTCATCTGTTTCCTAAACAAGGACCTTTTATTTTCCATTCTAATAGGGTGATCGAACGAAGAATATTGGTGTCGTAGATGCGGAGTACCTAATCCATTATGGCCGCCCTACTTTGGGAGGTCCAAACGATAATGAGGTGAAAATTGTGTTAGCCTCGCTTTGTATTAAGCTGTAAACTTTTATCTGAGACTGACTTTGATATCTTTGTATTGCAGAAATCACCTCAAGCTAGTGCAAAGGACCACAGAGTTGATGTTAGTCTCCAAACACGAATGAATCTCAGGCCACTGTTTTTACATAATGTGATATGTGTTTAGTTGGACTTAAAATCTAAATTCGTGCAGGTGAGGAGGGAATCCTACAACGAAATGAAGCTTTTCAATCGAAAATGGGAAAGAGCTGCAAAGAACGATCAGTGTTGGATTGATCCATACCCTGTTAACAGTAGCCATCACTAAGCAGTGAGTTCAGAAATTGGTGTATAGTTTGTAGCATCCGTTCATACATCCATCATACTATTCAAAGTCCAAACATACAAGTCTCTGAATGTTCTTGTTCTTGTACTGTTGTACATGGTGGAAATGTAAATTCTGTAGATTTTATATGAGAGAGAATCAGAAAGAAATCAACTCCACTTAACTTGTATACTAATAGTCCGATATATCTGTAACATCGCATTCAGATCTCTCTGCCTAGAGACGGACCCATAGAAGCTACTGCTGTTAAATTCCATTCGTTAATGTATTGTTTCTTGTGCTTAACTTCAGAACCATAGAAGCTACTGCTGTCAAATTGCATTCGTGAATGTATTTTTTCTTGTGCTTTGCTCTTCATCATTTCAAATTACTTGAAGAGAATTAGCATTTTGTGGTGGTAAAACTAAAAACAAATAACGTACCCCAATTTTGGAATCTGTTCAGAACAGCTATGCTCATTTTCATGTAAGTACTGACATGAATCATCTCTACCAAGCAATGTTCCATCCAAAACACAAACACTACCAAGATTTAGAGTTTCATCTCTAACATTGTACGGTAATAAAGTACATTAATAGCATCAAGGATCTGATAAACCAAAACCACGTAACATCGCAACTTACCTTTTTCTAATAGGATTAGTACTCAGATTTAGTCCTGGTGTATCCTTGTCTGGCAGAGATTACAATCTCCTAATCCTTGCAGGAGAAAAATAGATTTTTAATTAGTACCTTATATACATGTCCACTGATCGATCGCAGCAGTGGTTCAATCATGGATGAGCCGTATGATTCCAGGATTTTCAATTGGTGTGAAGTGAAGCAAACAGAATTACACGAGGGACCCTATCCGCCACCATCACAGCGCTACGCCGTGCTCATCAGATTTACACTCATCTTGCAATCTGCGGGTTTTCAGATACAGACGAAACCACCTCATTCTTTTGTACAACTTTTGTCCAGAGGTAAGTCTCATAGGGAAATCAAAGATTTGGGTCAACTTCATGTCCGCAGAAGAACGAGGTAAGAGCATCACGTGCTTGGTGACTGCCCTTCGTCGCATGGGCCTTCGGTTAAAAGAACTGGCAGATATAGTCGATGAAATATCTGACAAAGTTGAACCGCCCATCCACCTCCCGCAGTTGGCTGTTGATGTCACCGTAAGGCTTATGTGTTGTGAACTGCATGGAAGTTTTGACGGTTACGATGATATGCGCTTGTATCGCTGGGTGAAGAAATCATGGGACGACTCTAGGACCTCTTGCGTTATGCCTCCATCATCATCATCATCATCATCATGCGCTGTTTGTTTGGAGGAGTTTGGTGGTGGTGTTGATGGTAAGATGATAGCTCGTTTGCCCTGCTCGCATTATTTTCATGCTGATTGCATTGCACAGTGGGTTGTGGATCATCACACGTGTCCCTTGTGCCGAAGCCAACTGATGCCACTTCTTTCTGATGATGAAAACGAACACTTCAATCCTAAGCCTAGTTGGTCCGAATGACTCGATAACTATATTACTATGATTCATGTCTTTGTTGGGTAAGCATTTTATGGTTTCGGACAACGCGCAAACAAGAACACATGGAGGAGAAGCAAAACAAACTATAAGAAAAACCAATCGAATCATGCAACTAGTAAAGCTCTGATTTATGTTGAAGGGTTTCCTCTGTATTTGCGTGGAACATGAAGACACCATCCAGTCCTCCTGTAAGTCATCATAGTTCTTTTCTTTGTCCCGGCCCTGTTAGAGTTATGTAATTTTTGAATGGGAGGTGAAAATCTTGATGATAAAGAGAGAAACTAGGTCGTTTGTATTCTCAGTATTCTTTTCTGGTTATTTTTCTGATGTGTTGGACATGACTTTCTTATTACTTTGTGATTGTAGTTGCATGATTGAATTCTTTGGCAGATCTTACATACAAAAGTTAAGTGAACTGAGTAAATTTGAGTTTGTGGTTGTGTCAGATATCTTTGGGTTCACAGCCAAGAAGTGTGAGGTCATGCATTTGTAGGTTTCTCCCTTCAGCTTCTTTGATGGTTGTAGTCCTGCTTGGGAGTGCATTCATATTATTAAAATCTAATGAGGTAGACATGTACAACCGTTTCCAATTTTTATGTTAGTTCTGAGTTTTGCTTAAAGACGTTAACTCTAGTACTGTTTGCACAGAAATCATCATTTTCGACAGTCAAAAACAGTTTGCGGAGAATAAATGTCAAATGCAAGGTTTGTTGTCCATGTAAATGCCTTTTGTTCTGTATATGTGTGATTTCGTTATAGTTTCATTACCTATAGTTGTTCTCTGTTTTAGAATCACAGAAGGCCTCATGGAAGTGAACCATTGCCACTAGGTATCGTCTCTGCGACTTGTGATCTGGAAATGCTGCCATTATGGAGAACACATTACACGGTAAGGTTTCAATCTATGTGTGCATCTGTTTTCGTTAACTGAAAATGCTAGTTATCAAGTCTTCAATAATTTCTATCCTTGAATAAGTGCTTAGAATTATGAAGAAAATGATGATTTTATGCCTGTCTCCTCCTAGCCACCTTCAAGGTTAGACAAGAAAAGTGCAAATTCCTCGGTCAGCTTATTAGCGATGGCCGTTGGGATCAAGCAGAAAGATCTAGTCGGTAAAATAGTCAAAAAGGTATAAAGTAAGTCTGTATATGAACTTCTTGCCCCCCAGATAGATATTGATGTGTTTTGAATCAGTACTGGTATTCATAAAAGCAATGAACTTGTTATTCATGTTTCTGCAGTCAATCAAACAAAATGGTACACAGGTCTTATCTTCATGCTTTAATCATTTCATTTATATTAAAAGTTGCACTATTTAGATGCGTTTACTGGTGGTACTTGGTGGTGATTTAGGCCCAGTTTGAGATTGCTGTGCTGTGGGCAGAATCACTTTTGAAATTGCTGTGAGCAAAATCACTTCTGATATTGCTGTGAGAGGAATCAGCTGAGGTGTTTGGTAAACTGTTTTTAAAAATATTGTGAGAACAAAAAGAAATTGGTAAAAATTGGTAGACTAGGTGATAGCTATACTGCAACAACAACAAAAACAAAACAACCAAGTTTTTGACGAGAATGGTTTTTCTTGAATAGGGATTAGAGATTTGAAGGCAGAGCAGCAGAAGAACAATAGAATAGGGGCGATGAAGAGAAGATAGAGAGGGTTGGTGGGCAATGTAATTTTACCATAAGAAATGAGGACAAAGTTGGATTTAAGATAAATTCATTAAAAGTCTCATGTTTTCTGATAGATTCCCGCATAAGCAATTTGGGAAGCAACCCCATTGCTGCTTCTCCAAAACCTGATTTTGGGAGAATCACTTTCTCTAAAATCAGTTATATAGGTCATACCAAACACCTCAAATTCAACCCAAAATCACTTTTGGTCCCAAAAGTAGGTTCAAAAGCAGTCCCAAACTAGGCCTTAGTTGAGCATGAGCTGCTCACTATGGTTGTTGGGGTTACAACTACTCAGCAAACAATAGAGGATAATCATAATACTACTAGTGTTGAGCAAACCGTGGTAGTAACGCATGTCCCTCAAATTATGTCTGAGCAGAGAGAGGGTGTAGATGAGCAAGAGACAATTGGAGAGCGGAATGAAATTTTGATTGACACTAATACTATAGATTCTGCTTTGGTAAACATTGGTCTTCTCTCTCATTCCCTAGTATGACATGCTTCTCCTCCATCTGATCTATCTCCTTACCTTCGTATGGATGATCTGAGATTACCTTATTTACGATATGCTTAACTTTTCCTTTATGGGTTGGTGTTCTTTTAGCATTTTCTTTCGTTTTAGGGGTAAGGTATATGTCCCCCCTCTGTTCTGGATGTAATTTTCTTTTTCTTTTTATTAATTTTAATAAAATAAAAATAAGGGGACGGGCGGTGGGCTCCCAGAGTGTGGCAGACCCTTCTCCTTTAGGATTGAGGGTGGGACTTGTTCCCTACATTGTCTGCCTCCGAGGGACTAATATCGCCTAATCCTTTATTATTTAAAATAAAAAATAAAAATAAAAAATAGATTATGTTTTGGTAGTATCTAGTGTTGCCAAGTTTTGTTGGGGTGATTTAGAAAATGAAAACTCTTTGGTCATCATACATATGCCCAGACTGATAGGGTGAGTCCTCTAAGTTCCTGGTATAATGAGGGTGAAACTTTAGAAGATGAAAATCTGCTCAAGTCTCTCCCGAAGTCTCAAAAGGAAAAATTAAAGACAAAAAAGATTCACGAGACCCTTACCCTGCCCGTAATCAGACTCCTGTTGTGCGCCTTGATCTTTGATGTGATCTGTTATCTGCTCTTCTAGCTTGTTTATGTTTTGGTTGCCTTTTGATTTCGCTATTTCTTTTCTAAGAGGTTTTGGCTTCATATCCCCTCTTAGGTTATATCTTCTTTATTTAATAAAATTTTGTTGGCAAAAAAAAAAGATGCGTTTACTGAGTGATAGCTTTCTTGATGCCTAGGTGGTTCGCAAAGCGTTTCTTACATCCTGATATAGTTGCTGAATACAGTTATATTTTTCTATGGGATGAGGACCTTGGAGTTGACAATTTCAATCCTCAACGGTACTGTAGCTGCATTTCTTACTGGTATTTGAACTACAGTATAACACTGTTGCTCAAACTTAATTTCCACTGTTCTTCTTCTATGGAACTTTTAGATATGTGTCCATTATTCGAGAGGAAGGGCTTGAAATATCACAACCAGCTCTTGATTCTTCCAAGTCAGAGGTGCATCATCTAATTACTGCTCGCATTAAAGGATCAACAGTGCACAGGTCTATTATGTAACTAGCTATTACTAATTCATGTCTACAGTCCTGTGCTTCTGTTAATTTCAAGCCTCAATCCAAGTAGTTGGCCGGTGACTCTAGTTACATGCTTTTGGCAATTGTTTCTGCAGAAGGACTTACAAGCCTAATGCCAACGGGACTGGTTGTGATGAAAACAGTACAGTTCCTCCTTGTACCGGGTAGAGATTTGTTTCATCTAAACTAATTTATGTTTTTCCTGCAAAAGGATGATGGTTTTCACTTTTCTAGTTATAGAAGTCATCCTGCTTCAGGAAACTAGAATGAAATGCTGCATTGCAGGTGGATAGAAGTAATGGCTCCAGTTTTCTCTCGAGCTGCCTGGCGTTGCGTATGGTATATGATCCAGGTGTGATACTTCTACCAATCCTGGAGCTGAAGTTAGCTCTTCCAAGCCTTGACAAAGATTGGACTTCTTATTCCCATGATCGACAACCAATCTTAATTTGTTATTTGTGTATATGCAGAATAAGTTTATCCATGCATGGGGACTAGATATGCAGCTTGGCTATTGTGCACAGGCAAGCTTTTAATGTATTTGTCATGCCATTTGCTATACTATCTCTAAGTATTTCCTCTGGCCTCTTTGATCTGTTTCCTAAACAGGACCTTTTTCCTTGGCCTCTTTGATCTCCTAATTCTAATAGGGTGATCAACGAAGAAGATTGGTGTTGTCGATGCCGAGTACCTAATCCATTACGGCTGCCCTACTTTGGGCGGTCCGGACAAAAATGAGGTGAAAATTGTTAGCCTAGCTCTGTAGTGATCGAGCTGTAAACTTTTGTCTAAGGCTGACTCGTTGATGGCTTTGTATTGCAGAGATCACCTCAATCTAGTGCAAAGGACCATAGAGTTGATGTTAGTCTCCATACCTGAATGATTCTCAGGCTACTGTTTTGACATAATGTGATAGTTTAGTTGGACTTAGAATCTAAATTCGTGCAGGTGAGGAGGGAATCCTACAACGAAATGAAAATGTTCAGACGAAAACGGGAAACAGCTGCTAAGAACGACCAGTGTTGGATTGATCCATACCCTGTTAAAGCAGTGATGTCCAGAAGTTGGTGTTGAATTTGTTCATGAATCGATGATGGACCAAACAAATGCCCGGCACAATAATACCACCACCTTCACTCTTTCAGGAAGACAAGTAGATGGTTCAACAACGAGTACTTCAGAAAGAAAATTAAACAAGGTGCTGCAAGATAAACCACAACGCTCACAGTTGCAGTGTAAATGCAGATGGGGCCTCGGGTGCTAGTACTACAAAACTAACTCTCTAGGAATGGGGACTTGGGGGACTCTGCCTACCAACGAATATCTATAACCACACAGCATTTTCCTTACATGTTCACAGATGGTTACGTTTTGAGTCAACATCGTCACTTCTTTGAAGATTTTTTGGTGACAATTTTGGCATATATTCATAAAACATGAAATATTGTACACACCATAGTCGAACCAGAAGAACCCGACACAAAAAGAGAAGGGGAAAAGGACAGGGAAAAAGGAAAACTGTTATTATGAAGTGATGGGCTTTACATACAGGTATACAGCTCACTCACTACTATATAGTATATAGTTACACAACAACACTTTTTTCTCATCCTAACTTCAAGTCATGGTCAAAATACTGGTTCACACCAAGAGAATCAATACTGAGGAAGTGAACACAGTTGAAGTTCATTTGGTTGCGTAATATGTACAAGTCATGCAACTATTATAACATCATCGAAACATGATAACTGAAGCACTAATCAGCTATACCAAATGAACATCACATAAAATATGCAACAGGCAAAGTGGCATAGAAACTTTGTTTTGTGATGCATTTCGAAAGATGTCTACAGTCAAGTAATCGTGACCTCACTTGGACAAAGGGCAGTTCACAGGAAATTAAGGGCATGATGTAAACCACAATGTGGTTGTCAATCGAGAGCACATGGGTTGTTGGCTACTTGGTTTGTTGCACATAGACATAGTAGTCAACAGCACAAACAGAGGTCCATGAGATTCCCCCTAAACAATCACTCCTATCAAGATTACTAATCTCAGATGTGGCTCCAAGCCCACCTAATAGTACTTCAATCTCTATAATACTAGAAGCAACTTCCATCCAAAACACAAACAATACCAATATATAGACTTCTATCTCTAACAATCTACAACTCTCATATGAATAAACCAGGAAACCCCCAAAATAATGAAGTAAGCATTAATAGCCATCAAAGAGCTGAAAACCAGCATAGCAACTCAGGGGCCAAGGCTTCACTGTCCTTGCCCAACTTCCAGCTACCTTAATAATAAGGGTTGGCTGCACCTGCATGCATTGATATCATCACACTAACTCATCCACCTACACTTAAAAAAAAATAATTCCATCTACTTAGGGCTACTCCGCCTCCAACAATTAGCAATCTCATCTATTTGGGGTAATTGAATAGCTGGCAAGACATATCTCTCTCACAGTCTCACTCCAAGAATTAGGGTACCCCAATGATCAACTTTGAGGACCATTCATATCAGCCATGACAGATCTAGCAAGTTAGTTTCTCTAAACACTGTAAACATTATCAAAAGATAAGATCAGATCAGAGATAAGTTAGTGGACGCAGCAGAAGCATAGTGGCAGCAATGAAGTACCAATTCCCATTGAAAATAACATCTCTATCTATTTCAATATGTTCTCATCCCACCATAGCAAATTAATAATTAAGCATGCAAAGTATGCAAAGTATGCAACAGCACAAGAGTATTAATAATTATAGAGAACTTGAATCTTGATCCTTGTTATGAGTGTCACAGAAGCTCTATTAAGCACTTGTATTAATATAATCTTTTGAACAAACAATAAAATATCATAGCATCCCCAATAGCTCCATTAACAAATGACAATGTTTCCCCAAATACTCCAGAATTATCCTAATCTTGGCAATGTGCCATCTCCAGACTCCAGGCATTGCTTATTCCACCAAAAAGAAAATCTGGACAAAAAAACCCACTAGATATAGGAAAAAAGCTAACCTGGAAATAGCACCCCACGAGATATAAAACACTAAGATTATAAAACTTATAAACAAAGAAATAGAGAACAGATATTCTTTTCCATCCAGACCCCCAGCAGCAAAATCAAGATTTCCCAAACAAAACAATATAAATTATAAATTTTATATAAAAGAAAATATAGAGAAAGAGAGTTAGTAATGGCATCCAAAGCAATTACAGGTCTTGGGAGTGAAAGAACAGAAACCAAAGGGCCTGTTGGGAATGTTGCAATTGATTGCATAGCAACAAGGAGAAGGCAAGCAAAGACCTTTAGCTCCTCCACAGCAAGTACACAGTGCACAAATCTGAAAGCTCCCCAACCTCCTCCTAGTCTCATTCATCACCAAAGTCTTCATCTTTTCAGGTTCTATCAGTGGCACAAATGGTGGTTCATCCCCTTTCTCAGACCCATTTGCCTGAAAAACAAGAACACATAAACTCAAAACCCAGAAAGGAAAAATCATGAACAGTTTGATTGACTTGAAAGAGTAAATGGATCTAAAGATGGGGTCTTGAAGAGAAACACTCACATGAGTTGAGCTTGGTTCAGTGCTAATGACCTCAGTAGCCAAAAAGAGCAGCAATATGAGGGAGAGGAAGATGACCCCATAAGAAGAAGGCATCATGGTTTCTTGAGATGGGGGTAGTGCTCTTTACTTTGGTTTGAGTTTTGAGAGACAAAAGTCTAATGGGAATCTGGAAAAAGAGAGTGAGCTGTGAAGTGGGTCACTACTCTACTGGGTCTTCATCTCTCTCTTTTTTTCTTGAGAGGCTTTGATTTGGTGTATCATGAAATGTTTAAATTGAGGGTTTTAATGGGGTATGAGCTGCTTAAATTGACAGGTCCCAAAATGGGTTTGCAGAAAATGAAGGCTAAAAGGAGAGTGGTTTTGGGTTTGTGAAGGGTGGAGGGTTTTGTTGAAGCAGACACACTACAGTGGTCTTAAAGACTAGAGACTACTGGAGTGGTGGTGGTGGGCATAGAGGTATAGAAACCCCTTCTATCTGTGTGAATGTCATTATGTGAAGCACTACAGTTGTCTACACCTCTTGTAATTTCAGAGGATTTCTGCCACGTGGCAATTAAAATGGGATAGTAATTCACAAATTCAATATTTGATTCCTATTGAATCACACGGTTCTCCCAGATCATGTCAAATCATGTTTTTTTTTTTGTAATCATGTAAAAAACTGATCAGGGATTCATACCTTAACATGAGAGTTCCGCACCTAAACTTTTATCACCTTGACAACAGAACATGGAGTTGTTAACAATTGATTTGTTTATACTTGTATGTAATCTTGTTGATGTAAACCTTCCTGAACAAGAATGCAAAAATGCAAAATTATATCGACAAAGAAAGAATCTTGAAATTACATCTCTAGATATCACATGAACCCAACCTCTAAATGAATGTAAAAAGTTACTTATTGTCTAATCACTCTAATGTGCGATCCAATTTGCTTTTCTTTATGTTGAATCCAGAAAAACGCAGGAATCATAATAGTTCTTTTTATTTTAATACTCACCCTAATAAGTAAAATATATATAATTATAGCTTTTCAGAAAAAATGTAATTCCAGTGTTAGGCCTTGAGTGGAGGCTTCCATTTGCTTTTGAATGCTTGGTGATGAAAATGACTTGTTGAAGTGCTTGCCAAAGACTCAAAGTTGTTGAAGACTTGAAGGCTTACTTGAAAGTT
This sequence comes from Fragaria nilgerrensis, assembly GCA_010134655.1. Taxonomy (NCBI): domain Eukaryota; kingdom Viridiplantae; phylum Streptophyta; class Magnoliopsida; order Rosales; family Rosaceae; genus Fragaria; species Fragaria nilgerrensis. The sequence goes on along the minus strand of CM020982.1, from coordinate 426,230 downwards.
GAAACACTGACAATGAGCGATACAACTATGCAGGAAAGATGATTATACCTCTTTCCGCTTTTTGACCAAGAAACAGCAGCATGGTGTGATTGGTGTCCTTATGTGGTAACAAGATTGTGTATATCACTGAAGATTCTTATGGCTACAAACAGGACCTGTCTTGGTACCTCAACTGTGACTGACTACTTCACTCCTGCAAGTATAGAATTCCTGACATTCAATCTCTGAGGCATAGAAAGCTTTATACTCAGATCCTAATTGTGTGGCATATACAAGTACATCTGCTAGGAGAATCAATTCAGGATGTGCATACTAAAGAGACAACAAAAGCATGCAGAGAACTATCCAAACATGAGTCACAATAGTGAAGAACCTTAAAAGTGAGAGGGAGGCCATTATATTGCAAAAAAGAAGTGCTTTACATATTATACTGGGGCAAACTAAATCACCAAAGTCAGAAAATTGGGATTTGGGAAGGAGAGAATGTTCACATTGGGTTTTTCCCAAATGTGACAGTGACAATATTTGCAGACTTTTATACAATGCAAAGCATCAATGTGAAATTCAGAAGGTTGAGTCTGTCAGCTGAATTCATTATCAGGACATAATCAACTTGACATAATTTCTGTAAACCTCCCAGAAATTGGAAATGAATTTACAGATAAACTCTTGTTTATCATCCCCCAATGACTGTTAAATGTAGATCGGCTCGTTTTGTTTATAAGCAGCTTTCATTCCTCTGTGTCAGTATTTTCTTCTGCAGAAGGCATCTGCCTAGGCTCTGATAGTGAAAGCCTCCTAGGCTTTGCTGATCCTGCTTCAACTAGACCTTCTGATGATAAATTTAATGAAGTGGTGCCTGATGTCGACCCCAACAACCGGCGCGCAGGGCTCTCAGCCGAAGATGATGCAGCAAGGTTATAAGTGAAGATACCCATAGGGTGGTCAAACTTGCAACTCGGACCAAACTTACAGATACCATAACGAGAATAAAAGATGCACAAAGGTTCTCCCTGTTGATAACCATACCTCAAAGTTAGAAGATACTTAACATTTAGCTATAACCAAAACTATCAACAGAAATGACTCACCGGTCGCAAAGGAAGGCCTATTGGACTCAAAACACAATCTGGAGCAGGAATTAATCGCTCCCTAGGATGATGGAACCTACAAACTGCACCAAACTTACAATCACCTGTTTTCATGTAAAACTGGCACTCTGGTTGACCAGGTCTCTCAGGAAATACATTTTCCCTCTGCAATGCATAGAACCCTACAGGAATGGAGCCAGACCGGTATGGAGAATAGGCCCCTTGAGATCCTAAATTTTCCGGTTCACGTTGGCGTGAAGTTCCATAAACCTGACTGTTTCCTACTGTTTGCTGTTGGCCCTCTGAAGTTGAAATGGAGCCAACCTGGCCCTGGAAAAATTACCATTCTATAAGCACGTTTCATATTCTCAGTGCTCATAAAATAGTGAACTTAAGACTTGTGCTTAAGGTCTCTAAAATAAAAAGTGACAAAAAGAACGCAAACTGTTCTGTTCAGAGACGAACAATAGCTAATTGCATCCTGACTTGCTATTAGACACTATAACAACTGCATCATAGCATTTTGCACCAAGGGTAAGATAAGATAAAGCTTACACTGTATGCGCTCCATCCTGGGACTGATACTACTCCTTGAGGAACAATAACAGGAGCATAACTTGATGGACCTTGCCAGCGTGGACTGGGAATAAAAGATGCTCTTGACCAGTTTGTTACTCCTCCCGGGTACGACTGTTGACCAGGCGTAGTTGGAGATTGGACAGTAGGATATACAGGAGAACCGCTCAATGAAACCATCATATTAGTAGGTGGTGGATGGTGGAATTTACAAGTGCTCGCGAACTTGCATTGCCCAGTTCGTAAATAATAAGCACATTCCATCTCATTCTGCAAACAAGAAAGAGCAAATAATGTTAAGATAACCATCATTTGGACCAAGACGAGGCTCATACACACCCAGTTAAGTGATGGGCATTGCATTTCTATAAGATGCATGAACACATGAACAATAATATTTTAAATATGCAGCTGATACAGAAACCCCCTCGCCTCCAATGTCCAAACACAACATGATGGAAAAGGGGTACACTCCATATTAATACATAATAGTTTTGTTCTAGCATATATATGATTCTTATATCATAATTTTGTGTCTACTACCTCCAAAATCTACCATGTTTTTTGTCCCTACTTCTCCCAGAGAACCTAATCAAGTATTTAGCATTCAAGTTAGGCAGAGAACCTTTTCTTCTTACTAAAATGATGAAAATGTGCAACAACCAATTCAAGTGACAATGAGTAAGAGGTTAACAGAAGATCCAACCGGTCGAAGTGGATAGCCTAAGATATTTAAGGCAACTCTTCCAGCAATTCCTGCCTTGTCTCTAGGATGGTGAAACTTGCATGTCGCTCCAAACTTGCAAGTTCCTGTCTTCAGGTAGTACTGGAGGGCAGTTCAACCAACATATTAGCATGTCAAACCCAAGAAAATGAGAAAGTAAATAATCAGTATACTGCACAAGCCGCATGTCACTACAGAACTTTCACGAAGATACATGCCTGGCATTCAGGTTGTCCAACTCTTTCTGGGAACTCCCCCTTCATTCTTGCAGTGGCAATAGCCTGGCAATAAACAGACATTGTTATATATATAATTTTAAATGAGTATTTCATCAAAATTATCAATACTAGAACCAAGCTTCAATACAAAAGGCTTCACATAGTTAAGATACATCAGTACATCTGTCTACAAGAACAATCTACCTAAGGAAGCAACTATGGTCGGTGAGCCGTAGCTTGGTTGGTTAAGGTGTTTAACTGACAACTTTGAGGTCACGGGTTTAAACCTCACGGACATATGCAGGGTGTGTGAGTTATTAATAAAAAAATTTAAAAAAAAAAAAAAAAAAAAAAAACTATGGGCGGGGAACAGGGGAAGTGTCAGGAACATGTTTACTAAGGACACATACTTTATGTTCATTGGATTCTTGAGTCAATATTAGCAAACATACTAAGAGGAAAGAAATGAAATAAAATAAAGAACAGTAAAAACCTTGACAAAGAAGCAACTACTTTCAAATTGATTGTATCAAGATATGACATCACCCTTGGCTCATAAAATGCAACAACTTACCAGCTTTCGGTTAGGGGGGTGATTGAAGCGACATGTTGCCCCAAATCTACAGAGGCCTGTTCTGATGTAATAAGAACAATCTGGTTCTCCGGCTCGCTCAGGATAAGGTCCAGGTTCCATAGTTTCACTTGATCTCAAATTCATTTGCCACATTGCATCTGAAATAATAACATTGTGTAAGTTAATAACATTGTACGCTACACACTAATCAAGAATCAAAGGGAAGGAATATTTTCAAAAAAGTTGCCTTCCTCCTGCATTGTGTGCTATCCTACTCCCACCCTTACAAAAAGACACAAAGTAAAGAAGATACTGCGGCTTAAACCTGCAGCCTTAAATTCACTGCTTGCAGCTTAAGAACCTTGCGGAAGCTTATACATTTGGAAAATGCAATGACGAAAATCGTCAAGATTCTAAATCATCAATCCCTCACTCTCAGTCTTTAGTATTTCGAAACTTACCAGATAAGTTTTTGCATCAATAACAACTCAAGTTCTATACATAGCAAGTAATTGAACACTAAAATCATCCGAAACACGAAAGAAACAGCATTGAAGAAACAGGACAACAATTTTTTTTTTTTTAAATATTATAATAATATAAAACAGAAAGAAGAAGAAGACGGTTTTGGTCAAAAACTCAAAATCAAGAGAATCATGCAAATTTTGCAGCGCCGGGAATCGGAACCGGTAAACCGGAGAAAGATTCAAGAGCCAAAGGAAAGATGGAGGGAAAGGGCAGAAAGGACAATTCACATCGCAGCATCATCGATCGAGACATAGATTGAAAAACAAGCAACCAAACAATGGGAAAGAGAGACACAAAGGAGCAAACGTTGTTAGAAGAACAAATGTACGAACAAGAAGAGAGAGTGAGAGAGAGACAAAACCTTGTGGTGACAGGGAGGGAGCTTCGTCGGTCACCGGCGCGGCGGCAGAAGCACGGGACATGGGAATTCCGGCATCGAAGTCCATGATTGGTTTGGTCAGTGAGTCACCGAGCCGTCACTGAAACAAAGCCTCTCACCAGAACTCCCATTCATTCATAATTCACTCACCCTCGCTCAACCGCCACCTACCTGTCACTCTAGAGCCGATCAAACACTATCTCTCGAACCGAATTCCCAACCAAACCAAACAACACAGAAAAACCGAACACCAACACAACAGTTTCCAACCTCAGAAACACAGAGCTCTTGGTTTAGAGAGAGAAAGTGCCTTGTTTTGAGAGAGAGAGAGAAGAGAGAGAAGAGAGAAAAGAAAGAGAGAGAAAGAGAGGAGCGGTGTGTTCTCCTCTCCACAAAAACGAGGGGAGAGGAATAAAAACCAACCATCTCTCAACCAGACAGCTTTTTTTTCACCCGCGTTTTGGAAATAAACGGACCCAACCGACTCTCCCAGCCGCGCGAATACGACTTCCACCATACTCGCGCCCTCTGCGCCACGCGTGCTCCCACTGCCACACCTTTTCGCTCTGCTACTTGCTACTTTAGCTTTTTCTGCGCGACGTCAATGCCTAAACTAATTTCTACACGACACGTGGGCGACGTCGGGAGCGAGTAGCTACTGCTCCCGGGGGATGCGAGTGAGCTCTTCACCAAACCGGGTACCAGAAACTCGGACCGCTTCGTATAACTGCTTTTACTATTTCCAGCTGATTTCTTTATATTTTCCAGTAACTTCTCTCTTTTTTTTCTTCTTTTAATTCTGCATTTTCTTTTAAATTCAATCTGTATTTCTTGTTAATTTGCAGAGACATATATGGGGGAGTGCTGCGTTGTGAGACCGAGACGTTCTAAGATGTATTGTGCAGGCAAAGTTTATTCCAAGACTCTAAGCAACATCTATGCTTAGAATAAAGAGTATGTTAAGCAATGCAACTATAGTTGACGCATGAGTGCACTAATTTAATCTTTAATTCAATAATTTATTGTGGCATTATACTATGATGACTTCGAGTTGACAATTTACTTTTTACATATAGCTAAAAAAAATTAATAAATACCTCTAAATATAGACATTTTAGTATGTGGCTACGATATTAAAGTTGGAATAAAGGCACGACACACTTACATCACACATGTTGTAACACATGAATATTAATTAGATCGAGGATTGTAACGTATAACCAAATTGACAGTCTTAAATGGAGAAATTTGATCGAGGATTATAAAGGGATAACTGCATTGTGCGGTTTTAAATGAGATGATGAGATCGAGGATTGTAAAGGTAAACGAATTGCGTAATGTGAAACGTGGCGATCGCATCAGAAATTGTAACGGAAATATGAAATGAATAATTTAATGTTGTGACGACCGCATGAAAATTGTAACGTATACATAACTTGCGTGCCACATATATGACGGTCGGACGAATGTGTACCAAAGTGAAGTAAATTGTGTAGTAAAAAACTTAACTAGTCTTACTAAGTTACTTTTAAATGTTGCTTGATGTTGTCGGTAATATGATTTGTCGGTAATGTGAATACGTACAACTAAAAAGAAACTCATTCGTGACTAAAATTAAACCGAGAAAAAGAAAATATAAGGAAAATGCGATGGTATTTGATCAATTATAGTGATATCACAAGAAGAGAAAAAAAGGCAGCCATCCAAAATACTTTCCAACGATTGAATCAAATGGAAAGCTGCAAAAGTGAACGGGGAAAGGATGAAGGTGTTGCCTACCATATATGTGTGTGCATGCACTATTTGTACCCAAAATAGATCATATAGGGTACTAAATATGTGGTTCTGTTGAGCCATAAGAGGTAGCCCCTGCAAAAACTAGATTTAGGTGCAGAGAGCAGTAAGAGCAAAAGATGTCAATTTTTCCTATTTCTATGCAAGCAATGGGACTCGATTGCTTCATTCAGGTAAAAATATAAAGAGATGGAAAATGTGGAGCGTGTGAAAGCGGGAGTGGAAGGAAGAGAATCAATATTTGGTGGCAACACGAGGAACCCGATTTGCCGTTTGAAGCGGGGATTGGTGGGTTGGGCACTCATGATTGGACTAAAGCAGGGCTATGTGGACGACTTCCACTTGTCGTTTTTCTTTTATCTTTAGCACTTCATCGATCGCTTCTTCGTTCTAATTTCCAGCCATTGGTACAAGAGATTATTTAACCCGGGCTTAAATTCTAATGGAGTCCAACACTACTTAAGTCAAGCTTATTTTACCATATGCCTAACCCACGTTTGTTGACAGCATGACCAAAAAATAACACCAACCTACAAACCCCAACAAAGCTATGAATTATGTGGTCATCTTGCAAACCCCAGCAAAGGTCATCTTTTACATACTAATGATTGTTGTAATTGAACAGATTGCAGAGCCAGCAACCCAACCTGCCACTAATTGGCCAGTTTTCCTTCTCTCTGTGCCTAATTGCCTATTACTCAACCAACCCCAGCAAAGCTATGAACAGCACGCAAAACCAGCAACACTTGTAATGTTATTCTCTTTGAGAAAATAATTGTTACTTGTTGGCCGGTTTGGAAAACAAGGAATGATGTTATCTTTAAGGGTCAAACCCTAATCCTATAGCTAATGTGGTAGCTTTTGTTGCTCATCTTTGTAAGAGCACTTCTGTAACAGTCCGGCCCAATCTATTGAGATATTGTCCGTTTTGGGCCCAACGACCCTCACGATTTTGCTCTTGAGGTTTCACCTCAAAACGCGTTTCAATGTAAGGTGCTAGCTCTGCACATATAAACATAGCAACTTATCTCCCCCGGACGATGTGGGACGGATGCACCTACTAGCTTGCCTGCCTAGTTAGGTCATCACAATCCAAGCTAGTAGGTGCATCCGTCCCACATCGCCCGGGGGAGATAAGTTGTTATGCTTATATGTGCAAAGCTAGCACCTTACATTGAGACGCGTTTTGGGGTGAAACCTCAAGAGCAAAACCGTGAGGGTCGTTGGGCCCAAAACGGACAATATCTTAATGGACTGGGCCGGGCTGTTACAGTTGGTATCAGAGCCTGTCATTGGAGACGCGTTTTGGGGTGAAACCTCAAGAGCAAAACCGTGAGGGTCGTTGGGCCTAAAGCGGACAATATCTCAATGGACTGGGCCGGGCTGTTACAACTTCCCTTTATGTTAATGTGAGTCTTTTATCCTAATTAATGCATAAGAAATGAGTAAGTGAATTGTATAGTCGAAATTAGCTTTGATGGTTCAGTTCAAAGTGATTCTATAATCTACAGTTGTAGGTTTTATAACTCGAACCCTTTCTAGTAAGCCTCTAGTTGCAACAACTTTGAACTCTAATTCCTCAACCGTTCTAGTATTTGAAGCGCTTGCTCTTTAGAACAACCTCATTTGTTTAAAGGAGAGATGCTTAAGTGAGATTGAAGTTGAAGTTGTCATCAATGCAGTTAATGGAGTGTATGCACCACCATGAAGAATGCTCAAATCTCTCATAGAGCGCCAACAACTTCCTCTGAGTTTGTTAGCTTCAAACATGTCTATGAGTCTATCAATAACATGAACACTCATTATATACGTATATATCAACTTAATGCGTATATACACTATTTGTTAACCGATTCTACCTAAGCTTATGACTATAGGGTAATTTATTTTTCATTACCTGAAAATCGAATATTTAGAATATATAAATTGTTCGGTGCAAAAATAAGTGCTCTCAACATAATATTTTGCAGCCAAGTACCGTACCGTTTGGTTTAGTAGCAGAAGTCGTAAGTGAGAGATCGTGAGTTTTTTACCGAGGTCAAACCTTTTTCACCTCTCTCTCTTTCCGTGTTTCAGAATTGAAGGAGTGCGTGTTTCCGTGTATTATAATGTGTGAAATTCCTGATAATCGAGGCTCTCTCTCTTAGGGATCTTCGCTTTTGGCAAGATCTCTCTCTCTCTCTCTCAGATCTCTCCCCCAATTTCACTTTACTTAGATTCTCAGTGAGTGAGAGAGCGATTCAGATCCAAACTGGTGGTGTGTGATGGGTTTCGGGTTCAATATTGCATTCTTGGTGTTGCTACTCCTCTTCACCGTTTCTGCTCAGGTAAACGATTATGTTCCCTCTCACTTTCACCATTCCATGTTTGCTGATTGTGGTCGTGATGATTCAGGAGTCTGAGGTCGAAAACCAGAGACGAGAATCCGGCGGATCCTTAGATCTGGGCCGACGTAGCAAGGTTTGACAACCATTTCTTAAATTTCCGAGGCTTCTGGATTGTTCTTCAATTCAACTAGGTTTAAGCTTCAGTTCACATCCTGAGCTGTTTTGTTTAATTGAACAAATGTTCAACTTGACTTTATACGTGTCTACTTCAGAGACCGTATTAAACTCCCCGGATCTTAAATTCCCTTGTCTTTGAATTCAGTTTGTTGCTAGTTTGCAAAACAAGTGTCTGGTTTTGGGTAACATTATCTGCATTTGGCTTCTGTTGGAATCTGTTGTTTGATGTCTATACTAATATGTCAAATCTTTGCACAGATTAATTTGAATCTTCTTGAAGCTCTTGGAGAGAATGGCGCCGATTCAGTTGCTATTGGTCTCAATGTGGACTCCGGTCTTGGGATTTTCGATGCCTTTGTTGCTAGCTTTTCAATGATACTCGTCAGTGAGGTGTGTGCACAGACTATCCTTGTTTTCATTGATGATGGAACTTTGCCCTGCAAGTTGCAGCACATTTAACAACTATGTTTATTCTAATTGATGAATTTGGTACTAGATTGGAGATGAAACATTCATAATAGCAGCTCTTATGGCAATGCGCCATCCCAAGTCAATTGTCCTATCCGGTGCACTCTCTGCCCTGGTTGTAATGACGGTAAGTTCTTCAATATTTCTGTTTCTATTGTCACAGTGAGTCTTTTAACCTGTTCCTTCAACCTTGCTGGTCTTTCATATTCCAATGTAATCAGGACTTAAGTTGTTGCATGTGTCATTTAGGTACTTTCTACTGGACTTGGTAGGATTGTGCCAAATTTGATATCAAGGAAGCATACAAATAGTGCAGCTACAGGTAAAGATGCTCATTTCTGCTACTTTGCTCTGTACATGTCTTGTCATTTTACTTTTAAGAAAACACACTCGTTCTGCAATACATGTGCGATTAATTAAGGGGGAACCTGAGCTTACGCAGTTCTTGATAGACAAATCATATTCTTTAACCCTCTTTTAACTAAAGAAAGAATCCTGGATATTGTAAAGAAACAGAAAAAAGAAATAAAGGTGTCCTCGTTACACTTTCTAGGGTAAATGTCTAGGCTCCTATGTTTCATTTCTATTTTTATCCAATTATTGCTTATTGAATTTCAGTACTATGATTTAGTTGGACTTTTGAATCAGGTTGATAGTCTGAAGGAACTTAAGTATTGTAATTCTATTTTATTTTCTTTGCAGTCCTTTATCTGTTTTTCGGGCTGCGGTTACTTTACATTGCTTGGAGATCTGATCCAAAAGGTTCACAGAAGAAAGAAATAGAAGAAGTATGTCTACTTTATAGCCATTCTCAGTCTGATATATTTGTATGTTAGCCTTTATTGAATTGATGTCTATATATCATCTGTAGATAGAAAATTGGAAAGTTAACAATGCTTGTTTGCTTTGTTATTATCAAGTTTATGGATCATGCTTATTGATGTTAGATTGGAAAATAATACTAAAATTGGTTAGATAGAAGTTTGTTTAGAAGTGCTGCTTAGGTTTCACCAGGCCTCGTGATGAAATTGTATCTTTCCCCTGTGTTTTGCTGTTGGGGAGGTCTTTAGAACCTTAAAAACCATCATCTGTAGTGTTAAATGTTGCATAAGGACTTTTAAAAAGAAAAAGTTGCATAAAGAACTGCGGCTCAACTTTGCGTGAGGCTGGTGAAATTGGGTAGATTTGTGTTCCTCGTTTGTCCAGGACATACCCGAGTAATGTGGAAGTACTTTGCATTTAGGAGAATTGGAGTTCATTTCTTAGTTTCCTACTTACTGTTCTAAATTGATAGCGAGTAATATTTACTGATATATGATTTTTTTTATATCCAATCATGACATTGATGAGCGTACATCTAGAATTTTGCTCTTTTGATACTCTAATTTGGGCTCATTGTCTAAATTTGGTTGGCACTTGATATATTCAGGTAGAAGAGAAACTTGAGTCTGGACAGGGGAAGACAACTTTCCGCCGTTTCTTTTCTAGATTTTTGACACCAATCTTTTTGGAGGTATGAATTTTGCTTACCAACTTATTATTGTATTGGTTTCTTTTTCTCTTTGTTACTGTGGACGTTTAATTGTAGCACATATGATCCATTATTATCCATTGCTTACCTATAGCCGTTATGATCTTCAGTACTGATTTATTATCTTCGATTTTGCAGTCATTCGTTCTAACATTTTTAGCTGAGTGGGGAGATCGTAGCCAAATAGCAACAATCGCTGTAAGACACTCCCTATTCATAGTTCACTTCACTGCTGCTTTATATAATTGTTGGTTTTATAAGCTACATGTTTATTATATATTCAGTTGGGTTTTGGGACATGAATATTATTGAAGTATCTATGTATGCATTTGAGTTTTTCATAGTTTGGTTTTAACAAGCAGTTACTTTAATCCTGCAGCTGGCAACCCACAAAAACGCAGTAGGAGTTGCGGTAGGTGCAACATTAGGACATACCATCTGCACATCTGTGGCTGTGGTGGGAGGGAGCATGTTGGCATCCAAAATCTCCCAAAGGACAGTCGCCACCGTCGGAGGCTTGCTCTTCCTATGCTTCTCTTTGTCCTCCTATTTCTATCCCCCTCTATAAAAGTCTGAACCCGTAGTGCTAACCTGATTCTTTAAGAGCCCTCAGATGCTCTCCACTTACATTTTTGTGTTATATAAGAGATCATTCTTCTGATTCGTTTGTAAAACATTAATATTTTACTAGTATATAGAGATTTCATTTGCTTCCCTCCATTTCTTCGGCTTCTCTTATCCCCCTCTCTCAAATTGCTGGAATTGGCTCATATAATGCTAATCTTCTCCGACTCCAAATCATAATGAAGCTCAATACGACGAAGCTGTGAATACAAATCATGAGTGTTGTAATCCTGAACGAAAGAGCTGCAGTAATCGGAAGCTGCAAAGGTTCATACATGAGTTGATCCTTCGATAGTACTCTGAGCTTATATAACAATTAATGATTTTGGGCCGACAATTTTGATGTCTCGTCACCTAGTTACTATCAATTTCATCTCAATGTCCATCTTACACTTGATAATCCATTCCATACCCAAGAACTTGGGAGTAAATCACCAAGCTAGAGTAGGATATGGACAACCAAATTCGATACTTGAAATAGAGCCAAGTTTTTTCAAGGTGGTTGGGGGATCAAAAATGGACATATGGTGATTTATTGCGTAATTAAAAAGGCCAGCTATAACCTCATTTTCTAAACTGACAACTACTCTAGGCTCTAGGTTTGCTATTTTTTCAAGCCAGAAAATCGATTTCTTATTATAGGAGTTTTTGTCACACATTCACACCCACATGAAGTGTTTCTACAAAATTAGGAAACATATCCTTCTGGAAGCCAATACTCGAATCTAAACGCATTTTCGGTGACTTATATGTAATATTCTATATTATTAACGAGGTGATAAAAGAATTTTGAGGCGAGCATAAAGGAAGAGGAGTAACAAGGAGGTTGCACGGTTGTGCCCCATGCCCATGTGACAATGCAGGAATGGAGCAGCAATGCATGGCATGCACATTGCAGCATGAGTTTTGGGTATTTGACATGTTTGTTTATAATTATGGTCCAGTGAGGTTTGAACCATGACCTCAAAGTTGTTAGTTAAATGCCTTAACCAACCGAGCCAGACCTTGACTTAATTAACTGAAAACCAAGATGGAAGGAAGAGAGTTAAACTCTTCAAGTCCTTACCTTTTTATATGTTAACTGTGTTCGTATGCTCAGACAACGTTAGGGTGGTAAGATGAGACGGGCTTATCTGAGAACCAGTTGCATCAGCTCTAACTCATTGTTAAAGCATACCCATAACTTGGAGTTTCAGAGATTCCAGCACTCTGGTTACCAATCATTACCTGATGTTCATCATGCCAAATCTGTCAAGGATGGTTCGTTGCACCATTTGAATGTGGGGAGCTACGTTGTTAGTCTGTACATGAAATCTAAAAACTTGGACTATGCATGCAAGCTGTTCGATGAAATGCCTGAGAGGGATGTCCAGTCGTGGACTATATTAATCTCGGGGTTTGCTCGGACTGGAGCTTGTAGATTTGTGCTCGAGCTTTTCAAAGAGATGCAAGTTGAGCGTGTTTGTCCGAACCAGTTTACGTTGTCGAGTGTTTTGAAGAGTTGTTCGAGTTTGTGCGATTTTCGGATGGGGAAGGGAGTTCATGGATGGATATTGAGAAATGGGATTGAGGTGGATGTGGTGTTAGAGAATTCATTGCTTGATGTTTACGTCAAATGTGGAGCGTTGGATTATGCGGAAAGGTTGTTTGAGACTATGAAAGAGAGGGATACAGTTACTTGGAATATAATGATGGGTGCATATATGCATATTGGGGACATGGAGAAGGCTCTTGAAATGTTCAGAAGGGTACCCTCCAAGGATGTTGCTAGTTGGAATACAATTTTGTATGGGTTGATGCAGAATGGGGATGAAAGATGCGCATTGGAGCTGCTTTATGAGATGGTGGAAAACGGAGTTTCGTTTCAGGATGTCACTTTCTCTGTAGCTCTCGGTTTGGCTTCATCTTTACATGTTGTGGAAATTGGGAGACAAATTCATGGCTGTCTTGTGAGGCTTGGCATTGAAAATGATGGATTTCTTCGATCTTCATTGATTGATATGTATTGCAAATGTGGGAGAATGGACAAGGCATCACTGATATTCAAAAGAACGCCTCTCAGAGCAAAGTATAAGTTTACGAGTGATGAGGTGAAGACTGAAATCATATCATGGAGTTCAATGGTTTCTGGGTATGTTCGTAATGGTGAGCATGAATATGCTTTGATAACTTTCCGTTCTATGCTCCGTGAACAGTTTATGGTGGATCGATTCTCTGTAACCAGCGTTGTTTCTGCATGTGCTAACCTTGGGAGTTTGCTTCTGGGTCAAAGTATCCATGCACTTGGTCAGAAAGTTGGGTACATATCAGATGTTCACTTGAGTTCGTGCTATATTGATATGTATGCTAAATGTGGGAGTCTAACTGATGCCTGGATGATTTTTACACTAACTCATGATCCAAATGTTGTTTTGTGGACGTCAATGATTTCTGCTTGCGCTTTACATGGGCAAGGGAAAGAGGCTGCACAACTCTTCGAACTCATGATACGAGGGGAATGAAACCGAATGAGGTTACTTTCGTGGTGGTTTTAAATGCTTGCAGCCATGCTGGGCTCATTGAAGAAGGCAGCAAATATTTCAGCTTGATGAAAGAAGTATACGGCATTAAGCCAGGAACTGAACACTTCACATGTATGGTTGATCTTTATGGTCGTGCAGGTCGCTTGAATGAGACTAGCAGTTCATTCATGAAAATGGCATCTCTCACTTGAGTTCAGTATGGAAGTCATTTCTATCTGCTTGCCGGCTTCATAAAAATTAGAGCTGGAAAGTGGGTTTCTGAAAAGCTCCTCCAACTCGAACCTTCTGATGAGGGGCCTTATGTTTTGATGTCAAACATGTGTGCTGCAGATCACAGATGGGAAGAAGCAGCTGAAATGAGGAGGTTGATGCAACAGAGAGGAATTAACAAAGTTGCCGGCCAATCTTGGATCCAACTGAAGAATCAAGTACACTCCTTTGTCATGGGAGACCGGAGTCATCCACATTCCACTGAGATATATTCGTACTTGGACGAACTGATTGCAAGACTGAAGGAAATCGGGTATTCAATGGACGCAAAGCTAGTGATGCAGGACGTAGAACAAGAACAAGGAGAAGCACTTCTAGCGCATCACAGTGAAAAGCTTGCAATTGCCTATGGCATCATTAGCACGGCTTCTGGGATACCTATTCGGATAATGAAGAACCTTAGAGTGTGTAGTGATTGTCACAACTTCATTAAATTTACTTCTCAGCTTTTAAATAGGGAAATAATTGTCAGAGATCTTCATCGCTTCCATCATTTTAAGCATGGGAGCTGCTCCTGTGGAGATTATTGGTAAAAGGTCCAAGTTTATTGTCACTGTTTTGGTCCAAAGTTAAATCTCCAACATAGCTGGAGCTTGCTAATCTCAGTATCGAATGAAGCTCCAGTCAACCTCAGAGTTTGTTGATCCATTTGATTCTATACATATAATTATACTAGTAGATTTGGGGTTGGTAACACAAGCGTAGCTTTCTTCCTCCAAGGTTCTGTTTTTCTATTCTTGCAATCAATCATACATGCCCTGCTTCTAAGAAATAGGCCTAACCCATTAGCTTGATTGTAACACCAACAGAGATCGCTTAGTATACACAGCTTGAAAGATAGAGTCCAAACTAAGTAAGCAAATTAACCCAAAAAAACACAGAAGGACAAGTGGAAATTGATGGCTTATTCTATAAGAGATGCAAGTGAAGTGGAAAAACCACCCCACTAAAAGTGGTTTTATCCTCTTTCAATTAGGTTAAACTTCACAACTGAACCTTGTTAGTGTGAATTCCACGTCCAAACATACCCATCACTAACTATATATTGCAAATATCTCTATTTGTCTCCCACGAAATCTATTTATTGCAAATGTCTTGATGTAATTGGTTTGATTCTTTATCCCTCCAAATCTGAGCTACCAAACAGACTTGCATATGTGATCAATTGGAACTTGGAAGTTTCTATACGTATAATTATTGTAACTTGATAACTAAGTCAGTGTACTGTGCCTGCACTATTTTAACAGACCAGATCCCAAATCTACATTTTCCTCAAACACCAATTTCTCAAAATCCTCTCTCATTCTCTCAAGCAGTTTGATGTAACATGAGAGAAAGAATGGAAAGACTTGTGCTTCTTCCTTTCACTATTGGCTGCGTTTCTGAGTCAAGCATTGCTGTTGGGGCACAACAACATCCCAGAAGATCCAAATCAGATACAAATCCATCTCCAATAAGTCTCTCTCAGACTCTGATCACACACTCGTACAATCTTTTGAATTTAATTAGCTAGCATAGTCATTTGTACGTCTGATTAAATTAATTAATGATCTTTGTGTAGGAACTAAAGAAGAAGAAGAGGACGAGGAGGAAGGAGATAGCCTTTCAAAACCAAACGTGTCCGTTGGTATACATAGGCTCTTCAAGGGTTTCAAGAATTTTTCTCAGTTGTTTGGTAAGTCCCTACAAATGGGGATCATACCTGTTCAATTTTCTCTTAGATTGGTAGTTCTGATGTTTATTTACTCTGGTGCCTATTTCTTGTATATGATAGTTTACAAGGATGAAATGGAAGAAGAAGAAGAAGAGGAAATGGATATGGAAATAGGGTCTCCTACAGATGTGAAGCATGTGACACATATAGGTCTGGATGGTTCTGGTTCTGGTTCTGCTGCACTGCTGCAACAACTAATAAGGGCTCCTGGGATGATCTTATATCTTCTGTTTCTTGGAGGCAGTTCGAGCTCTCTAGGCCTTCACGATCTGATGCTGATGATGATGCTATCCATGTCAATTCAGTGGCTCCTCTTCATGAATACTTGTCTAAATCGAGTCGTAGAATGATGAATCAATGATGTGATTATATATTTAAGACTGTAAATCATTGCCAAATCCAAACCAGAGTTCTCTGTCTCCCCTACTTACATTTCAACGTATTGGTTTCTTGGTGCTGAAGTTGTGAAGGGATGAGTAGTGATCACTATATATAATGAATGTATAATGTAGTATGTGACATTTCAACATCTACTTACTCAACTCGTTATTTTTAACTAGCTAGTAATCTCTTACATGCACAGCAAGTGGTGAAAACAGTTTTTTTTTTTTTTTTAAGGATAACTTATATTGCTTAAACAATGGCCAAAAACACGTACATCAAAATACCGTCCTCCACATAATATGTTAAGAGAGTCTTACAAACACCAAGACATGTACCTTTACAGATTACACATTGGCTCATAAAGAGCCCGAAGCAAAAGATAAAAATCTTACTACCTAATTCTCTGGAACAGAATATTAGCTGCCTAAGACCTCAATTAGTGTACACCTAACAAACTTAAGAATTAAGCAATAAAATTACATCTGATGCTCGGACGAGTGGTAAACATGAGAATTAAGCATGTGGTGAAAACAGTTATTGTAGAGCTTAGTTAGGTTAATAATCACCCAAGATTGCTGTTAGATAGCTTAGACGAGCGGTAAACAGGAATTAAAGTTACAAAATGGAGTGTTAAGCTTCAAATATACGATTTTCACAAACAATTGTAGCATACATGAGATTCATTACAGGGTTGAACAGTAGAAGCAAATGTTTTGAAATCTACTTGACGTAGTAAGGAAGGTTTAGGACATAGAGGAGGAAGTAAGCCCAAGTGACACCGGAAATCCCTCCGAAAAAGAACCCTCCGGTGAATTTGGCCCATCCTTCGGCGGTTTGGAGCTGGTCGGGCTCCTTCTTGCGGCCGGTTAAGGTCAAAGAAGGAGCTGTGGATGGTTCTCCCTCCTTGAAGGATGCAATGCCGTACATGGTTAAGCAAACACTGAGGATGACAACAAGACCAGCAGCTGCCAAGGAGCCAGCTGCCCCAGCTACTTCAGTGTTCCTCAATGGGCCTGCCTTGACGAATGGGCCGACCAAGAGATATCCATGAGCCAGGCCCACCTCAACTCCCCTCAAAAGTGGGCTCACTGCTGTTCTGTAGGCAGGGAGGTTGGAGAGGTACCATGCAATCAAGGGGCTTGATGTCACTGGAGTCTCCAAGCTTCCAATGAAAGGGTCACCATTGATTGGTTGAATCACTTGGAATGGCTGCAAGTTCCATCAAACCACAATAGTAATTTACAACATGTATTTACTACTTTGAGTGATTTACTTTCCAAAATTGTTGATAACATGTTGTTATGTAGCACTATGTTCTAGATTTAGGGTTGTAGATCGAGTTAGCCGGTTAGTTTCATAATACGAGAAGTGCATACACGTACCTTGTCGGTTTGGGTGGCTTTGATGGTGAAGGAAGAGGATCTCTTAGAAGGAAAGAGCCTGAGTGGAGAGGCAGAGAGGCCCTTGGGAGCAAGCAAAGCTCTGGAGACTGGGGAGGTGAAGGTGGACTTGAGCTGGCTGGCCATTGGTGAAGCACTGGCCATTGCTGTCTGCTTTGAACAAGACTACAAGCTAACAATTGTAAAGAAAGAGTAGCAGAAGAGCACAAGTGAGGAACAAAGTGAAAGCCCCAAAGGGAGTGAGATATTATGATATTGGAGAGGGCAGACCAAGTATTTTTGCAAAGTGTGAGAGTGAGAGATTGTGGTTGGCATAGACCCCTCTGATTTCATTGGATCAACTGCAACTAAAATCTTATCCCTTATCCATATATGCTCTTTTTATTTTTTATGTGGTTTCATTATAATTTTCTATTTGTTATGAAATTTGGAAAATATTGTTTTGGGCATGAGATTTGTTGGGCTCATCTGGACTTTGTTTTTCTAGTGCAATGTGGGTTTTGTCAATCAATCTGGTCTGCTTAGATGAGCCAGCTCTAAAAACACTAACAGCCCACAGAATTGCAAAACAACTTACACAGCATTCTACCCACTATTTTCTCCATTTTTAACAAGCTAGGAAGTGTTTTGATCATATTACTAATGTTTCTTGAAAGAGCAATGTGAAATGAAAGCACTGACTCAAGGTGCAAATTAACAAGCATACTTGAACATGTACACAGGGTTTGAGTGTTTGACAAGTCATGTAGAATTGAAGATGGTTTGAGAAATCAAACCCATTATGTTGTAGCTTTCAGGTTGCTCATGCTTGCTGGGTGACCACTGGAATTATTCAAACACAAAGGTTAGCCTCATCAATTCAATTAAAAAAAAAAGACAAAAGATAACATGGAACGTTGGGTATTCACATCGCCAGATCACGACGACTTTCAAACAACATGTTTCATCAAAGACAAGGTATCGTCAGTAATAATTGACAGCAACTTGCAAGAGAATTTTGTAGCAAGTAAGGTTGTTGATTATCTTCAATTACCGACAGTGAAGCTGAGCGATCCATATTGCATTGATAGTCATGCACATGTAACAAAGGTTTGTAAAGTTCTCATCTATATAGGAGAATTTTATAACGATGATGTTACTTGTCGTGTGATTGACATTGACGACACTGATGTGCTTTTTGGAAAACCATGGCATGAAAACGTCAATGGTGGTTATTGCAAAGATGGTACATATTTACTCAGGAAGAAGTTGCGCAAGATCAAAATCAAGTCCGCAAGAAAGAACATTAAGATTGACCATCCTGAGGTGTGTGAAAAGAATGATGAAGAAGTCACTTTGGAGATTAAAGAAGAAATTGCTCTTGTTGAAGAAACATTGTAGCCTCTGATATATCAATCAGAAACAATTGTGATTCAAGGTTGCGATATTCTTGAGACCCGAGAAGAATCTGTTCAAGTTGCATATGACAAACTCATCTATAGCGTTGGGTTCATGGTTATGTCGTTCGAGTTCGCAAAATAGCAGGCTTACAAACCACATGTTCAATTGTTTAATTTATTATTAAGTTTATCTTCTACAAGTTCTTGTTTTGCATTCAAGATGAACTCGAGGTCGAGTTCTTTCGTAGTGGAGGAGACTGATGTAAAACGAGAATGAGTCAAATTTAGACAGAAAAAAATAAAAGTCAGGAAGCGGTGAATAATCAAAAAGAATGATTTGAAGATCAGTAATTCTTGTATCATGAGGTTGTTAGCTGCTGGAATATTCAAGAATATGTTGTTTTGGACTTTTCAGGTTTGTCGCGCAAAATCTATTAAATCTGATTTAAAGTAACTTTTGGCCAGAACATCCGTTTGAGATACATGATACCTTTCTGAAATGGGAACGACGAGATCTACAAGACTCACTTTAGTGAGCCGTGTCAGATTTAGGCCAAAAGATATCGTTTTATATATCCGATTCGGCATTTAGTATTATTTTAGGTTTTTAGTTTATTTTGGATTTTGTTTTGTTTTAACCTATGGACTTTTAGGCTTGGTTGTTAGTTGCCCTAGAGTTTAGTTTCTCCTATATAAAGACCCTTATTCGGTTGTAGTCGTGAGCTTTCATATTAAAAAAAAAAACCTTGAGTTTATCTCAATTCTCTAATGGATTCCAGAATTCCTCTCGTGGATTCGAGAGAATTAGATTTGTGGATTCAAGCCGCCGTTGGTGGATTCCAACGTTTGTATTTCCGTTGCATTAGTGACCACCGGAATCATTCAAACACAAAGAAATTCAAGAGTCAATTGGATTCTGATCCTGTGTGAGATGTGCATATTTACTGGAAGATAAAGAAAGGGTCAACCTAGCTAGCTTGATTAGCAGCCATCCGAATTCGAAAGCAGCCATGGAAGGAGCTCGGAATCTCATGTGAATGATTCTATTCGAGGATATAAAGAAAGAAAGCTGATGTAGGTATCCAGTGAATCTCAAAGAAGAAGACACAACTACTTTTCAATATGCACGCTTAAATCAAAATGTCCTTTTGGATTTTGCATATGCATACCATTCTCCTCTGTGACTGAGTCTGATGGCTCCGGTCAAAATATACGGATCATATCTGAATTTGCACAAGCAGAATCAAATCACTTTTCTCAAACCCACTTGGGAATCCTTATTCATAATTCAGTAAAGGAGAAAATGAAGTTTCGAAATCTTTAAACAAATTAATAATTTAGACCTATGACAAATTAATTTGTAGACCATAAAGCAATTCTTAATAAATTTGGACATACTCATATTTGCTGAAACCTCCAAACTTATACGACTCTCACATCACATGACAACATAATCGAATTAGAGTACAAGGTTTGATAATGAAAATAAGACTTTTCAATAATTTATGCAAATATGTAGATAAACATGACCGAAACATATTAACATATCTAAATCTATTAATATATACGTGTCAACGACTAAAGAATGTGAGAATTTTCAAGTTAATTTTAGTTATTCGTTGGAGACTTATTAGTGATTGGTGATGTAAGATCTCACTGTTTTTCAAAATCCAAGTTCTATCTAAACCCTAAACAAAATGAATGGTTGGTTTTTGTTTACAGCCAACGTCGATAACCCAAAATATTATCTTTCTCATTTTCTCTAGAACAATGTCTCAATTAGTAACCTAAAAAAGAGTGACAACAGCTCTCCAAAATTGTTGTCTACTAAAAAAAGAAAATTGAACACCGAAATTGAAAAATAAATAAAAAAGAAAATAGCATGAGGAGAATTAGAAGGGGGTCTGTATAAATAATGAGTAAAAAATTGGATGATGTAAGCAAAAATGTGCGAGAAGGTAAAAAGTCCAGAAGAACCTCGGACTCTTTAAAATCCGAATCCAGAATCGAAATCCAATTCAATCACTACTCTCTCGCTCTTTTTCTTTTTGTCACGAGAAGCAGAAAACGAAACCCTGAAAACCCCCGAACGGCGTCGTTTTGATCGTCTCCTCCTCCTCCTCATCCTCAAAACCATGAGCTCCTTCTATTCTTGTTTCTCTTGACACTGAGAACTCCTCGCTGCATTTTCGAAGAGAGCAAGAAACGAAGAAGACAGCGACGATATGGAGAAGCAAAAAAAGACGAACGACTACGAGACGACGACGTTTTGGAGCCGCCGATCAATTTCTCGATGGTGGAGGACGGCATTTTCAGATCTGGCTTCCCTCAGCCCGCGAATTTTCCCTTTCTCCGCTCCCTCAATCTCCGATCAATCATGTAAGTCCCTCCTCAGTTTCTAGTTGAATCAATTTCGCATGCTTAGGGTTTCGGTCGCTCAGAAATTGAGTGCTTGTTTGTTGCTAATGTACAAATTTGATGAATGTATGTATATTTTGTTGAAGAAACCTATGGAATATTGCTAAGAAAATTGAGGAAAGAAAAGTGAATGAGTTGGTTTGTGTGTGGCTTAATGTGAATTGATTGTGTGATTTGGTGCAGATACTTGTGTCCTGAGCCCTATCCCGAGGAGAATTTGGAGTTTCTTCGCTCTCAAAACATTCGGCTCCTACAATTCGGAATCGAGGGAAAGACGGTAATAGGCTCTTTCTTTTCTAAAACTGTTCTAATGTTTACATCCTTTTGTGGTATTTGATATTAACATATGTTTTGATGCCTGCATGAAAATGTCTTTGAATTCAGTTTGATACTTTCGTTGAAACGAGAACATTAGGCTTTGCTTGTGGAATTTGATTGAACATAGGCTCTATTGTATTTGTGTTGATAAGTTCCATGGGCTTATGCAGGATCCTGCCATATTGATTCCCAAGGATACTATCTTGGAGGCTTTGAAAATCTTGATTGGTACTTGTCTAACATAGGCAATTCATTATTATTTCGCTTTTCTTTAAGTAATTTACAGTCTATAATTTCTGATATTTACTCTTTGGGTTTGTAGATGTGAGAAATCACCCGGTGTTGATTCATTGCAAGCGTGGAAAGGTGAGCTTTTTTGTGTTCGACTAATTACTCCATGTCTTAACAAAGCTTGTTTTACTGCTGTCTCTGTGCTTGGGATTAAGTTTGTTGGTAACCTTATCAGCAAACTAATTCCATTGTTTATACACTTTTAACTTTTTTACGATATGCTGTTCTTTCTCATTTCTTCAAATGATGCAGTACATGTTTCTTCATTGCTCATGTTAGTATCCATATCATTCTCCTTTTCTTTATCCAACCATTATTTACACTTACCGTTCTAAACACTGAACGTTCTGAATATCATGGTAGGTTGGTATGAAAGCTGTTTTTATCCTTTGATAGATATAGTTTCCTGAAACAACTAGCTGTGCTCTGAACTTCATTTGACTTGACTAGATACTAAAATGTGTAAAGAGGAGTCTTGTCCTAGCAAATGTTATTTGCGTTGCTAGATTCTAGCCTGAAATCAACACTAACCTTCTCCTATTGTTCTACACCATAAAAGCTACATCTCAAAGCAGTATTATCTTAGAACTATTTGAAATTTTGGCTGATATGTATCACCTGTTATGCTTAATTACTGGATCTCTTTGAATTCATATGCTGTTTTATCAGGGCAGTTCTGACCTTCTGTTTACAATTTGTTCTTACAGCATCGCACTGGATGTCTAGTTGGTTGCCTGCGGAAGTTTCAGAATTGGTGTTTGTCATCTGTGTTTGAGGAGTACCAGCGATTTGCTGGGGTGAAGTCAAGGCCAACAGATTTGAGATTCATAGAGGCATTTGATATAATGCGCCTGAGGCAATGCCTTTACAGTATTATCTACCAGTATCAAGGTTACGGTTCTAACAAGAGGCGGTTGGTGTACAGAGACGAGAATTTACAGAAGCCCCAGACCATGAAAGTTTAACAACAATCTCACTTAGACCTCCCTTTGTTGGGTACAATATGAGTCAAGACGGTTATTATCCTTGTCTTCTCTTTTACTAAGCTTAAAACATTCTTTTTAACACTTGTTTTCGACTTGGTATCTGCATTGTTTGTTTTGGAGATGTGAGAGCAATTGGTAGTCGGTACAGATCAATTTTCCTCTGTACAATACAACAGGATCTGTTCGTCTCCTTTTTATCTAATTGATAAGACCAGTGAATTCTTGATACCTTTACTCTATCTCCATCTCCCTTAAAACACCTTTAGATCACAGAATCTTATTTGGTTGTAGTACGAGCTCTTTTATTTGACGGTATCATTTCATGCCACATGAAAGGAGGACTAACCCAACTCTGGCCAACTCATAACGCACCAACGACTTTTGTCTTTTGTTCTACGGCTGACATTGACATAGAATCAAAATTTGTGCTATCTAGTACTAGGGTCACTGAATTGTTAAAATCAATGGGCTGTCATGATCTTCACTGCAACATTGGCAAAAGGGGATCTAGACATCTAGTAAAGGAAAAGGAAAGTTTCACCAAAAAAAGAAGAGAGGAAACAATCCAGGATGGGCATTTGTTGAGAGCTGATACACGTAAAACGAGAGAAATAGCAACACATATCGCCTTGTCAATACACAAATTTCTAACTCCGCCACTAACTAAGTAAAATTAAGACACCGAGACGATACTCGATAAACTGAATCACTGGAACCGGACTCTCAGCTAGGTTAGGTTCCGAACCCTTTAAAAAAAAAAAAAAAAAACTACGATAAGAGTAGGGCTCACAGAACAAACGGGGTTCGGGTATAATTGGTCCGGCCCAGGCAAAAGCGAAAGACCGAAGAAGACCCTCAAATGGGACATCCAATAGAATATCGCCACGTCACCGATCTCACATAGACACGAGCACAGCGAGTGATGAAGAAAGGCGGATAAGCCCTCCTCTATATATAAAGATCGCAAAGCGCACCCCTACACACACCCATATTCTCTCTCTCTCTAGATTTCATCTTTTTCCCCAAAAATCGAAGTTAGCGTTTAGGGTTTCTCTCTGTGTGGCCGTCGTGAACCAAGAGCCATGACGGGGAAGGCGAAGCCGAAGAAGCACACGGCGAAGGAGATCCAGGCCAAGATCGACGCCGCGACCACCAATCGCGGCGGCGGGAAGGCCGGAATCGCGGACCGGACCGGGCAGGACAAAGGCGGACACGCCAAGTACGAGTGCCCTCACTGCAAGATAACGGCGCCGGACGTCAAGTCGATGCAGATTCACCACGACTCGAAGCATCCCAAGCTTGCTTTCGACGAGGCGGCGATCGTGAACCGTCACGCCAGCACCAGCACCAGCCAGGCTCCGGCTGAGAAGCCCAAGCCCGGTGTTCGCGGCAGCCTCAAGAAGTGAAGGAGATGATGATGATGATGATGGATATATTATCTCTTGTTTTCAGTCCTTTTATGTTTGTGTGTGTTTGGGGTTAGATTGTTGGGTATGGGAATAGTGCTCAAGGGTATGGGTGGATGAATGATGATGATGTATGTTAGGTTTTCTTATGCCTATGATAATCAAGATGATGATTAATGTTTTTAGCTACTTTAATCCTCATGTTTTAATGATGTTGATTATTAATGGAATGAGTAACCCTCTTGGTGAAATGCATTGCTTTTATCAAGAGTGGACTGGCTTCAGCATCTTGGTATGGATTGATACAAATGGTTTGTAGAATCCCAAAATGGCTATATATGTGATCTGTACTCATATGATATGCTTTACAGGCTATATCAGTAAACTGAAGAAATAGACCAAACAGAGAGGAGCAAAAGAAATAGATCAAACATAGAGAGGAGCAATTCTGTGACTGTATTAAGTTTTTTCTGTTGATAAATTTTGATGAAGAAGAAGTAAACTGTAGTTCCAAATTTTGTAAATTTGTATAGGGGTTTTCTCAGGGATGAATGGAAAACAAGAAAGAAGCTACTAGTCTATGAAAGTAGTGAAACTGCAGAAAATAAAACCTTGAGCACTAGCTAGGGCTAGCAGAGTCTGAACTGATTCTGAAGAAGAACAAAAAAAAAATTAAGATGAATAGCCTCCCATGATTCTGTGAAAGAATAGCGATGAGTTTGGTGACAGTGATGCAGTTCCCTGGTCCATGATGGGGAGGCAGGCATCATAAAGGTTCTCATCCTTCTGCTCTTGTTTTGGCTTCAGGAACCTTAAATCATTCTCCTGCAGCTGCTGTCCTGAGTAATAAGGCTGCACTGGACAGACTGACTTCCCATTATTGAAATCATAACCTGTGAGACCAAGATTTCCGGTGGGGGAAGATTCAAGGGCAGCGACATGGAGAAGTCTGGGACAACAGACCCAGCCTGGTGAGCTACATTGTGATGACTAGCATTTAGACCATAAGAGCCATATGGCATTGCATTCTGAAGAGGTGGGAACTTCATCTGGTAAATGGAGGAAGCTCCGAATTTCAAGTCATTGTTGAAATTCCCAAGATAAGTAGGGCGCAGGTATTCATCATGAAACTCTGGTTTTCTATCAAAATGAGGCGCAAGATCTTGTACTTGTGTCTCAGGCTTTGGAATGTTGGTATTTCTGGATAACGCCAGTGGCTGAGCATTGGCAGCAGGTGTCTGTCCATGGGCACTACTTGAGTTCATATGGTTACTGTTTCTGGCTGCAGGCACTTCATGGTTGTGTTTTCCCTCGTATGTAGTAATAACGTATTTCAAATCATGGAGGCCCTTTCGACATGCTTCCTTACTAAGCACCCAGCACTAGTACATTTGTAGTAGCTCCTACAGGACAGAGAATAAGTAGAAAGATTAATTACTTATGTAAGAATTGTAGTTCCAATTGCTCCAAATCTTACCACCATTAAACAATCATCTGTACATCTTTTAGACAAAGTGAAACCAACTGCTGTCTACTGTTTGCTGGAACTTGCTGTTTTTCATATGTGCTACTCTTTGTTATATTTACCAAACAGGAACTACTATACCTCAAATTAGTAAACAATCCCAAAATGTTAAGAAGTTTTTTCATAAGATCATGGTCAACTTAATCATCTTTGGCTACTGGAAACTAAAACAAGCATGTACATATACAGAACCCACCCTAGCTGTCCGACCAAAACCATTCAAAGGCCATGAAGTATTACTAATCATTCCACCAAACCAAGTACTAATCAGTAATAGCATACCTGGGGTTTGGATTTCCTTTGACAACCTTTTGTCCATACTTCCGCCAACGGTAGCCATCATCAAGTATGTCAATTTCACTCTCAATTTGGACAACCACTCTTGGTTCACGGACAGCCCTGGAAGCTATACTTGTTTCAATCATGCAGCTATTTTTCTTCCTGAAATGTAAAGCCAATACATGAGATAATTTTTTCCTCCAAGCTGATTTGGTTTAGAAATAGACATCTAGAAGATAAACTATGTACCTTCTTTTTGACTCAGATTCTTCATTATCTGCATCATCTCCAAGTGATATGCCCCGTTGGGCAGCCTGGTCATCTTCATCAACACTAGCAAGTGCGGATGAAAACTCCGGAGTTTCAGCAGATTCAAAGATAGCCAGGGATTTTCCTTGAGTGGCCGAGAATGGCTCAGAAAGATCAGTAACAACAGATGTTGAGGATGTCCTTTCTAGACCATCAGTCTTCCCATCATAACCACTCTTCATGTCCTCACCAGACTGAATTTTTGCCCAAACTGAATCACGGTCAACTGTGACAGAGGTTCTATTGCCCTCAGCCATCTCTGACATCTCATCAAATGAAAATGCAGGTCCAAGTGATGCTGCAGCTCGTCGATTAGGCTGAGGTTGTGCATGGTTATGAGGAGCTCCCTTGTAAATGATTTCTGTTATTTGACCATCAAAGGATCGTTCCACCTTTTTCTTCACCAGACAATTTGGATGTGTGCACTTATAGTAGCTCCTTGGATATTCACTACCTTTAACCTGTTTCTGCCCATACTTCCTCCAATTGTATCCATCCTCTGAATTCCTTGCCATTCCCAGAGATGGATACCCTTTATGTTCACCTTCCAAAAGTTGATGTGTTTCAACATCCTCCCCATGAATAATTTCTTTTGGAAGAGAGTTATGATCACTAGCTATGCTGGAATGAGGCATTTGCAAGTCAACACAGTTCTCATTCATTATGAAATTGTTTAAGTTCTTATCATTAGATGGATCAACAGCATAGTTCTTTGCATTCAGTTCTTCAGGGAATTCCATCGGGAACTCAAAATCCATTGGCTGTTGCTCCAACACAAGAGCTTCATAGTCAACATTCGATCCCTGAGAAAAAAATCCATTGGAAAAACCGTCACATTCTATTGAGAATAATTTTATCAAATATCTAATTAGATGGTGTGCATGTAGTTGTTACTGTTTTCTGCCTAATCTAAAGGAGCACGACATTTTTTTCTACCATTAAACGGTCAGCTTCATCAAAGAGAATATTTGACTCCTGGTTTGAGTTAAACAACATTATGGCAGCATCAGCTGAAGGCCTAAACTTAGATGGTAATGCCGTCTGTAAATTGCTCAAAATTATTCATTCATGTCAGCCACTGCCACTATCATAGTATTCATGTATTATAAATTACAAAAATTTGTTTTATGGACTTTCCTTGGTTGCAATCGGTAATGATCATCGTCTAGTTATGTTCACCGAGTAATAATAACATCCCCTTTTGTAGAAGACATTTTGTAAGAGTTTAATCCACTTAGTTTCAAAGTGAAGGCATGTCGTCGTAAATTCCCTATTGATACTAAAGAAAAAAAGAAAAGACCCATTACCTGATTCTCAAAACCAGAATAACCTGGCAGATACTTAGGATCACCTTGATTCTTGAGCATGAAGGATGAATTAAAAGCAGTTGTCCTATGAACATCTTCATTAGTTGCAGATTTCACCATTGAACTGTCACCGTTAGGAGGAAGCATAGGAAAAGTTCCGGTAGTAGGAGATGGCAGTGCCTGGAAGAACAACAAATGAGTTAGAGATCACATATCATACAGCATCAAGCAGATATGCATAGACAACACTTGAAGCTTTCAATAATTTACATCTTCCATCCCCACATAAAACAATACAACTATGCCCTGGTCACTATACTGTAACTATATCACCATCCTGTTTGAACCACAGTGTTCATTTTGGTTGTTGTTTTGTTGTTACTGTGTTTTAGCTCAGCTGCCTGCACTTGCGTGGAATGCAATGTGGAAATTGGAATTCATTGCATTGCATCTTCATACATAAATCTATCTGCTGCAATCCTGATAATGAATTTAAAGATTCTAGTGCTCATATGTTAAAAAACCGATTAATCTACTTAGGGTAAAAATGAACGAATTGGACGGTCCTTCCAGGCATGTGAAAAGATTCTTGAGCATAGTGTGATACTGCAGATTAAAAGCTAAATACAGATTAAAACTATATCACACTCACAAAGAAACGAGTAAAGCAGACCTCAGTGCAATCACACCACATAAACTTAAAAACAGGAGTTGAAGACTGACTCCGTTTCTTTTCTTTTGGCACTATTTGATCTCGTTAACAATTCTCAACAAGACCAAGAGCAAGACACAAAGAAAAAGGACCGTAATCATAAAAATGAAAATTTCCAAAATTGACAACAGAATGAATCACCTGAGAATTGGGGAGCATCATTGGGGAGTCGAGCAGAGCGGTGGGGCTGATTCCCGGAGGGATAGTGAGGTGGTCAGGAGACCTGTCCGCCGGCGACGGCAAAAGGCCGGCGGTGTTCTTCTTGAAACGCGGTGTATTGATCCTCTCGGCATTGAATCCACACTTGGCTGCCCTTCTCTCGGCAATGCTAACGCTCCCACCACCGCCATATTTGGCTTTGTCATTGTTTGCTTGCTCCATTCTACTCACAAATCCCATATCGTTATTCGTATGAATGTGAATATAAATGAATGAGTATGAGGGTAGAGTGACAAGGGTGTGAGTGTGAAGGAGTCTTTGGTCTCAGCTCCTTGTTTTTCAGTGATTATGGAGATGAAACCTTTTCGTTGGTTTGATACAAGAAATGAATGCAGGGCTCTTGAAGATCAACAGCTGTTTCAGGTTCCAATATCTTATCCAGTATAGAGATTACAACGAAGAAATACAACAAAAGAATGAAACTTTAGTATTTTCAGAGGTTTCCCAAGAACAAGTATATTGATTTTCAGAGAAAAAGAGAGAGAGAGAGAGAGAGAGAGAGAGAGGAGAGAGAGAGAAGAGAGAACAGTGTGTGTACAATGTTCCTCCTCCTTGAAAACACAAAGAGAATAAATAGAAGAGAGGTGGGACCCACCCACAGACTCTAGGGTGGTGAATTGTGATAAAGATGAACTTTGTTTGCTTTCAACCCACAATTTACTCCCATTTCATTCTGAAAGAAAATACATTTACCATTACATATCCACAGCAAAAGATTTTTGTTTTCTTCATGTTTTCTCAGACTCCCCCTATCTCTTATCCCTTTACCTCCTAATTTTTTCAACAATAATTCCGAAACATTGGATCTGACGTTTCCGATTTGATATAATTTCTTTTTCGATCACTTACTAAATATTAATGGATTTATACAATGTCTCGAGAAATTTCTATATTTCGATAGATTGGGAACTAATTGTTTAAGAGGGATTAGTATGTGTCATAATGGTTTAGGGACTTGAGAGTAGAGAGTGACTGTTAGAGTGTTCTTGGCTAGCCGCAAATGTTGAGTGGGAGGTTATGTTTTGTGTCATCCTAAACAATAAGCAGTTAGAAGGGACAATTGGCAATCATACAGTTCCGCAATATATGCCCCGTAACAAAACTTTTTTTGTCAGCTTTTCTTATGATTTAGTTGTAGCTAGAATTGTAGTAAATCTCAACTCTTTTATCCAATTTGTACAAAACCAGAGAAATATTTCTTTCTTTGGAGTGTTGAAATTTAAGCCCAGAGTCTTCGACTTTGTTTATTTAGTATTGGCTTTATTGGTGTATCTATTTATGAGGTAAACTGTGTGCTCAACTGCTAACCATATTTGGTTTCAATTCAAAAATGTATTAGTCAAAGGAAATAGCGATTTCTGTAATGGGATTTTCTCATAATTTGGAATGTTATTCATTGCCAACCTCACTCCAAAAGCATTTACTTCTTAGCTATCTATAGCATATAATTTCTCGTAGAATGATAATACACGCATTTAAGTCTTTTCTTATCTAAATTTATCGTTGATATATATATATATATATATATGTTCAAATATCCGTATTTATTCAAAATGTACGGATTTTCTTAATTGACTCATTTTTAGATCATATTTTCTCATCTTAACCATTCACATTATAGGTATATATGAGTAGATCATCTCTACAAATTTTCAGCCAAATTGATAATCATTAAGGTATCGAGACTATATGAACAATGAACGAACCAAATATGTTTAACATGAACTGTTCGTGTAATTCACAATTTTGAATCTATTAATGATTATCAATTTGCTGAAATTATGTAGAGATGATCTACTCATATATACCTAAAAGATGAATGGTTGAGATGAGAAAATATGATCGAAAAATATGTCAATTGAGGAAATCTGTACCTTTTGAATAAATACGGAGGTCCGTATCTGAAAATGCATATATATATATATATATTGAATATTTATACAATTTTTAAATCGAGATAATTATTATCAGGAAAATCGACTTTAAATGCATATATAGTTTGATGCTTCCGAACTTAAATGCACTTGCAAGTCTCTCACATTGTGATGAGTTATAGGAGACAGTTGCGTAGCTCGTTATGTTGTTCCCTCTTTTAAGAAGTAGCGTCTCGAATGGTTATAGAATTAGGACCATGTACATGCTTACGTTGCTTAGAAACATACACTGATTCTTTTGAAATTTCACGGCTTTACGAGCACGTTTTTTGACTTGTAATGTGAGAGAATGATTACGGGGTATAAATATTCTTGTGTAATTGAAATGGATGTCCAGTTCTTGAATAACCATTAACTTGATAACCAATGGGCGATATAGGTTCAAGAATCATTACCACACCGATTCCTGGTTATCCATTCCAGTTGTTTCTGATAGATGACTTTAACCCTCGTGTATTTTCTGGGGGACGAGTTTGTTTTATGAAAGCCCAAAGAGGCAAAGATCTGAACAAAAAGGGTGAGGAGCCCAAGTAAACAAAATCAAAAGCTCATATTCCTCGTAGGAAATGACCTGACCTGTTTGACAACAGATGTCAAGCGGTAAGACAAGAGTACCACCACGTTTCATGTCTTCCTTCCATGCACATTACACACCTGTAGGCTCTCTCTCAACTTTCATACTCTCACGACTCCCATCTCCATGACTGTCTGTCTCTAGCTAGCTACCTCTCTTTCTATCTCACAGTAATCTCACTAGTTATGGAAACACCAACTTATACTTATGATGATGATGAAGAAGACGAGTTCGACGACGAGTATCTGATACTAAAGCCCTCAGAGTGGTTCCCAAAGCTAGTGTCTTTACAAGCTGATTTGATTTACAACTCCCTCATGGTTCTGTTTCGCCCCATAATCTCCCTCTTCTCATTCGCCTACGAGTCTTACCACCAAGCCGAGAAGGTCAAGGTCACCGTCGAGTCCGCCGTCCAAAATGCCCCCTCCACCATCACACACGGCGCAGTCGTCCTCTTCAAGAAGCTCGGCTTCGGTATTCTCGGGGCCGCCTATGTCTGCACGGTCATGTTCATGCTTTGATTCTGGCCACAATTGTTGGAGTTGCTGCGGTGCGGCACTGGCTGGAGGAGCCTGTGGTTGTTAAGGAGATGTTGCACTTTGATTACACGCAAGCTAATCCCAAGGCGGTGTTTGTGTTTGGAGGATCAGGATCACTTCAGGGATTAGCTGCTGGGAGTGGTATTAACTACTTCAAGACTATAACCGCAACAAGCGTATGCCTCTTGGGGTTCCTGTTGGACATACTTATACTGTCTCTCTCGAGCTTTTGATGCCGGAATCTGGTTTTAATAGGGCCATTGGTGTGTTTCAGGTATGGACATAAGCCCACTGTCATGTTCAACTTGACGAAATCTGTGTTTGGTCTATGTTTAACTCTCTTTCGCAATTTATTTGACAAGCTAAGTTTCTGCATGTGAGCAGATGGACCAAAAATGTTGTGCTATCAATTCATTTATTCATTCACATTGTCTATTATTGAATCAGATGACTGCAGAAGTATTATCAGCTGATGGTGATGTGATTGCAAAGTGGAGCCAGCCATGTATGCTACGATTTAGAAGCCTCCCAATTCGACTCACAAGAACATTTCTTATGGGCGTACCTCTGATACTAGGCATTTCTGGAGAGACGCAGAAAATAACAGTTCAAATACTGAGGCACAAGGAAGTGACTAATCCAAGAACCCGAGCAATAAGAATAACATTAAGTCCAAGAGCCGGTACCTCATATCTTCCGCAGTTGTATGAGGCTGACATCGTTCTGAATTCACAGCTGCCTTGGACAAGGCAATTGGTGCACGGTTGGAGATGGACGCTCTACGTCTGGGCGTCTTTCTATTTTTACTTTATGTTCCTAATAACGTATGTAACATGTTGTAGACCACTCTCGTCACCAGTGAAAATGATCACAACTGTGGTGAATGTTGCTAATCATGCTATTCGTTACGGATCAACAAGTGATCATGTTCAAAGAGATAGAGGGGCAAGCACAGAAGTACCACGGCGAAGACCCCTTCGAGTGCCTAAACCGGCCACAACGACAAGGAGTAAACATGATTTTGACCAAAATGAGGATATATCAGAATTGTTGAGTAAGTGGCAGCGGAGCAGAACGAAAAGGAAGGCAATCTATTTGCAAACAGATATGCCAAGTGAGACTGTTGGCACCTCATCTGCACCATCAACGATCAGTATGAGTACCAGAGATGATGATAGTACAGTAGCTACGGAAGAAGATGTTGGGGACTCGGAATCAGTGTGTACTTAGTTAGGAGCTGTGATTGCACGTATGTGCAGGGCTTGAATCAGTGTGACTTTAGGAGCTGTGATCGCATATATGTGCAAGGCTCGTAGCTTAAGTTTTCTGTTAGGCGAAGATCATGATCCCATGATATGTCCTTATTTTTAGCAATTTCTTACTGATCCAAGGTGTAATAAATCTCTGTTGGTCTATATGTCAATCTCTGTTGTCTTTGCTTAAGATGTACAGTACAATAAGACTCGCAGATAGAAGATATAATTCAGCAGATTTAAAATGGTAAAGACAAACAGAAACCACAACATAATAGATTGATCATCTTGCAAGTTACTGAATACAGGAAAGTTATCGCAATTAAGACCAGCAATACAACAAAGTTACAATAGTAGAGCAACTACAGAAAAAACATACATCCGGACCTGAAAAGCTTTATACTGCAGGGACTTGCTTGTTTTCCAAGGGAGACGATCAATTCCAAAGGGTTCAGAAAACAGTTCCAAAGGGTGTTGAGGATCACACACATAGCTCAGTATGAGAAATTAGAATTCCATCGGTGTCTGCATAAAGCCAGTCCCCATCAGTGATCCTTGTCCCAGCAACGGTTATTGGTACTTGCTTCTCTCCTGTCCCCTTCTTGTTGGCTTTCATTGGATGAGAAGCCAGAGCTCTCACCCCAATGTCACAGCCATTAATCTCATCAACATCTCTTATGCAGCCATTGACCACTATACCAGCCCAGCCATTATTCTGAGCTTGAACTACAGGGTTGCCACCTAATATTGCACACCGCTTGCTTCCACCCCCGTCCACAACAAGAACTCTGCCATTGCCTTTCTCCTCAAGAAACCCACGAACCAGAACATTGTCTTCAAATACCTTCAGGGTAACTACTTGTCCAGAGAAGACCTGTCGCCGCCCATATATCTGGAAGATCGGCTCAAGCACCCGAAGCTCACCACTTACAATGAGCGAGGAGTGTGCATCGCAGACTTCAGCAGTTGTAACCAAGGCCATTTGTCCCCAAGCACCTTCAGTATAAGAATACATCACAACATCACAGTATTTGTCAGAAACAGTAATGTGGTTTCTAGATTAAAATATGGCTTTAAATTTCAGCACCATCAAAAATACAGTTCAGTTTTTCATGCACAAGGCTAAATACCACAATGGCCTGTCTGTTTTATAAACTTTTTTAGTTCTTTGATAAATATAAGCAATCACAGACAACAATAATCTTCATTGAATTAAGCAAGATATGAAATGCTGCTAAGAAATGCTAGATAATGAAACAAGAAAACTAACTAAAACAGAAGGTTTTATCTTGGGATTTCACAGTAGTCACTGAACAATTCAATCATACTTGAAGTCCATAACAGTCTTTCATTCTATACTAAGCTCATGTCTGTTACCACACAAACATGCACATTCTATGATTACTGTGCCTTCCACCTGACCTTATAATTAATAATATACATGTTCCCCACATTTCCAGATTCGTTCCAAGAATCAAACTACAGAAAATTCAATTGGACAGGCTATGATAAATCCAAGTCCCCTTTTAGGACAATTCCAGATACACACACGCAGACACACAAACTGATTAGGAGAAACAAAATGTGATCACACATATTGAAACCAAAAAGATCACCCATCAAGTCAATAACAGACGCAAGGCAAGATTGGATCTTTATGGTAACTAGCAGTCTGATCAGAACTAGCACATAAGATTCAAACCAACCAAAGTGTGTATTTATTCATCAATCACAGTAACTTGTATCCTCAAAATCCAAACAATACACCCAACGATCCAAAGCAACAAAGGTTGAAACTTTATGAACAACCATACTATTGTAATCCAATACCAAAGCAGCAAATCGGAAAATGAAGAAGATTAAGAGAAGTAAATCAGCTGCAAAGTGTTTACCTTGAACAGAGCAGCAGGACAGCAGAATAGAGCAGTGGAAGAGAGACAGATACAGAGAGATATGAGATATGAGTTCTGATGAATGAGAGTGTCTCTCTCATTATTTAACATAGGAAGGTTAAAGGAAAGGTCAAGTTTGAGGTTAGAATCTCTGTTCACCTGTAAAGCGCGTGGCACCTTTCTTTTTTCAATTCTTGCTCCTTGTCTCTTTTCCATTATTTTATACTCTTTTTCTACTAAATTTACCCACAGTGGTAAGTTTTCTTTCATATTTTCATATAATTACATT
The DNA here is from genome assembly GCA_010134655.1 of Fragaria nilgerrensis. Classification (NCBI taxonomy): domain Eukaryota; kingdom Viridiplantae; phylum Streptophyta; class Magnoliopsida; order Rosales; family Rosaceae; genus Fragaria; species Fragaria nilgerrensis. Next base: position 391,299 of record CM020982.1, on the reverse strand, counting down.
ATACAATCTGAATAGATAAATTATTTACTCAGTTGAGCACAGAGTCCGCTTGTATGCGTGTTGAAAGAAGAACAGGGTTAGAGAACAGAAATAGATGTGGAGTTTCTTCAAATAATTCTACTGGTTTTATTGGAACATTTATAAAATAATAAGTGGACGGCGTAAAGGTGAATCTGAAATGTGAATGGATTCTGTTGTTCACGTTCACGCGATTGATAAGAGAGTAGAAAATGGTATTTGGTTTGTATCATAAAGCTGTAGCCTGATGCAGATTGTGATGTGAAATTTGCAAGTGGGGATTGATTCATAATGCTTCTCATTGGCGTCATTCATGATGTAATGCTTCTCTCACTACTACCATATCAGCTAGAGGAAATGAATCTGCAGGTTTCTACAAAATGAAGACCTTTATTGATTCATCACAGTTGAGTTCTACATTAGACACCTTTTTTTGTTGAACAACAGAACCAACAAACACCGGCAACAACAAAATGCCTGCCTATACTTGCTTTGTTTTGTTTTTCTCAGGACGCTGTGAGTCCAAATTTATTGGAATAAAAGCCAAAGCCACTAGCAATGATAAATAGCAACACCATAATCAAACTTTCCCAGTTCCACACACTTGAATTGATCTGATTCAAGTCAACCTGTGGATGGTTTTCATGTCCGCAGCTTCCTTGATGGTGCGCTTCTCTACATGATCCCACCACTTGAAGAGGAAATTGTCCACAACTAGCCTGAACCAGGGGGACAGCTTCAGACCTTCCTCCCCGGCATCTGCCTTCCTCAGCAGCTCCTTCAACTCCTCTTGGTTTACGTACTTGATGTCCGCAACTTCATCAGGGTTGGGATGCACACTCACATCTCGCACAGTGAAGAGCAGGTAATCAACTGCAAATGACAAAGATAAAACATAAGGTCAAGTCAGCTTAACAATTTTGAAACAAACCCCCTCTTATGAGTTGAGTGTTCTAAGAAACATAACGTAGTGTAAACCAGTTGGAATATTACGTTCATGTTCTCCCCACTTTCCATCAGAAGGTGCCTTGTACAACATGCGGCCCAAAGGAATAAACTGATCAACAGGCACATCTTCAGCAGGGATACCAAGTTCATCCAAAAGCTTCCTTTGAGCAGCATTTCTTACTCCTGAAGGAGAGAATTGAGGGACAAAAAAATCAGAGACAAGTAACTTCAAGGCAACTAAAACTGGTTCTCCAAAGAAGTTAAGGTACATAGAGAAGTGAAAATACCAAGGCACTCCTCATCGATAAGCTCAGATTCACGGTATAGTGGATGGCTGCAACAGGTGTTTGTCCACACAAGAGGGAATGTTACCTTTGTGGCAGAACGTTGCTGCAAAAGAAAGATGCATATGTTAGCCAAGTACTCACTGTATTCTTCTACAAATGCCAATAAAGAAGTGTACTAAAAATGCATTTACAGATTTCAAACGAAAACTATACACCCAACAACCAAACTGTAACTAGAAGTAGCAGCAAAAAGAAATGCCGGTGATATATATTTATCTATCCTTATCTACTCATGATGCTGCTAATAACCACTTTTACATGAGTTACAAGTTCCATCCAAAGAGCGTATAAAGATGTGGCAAACATTATCTTTCAAGATGAAATCAAATGATCAATGCCACCCAGGGTAAACATTCTCTACACCAGTGATAGAGAAATCTGCAGCTAATAAACACCTTAACTATGTCGACCATTCAACTTCCAGTTTTCCATGAGAATTTTGAACCATATTCAAGATAATGTTTCTTACCTTGTTTTCAGTTATGATCGAACCACCAACCATGCTTACAGTTGTACAGCCTAGTTTTAATCGTTACATACAAGAACTTCATGCATAGCATATTGTACTTTAGCACATTGCTGCCAACAGAGATCATGTCATGTCTCCAACACCATTTGTCTCAAATTTCAAAAAATGAGTTCAAGAACTCATTTAAACTCAGGTCCATTTTCAATTTCAGTGGTAAAATCATATATAATTATATCCAAACACATTACTAAACTAGAGTGATGGCTGCCACCAAAGGGTCTACCTATTTGTATCAAATATAAAAAATCAGTTCATTTTCAATCCCAGTGGTCTCCGGTTTCATTTTCAACCCCTACAGTTTCTATACAGGTTAACCGGATTTCAATACTGCCAGCCTTCATACAAGTATATATGTGAGAATTGGTTCCGCAGAAAAACAATGACAACGTAAAGTAAAGTAACCTCTGAACAACCATAATAAGTTCCCCGGGATCTAACAATATTTTGAGCAGATATGGTTTCAAGTAACATGACATAAGAAAAGCAAAAGCACCTGAAGAAGCAACTCGTTCTTGGAGTTGAAAAGAAAGACACTGAAAGCTCTGTGAAGCAGATTTTCAGCTTCAATCTTTTCCATCAAGTGACCTGCGGTGGACAAATTTAAAAAAGCACCAAAATTTGAGACAGAAGATGATAGTCGCATCAAGCACATGTATTTATGACAAAGAAGAGGTACTTACAATTGTACTTTGTGTCATGTCCGACAACACGATCATTCTCATCCACCAGAATACATCTGCACAAGATTCGAGATTAAATCACTAGAACCAGAACAAGAACTATAACACGCATTGAGTTTAACACTGAAGTAGAAAGCCGGATCGATCTCTCGTATACGAATCTTTACACGACGTCGTATCGGTGGTCCTCCTTACAAATTTGAGGAATGGGAATGACGGTAAAAACGTGAAAAGGGCAGGGGCAAAGGTGGGAACTTACTCGTCCTCGAACATGAGGCGTCGCTGGACGGCGTCCATGCCGGCATCGGGGGCGTCGGCCATGGTGGAGATGCGTAAAGAAAGAGATGACCTCGCCGGCGGAAGGAGAAAGACTTTGGTAGTGAGAGAGGACGACGAGACGCAAAGTTGAATGAGAAGAAGAGAAAAGACGAAGAAGATGAGATTTGGGAAAGAAGAGGGAAGAGAGTGTGGCTCTGGTAGCAGTGTTAAGGAGACCACTAGTTGCGGTGAAGCTCATTGGAATAATCTCGACAGACAATTATTATATAGAAGTCTCCGTCTGCGTCCGTCCGTATATATGATCCGATAGTCAAGTTTTTACCCGCTAGTTGTTGTTTGTAAATCTCTTTGTTCTTCTGTAACCGTTTTTGATGGATATTCTGTACCGATATTGTCTTAATTTAATCACTTTTAAAGTGTTGAGTTTTAATCATAAAAAATCTCGATACAATTAGAAATGATCCACCCACTTATAAGTTATATTTTATTTATTATTTTCTAATGTGGGATCTCTCTCTCCAACATAATGGTTTATCAGTGCAAGAGTTAAAAACATATGGAAGCAAGAGGTGAATGTGGGGGGTTGAGGTAATCAACGTCGTGATGCTCCGTTTAGTCAGGTTTGCTGGGTCAAAGTATATATGCTGGCTAGCTCTTCATCTTGTTCTCTCTCGCAGACTGTTGTTTATGTTTATTGTAATTGCGTTGGACAATGTTGACCAGGCAGCCATGGAGGTAGGCATGCAGTAGTGTACTTGTTGTTTTTCAAACTTAAATCTTTTAAGTAAGGAAGATGCAACGGAAATATAAATGTTGGAAGACTTGAATTTGGTTTTTTCGAATCCCAAGAGAATCTGGAATCCACCAGATAATTGAGACAAACTCAAAGGTTCTAATAATATCAAAAGCTTACACTACAACTGATAAAAGTTCCTTATATAGGAAAATAAACCCTAAGTCAACTAACAACCAAGCCTAAAAGTCCATTAGGTTAAAAGAAAACCAAATCCAAAATAAACTAGAAAACCTAAAATAATATTGAATGCCGAATCAGATTAACAAAAATATCTTTTAGCCTAAATCTGACAGGCCTCACTGAAGTGAGTCTTGTAGATTTCGTCGTTCTCACTCCATAAAGGTATCTTGGTCTCAAACGGACATTCTAGTCAAAAGTAACCCCAAATCAGAGCGGACAAACCCGAAAAGTCTAAAACAACATCTTTTTGAATATTCCAGCGGCTAGCAACCTCATGATACGAGAATTACCGATCTTTAAATCATTCTTTTTTATTATTCGCTGCTTCCTTACTTTTATTTGTTTCTGTCTAAATTTGGCAAATTCTCGTCCTACATCACATGACACTGATGGTTGTTTTTATCTTTAACGACTGGATCAATTTTGTTGATATACGTATAAATATAGAATTGAAATTTGTTTAGTCATTGTGGTTACCACAAGGACTAAACAAATTTTCTTAGTTAAATTGTTGACGTGACGTTAAATTGCTAACGTGAACGGAATGACCATTTGAATGAAAAATCGTGACTTTAAGGACCATTCAGATTAAAATAAAACTATAAGGATTAACCACATGTCGATTTCAAACCACAATGACTATACAATATTTTACCATAAATTTACATTGCCGTTCGTCATAGTGATGGATGTTTTTGGTAAGAAAACGCATGGGGTGAAACCGTGAAACTTAGCAGAGCCTAGCAATCAAGCCACCAACCAACCTGAAGCTTTCCTATAACGTGAAGAAAGTATGAAACATGTGGAAGGGTAGCAGAGTGGAGTGGAGACTGTGGAGTCCCGGTATTATTATCACGAGTCAACATTGGCATCCCATCACTCCCATGTACGCACGCCAACATTGGTTGCAGCTTTTTTTAATGAATCTGAATCGGAAACCAAATCAAGAATAGTACTTGTCCTTGTCCACAAGCATTAACCAAAATCAAATATTGAGAGAGAGAGAGAGCACTTGTGGGTATCGACAACTGACATGATCGAGGACGACTCGAATCCTTTAAATATTGTTTTGTTTTCTTTTTTTTTTATAAGGTAGACCCACAGCCCGTGTAAGGCCACGAACTTGAAATTAGAGGTGACAAACGGACCGGCCCAACCTAACCCGGCCCATCTAATCAGGATTCAGGTTGTGTTTGAGCGGTTCACGACGGGTCACTTCTTAACGGGTTCAAGTTTGAGTCGGTCTATTTACTCAAATATAAGACCACCCCGACCCACAGCCCAAGTCCATAACGTGGTGGGTATCAAAACATACTTGAAATCCGCCTAGGCCCATACCATCTCCGCCCAGCCCGCTGTGGCCCAGGCGACCCAATCAATTTTATTTTTTGTTTTGTTTTGCTGGAATGCAATAAACTCGTGGGTTTGGGTTGGAAGCATAAGCAGCAGCAATGTGGAGAGACAAGCCTCCCGGATTGAAGATCCTGTGGGTCTGGACCCTCGGCACCGCCGCTGGTACTACTCCTATCAACTCTACTCTATCCTCCTCCTCCTTTCATATCCTAATTTTCCGTCTCCTTTTTGTTAGTTTTGGTTGCGAATGTGGTCAGGACCAGGATCACAGACATGGACAAACTTATCAACAACACCCACGAGCATCAACTCAGCGCCGCCGACACCGAAACACTCCCGGAGCCTCACTCCGGTGAACTGAAACCCCAGTAGCTGCTATCATTCCCAATTTTGTATCAACACTGGACTCTTTTGTAATGTGAATTTCATTTCAGGATTTCGTTTGATTATGTTGACAACTGCTGCTTTACTAGAATCTGCTTCTTTCCTTATACTAATCAGGTGTCATTACTCTTATCCCTAATTCCTTCTTGCTATGTCAGCTGCTTCTGTCAATAGTCAATAGTTATAGTTAGAGCTGCCCACTTTATTGGGATTTGATTCAGTGATAGCTTTAGACCGGTTGTAGCAAATGATCTCTCTTATCATTCTTCTTTGTGTTTATGAAGAGAATAGGTTATCCAATCAAACATGATTTGGATGTGGATGTGCTGCTTTGAATTTCTTTTTTCGATTAGCAAGACTTTAGTACTCAGAACTTATTAAGCTAAATTCATGGTGGCATGCTCTAATGAAGAAAAAGAGAAAAGAATCTTCATAGTGCTGGGTTATTATGGCCACCGCTGTATAGAGTCTGGTTGGTAAAGCCAGCAAATTTCATAATCTCCTGTATCAAAGTTATATGCTGTTCCATTATCCTGGCTAGCCATGCTTCCTGCAGTGGTAATTTCATTAAGCTACTGAAGAGAATGACTCAGATCTGACAGAATCCTATAATTTTTGCCAAATGCTCCTTATCTTTGTTTCTATTTTTCTATTGATTTCTCTATGTTAACAAAGAGCACCCTTAGTTGGCTTATGTTAACGTATTAGAGGAGGAGCACCATCGATCACTCTATGTTAAACTTGTAAGAAGAGACTCCAACTCTTCCACGCTTTTACAATGATTCATCTTGAGGGCCAGCCCTGAGTCCTGGTAGTTTAGGCAGGGTAGAATCATAGAACATCTTCCTTCACTGAATTTGCTTCTTCCTTTGTAGTTCATATGCTTCCATCTATGTGTTCTTGAATGCTTAGTGATCACTGATACTGTATGATACTTTATCTAGTATTAGGGTAGGGTTGATTTATATTTCCTGCAATTTGGGTGATAATTGCTCTGGTTTGTCAGATTGAATGTGGGATAATAGTATCAATCCAAATTTTTGCTATTGAATTTGTTAGCTGGAAGAGTCTCATGCCATGGTTACCTGAAGGAATTGAATTTGTTAGCTGGCGGTGAATGTGGGAACCAACTTTAATCTCTCCCTCTTTAGGTGATTGCTCCATGGTTACCTGAAGGAATTGGATGACAGTGACAAAGAGCAGGAGCACCAAAAGTCCAAAATCCTCCATGCTAGATAAAAATTTGGAAGAAAAAAGGAAGAAAAGACACGGTGTTGGTGGTGATATTGGCAAAATTGTTTTTAGGTTCTCATTTTGATAGGTTTTGCATTAAATTTGTTTGGCAAGATATTACAAATGGTCACTGACATTTGACCCATTAATCGTTTTACTCGCTCATATTTCAAAAATATCACTTAATTCACTCACTTTTGATTTTGTCTCTAACTTAACTCACTGTCGTTAACTCGACCGTTAGGAGCCATTAACATTGAGGGTATATATGTCTAAACACCAAAAAAGAATTTCCAATTAGTTTTTTTTAGGAAAAAATAAAAAAAATGTTATTTCTTCATCAGATTTTAATTCTAAGACATTTGTTTTGAATTAGATTTTTTTTTTAAAGTTTAAAATAATTTAATAACTTTCAAATAAGAAAAATAAGCATTTTTAGTTCCTTTTTTTATCACGAAGAAAATAACTACAAATATATTTTTTCAAAATAATTTCAGATTTATTTAAGTTACTCTTTTTCATAGAAATTTCAAGAAAAAATAATTGGAAAATAATGTAATAACTTTAGAAAAAAAGTTAGAAATTCATATATATTATGTGGTTAGACAAATATACCCTCAATTTTAATGGTTCTTAACAATAGTTTAATGACAGTCGGTTAAGTAAGAAACGAGATCAAAGTGAGTGAGTTAAGTGATATTTTTGAAATGTAAATGAGTAAATTAATTAATGGGTCAAAAGTCAGTGACCATTTGTGATTTTTTGCCAATTTGTTTTATTTGGATTTTTTTTCTTTCATTTTAAAGGTTTTAATCATACAGAGACTGATCCCAAAGACAATTTTGCAAGCCCAAAAACTACTCCGCAAGGGGGCCATGGCAAATTGGCAAGAACTGACTGAGATAAACTTCAATCAGCATCGACACAAACTTAGGTATAAGTGATGGTTGTCTTACTTGGAAAGATTATTAGTCTAACGACATTACTATTTCATTTCTCGTCGATTGTTTTAATGTTTAGTTTGTTAAACCAATCATATGATCGAAGACGACCAAACACAAACCTCATTTAGCATCTTCAAGAGATAAATCATTGCACATACCAAATCTCGGACAATCTTTGGAAAATGAGACCCCAAAACTGTACAAGTTCATAAATTCATTTGGACTTGATTGCCAAAATAACCAAAGGATTGCCAAAAAAAGCTACGTGTAATTGGCGTCATTATTTATTTTCTTTTTATTGGTTAATACCTAATAATAATGATAATAATTTTTATTTTTGGCTCTCTCAAGTCACTAATAAATATCAGTGTCCCCAATCCACCACAGCGACCCCTTATTCTTCTTCCCCTTTACTTCTCTGTCTCTCTCTCTCGAATCAAAAAGGGGTTCTCAAACGCGCCGAGCCTACCTCACCGCCTCCACTCTCCGATCCCTCTTCGTCTTGGTTTATGAGGTCTTACCCTTTCTCTCTCTCCCTCTGCTTTGCGATCTCTACGTCTCTGCTTTTGATTCCATGTCACAGATCTGGTTCTTTATCTAATTCGATTCTTGAGGCAAAGATTGGTTGTTTAGGTTGAATTTTCTTTATGGGTTTTGCCTATGTTGGGTTGTGTGTTCAATTTGTTGATCTCATCTCGCTATTTCCTATGTAATTTGGCTCTGTTAGGTTTACAATTTGATTTGGGTGTTTCTTGATTTAATGAAAGGAGACATCTTTGATTCTTTGGAAACTTAATTTGAGCTCAAGATGGGACATTTATTATGCTTGTCGTTTCTTGTGGTATGGAATTGAAATTGGATGTGAATTATAGTTATGATCTTCACCTCTGATGGTTCTTTCAATCATTTGTGTTTCATTGGTGTTACTGTTTGGTGTGTGATCCTTTTCTTTCAATCTGCTTTTATGTTTTGGATACGTTTATTGAGTTTGGATTTGTTTTTGTATGTGCAGCTCGAAGGAGAGACCCACTCTCGGGTAAGTCTTGCTACATTCTTTGTGTTGGATATGCTTTTTACTTATTTGTAATCAGACTTGAGTTTTATTTGACTCTGCGACAATAGGTATCCTAAATTGTTAAACTATAAGAACTAGTTTTTCATATATCGATGATAAGTCTCATCAATGAGTTATGCATCAAATAAAAGTTTGAATTGAGTGTGCTATATAGTTATTTGAAGTTCTGGACAGTCTGTCAAATTTAACTAGAATACAGTGACTGAATGTTCTCCCTGACTTATTGCCGTGTTTTTTCGTTTCTCTCTGTACAGTGGCACGCGGATTAAGACCCGCAAACGGAATATTGCAGCGCCTCTGGACCCTGCAGCTTTTGCGGATGCAGTGGTCCAGATTTATCTGGATAATGCTGGTGATCTGGTAAGGGTTTATCTCTGCACTGGTGATCTAGTTCCCTGTGTCCTTTTGCTTTGTCAGTTGGTCATCTGTTAAGATTTATTTGTGCAGGAACTTATTGCCAAGAGCATTGAATCTTCAGACCTTAACTTCTCAAGATACGGTGACACCTTTTTCGAGGCAAGTTCTCTTAATGCTTGGGTACTTCTTGTCGTGGTGTTTTATGCCAATTGGTTATGATTCTTTGGTAGTTTCTGTGGATATTTAGCACCAGTTCAGATGACTGATCATTTTCTGCTTTGAGTCTGTTTATCAATTACAATAATGCGACTTTAGGTCTTACTATTTGTACACAATTGTAGGTTGTTTTCACCGGGGGCCGTACACAACCTGGAACAACAAAACCTGATGAGGGGGAGCGCCACCCCTACTCTGTACTAGAGTCTGAGCCTAGACGTGAAGTCATTATACCATCTGTTATCTACATACAAAAGATTTTGAGGCGGAGGCCATTTCTGATAAAGAATCTCGAAAATGTCATGCGACGTTTCCTTCAGTCATTGGAGCTTTTTGAGGAAAATGAAAGGAAGAAGCTGGCAATTTTCACAGCACTTGCATTCTCTCAGAAGCTATCAGGACTTCCACCAGAGACTGTGTTCCAGCCAATGCTCAAGGATAATCTTGTCGGCAAAGGGCTAGTTCTATCATTTATAACCGAGTTCTTTAAGGAGTATCTGATTGACAATAGCCTTGATGATTTGATTTCGATTCTGAAACGGGTAAAGTGGAGGATAATCTTCTGGACTTCTTCCCAGCCACCAAGCGAACTGAGGAGTGTTTCTCTGAGCATTTCACGTAAGTTAATGTATGCTGATAATAGTTTTTAACTCGTCCACCTTGTGACACAACACACATTTTTATTTTCTAATGTCATAGCTGATACATTTGACACAATAGAATCGATGGATCTCAAGTAGCTTTGATCCGTGAGTGTTTCAATTCACTGCTAAGTGTTGGCTGCCAGAAAATCTCTCTTCTATGTCTGCTTCCTCACATCTCTGATTTTGAATAAATAAAGAGGCTTCATGTTTCATTCTGGTTAGTTTCGATAGGAATGATACACATTTGGCTTGTCAGTGGTTGATAATATATCTTGTAAAGGAATCCTTATGGCATCTCACGTACTATGTAAATTTTATTAACGGGTTTTCAAGTGATTTCATGTTCTGATTAAAACATTAGTATTGGTTTGCTGACTCGTATTTTGGTACGTTTATGCCAATTTTCAGCAAGGAAGGGCTAGTGGCCTTGGTTGAATACAATGAAAAGAAGATTTTTGAGGTGAAGCTTAAGGATATGAAATCTGCTTTGACAACCCAGATAACAGAGGAAACTGATATTTCTGAAGTCATAGAAACTGTGAAGCAGCGTGTTAAAGACGCCAAATTGCCAGATGTTGAGGTTGTGCGTATCCTGTGGGATGTCATTATGGATGCTGTGCAGTGGTCTGGTAAGAATCAGCAACAGAATGCCAATGCTGCTCTTCGCCAGGTATGCCTGAATCTTATATCCATATGCTCAGTGAATTTAATAGAGCTGTAAATGACAAAAGAATTCTTCCAATGGTTAGCAATGAAGCAGTTGAATGTAATTTATGAGCTCTGAAAACACTCAAAAAGGAGCAAAGATCTGAGTTAACATGTTTAACCAAATCTAAATACTGAAAGCAGAAAACTATATATGTTTAACCAAATCTAAACGTATACTTTATATGTTTGTGTTTGAATAGATTTGCATGCTTTTGCGTTCATTATTGTCTAATGGCTTTGTTTACAATCTAAAAATGCAGGTGAAGACATGGGCAGAACTGTTGAATGCCTTCTGCACCAATGGGAAGCTTGAGCTGGAACTGATATACAAAGTTCAGATGCAGTGCTATGAGGATGCTAAGCTGATGAAGCTGTTCACTGAAATTGTTAGGTCTCTGTATGACCAGGATGTGCTTGCAGAAGACACTATCCTCCATTGGTTCCGCAAAGGAACAAATCCCAAGGGCAGGTAGGGCTTTGTTCTCAACTTAGGAACTCACAATTATATGATTTGGATTAATGTTACTATGTCACAGATACCAGTGTTCTGTTGTGCAAGTTTCAACTCTTACAATTATCTGGTGGAAATTGGTGCAGGCAAACATTTGTGAAAGCCCTGGAGCCTTTTGTGAAGTGGCTGGAGGAGGCAGAAGAAGAGGACTAGATGCAGCTTCCACTGATGTTGCCACACTGTTCGCTGTACTGTCCTACTATGTTTTATCTGTTTTTTCTAGTTTTATGAGAACCCAAGTCACAAATATTCTATGTAACCTACTAAGGTTTGGTGTGCCTGTTGAATGTTGATGATGATGAATTACATTATAAATAATCGATGCTTTCGTATAATTACTTGCCCCTTGTTGCTTTCTTGTTTATTTAAATTTCCCCATGCTAGCATAATTCAAGTACATGTATAAAGCAAGTATAACTTGCATCCGATCTTTATAATCAGAAAACTGGATGTTCTTATGCACGAAACTAGATGCATCTGGCTACAATACCAAAGCTCTGATCATACAAAAGTTGCCCAAAACTAGATGTCTTGAGGTAAGTAGTAAAATGAAGCGAGGCACCTGGAATGTACTTGTAATGACTCACTAAACAGATCAGAAATGTTGGTTGTTTTGTACGTATCATTGTACAACCTATTGAGGCGATCGAGTTATTTTACAACATGGATTCAGGAAGTGATGCTATGGCTCTGAAATCGGAATTCTGTTTAGAATGTTTGAATTATGTTTAAACGGCCGGAAACGTGTCGGAAACCCAGTCGGACAGGTAGGGGCAATAATGACTTTTTATCCCTGTTGTTAAGCGCTCAAGTGTTTGGCGATCACGTGCCTGATGCGTGGGAAATGAGTGAAGAGTGGGGAGTGTAGTTATCTGATGTAGTCATCCGTACGTGAAGTCTCGATGGCGCTCAGAGTATACTGCACCACTCCCTCTCCCTCTTTACTCTGCAATGCAACTGCCGCGTCCTCGTCCCAGTCCCACGCGCTCGATGCCTCCCTCATCCAACGCGCCGTTGTTCTCGCCGACAAATCCGCCGGCTTCACCTCTCCCCACCCAACTTCGGCTGCGTCATCGCCACTCCTTCCGGCAAAGTCGCCGGCGAGGGCTTCCTCTACGCCCAGGGCACCAAGTCCGCCGAGGTCCTCGCCGTCGAGGCCGCCGGACAGATCTCCCGCCGAGCCACCGCTTATCTCAACATGGAGCCGGGGATTGCCACGGCGACCACTCCGCCGTCTCCGCCCTCATTCAGGTCTTAACTTGGTTCTCTTTCATTCTCAGTCTCTCAATTCATGATTGGATTGGATTAAATAGTGATGGTGGATTGGATTGGATAGGGTGGGATTGAGAGAGTGGTGATTGGATTGAGGCATCCGTTGCAGCATCTGAGAGGGAATGCAATAAGGGCTTTCAGAAGTGAAGGGTTGCAAGTCGACGTGCTCGGTGAGGACCTCAACACCAAGCTCTTCGAGGTCTATGTCTTTTACTCTCTTCTTTTTTACCTTTTACTCTCTTTTTTTTTTTTACAGTCGTTGCTTACAGTAAAATGGAATTAGCAGGAAGCACGCAAGTCGTGCCTTGTAGTGAATGCTCCTTTGATTTGTAGAGCTGCTTCTCGAGTCCCCTTCTCTGTTCTCAAGTATGCTATGACCCTTGATGGAAAGATTGCTGCTTCCAGTGGACATGCCTCGTGGATTAGCAGCAAGACTTCTAGAAACCGAGTTTTGAACTCCGGGGTAGAAGTGATGCCATCATTGTAGGGGGAAATACCGCACGCAGGGACAGTAAGTGTTTGTGATTGCTCATGTTGATAGTATACTAGTTGGAAATGCTCAAGTCTAGCTACTTTTATTATGAATTAGATCCGAGGTTAACTGCAAGGCACGGCGGTGGCCATATGCCGATGCGGATTGTGATGACACAGACGCTTGATCTCCCCGAGAAGCAAACCTTTGGGACACCTCTGATGTTTCTACTATAGTTGTGACACAGAGGGGTGCGAGAAGGAGCTTTCAGAAGTTTCTTGCGTCTAAAGGAATTGAAGTCGTGGAGTTTGACATCTTGAACCCCAGAGAAGTGATGGAGTACTTCCATGATCGCGGATATCTTTCAGTTTTGTGGGAGTGTGGAGGGACACTAGCTGCGTCTGCTATTTCATCCGGTGTAATACATAAGGTTTCTTTCTTCCTTCTTCTGTCTCTATGAATTTGTGTTAGTCTTCTACTTTTGTCTGCTTAAAACTGATGAGTAAGGAATGTTGGTGCAAGTTCAGTAATATATTGGAGAAAAAGGTGAAAACTTGTTTTTCCATTGTTTTCTGCACGCATAATTTTGGTTTTAGTAATGCATTTCATGTGTTGCAGGTCTTTGCATTTGTTGCTCCTAAGATAATTGGTGGAAGAAATGCTCCTTCCCCTGTAGGTGAACTTGGGATGGTTGAAATGACACAAGCCTTGGATTTGATTGATGTGTGCTATGAACAGGTTGGTGGCGATTTTTAGAATTATCTTAATGTCCCTTTCCCTTTTGTTGATCTTGTGTTAATCCTATGTATCATCTCTGGGATTTCTTCTTTTAGTCTTTTTTTTTCATGTTAACCTACTAATTAAAAGCTCCAACATGTGAAGAACACTGATTTTTTATTATTTATTTTTTAAATTAATCTACTAATGTATTACTCAGACAAGTTCTTTTTCATAGAGATCAACCCCTTGAATTTTGTTTGTACTAGTCTCACATGTCATGGACAAAGAGTCTTAGGATCTTTTGCAAAGTTGGGCATTGAATACAAGTCATTATGTGAAATTGCTAAAGAATTCTCCTGCATTTTGATTGTTTTGTTTTATGCTTCTGGAACTTGAATGATAGGTTGGACCCGACATGCTTGTCAGTGGTTTTCTTCAACCCATACCAGATCTGACGCCTGTTATTCCATCAGTTGATGAAACATATGAAATTGATCCAACTGTCACTCCTTATGACTCAAGAGTCATATTCTTCTACAAAACATGGGATCCTTATGGTGCTTTCTCTCGAATTTCTCTCCTCACCAATTAAGATGCTTGATGTTGATGGTGCTTATTCCACTTGGTTGAGTGTAGAGCATTACTACCAGGTACTTTCTTTTTCTGCATGAATCTTCTTGTCATCTTTAAACTGGTGTAGTTCTCACAAAAGAAGTACTAACATGTAGGCTCACAAATTTGTTGGGGTGGATGATCCTGTGGCACGAGATTGTGCTGAAAATATCAAGACTGCAAAAAGTCCAGAAGAAGCAGCACGGATAGGCAGGTCAATGCAGAGGCGGCACCCTAATTTGGTATGGCTCTACATAGATCTGATTGATTTTACATTGATATCAACATCAGGACAAATGATCCAATCATGTTATGTACGGCAGTGGTCATTTATGTGATAATCCAAATTTTTCCAATATTATACTATAAACAGAATAACTTGTATAGATTTTAGACTTGACTCAAATATTTGACAGGTGGGATATGTTGCAAGCTGGTTCTAACATCTTGTATGTGCTTCGCAGGTAAGATCCGATTGGGAAACTGTCAAGATTGATGTGATGTACAGGGCACTAAAATGCAAGTTCTCAATATACCCACATTTGAATTCTATGTTGCTGTCAACTGCTGGTTCTGTTCTTGTTGAAGCTTCACCACATGATCTTTTCTGGGGTGGAGGCCGGGATGGGGAAGGCCTAATTATCTGGGGAGGCTTTTGATGCAGTTGAGATCAGAGTTTCTTGGTGAGTCCCATACTTTAAGTGAGAGCTCATGCTTAGGTGTATAATCTATAAATTAGTTTATTCACATACCCAAAATAAAAGAAAAAGGTGTATAATTTAAAAAACAAAGGATTATAGTTCTTTCCTGTAATTTTTATTGTTCCCTTCACAGTAGAAAATGGAACATGTATATGTAAATGAAGGAGACAATGGTCTGTATGATTGGCATGTGTTAAAGTTGTAAGTTATAATAACCTTAATCTTGGAGTCAATCACAGAGTTAAGGCAAGGTGAATGAACCTTAATCTTGGAGTCATGTATGATAATTATTGTATAATATGCTGGTAACGGTAAAGCTTGTCTGCTGAGTTTAACCTCTTCCTACTTCCTAGTATGAGTCTGATTTCAATTTCAGATATAGAGACGTCTTTCTTTCAGTTTCTGTTACATTGACACATGCATTGTAACAGTAACAGCTACTAGCTCAATTAAGCAATTTCTAAGAGCTTATGTTCTCTTCTCTCTTCTCCAACATTGTATTTACCTAGACTGAATAGGAATAGGAATAGCAGAGGAGCCAAATTTGACCAATCTGGAACTGCATGCATCAGTCGATTCTACACTTACTGCTAGTCAAGTCACCGGTACTGTACCATTTCAACTGGAAATTCCGATGGACATGCATGGTGCAAAGTCAGATGAGCTCGAGGCTGAGTCTGACAGAGTGAATTAGGCTGTGTCACATATGTTGTCACGGCTGCTTCTAATGGGATGGAAAGTAACATTATATATGATGGTTGACTGCATAAATTTTGTTGAGGCCAAAAAGAAAAGAAAATATAATAGAGAATTTCTAGAAATAATGCATGGCTGCATGCAAAACGTGACCGATAAAATATGTAGGAAAGGGAAGATTTTTTGTTGATCGGGATGACGATGTGATTGTGACTAATCTTCACTGATTGAAGTTTATAATTTAGATTAATCACTAGATTGATAATGATGTTCATGTTCTCGATCATCACTCGTCACCAAACGCCCATCAGACACATGACTCCTTTTCTCCTCCATCTTTAACTTGGAAATAATGCAACTTGCATCATTTCTCATCTTTCATGTGAACAAATTCATCTTGTTCAATCAAAAACAAAGATTCCTGTTCAAAAAAATCAAAAACAAAGATTCTTGTTCGAAAAAAATCAAAACAAAGATTTCAGAAATTAATTTGCACTGCAACAAATCATGTCCTCGCAACCAACTGTAATGTGCTAATATATATATATAGAGCATTTTGGTTGGTTGAGACACTATATATAAAAGAAGAAAAAAGGGTTAATTCTCTCTAATAATATTGCCAAAAATGATCATCCCTATTATCCAATATTCAGGGTACGAAGGAACCCAGAGAGTAGGACGAGAGTGGCCACGTAGAAATGAGTCAGATACTCACATTTTCAAGGGACATGAGATGTGTTTCATAGCTGTTCATGTAAATATACAGTAACATGCAAATGAGAAATTCATGTATATACAGTAACATGCATAATGCAAATGAGAAATTTATCAACGTGACAGTACATTTCAATCAAATTTAAACATGTGAATTTTTCATGAAACATTATTTCAGCTATTTTGTCAAAGATCATTTTAAGTTTTCTGTTGTTTTTAAAATACTAAACCCTAAACCTACTAAACCCTAAACCCTAAACCTAAACCTAAACCGTATACTTTACTATACCCTAAACCCTAAACCCTAGCTTGAACTTGCTAAATACCCATAAATGTTATTTCACAAAAAATAGAAAATTTAGTTTATGTTTTAGTTGTAAAAAATCTACATGTCTGAATTTGATTTGAATGTAGGACCACGTAAGACTGACACGTGATCCTCCCGTAGCATTGAAAAATTTCTTCGTACATGTATATAAATTTGTATGAAGAGATAGAATCCAATAATGCAATTACCCATCTTTCTCCTGCATTTACTTTCTAATCCCATTTCAGTGCAACTGCATCACACTTTTACTTAATTAAGAATTCAAATAAACAACATCCATCTATATTTAATGTGCAACTTCTATTAGCTGCATGTTATTATCCAAAACTTTATCCACAGTTTTATCCTTGATCCATTTCACTCTCCTTAATCCCTACGCGAACCCAGAATTTCACTTTTCATTAGAAAATATATAATGGAATTAAGCAGCATTAAGATCAAGTCCGGTAATTTCTTACCCGCCAAAAAAAAAGGTACAGGATGAAGTGGAAGATTAGATTGAGACAAGATATGAGACCGCTGCTTGTGTGTTGGTAAAGATATAATTATGGTAGGAGAGTTTTCCATAAAAGTATGGTATTTCCATTCTTTGCCAATAATCTGTAAATGGATAGATAAAGATGTATCATGTAGATGAGAGCCCCCTTCCTTCCCCCTCTTGGCTGTGAATGTGATTGATGGACATAACCGAAATTCAACCCCCATTTATATATCTTGTCGCTGCTGCTGTTTGTTGTAGAAGAAGAAGAAAGGGGTGTAGAGAGAGAGTGTTGGTTTCTCTCTCTAGAAAGTCAGGTCGAGTTTGTTTGCAAAATATAATTTGGGGGTCTTGTTGGTGGTTGCGATTATTTCTCAACACGTTCAAAGCCTTTTTCATTTCTCTTCCTCTAATTTTGGCTATTTACCCTCTTCTTCCTCTCCCTTTCTTTCTCTCTCTTTTCCATCTTTGCTTTCTCATCTCTCTCTCTTCCATCTGTACTCGAATCTCTCTCTTCTTTCTTGTTCGCATTCCATCTCCAGCTCCAAGCTCAGTTTCTGGTTTGCACTGATCACTACAAGAGAGGTTTTGTCGTTGGAGTTGGGTGGGATGGGTCTGTGATGACAAGGTAGGCCTAGGCTACCTTTTATTATTTAGATCTGCTTTGCTTTTCGATTCATGTCATGTTGGACTCGTGTTTGCTTTCGGTTACAAACTGTGAAATTGTGAGTTGCAGGTTGTGATTGATCTTGGAATGGTGGCAAGATTGTGATCGGAAAGAGTCGGTGTTGGGCTTTTGGATCGGTGAAAAGGAGAAGGGGGGTTGAAACAGCTCGGTTGGTCTGGAGTGCATACTCAACATAATCAGGGCCCTGAGAATGGGTTCCTGCTTGTCCGCCGAGAGCAGGAGCCCAATGGCCTCTCCTTCGCCGGCGTCTCCTGGCTGGGGTGGTGCCGCCCGCCGCAGGAAGACGTCTAAGAAGAAGTCTACTTCCCGGAATTCTTCTTTTGATTACCGCCGGGAAGACCCCGCCCTGCATCGGATTCCGGGCAGAATCTTCCTCAATGGCTCTACTCAAGCTGCTTCTTTTTGTTTACTCAACAGGGCAAGAAAGGGACCAACAAGATGCCATGATTGTCTGGGAGGTTGGCTTTCCTCTCTTCCCATTTATTTATGAAACTCATTTATTTTATTTATGCTTTTGTGGTAGATTCATTTCTATATCTCTCATTGCTAGTTTATCCTCTTTTCATTGTGACATGGAACTTTTTTCTAAGATTTTCAGCTTAAATATTGGACAAACCTGCCTTTTTACCTTCAAATATCAGAATCTATCAATTCTATATGTTTGCTTGATACAAGGGTTTAGAATTCAGTTGCCAAGTTCATTGATCTTGAAAAAACTTGTGTGGCTTTAACTTTAACTGCGCCTGTTTGAGCAGTAGTATTATTTGTCTAACTCTACTTACTGTGATCTTCAGAATTTTGGTTCAAGAACAGGCACAATTTTCTGCGGTGTTTTTGATGGTCATGGTCCGTATGGTCATCTGGTTGCAAAGAGAGTGAGGGATTCGCTTCCTCTCAAGTTGAGCTCCAATTGGGAAGCGAACATAAACAGTGAGGAAGTTCTCAAAGAGATCAGCCCTAATACTGCTGGAAGCTTGAATTCAGATGATGGTGCATTTTTGCCTGTTGATGAAGATTTCAGGGCCTCCATTGACGGTGAGGAATCAGAAAAGCACCCTGAGATCTTTCACACATTGAAAGAGTCGTTCTTAAAAGCTTTCAAAGTTATGGACAGGGAACTACGAATACAACCAAGTATTGATTGCTTTTGTAGTGGGACAACAGCAGTAACTCTAATTAAGCAGGTGGCTTCATGATCCCTTGACTTGTCCTGATTTGATGTTGGTTTTAGTGAGGTACTGATCTTGATCATGCATGTATTGGCATGTTTCTCAGGGTCGGGATATAATTGTCGGAAATGTTGGGGATTCCAGGGCAGTTCTATGCACAAGAGATAAGGATGACACTCTGCTGGCAGTTCAGTTGACTGTGGATCTCAAACCAAATCTTCCAGGTACTCTCTTTGTCTATCTTTGTCGTTTGAAGGCAAGTGTTTGGGCTAGTTACGCACATGTGTCTGTATCTGTATCTGGGTTTATATTTTCATGCATAAAATTCAATATTAGCATTCTCCACCATCATGACTACATGACTTCTGACATGAAACATGTTTAATGAATTTCACAATTCACAAAGAAAGAGATGTAAAGAAGTGTTTATAAGGGCCGTTTCAGTGGATGTGATCTACAATTTCGAAACTGTAGTTTTCACCATTTAAGTTCCTCTTGGCCTTCTCCTTTTCTTGTTATGGATTTTGATGAAACCTTCAAACCTAGTTACATTCTTCCCAAGATCTGATCTAGTCAGGCATTAAACGATGTTCCAAAGATGCAGAAGTTCACCTAGGTGTCATTGAAGTTTTGGAAAAACTATGTTGTTAGGATGACTTGTGAAATGGACTTGCGCGAGACATCCAATGCAGACTTGATGCTGTCTTCAGGATTTCTGTTAGTGTACAAGTCTGTAACACCAGCACTGTCATTGTTCATGTATTCATTTCTTGCCTACTTAGTTTCTGAATCCATTTTACTATGTACCACACTCTCATCAAAATTTGAACTGGAAAAGGGAGGTATTGAGACCAAACAGTCACATCAAGGTCTCCAAAGCTCCCTTGTTATTTAGTAATGGAATAAATTAGTACATGTGCACAAGTTATCCGTTGTGTCATCATATTGGTATCCTTAGTCCCTCTCTGTTTCTGTTTTGTTTTGTACAGCGGAAGCAGAAAGAATACGGAAGTGTAGAGGACGTTTTTTGCTTTCATGATGAACCAGAGGTTTGTCGGGTCTGGCTGCCAAACAATGACTCCCCTGGTCTTGCCATGGCACGGGCCTTTGGAGATTTTTGCCTCAAGGATTTTGGTTTGATCTCAGTGCCTGATGTGTCTTATCGGCGTCTCACTGAGAAGGATGAATTATAGTCTTGGCCACAGATGGGGTATGGAGCCACCTAATTTGAAGCCACTTACATATTAAATATGATATTTCCCTTCCTTTTAATCCTTTTCCTATTCTCCCCCCTGCTCTTTGAATCTAAAAAGTTAAAACTTTTTGGCAGATTTGGGATGTTCTGTCTAACAAAGAAGTGGTAGATATTATAGCATCAGCCCCTGCACGCTCCTCTGCAGCTCGAGCACTGGTTGAGTCAGCAGTTCGGGCCTGGAGACAGAAATACCCAACTTCAAAAGTAGACGACTGTGCTGTGGTCTGCCTATACCTTGACTCAGACGGAAATAATTTATCAACTGCTGCTAATAATAACTTGAGCGAGCAGCATACTGGAGTGGATGATTTGAATGCTGGGAGTGAGAATGAAGAAGATATCTCTGGCCCAACTTCTTTGTCCGCTCAGGTACTGTCCGAAATGGTGAAGAGATTCTTGAAGACAACGAAGATGTAGAGGAAGAGAAAGCAAAGAGAATGCTACAATGAACTCGGAATTGGGTGTAGACTGGTCTGCTCTGGAAGGAGTTTCTCGTGTTAACACATTGTTGACTCTGCCAAGATTTGTACCTGGAAAAGAAGACATTAAGGCCCGGAACAAGGTTTGATCTTCCATTGTTCCACAAAATTTGTTTTGTATTTTTTTTTTTTTAGATTTCTTCTTCCTTTCCTTTTCGTGATCTCCAATCCTGTTTTCTCTTCTTCTTCAAAACAATTGTGATTTGTAGGCCATCAAAGTTAAAATTTTGACCGGAGAGGGGGGCCCTCCCGACTATATTAGCATGTCTGGGAAAAATTGTCCTTTCTATTGTGGGTAGAATTGGAATTTTTGTAAAATCCAACTCTCCGTCGTATTATTTATTTGTTTGAAACAAATTCATGTGTATTATGTTCATAATTATCTTGTGATAATGAAGCCTCATCTTAGTTTCAGTTTGAAAGGTTACCCTTGTCCTCTTGAGATGTAATGTAATGCAATGTTGTTCCTAACTAGGTCCCTTTGAATTTGAATTTGCATTTGCAATGAAGATATTTAGCTAATTAGATAGCTTTTCTTGTGTGGGTTGTTCCTTTGCTGTCAGTTTTCAATGAATTGATTGGTGGAGATTAATGTGGATGAGCAAAATATGTATTATGCATCTTTTTGGTAGCTAGCTAGCTATGTTGCTATCCAAGTGGGAAGTTGCTGGTAGTTATACCAAGGGTGAAAAGGAGCTGATTTTTTGCTTGACTTTCTATGAAGCATCCATAATATGCCCATATATTGTCATGATCAATTGATATTCAAAACCATATCGAATAATGTAGTATGTACCCCTAGCTCCATGCATCAGGACCATCAGTGACCACACTAGCTACATGCTATTGAATTGTGAAGGCTAGCTTTCCCACCTTAGTAATGCATTTCTCAAATTTCTTGAATTGAAGATATTATATGTAGTGGTGGGTGGGGTACTGATTGAGGGTGTTGTTTTCAATCAATTGATGGAATGTCAGTTACAAATGGAAAATTGTGTTGTTTTTCCTCTCATTTTTATTTTAGGGAATTCAATTTGAAAGGGGCATGCAGGATGAGGAGTTTCTACTTGTGGTGATGGAGTGTGTTGTTGTAGAGTTCTGGTGCCATTTATTGTCATAGTCTCGTATAGTCATAGACGAAGACACCCACCTCAATATATATATACAGAGGTGGATGCTAGACATTAGACTGCCACTTTTGCGTGGTAATGCATGGGTAGGTTGTGGAGTTTGTTGCAAGTTGAACCACCAATTAAACCTTAGGTTGAGGTTGAGGTTGTGGATGTGACTGGCATTAACCTCTTCATTATTACAGTGATACATGTGTGTTTGCGGTTGATGTGAGATAAGGAAACAAAGATGTGTCAATCAGGTGCTAATGTTTTATTTGATTTCATGTTGTAAAGATTGGAAGTTGATAGTAAGGAAGTTGCCTATATATATTTTCAAATATATGTAGAAAGATAGAGAATGAATGCGGCTGCTGTGTCTGATTTGCCCGAAAATGATGAAAGAAGCTTCAATGAAAGTCTTCTCTTCCCCGGTCACCGGCCATGCTATGCCGTCATATATACGATCGATCATATTGGTTTTCCAGCCAACCAGCGGCTGTAGAAGTCGAGTGCCTCCCGTGGCTTGTATTCAGGGACGGTGTGACCGGCTCCCTGTATCCCCACGCCAACGCCACCACAAGAAATCAAACAAACTTCATCAGAAATATACAAACCAAAACCAGGCAGAGCCGTTTCCTTGGCATTACATTGAAAATCAAGGAATCTTTACCAAAGCAAACAATGATATAAAGCATATACAGAGACGGACCTTGACAGTGAGAAAGGTGAGGTATTTTCATACGCTTGCAAGTATCCTGCAACTTGGTCATTGGATTGCCAAGACCTCCATTGGTCTATAACTTTATACCCAAGTGAACTAGTCCATGCCTGGCTTCCAGTATATGGCACACACATATCGTGGTCTCCACTGAAAATGATTGCTTTTGTATCCTTTGGTTGTAAGGTTTTTGTGGTAAGGGATCATACTTCCAGCGTTACGATAGTAGCTTAATCTATCTGTGCATAATTCCCAGGGACCAGACACGCTTGCCTGCAAATATATTTGAACACACTTTCAATGAGGGAAGAAAAGATTTATGGCATATAGTTATGTACAGCTGAACTAATCAGCTAGCTTACAGGCTTGGCATGAATTGCTTCCCTAACTGCTGGGTCGTTCAGCCATTTAGTAGCGACTTCATCATCCTACATATTAACATTAAAAGTCTGTTTAACTACATGCTCATCATAATTTTAACTAGCTAGGTGAAAGAATGTCAACCATGGAAGTGTGAGTTACTTACAATGCATGGGACATGAATTGAGTTAGATTGAGCAGCTAGCTGAGGCCACAAAGGGACTAAGCCATCTTCTACAGATACCCGATAAGGCCAAGCGCGGCCAAACATCCTTTTTCTCACCCGAGAGGCTTCTCAGATGACTTGCCTAGTTGCTGAAAGCTTAAGGGTAAGTTGCTGCTTTTGGTTGTTGTAGAAGTAGTGTTCCCTGATTTAGTTCCAGGGTCGTGGTAACAAGGCTCAAGGACGTCGTAGATATTTAGTCCATCAAGAGCCTAATACAAACATATACAATCAACATCATTTGTCATCATCGATCCTAGGTTAAGCTACAAGCATAATATAGGAAATGGTTTGAATGATTAAGCAAAAGAACTGATCGAAGATGTTATGTATATATACCTCGCCAGCTAGTTGAAGTTTCTCATTGCACTTGGCACTTGATGAGTTAGAGTAGTTGATCCCACATTCTTTTATCACTCCCTGCATTAATATCAATATTTGTCATGCACCAAATATGTATATGATGGATGTAATAATTTTGCCTCAGATCGACATGAATGTACCTCATAAATTTGATCTGAAATGAGGGCCATCCCATGAGCAAAGGGACTAGAGCATTGTTATCAAAGTTTCTGTCTGTGACTCCATTCCCCCATGTAACCCTTGAGATTTAGAACCGGTTTTGTTCCATTTTGTATACCTAGTAGTTGTACGCATGATCATCCATCGATCAGTAATATTAATTTGTGACGAGATTGAATTGAGCATAATTAGGTAGGCCGATATATATAGATACAGAAACAATTGTGTAGTACGTGTTTGTTACCTGTGGCAACTTGAAAGGCAAGAGTAGGGACATAGACTCCGGCATAAGACTCCCCGGCAATGTAAAACGGATTGGAAAGAAACTCGGGGTACTGCTTAAACCAGCTGAGCAGGAAGGCGTGGGTGTCAGAAGCAGTTTGAAGATCCCCAGTTACGTACTGGCTTTCATCTTCTGAATAGGAAAACCCAACACCAGCAGGAGAATCCAGATACAGCATGTTGGAAACCTACATAAACAAACTCAGTCTCATTTGATTAGTCCAGCTTCTAGCTAACTTAAACACTTAATTACTTGGCACATAATTGACTCAAGGATTAAGAGAATCCTGTCTCGACTCTATTTATGCATATAGATACCTTGGACCAGCTGTAAGGATTAAGATGTAAAGTGGGCAATGATCCTCTTGATTTCTGTTCAAAATTGAAAGGCCCTGTACATAAAAATGACCCAATTATATACGAGTTTCAGCATATACGTGTGTACTCAGATCCAGGGATTCATGAGTCCCATAATCCTAGTATGAACATTTACTATAAACACCTAATTAATACTCGAATTGATCAATTTCTAAAATGATAGTTGGTATATCTCGCATGCCTAGCTAGTTGAAATAATATGGTAATATCGAATCTGTCATGAATTAACTGGATCCAAAATGTATTACTCAATTATAGAAAGGGCTCTGCTACATAAGATGTAGACGTGAGACCAACATAATTGAATATTATACACCTAGCTACTTTGTATCCAATGATCGATAT
The DNA here is from genome assembly GCA_010134655.1 of Fragaria nilgerrensis. Lineage (NCBI taxonomy): Eukaryota > Viridiplantae > Streptophyta > Magnoliopsida > Rosales > Rosaceae > Fragaria > Fragaria nilgerrensis. The sequence continues at coordinate 366,573 of CM020982.1, read as the reverse complement.
ATTGAACAATTCTCAACGGTACCCGTGAGTGCGTGACCCAAATGCAAGTAAGCAATGCAATGCTAGCTTATTGATAGACCCCAAATTAATGATAAGATGACAACGACTATACACACATTTCAGTAAAGTGGCATATATATACAGCCTGCACAACATTCTTCTATCTAACTATATTTTTCTTTATACAATTCTTGTGTTGATCTTTAAGCTATATCTTTAACTTCGATATTTATTTATAGAAACTAAACAAGCGTATCTCGCAGTTTTAATATGCCGATTGAGCAGAGGCGTGAATCAGAGTGAAGCCTAAACATATAATGGAGTGTCTACTCTGCTCTGTATACACTACTAAACAGGGTTTGGCTGCTATACAACGGTTTGGCTGCACGATCTACCAGCCAAACCCGTAATGTATACAGGGAGAGTATAGTACAGAGTAACGTACCGTGTTCGTAGACGAAACCATCAAAGCTGGAGCAACCGGGTCCACCATTGAGCCAGAGGACAACAGGATCGTCTGCCGGGTTCCCTTCTGAGACTACCAAGTAGTAGAAAAGATTCTTTTCGCCTATGCTTACATATCTACAACACGATACAGACTTAAATCAGTGATCCATAATCAACCATTCATTGATCATTTTGGATTTCAAAGATATAATCCTACCCCATTTGAGATATACACACTGTATATACACAATGAAGATGAAGAAGAAAACGCAAGGATTACATATACGAAATCAGGCAGGTTTGGTTGCTTACCCGGAATAGTGGTTGGACGGAAAGTGCCATTGAAGCCGGGAAGCTGGGTGACAAGAGAGGCTTGAGGAGCGGCCTCAGTTGTCGTTGTTGTCAAGCTTATGCATACGAGTATTGTGATTGAGATGCAGGTGGGAATTGTATCCGCCAAGAGTCTGGCCATGGCCTGGCCGAGTAGTAGTGCTTGTGAGAGAGAGAGAGAGATTTGAGAAACGAGGTTTGTGTGAGGGAGAGAATGAGAGAGAGATAGAAAGTGGGCGGTTGGTTGGTTGGTTGGTAAAACCAATGAGAAATGAGAAGGAGAATTTGAGAGAGAGGCAAAGCAAGCGAGGGGGGAGGGAGGATTTATAAGAGGAAACCCCCCAAGAGAAATAGATATAGCCAAAATGTTGAAGGAAAGGGGAAAAGGTACAATGTTGGAGTCAAAACCAGAATTGATGGAGGTCGCATGCATACATACATATTAATTTTTTTTTTAAATGGAAATAATTGATTTTATTTTATACTATATATACACACATATAACATATAACTGATATAAGCTGCAGGTAGCTAGGTCTTCAGACTAAAAAAGAAAAGAAAAAAAGAAAAAAGAAAAGAAGAGGTAGCTAGCGAGGTCAACACAATGAAAGTGAGGAATTGGACAGATACATATGGACGAGCATGCATAGAATAGAGAATGGAGAAGAGAGTAGTAGAGACTGTAGAGTGATAAATCGATGCGATAGATGGCCGGTGTTGGGATTTTCGATACGGCCGGATATATAGTGGCTGCCGTCTGTAAACGAGACGTCCAACTCCCAACTATGTGACAGAAATTAAACAAACACCGGTTGGCATGGCCTGGACATCGACGCAGCAATAAGCCTAGGTTTAACAGTCGATGATCATTTCATATGAGCTGGGTTAAATGGACGTGAACTTCCATGTCAACGCAAGCAAGGAATTGCCTGCATTAACTTGTACCTTTAATTTGAGAGTTTTTCTTATATATATATATATATATATAGTCCTTATCCAAACGAAGCTTCGCTCTGGAATTAACGTGCGAAGGTCCTTATTTGACTCACTTTTCGGTCATATTTTTCGATCATACCCGGTCAGTGTCTAGATACATATCGTATGATCATCCTTACAAAGTTTCATCCAGTTTGGTGATCGTTTGCATACCGAATCAGATAAAATAAATCAATAGAACAAAATATGTCCAAGTAGAACCGTTGGAGTAAATCATGATTATGGAGGCTTAAACGGTCACCAAATTGGATGAAATTTTGTAAGAATGATCATACGATATGTATCTAGACACTGACCGGGTATAATCGAAAAATATGACCGAAAAGTGAGTCAAATAAGGACCTTCGCACGTTAATTCCAGAGCGAAGCTTATCTAGATAGAAACATATATATATATATATATATATATATATATTATATATATATAAATAATGTCATGTCTTTTCACAAAAATAAATACCTATAAGTATATAACAGAAAGTGGAAAAGTGAAAAAAGATCTTCACATCTCCTCTTAATCCTAATGTAAAATCATGTGTTGAAAAGTCTTGTGTTGTATATGCTAATGTGTTGCCATTTCTATACAAAGAAAGAAAACGTGTATTTTAATGAATGTAAATCTACAGCTTCCATATATGTAGAGCAATTAAGTTACAACTTGTCGTAAATGTATCGTATCTTATATTATATCTGATTTCATTGATAATTAGAATCGTGTGATTTGATTTATAGGAAGGAAGTCCTATTTTGATTAGAATCTCTTTGCATTGAATATCTAAACTGATTGTATATATAATATTGGAATTAAACTAATACTCAACTCAGGTAGGAAATTGTGTGAGACAAGAGTCCTGGTAGTGAAGTCCATTTTGTGAGCTTCAATCTATTGTGTGGGCTTGCCTTGCAGTGGAATCGTCTCAAGATCGTAAGTTATTTATCGTCGTTGTTGCTGGTACACTCAGGCACTAAGAAAAACTAGAAAGAGTAGGACGGACTCAACCAAATATACACAAGTGTAAAGTTGATACTTGGATAGATGGAGTTGATGTCACTCGCTGGCTTGAGCTTCCTTGGACAATAATCACAATAAACCAGTTGCTAATGCGCGCATGCACTCTCAATAATCAAAATAAACCAGTTGCTAATGCATGCACTCTCAAAACGCACTGTTATTCTCCTCCACATGTATACATTACATAACATAATTCAAAGGAGTAGCTAGCACTTTTATTGGATTCTTGACTTTGATGCACTGTGTCTACTTGCGATATATCTACTACCATCACTATATACAATCAACTTTGGATTTCATGATCATATCTCTGAAAAAATAATAACTTGGGTACCAAATATAATTAAACTACTATCTTAAGTGTCAAATATGTGCATTAGCAACAAACATTTTGTCACGGGGTCGTGTCTATTATGATAAACATGTTGAAGTCGTAAATACAAGATAAATTGTAGAGGGCAGCCGCACCGGCCCTTACTTCAAAAAAAAAGAAGATAAATTTGTGATCGGTTTTAGTTTGCTCGCTCATCCAAATATTGAATCGACCTTTGTAAGTATAGGAAACAATATCATGATTCTTGCATTTTCTGATTGAATGAACATACTATCTGTGTATATATAGTATCGAGGTTTTGTGATGTTTAAAACAAGGAATAAAATATTTTAATATCCTCGATATTTCCTCGAAATTTTGTTTTTTTTACAACATCGATATTAATTTTTATATTTTTTGATATTTTATATTTAGTTTATTTTTAGTCAAATATACAAATTTTATATAATTTTTATAAAATTTCTATCGATAATCGATATTTTTCTATATATCCAATTAAGATTTCTGTTTTTTGAACCACCCTATTTCCGTATACATACACAATATACGTATGGGAAGTGACTGACTACTCACGAGTATCAAGTCAACTCAAGTGAGACGACTAAAAGCTGACAGCCAGAAATGGAATGAAAGGTCGGAGAGTGTGGGTCTCCCAGTTTCACCCAATCACCAACTGACAAGTGGCCGCACTCAGCTACACTCAGAGAAGAAGCTAGCCAAACCTTATCCTAAAGCCAGAGGGAAACATTGAAGAGCCCAGAAAATGTTCGAGTTGAACAAGAGGGTACAATGGAGCTGTTGTACGTAGCTATTAGCTCAGGACGTACTATAATCTTATATATGGGTAGGAGAAATGATGATGATCATGATGATGAATAGCTGCTGCACTTCTTGTACTAGTGCTTCTACTTTCACCCGCGCTCCTTGCAGCAACAACCGCCACCACCACCAGCTGCTGCCTTCGCCGTCGCCAAACCAAAGCTACCGCTGCTACTAGTAAATCAGTATTTTTCATCTCCAAGCCTTTTAGCACTGCGTCTTCCTTCCAAGATTCACACCATCCTTTTTTACTGCGCGGTAATACCTAGCTAGCTGCTGCTATTCCTAGCTAATTAAGCTACTAAGTTCGTCACTGATGAATTGCTGGTATATTACATTGCAGTAACAAATGATCAGGGCAGGACTGAATTGTGCGACTCTGATAAAGAGTATCTGAGATCAGAGGCTGATAGAATTGTAGATGGGTTGAATTTTGGGGAGCTTTGCAATGAGTTTGAGTGCATTAGCAGTCCCTTGGTCGAGTCCACTGCTCGGCAGCTTGTCCGCGACATCCTTGAGCTTCGCGAAGGCAATCGTGCCCTTGGAACATTTGCTCTTTCCGTTCAATACAAGGTCAGCTACCATTCCTAACATGTATGCATGTCTTAGTGCGTTACCTTCTTTCAACTTAAGCTGGACTTGTGATGACATACAGGACCCCGTTAGAATTTTAGTGGTCGTGACAAGTACAAGAGACCACTCTGGATAACCACTGCACTGGAGAAACCTTCTGTGGTGAGTAACTACTCCATCTTCCTAGTTCATGATAGATGCTATTGTTTTTGGCGAGGTCCTAAATATGCTAATTGATTATATACTTGTGTGTGCAGAGTGTTCAAGAAATGAGCATGTTATCGACCAGTGTGCTAAGTATCAAATGGACAGTCAAAGGCAAGCCCAAGAACATTCCAGTAGGAGATTTGATTGTAAAAATCAACTCCCAATTCACTCTGAACCAGATCAGTGGCCAAGTGACTCAACATGAAGAGTTTTGGGATATATCAGCTTCTTCATTCATTTCACAAGCCTATTTCTGGACGTCGCGTCGTCTGTTTGCAGCAATTGAGGGTGGAAAAGACTTGACTGATGCAGTTAAAAGTCTTTCCAGCCGCTTCCGAACAGAAAAACAGAACATGGACATTTTTTCCCGACCCTTCTGGTGATCCAACCAAGGTCAGTCAGCTAGCTACTAAACACTAAATTGATTGAGCTCACTAGCTAGTTAGTTAGTATCGATCGCTTTACTGATTAACATTCTTCATTTGATTTGATTGAATTTCGATCAGTTCTTCCAAAGGACGACGGTTTCCAAAGAGATGTGTATCAATTTGCTCTGTTCCTGGCACTAATCTATTTTGTTGTACAGCTTTTGAGAATAACCTTGTAAGTACTGTGTTGTACATCAATCTTGTTGTATGAATACTGTATCATGTATCATCAGCAATATATCACATCCAAGATCAAATTCAAAGTAGTACACATGAATTCTTGAAATATTTCCGAGTCCAAACAAGAAAGTCACCAGAGATATGGTGGATTGGTGGATATTATGATAGAATTCCACTGTAAACAATCGCATGAAGAACAGAGTTTTTCAATTATGGATTTGGTCATGGTGCACCAGCGTCTAATGAATGAATTGGCCGAATACATTGCTAGCTAGCTAGGTGGAATGAGAGTGATGGATTTATATAGAGACTATTTGCACAGTTGCTAATAACACAAATGATATGAGTAGTCTCAGGTCCAGTTTCGCACAGCTTTTGGTGTGTCAAAAGCTGCTTGACTTATAAGTCAAGTACCAGATCGCTTTACTGATAAAGTTTGGCAAACTTTAATAAAGTTTATTATTTCATAAGTTACAACACATTAGGTTAAAGCTTATAGAAGTTGGTAAAAACTACAGCTGGCTTCAATTGCTCGTGTTAAAGGTTAAGCCACCCCAATATGCCGGAAGATTCTGAAGTAGCCAGATTGTGGTACTGGAATAGAGTAGTCCGCGACCCTGACTCGTCGTCTTTCACTTTTATGCTTGAATTATGCTTGAAGAACCTAACATTCATTAGACACCAAAACCATATTACAAACAGATTTAACAGGATAAGCCTAGCTAGTCGATCACAAGTAATGCTAGCTACTCACAGTTGTGATCAGCCCACCCAATGACCTGCTGTTCGAGATCGTATACGACTACCTTATTCGAAAGGATCATATCTGTCAAGGGAAATTAACAATTCCTTGTCAATGAATGTATAAAATTGCTTATATAAAGATCATGTATGTGATGTTTACCTCCCAGAAGAATGATGGGTGGTTGTGATGATCCAGGTTGAGATTTCATCCAACCATGACACCAGGAACCCTCCTGAGGTATATGTAACTTAGTCAGATGTTAATCAAGAACTCATTATATAAGGTTCCTTGTTGGTTACAAAAGATCAAAGCACCTACTTTCAACAAGAACAGATAATCATGAGGATACACCAACAACGTAGCGGAATTCTTGAAAGTGAACTTGACAACAGGAAACTTTTCATCAATGCTGCATCAACCGACAAACACAAGCACATCATTAAGCTAATGATGAACATACGATTAGTCAATAATTAACAAGGATGAGTAGTGCTGTTAGAAAAGTACTTTACTTTTCGGAATAATCGAAACATGTAAACTCGTCCTCCTGAGTTTTATACACCTGCAATCCAGGCTCCTTAGCCAGTATCTGATCAAAATGAGGATGTTTGAGTAAATTGAAGTAACATACCCACAACTTGAATCTAAATGATATATATTAGCACAGATACCTTCTCCTCTATTTGTTGCTGCAACTCTGGTGGTAACAAAGTCAGTGTTGTACCACTGTCAAAATTGCCGTATTTTGGCCCGAACTGTTGACATCAGAAACATCGCCACCAGTAGTCGGAAGTTGCATAACATCACTTCCGACCTCAATTTTCTCCAAACACAACATTGTAATGAAGCCTGATCGTACCACAAACAGTGTTAATAACCATTTAAGCAGAATTAAGAGATAAATGAAGGTTACATAGATAGATAAGCAGCTAGTAGCAGTACGTACTGATATGGTACCATAGGTGTCGTGTACTTGATTTTGGGTTCGACAACTTCTCCTATAGCCAGATTCCACCACTTGTTTCGAGTTATCCAAGCAATGTGCAAATTTATTCCTCACCTTTCCTGCGGCTGAGAGCTGTGCAAGCAGGTTACATTTGTCTGGCCAAAACCAAGTAGCCCGGAAACTGCTACATTGGGGTTATTTAACAAGCCGGATTGGTTAGTCCCGCACCTATGTGAACACATTCCGCAATCAGGAGTAGTGCTTTAGAGCTAATCACAGGCAGCTAGTTTCATATTATGAAGCTAAAGATATGCAATGGATTTATGTAACTAAGTCAGTGACTGATAACGTACCCGAATACTATAGATGCACTAGTGGAGGATGTTTGAAAGTTTCCGCGGCTTTCTGAAATTGCACATCATCCTTGACAAGTATCCAGAAGTTGAACTTCCATCTCCGTATTGAATCAGGAGTAGCTTTATCATCTGGCTTATTGCACTGCACTTCCGGTGTCAACTTGCAAGTAATAGTCGTTTGAAGGATTCCCAATCCCTAGTTTAGCAAAGTAGAGCCTGCGAATCAATCACACACTAAACTAATTGAAACCAATTGATCAAACATTCAAATATGTAAGCAGACCATTAACTAAGCACCATTAGCACCCTCCCTATGTGGTTCTATACAACTCTAGAACCAACTTAGCAAGTGTCCCGTTCTATCCTGCTCATTCATCATTATGATGAATATATATACAAACGTCTAGAGGACCTCATTCCTTCTTTAAAGTAGTGTTATAAAGGTATGTATCATTCTTTACAACAATTTAAGAAGAAAAAAAAAAAAATAATGAGAGCATTACAAATAAGGAATATGATGTTTCAAATAGTTACCCATCTTGAGAAGGATGGCCGTTGCCACCTAAAACCATGTCCACAGCATTTTGGGTGGCCTTGAGAATTCTAGCGTGACGGCGATCATCATGGGATTTAAATTCACTCAAAGGCGCTCCCTTTCTACCATTAAACTTGTGGCTCACCGGAAAAACCAAGTTACCGGAGACATTGACGATCAATGCCGATATAAGCACCACCACCGCCACCACGGCAAACGCAACTAAACCACCCAACTTGTCCCCTAGTCCTCTTGGTTCCATTTCAAATGGGAACCTACAATATAATTGAGATTGACTAATGTGATCCGGTACAAGGTTAGATCAATTTCTATAGACGTGTTTGTTCTTGAAGTTGGCTAGCTATATATCCGAAGACATGACCCGACAACAACATCTAGCTCTCTCTGTGTTTTTTTCCTCCAATTCCGAAAGAAGCTTGAATGATCGACCTATCGAGGATGATTGATTCTTGAGGATGAGATTAGAAAGTTGGTTTTGTGGAAGTTTCATGGCCTAAGTTGGATGTTGAACGATGTCAATAGAGAGAGATGAGAGAATTACGGTTTCCCACTGCCAAATTAAGGAGGGAATCTGTCTGTCTTAACAGTTAAAATAGCAAAATGCATATTTTCATCATTTGATATGATACTCTCCTATTTTTAAATAGTAAACAACATCATCATGATATATCGAATGAACTTACCATAATCTTCTAATCAGTATTGTTCGTTTAAAAGGAGGGAATCTGTCTGTCTTAACAGTTAAAAATAGCAAAATGCATATTTTCATCATTTTGATAGGATACTCATCCTATTTTAAATAGTAAACAACGATCATCATATATATCGAATGAACGTACCATAAATATGTCATCAGTATTGTTCGTGTAAATAACGATTATGAAAACACAAATAATTATTAAATTGAATGAAACTTTGTAGTCGTGATCTTACATATCAAGAGCTATTAAGAGCAAAGTTTCGTTTTGAAATTAAAATGCAAAAACCCTTATTTAGCTCACTTTTAATTATATATCTCATCTTCACCGTTTAGTTTTTAGAACTTGTATATATCACTTCTATAAAGTTTCATCCAATATGATGAACATTTGAGTTTTCATACTTGTGATTTACATGAAAAGTTGACATATTTGTGGCCCGTATATTGATTTAATCTAATTCGAAACTTTAACGATCATCAATCTGGAAGAGACTTTTAACTGAATTATCCCATCAACTCATCATTCAAAATCCTGAAGGAAACTTACGTCGCTAGACCTTATAGTAACGAGCGAATGATGTGCTTTTGATAATGTTAAATTTATATGGACTGAATTAATTTTGGACCCAAAACCTAAAGTAGTAAGCAGTATTTACCTACAAATTGTTTTACTATTGTGGCAGGATACCGATAAAATATTTATCAGTTGGTGAAGTGAATAGTGATCGTAAGTTCGTAACTGCTTCAAATGCAGGGAGAAACGTTGTGTTAGCAATACCAGCACTATTGCACAACCCATGTAGTTCTTTAAAGATTTCGGTTACAAAGAAGCTCATCAAATAAAAAAGAAGGGGCACCAGAATAATGGTGGATATTTATAAAAGAATTCCACTATAATCAATCTCATCAAGAAGCAACAGTTGTCCAATCATGGATCTGCTTATGGTGCACCAGCATCTAATGAATGAAAGCTGTTGTGGTTATGTACTTTTGGTTAGTTGGCCGGATAAATAAGCAAGCTAGCTAGGTGAGATAAGAGTGATGGATTTATGTAGAGATCATTTGCAGCATAGCAGTAGCAGCAGCAGTTGCTAATAACACGAATGACATTGTTAGTCTTAGGCTGGAAGCATCTGAATCAGCAAGATTATGGTACTGAACAGAGTAGTCTGACCCGACTGGTCATCTTCACTTTTATGCTTGAAGAGCCTAACATTCATCAAACACCAAAACCATATTACAAATAGATTCAACAGCATACATAAGTTAATCACAAGTCGAAGTGGCTACTCACAGTTGTGATCCGTCCACCCAATGACCTGCTTTCCAGATCGTATACGATTACCTTATTCGAAAGGATCATATCTGCAAGAAGTGCATGTCAATGTGGATTAATATAATGCTTGTATATATTGCAGCAAAGTTTTCAAGACTATGTATGAGATGTTCACCTCCCAGAATAATGCTGGCTTTTGATCCAGGTTTAGATTTCATCCAACCATGACACCACTTATCGTCCTCCTGTGTATATGCAGTACGTCATTATTAGTCATAAAATTAAATTGAACAAGAACTCCTATATATGCAAGGTTCCTTGTTGGTTACTACCATGCATCAAGGCACTTACTTTCAAAGTGAAGAGGTAATCATGAGGATACACCCACATTGAAGCAGAATTCTTGAAACTGAACTTGACAATAGGAAATATTTCATCAACTCTGCATCCACCGGTAGCACAAGTTGTCCATCATTAAGATCATCAAGCCGAACGAAACATAGATTAATCAACAATTTGAAGGAATGAATGAACAATGCTTTACTTTTTGGAGAACTCGAAACATGTAAACTCCCCACTAGTACGCAATTCCAATCCAGGCTCCTTGGCCAATATCTGATCAAAATAAGGATGTAAGAGTCAATCTTAGTGAAATTAGACCAAGTCGACCTGCAACTTAAATCTTAATGAAATCAGCACAGATACCTTCTTCACTATTTGTTCCTGCAGCTCCGGTGGTAAAAAGGCCAATGTTGTACCACTGTCAAAAATGCCATATTATTCCGGTCTGAACTGCTGCTAAATAAGTTGTCAAAAACACCACCACCACTTTTAGGAAGTTCTATAACATCACCTCCAACCTCAATTTTCTCCAACACGACATTGTAATGATCCTGATCGATCGTCCAACATATATGGAATCAAAGTGTTAATTGCCATTATATATAGCAAATAAAGAGATGCATATATAGATAGACAGTGTGGATGGAGTAGTAACACGTACTGATTTGGTACTATAGGTGAGGTGTTCTTAATTTTGGGTTCCACAACTTCTCCTATAGCCCAGATTCCACCCCTTGTTTCGTGTTATCCAAGCAATGTGCAAATTTGTTCCTCGCCTTTCCTGCGGCCACTAGCTGTGAAAGCATCGATGAATTTGCCTGGCCAAAACCAATTAGCCCGGAAACTGCTGAATTAGGGTTATTTTTCGCGCCAGATTTTTTAGTCGTGCACCTACATACATGTATACATTCCGCAATCAGGCACAGGCAGCTAATATGAAGCTGATTACAGTCAGATACATAGGCAAGTGATTGATTGCGTACCCGAATACTACAGATCCACTAGAGTTGGATGTCTGAAAGTTCCGCTGGCTTTCTGAAATTGCACGTCATCCTTGACATAGTATCCCGAAGTTGATTCTCCATCTCCATAAGAAGCTTGAAGTTGCATGTCGCGTTTGCCTTGCAATCGGACTCCTGACGTTCTTGTTTGTTAACGAGATCGCAAAAGTTATCATTGCAAGTCACCACCTTTGAAGTGGAAGAGCTCTTTCGATCGTAAAGTGTGATGTTAACACCTTTGATTTCAGAACTGGTTGGGCACTCGTCTTGCTGCACTCAGAGCACATTACCCAAAATACGTCACTTCCGGTATCAACTTGCACGTAATAGTCGTGCGAAGGATTCCCATCCCAAGTTTAGCGTAGTAGAGCCTGCAAATCAATACACACTAATTAATCGAAACCAAATAGCAAATATGCAGATAATCATTATATCTAAGCATCATAATGAGACCATTACAAAAGAGCAGGACATATTTATGTAAATCAGAAAATGAAACTTTGAATGAAGTAGCTAGGTGATTACCCATTTCAGAAGGATGGCCGTTGCCACCAAAAACCACATCTACAGCATTTTGGTGGCTCCAAGAAATCTAGCGTGACGACGATCATCATGGATTTAAGTTCACTCAATGATGCACCCTGTCTACCATTAAACTTATGGCTCACCGGAAAAACCAAGTTACCGGACACATTGACTACCAATGCTGAAACAATCACCACCAGTAACACAACTAAACCACCCAACTTGTCCCCTAGGCCTCTTGGTTCCATTTCAATTTGGAACCCAAAATGTAATCAAGATTGACCAATGCGATCCGGCACCTGGCTAGATAAGTTTCTATAGATGGTGTTATTGTTGAAACTGGCTAGCTATACATCCGGCAACGTGACCCAACAACAGCAACAAACTATTTTTCTTTCTCCAATTTCGACAAAACCCGAATGATCAACTGCTCTTGATCAGGGATGAGATTGGAAATGTGGGGTTTTGTGAAAATTCCATGGTAGAGTTGGATCGGATGGATAAAGAACAATTCAGGAGGGAGGAGAAACGAGACAATTACGCGTTTCCAAGGACAAATTAAGGAGGGATCTATCTGTCTTAGCAATTCAAAATAGCAAACCCCTTTTTGGTGGATTTTCCTAAATCCGTGGGACTCATTTGTAGCAATTTTCATGTGTCCTGTTTTTGGAGCCAAACTTGGTCTCCTCACCGTTGACTTCCCTCGTTTCCTGATAAAATTGTTTGACAAATGTTGTGTTTGATTGTCTTCCCAAAACCATGTCCAAATAACCTAATTAGTAATTTCTATATTATTTGTTGATTCAAATCCACAATTGGAGGCTACTTGCAGTTAATTTACTAACACATCATATCTGGGACAGCCTATGACGTGATAACAAGTTTTAAGTGTAAATTGGCAACATATCTTCCAATAAGTTTCGAACCACTTTAATTTTATATCGTTAAATGTAATTCGTTCCGAACTTATAATAATTTATAAATCAGATGTATCGTTATAATAGCTTTACCGACTGATTCCAATAGGAGACAAAAGGTTACAAATTTGAGTAGTCCTCTCCCATTTATGTGGAGTAGATAATGCAACTTGAGAAGAAAATTGTGGATCAACCGACTCAAAACACACCAAGATATTCCCCTGCAGAATAGCATCTGATGACTCACAGCCTAACCTATAAGATCTCATCCATCACTCTCACTTTCTCAAAACCAAAAGCTCCCTCACCAATACCACCCAAACAACGTTTTAAATCTCTTTCATTAACCAAGCTAGACAATCTTGATTTTTCCAACCTCTGAAATATTGACAATATCCTCAACTTGTTCGTTTAATGCTCGATACTTGTACAAAATGCTTTTGTTTTTACTAATGTCGATACTCATTTCAAGGGAGAGGTTCTAATAAGAACTATTTAGTTGAAGACTTTTGCATTAATGGTTTATACACCAATTTTTCAATCATATTTTTATATTTCAACTGTTTAGTTTTTAGGTTATTATAAGTAGATCACTTTTACAAATTTTCAGCTAAATTAGTGATCGTTAATGAATCAAACTAAATGAATCAATGGACGAACCAAATCTGTCAAACAAGGAGCCGTTCAAGTTTATAATCGGTAAATCACATTATGAATACCTTAACGATTTTTTAATTTGGATGCAAATTTGTAAATAGATCTACTGATATATATCTATAAACTAGACGATCGAGACGTGAATATATAATAAAGAACGAGAAAGAAGAAAAAATTCCTCAACTTGGTAATACACATTATAATCACTCCCATCATTTCAAAACTAGTGTACCACAAATGGCAAGGGGGGCACGCTCGAGCATGGTCCTTGATCCACAAGATGGAGCTTTGTATAATGACGAAAGCGGGAGCGGATATCCACAGAACCAGAGGGTAAATGGGTCTTTCAGAAATGGAGGCTGAGATCTCTTTTTATTTGTTTCTGGCTGGAGCAACTGGAGTGCTGTCCATCACAGAAATAAGAAATGGCAGCTCTTCTCCAGTCAGCCACTGCCACAGCCACTCTCTCTCATCGCCCCGTCTGCTGCTCCACCACGTCGTCTCCGATCATTACTCTTCATCTTCTACAACAGCAGCAGGCTTAAGCGGGTTCCCAACAACAAGAGGAATGCTGCCCAGCACCAGCTTGTGGGCTCGTCAGGAGGAAAGAAGCCCTTTGCCGTCTGCTCTAGCTTGGACACTGCCGCCACCGTCGGCCAGGTCACCGAGGTTGACAAGGACACCTTCTGGCCAATCGTCAATGCCGCGGCGACAAGACCATCGTCCTTGATATGTACACCCAATGGTATTTTTCACCTTAATTCTTGCAACTATATTAGTTCCAAACTAAGAAATTATAGTTGTCTGAGTATGGTACATAGATTCCTTTTATATTTGATTTGGTTCTGCGGTTACCAATGCAGAATTTGACCAAATATAGCAGGTGGATCCTTTTTAGTATAGAAATATGCACATGAAAGACTTTATTTGGTTCATCTTTGTTAACTTCCAATAATGAACTATGAAATTGAATGGTATCTTATAAACATGATATTTAGCATGCTGGATCAATTTTCGTTCTTCTATATCATTATCACATCATGGAGTTGCTAATGTTATCAACTAGATTATATGTGATGTGTGACATAAGTCCAATATCATTATTTTGATCATTATGTTGAGCTTTGATTTGGAGGTTCGGGAAGTCCTGATACGGTGGTTTGGATTGTTATGTGCACACAGTTTGATCGTTCAAGGGTTATGATCGATCCACACTTGTAGAAGCATAAGGAAAATCGAAATGTAAATCATTCAGGTCAAATAAATATCAGGAGAGGAACAAGGAAAAACCTTGCTAGAAGTTTTAGTTTCTCATCTGGCTTCTACATCGTGCCATATCCTAATATTGTAAGATTAGTTACTCTTGATTTCTCATTCCTTCCTTGTTATTGATCTGCAGGTGCGGTCCTTGCAAGATTATAGCTCCAAAGTATCAAGAATTGTCACAGAAATATGACGACGTCATATTTCTGAAGCTTGATTGCAACCAAGAAAACAAGGTTTGTCATCTCTGATGTTGAAACTTTCTCTTAACTCCAGTGTTTTCGTCAGGTGGAGGTGCTCTATCTTATGTTTATTTTGATTATTGTTAGCAGCCATTGGCAAAGGAGCTTGGAATAAGGGTGGTACCGACGTTCAAGATATTGAAGCACGACAAGGTCGTAAAAGAAGTGACAGGGGCCAAATTTGATGATTTAGTTGCTGCCATAGAGACCATCAGAACGAGCTGAATCAAATCTTGTTCTATTTTAATTTTCTCCATTTGATGTTATGAAAAAAACGCCTGCTTGGAAATCATCTTCTACTTGTATCTAATTATGTATCCATATGACGTTTTCTTTGCGATTGTAGTTCACTTCAATGGAGAAAAATGTACCATAAGCACACATTTGGGCAAAAACTAAACTTCGGTTAAGCCTATTTAGTTTTTGCAAAGCCCTATTTAGTGTTTGCTTAAAAAAAAAAAAAAAAAAAAAAGTGGGCTGGCGGAAGCATAGGCAAACTGGGCCTATACTGGCTAGACTGAGCTCGAGTACGTCTAGGCGGAAGCTGGGTTAGTGACTTAGTGGGCTACTCGGGCTCGTGGGTCCCACCTTAAAATAAACTTTAGTTGGGCCTCCTAAGCACACATTTGGGCCATCCTATATTCAAATCAGTAGGGAGTCCAAGGCACGGTTTCCGATGTCGACATTTTGTATCCGTACAAGGCAAAAGGTCGATTCAATCGAAACACGCTACTGTTCCTTACCCCAATTTCACATCGTCTCGGAGAAAGATCGAAGCTTTGGTCTCGGAATTCTGCAGGTTAGTATCTAATGGATCATTTCTTGTGTGTGGTTGAGTTGGTGTGATTAGTTATTTGGTTTCCATGTTTAGAATGAGTTCAGATGAGGAGCACAATGCGAGCGGTGCGCGGTGTGTCATGTGTGGTGGGAGGACTACTAGTGACACCAACAGAATGTTGATTTGTTGTGAGCATGAATGCACAACTGCTTTACATGAGGAGTGCATGGCGGCGCCGGCTCAGTTGGATGTCATCGGTCACTTTCGGTGCCCGAAATGTGCAGTCAAGTGGATAAACGAGTTGCGCGTGCAGAGAGAGAGCTGTTGGAAGATTCCGCTACTAAATTGGCCAACTGGATTTCGAGGGCATATGAGGACAGCAGGATGGAGGTTGATGACCAAGGAGAGAATAGCCGTGCATCTGCGAGGCGGGATTTTGAAAATGTGGAAGGTGGAGAAAGACAGGAGGAAAGGGAGCCTATGGTGGTGGAGCCTCTGCTGACAGTCAGGGTTTCTGATGTACCAGAAACGTCAAATGAAAGACTTGGTGAAAGGGTGGCCGAGGAGGAGAACAATGGAACCAGAGTGTTGCCGGAATCTTTTAGGTGGTTTTTGAGTTATATAATAGATTTTGAGTTTGTGTCTCTTACTCCACTTCTCCTGCAATTATGAATTGATAACTGTTGTTTCTTCTGATATGCAGCAAAGTCTTCACGACTGTTGGGAGAAGGAGAGTATTGTGGACTGAGGATGAGATAAAAGCTTTAGAGGTATCTCAGCCTTTCTAGAATTGATTTCATCATCTGGACTAGTATAAGCTAATTCTGTTTTTGTGTGATGACCTTTCTTGTTGCATCAGTTAGAAAATGAATGTCTGTTTTCTAAGATGTCATCTTGTAATAATGTAGGAAAAGGAATGGATAATGAGACAAAGTTAACTATTCATATAATGGCTAAATGTTTCAGCTCTTGAACTAATTCACGGCACACACTCGAGCACTATAGAGCAGTGCTACTTCAAACTAAATGTATGTTGATAATGGTATTCTATGAATTATGCAAGAGTGTAAAACCCTTGATAAGTTGATATTCTTTGCCTCTTTAACCTTATATTTGTTAAACTCTCATCTTTTGTATAAGAAAGTTCTTAGATTCTGTTCTCTCCAGTCGATTTGAATATATACGTATTGTATAGTCCAAAGTAATTATAGATCAAAGTATAATTAAATGAAATGACTACTGAATTGAGCTCAGATTTCCATGGGATATGGATACTGTTTCTTCTGATAGGTTTAAGTTCTTCTGTCAGTTGGAATCTAACCAAGTATGTTGTGCTCCAGGAGGGAGTGCAAATATATGGAACCCACCAAAAAGAACATACCATGGGAGAAAATTCTTGAGGCCTACAAAGATAGATTTCACAGCTCACGTACTGCAGCTAATCTCAAGGATAAATGGAAGTCTATGACCAGACCAAAAATGTGATACTATCGCTGCGTAAGTTCCTCTATTTTTTTTAATGTTCAATAAGGAAATATAGCAGTGTATCTGTTGATCAGTATATAGCGACACATCTTCTGTTCAACAACAATGCGGATATTTAAGCCCCTGTTTTTTTTTTGTGTGTGTGTGTTTGCAGGTTGTTTGAGGAATTGCAGGTATCTGAGATGAAGTAGTAATCATCGTTAGTGAAGATCTGTTCGCATCCTGAAGTTGAGTTGTATTTTTGTAGTTACCATATGATGTGTGGAGTTGTACTCGAAATCTGTTTTAATGTCCTAAGAGCCTGCATAGCTTTTGAATGACTTATCGTACCTGTATGCCTCTGCTGGTTTTTGTAAATGAGGAATGGCAGTGCCAACCAGAGTGGCTGTTTCTTCGCTGCGAAAAACCATCGATCATCTTACTGTTTTTACATATTGTAGAGCGAAAAAAATCCAGAACTTTGGAAGAAATGGATCAAATAAATCGAAGGAGTCAACTCAAACAGGGTAGGCAATGATGGTGAAATGGTGTTCGTTATCTGCCCAAAACTTCTAAGAAACTACCAACTTGGAAGTTCTCATTCATATGACAAAATATGAACTTGGGCAACCAATGAAATGAGGCCATAGCAGCACACTGATGCTACAGAGAAAGTCGATTCCACCCTTGAGCTTTTTATGGTATACGATATTACCCCCAACCCCTTGTGCAGGATAGTCTTTACAGAAGAGTAGTGTCTCAATCTTCTAGATCACGCATTGTGTCAGTTGGAGTCTCCCGAATTCCTCCCTCCTCCAAATAAAACTGAAATTCAAATCCCAGAAAAGTCAGAGGTCAAATTCCTCAACCTTCTTCTTCTTCTTCTTCTTCCGAAATTAAAAAATAAAAATAAAACAGATTTTCATCTTCCTTGTCTCGCAGAAGAAAAGAGAGGAGCAATGTGTGGGATATTTGCGTACCTGAATTACAATGTCAACCGAGAGAGGAGTTATATCCTTCAGGTGCTTTTCAATGGTCTCCGGCGATTGGAGTACCGAGGCTACGACTCCGCCGGAATTTCCATCGATCGTTTCTCCTCTGATCTCCCTCCGTGCCTCGTTTTCCGCCAGGAAGGAAACATCGAGTCGCTCGTCAAATCCGTCTACCAAGGTCTCTCTCAGCTTTTCATTCTCTCTCTTCAATCATAATCTGTTATGATTCGATTGAGTATCAACTTTGTTTGTTGGTTGGGTGTGTACAAAATTGAAGTTATTACTGGGGTAGGGTTGGGTATACCTTGTTTGTGTTTCTTTGTTTAATATGAACAGTAACTTGAAGAAGAAACAAAGTAATAATATTTCCAACTTTGTTTGGATTTTCAGAGGTGGCTGAAAGATTTAGACTTGAAGCAATGTTTCTCTCACCATGCTGGAATAGCACATACTCGGTGGGCCACTCATGGAGAGCCAGCTCCAAGGAACAGCCATCCTCAGAGCTCTGATCCTGGAAATGAATTTTTGGTCGTTCACAATGGAATTATTACTAATTACGAGGTTTGTTCTATGATTTCAGTGAAATGGTGTTTTTTAGAATTTGTTTCTTCTGCTTTAAGATTGCAGTATAAGTCTATAACTAACAGATTACTAATTATCTGATGTATGGTGATGGGTCATGAATTTTTGTTTCTTTTGAGTGAGCTGACTCCTCTGTTCATTGTTGAGAACTCGTATTCCTTCTTGTCTATAGTTTTTACCACACTGATGTTCTCACTGTCCTGTGGTCACCCATATCGATTAGAACTTTTACTTAGGGCAATATTTGAATTATTTTTCAGTTTGGTGAGTGAAAGCACTTCCCAATTTCAAGTTGACAAAAATCATTACAATATGTGATTTCCTAGTGCTTATTTCTTCCATACAATGAAAATGTTTTACTTTCTTTATTAATTGTCAACAAGGGTCTGTGCTGATATTTCTTCCTTGCTTACTTTTCAGGCCTTAAAGGGCACCCTTGTCCGGCATGGATTTACCTTTCAATCTGAAACAGACACAGAAGTGATTCCAAAGCTTGCGATATGTCTTTGATAAGGCTAAAGAAGGAGAAGGTAGTTAAAAAATTATATACATATACACACAAATAAAAGTATTGTTTTTTGCTAAAGGATTTCATCAACTGATAATATTGACAATTAATTAGGTTTAACATGTTCAGTTTATTCTAGATATAAAAGGCTTCTTAGTTACAGTGGAGCAGTATCTCATATTTTCATCTCTATTTCCCTAACATAATGGCTGGGAAGTCTTTTCTACAAGAGGAATAAACGTTCAACTAAAATCTATATTTTCACTCTCCTTTACAGGATGAACATTTTACATTGTTTTGTTGCAGATAGTATTTAAAGCTAGCCATGGTTACTTGTATATACCCGTAAATGCATTTCCTTTTGATTATATTGTGTGGTTGAATGTTTATCTGAATCTTTTCACATAGACCCCCGATGCATAATCTACTGTAGTGATATTTTGCTCATTTAACAGGTGACCAGACTATCTCATTTAGTCAAGTAGTGCATGAGGTTATGAGGCATCTTGAAGGAGCCTATGCGTTGATCTTTAAAGCCGGCATTATCCAAATGAGTTGATTGCTTGTAAACTTGGCAGTCCACTGCTCCTTGGTGTGAAAGTAGGTTGCTTTTGTTATATATACTGTTACACCTGAGGCTAATACCTTTTAACAGGTGACCAGACTATCTCATTTAGTTCATAGTAGTGCCTGAGGTTATGAGGCATCCTTGAAGGAGCCTAGCGTTGATTCTTTAAAAGCCGGCATTATCCAATGAGTTGATTGCTTGTTAAACTTGGCAGTCCACTGCTCCTTGGTGTGAAAGTAGGTTGCTTTTGTTATATATACTGTTACACCTGAGGCTAATACCTTTTACTATGCCTATATTAGAAATATCAGTGGTTGCTAATACTTTAGCTAGTTTTGGTGTGTAGTGGTTTACATAGTTCTTTAGTGAAAATGCACGAGTCTGTTCTGAATCATAGCCTCATTTTTCACTGATCTATATCCAACGTGTCAAGAATGCTACATATGGTTTAAATTGATTGAACTATCTTTCTGTATCTGTCCCTCTCTATCTGGGCTTGGCGACCCTTTGCTAATGTCAGGAACTTAATGAAAATGCTAGCAATGGTTCTGCATTTCATGATGACAATTTCCTTTCAAAAAGTGGACATCCTAAAGAACTCTTCTTGTCCAGTGATGCCAATGCCGTAGTTGAACACACCAAAAAAGTTTTGGTGATTGAGGATGGTGAAGTGGTGCATCTTAAGGTATCTTTTATTGAATTTAAGATCACTTCATGGGGAATTTTCTTAAGCTACTGTTGTACTTTTATTATTATTTTTTTATACCAAACATTTTTTGTGACCTTCCATTATATCTTAGTTCTGATGATGCTCAAAACTACAGTTGGCATTAAGATGCTTTTTCTTTTCGATTTTGCATCATGTCCTCAGTCCTCATTTGTCTTGGACATTTTTGAGCTGCAGGGCCTTGTTTTACCATACCAATATTTTGTCATGCCAAGATATTATTAATACTGATTCTTTGGTTTTGTACTTATTTCTTCCGAAGCAAGAAGTAGGTATTGATGAAAGTTATTCATTTTTTGCCACCCTGGTGGTTGTTTCAGGATGGAGGCGTGTCAATCTTAAAGTTTGATAAAGGAAAGCATGGTGGCCTTTCAAAAGTTGCATCAGTACAACGAGCATTGTCCATTCTTGAGATGGAGGTTGAACAAATAAATAAAGGAAATTTTGAACATTATATGCAGAAAGAAATTCATGAACAGCCTGAATCTCTAACTACCACAATGAGGGGTAGGCTATTGCGTGGTGGTTCCTGTAAAGCTAAGACCGTTCTCCTTGGCGGACTGAAGGACCACCTTAAAACAATTAGACGAAGCAGGCGAATTGTATTCATTGGCTGTGGTACAAGCTACAATGCTGCTCTAGCTTCGAGACCTATCTTGGAAGAACTTTCTGGTCAGTGCTCTTTGTCTGTCTGGAATTATTTTCTTATTGTAAGGTAGCAGTTTCTGATCTTTTATTGTTCATTACACATAAAAAATATAGGTATCCCTGTTACAATGGAAATTGCTAGTGATCTGTTGGATCGGCAAGGACCTATTTACAGAGAAGATACAGCCGTGTTTGTCAGTCAATCTGGTGAAAAGCAGATACATTGAGTGCATTGGATTATGCTTTAGAAAATGGTGCATTATGCGTCGGCATAACAAATACTGTTGGTAGTGCAATAGCCCGTAAAACACACTGTGGTGTTCATATAAATGCTGGTGCTGAGATCGGAGTGGCAAGCACTAAGGTAAATTTTCATTTTCTCTACCTTGTTAGGTGATTTAGTATTTAGAATTGACAGTCCGGTCATCGTCCTGAATAGGCTTACACAAGTCAAATAGTGGTGATGGCTATGCTAGCCCTAGCAATAGGTGGTGACACAATTTCCAATCAAGCAAGAAGAGAGGCTATTATAGACGGTTTATTTGACCTTCCAAGTAAGTTCCCTTTCTGTTTTTGTCTTGCTATGTTACTAGAATGCATTTCTTTTCCTGTCTCTTCTCCGAGAATAACCTATAAGAATGCTTAAATGAATGCCCCTTGACGTTCATTGTAGACAAAGTCAGAGAGGTCCTGAAGCTTGACCAGGTAATGAAGGATCTTGCTAAACAGTTGATAGCAGAGCAATCACTGCTTGTTTTTGGGAGAGGATTCAACTACGCAACAGCTTTGGAGGGTGCTTTGAAGGTAAAGGAAGTAGCACTCATGCACAGCGAGGGAATACTTGCGGTGAAATGAAACATGGTCCTCTGGCTTTAGTTGATGAAAATCTCCCAACGTTTGTGATTGCTACACGTGATGCTTGCTTCAGGTTTGTTCTGTTACAGCTGGAAGCAGTTTCATGTAAATTATCTGGTTTCTATTTGCTTACGACTTCTGTGATTTACAGTAAGCAGCAATCAGTTATCCAGCAGCTTCATGCCCGCAAAGGTCGTCTGATTGTAATGTGTTCCAAAGGCGATGCTACATCTGTTTGCCCCGGGGAATGGGAGTCCTGTCGAGTGATTGAAGTTCCTCAGCTTGAGGATTGTCTTCAACCTGTAGTTAATATAGTTCCATTGCAGGTAAATGTTCCTGTTTCAGTGTATATATTATGATTATTTGGGCTGGAGTTATGCAATATGGGCTGAATATTGTTTTCCCTTGTGTTGCAGCTGCTAGCATACCATCTGACAGTTTTAAGAGGTTTTAATGTGGATCAGCCTCGGAATCTTGCAAAGAGTGTGACAACCCAGTAATGAAGTTACGTGGACATACATGATAGAACCTCATATACTTGAGCCTTGTGTGATTCTTAATTTTACTTGGAACAATCGGGAAGAACCCTATATAGCTGAGTGGAATGGAATGCGATACAGAAACTTAAACTCACAGTTTGTTGGATGTCGTTTAGTTTCGTTTGTTTTGTAATGTTGATTGTGTTGGTCATTTCTGATGTTGAGGCTGGCCAAGTACATCTTCAGCTTTTGTAAATCATTAGAAGTAGGAATACTACCATGTCCTCAAACTTATAATATGTTCTTTCTCCCTTTTAACATCTTAATCTAGATTTGGATTTCAATAAGTTGCACTTGTGCAACCAAAGTAGTTCTCATCTCAATAGTGTAGGCTTTAAAGCATTTCCTTGTCTTGACAACACGGATTGCAGATAATTTACGAGCAAAACATGTCAATGTAGTTGGGGAAACATGACAATATGGCCGCACATTGTGTGCCTAGAACCACTCTCTTTTGACATTCTGCTACTTACTGGTAGAGAACCATGTCCGATCGGCTTTCTCCGACTCCGGTAAAACTTACCCGGCTCTAGTAAAACGAGCTAGGTAGTGAGTTTGTGTATTTGAGTGTAGTACTTTCTCTTCTTGTAAAGTATAATGAGCTTGTTAACCTCGGTGAGTGTGACTTTGTTGGTTTGATAGTCTGCTATCGAAAATTACAAAACTGAATAAAATCGTTTTCAAAACATTGCCGAACATGCGTTTAGCTTTCTAGACTATTTAAGCCCAAGTACGTTACGAGTAGTTGAACCTTGGCACGGTGAGAAAACCCTAACTTAATAACAAAGCCCCCAAACCCAAAGTTGGCGGCAACCTCTGAGATGCAGCTCTTGGACGGCGGCAGTGACTCAGAGAACGAAGAGAAGAATGCTCCAAGTCTCAAAATCAATGAAGAATACGCTCGCCGCTACGAGCACAACAAGAATCGGGAGGACCTCCACCGTTACGAGGATCTCAAGAAGCGTGGCCTCGTCGACGACCCCTCTGCTTCTGACGATTCCTCCTCGGACGACGACGACGACGACCTCGTTCTGGCCGCCAGCTCCAAGCAGAAAGACTTGGAGTTCTTCGATGCTATCATCAAGGTAAGAAACCGAGACCCTATCTTGAAAAACAAAGAGCTCGAGTTGTTTAAATCTGATCATACTGAAGAAGCTGAAGATGATGCTAGTCTAGTTGAAGAGGAGGATAGTAAAGCTAAATCTAAGAAGAAAAAGAGTAGCAATGAAACTGAGGATAGCAAAACTAAGAAGAAGAAGAAGAAAAAGATTTACTTGAAAGATGTGGTGGCTAATCATTTATTAGAAGACGGTGCCGAACTTCCGGAGGATGATGATAGGAACTTCCCCAAGAGCTATAATGAAGAGCAAGAGCAGATTAGGAGAGAGTTTTTGGAAGCAGCTGCCAAGGAGGAAGATGATGAGGGGGAGATATTGAGAGTCAAAGACGGGAGTAATGCTGTGGGGGATGAAGCTGATGAGGAGTTCGATAAGAAATTGGATGAGTATTTCGGTCAAGACTTGGATGAAAATGCTAGGTTTCTCAGGGACTTTTTTAAGAATAAGATGTGGTTGGACAAGGGGAGTCAGGGAAGAGGTGGTGTTGAGGTAAGGGAGGAGGATTTGGAGATGGTGTCGGAGGATGAGATGGAGATTGAGAAGCAGGAGGAGTACGAGTATAGGTTCCAGGAGAATGCAGGTGATCAGGTTTTGGGGCATGCCAGGGAGGTCGAGGGGTCAGTGAGGAAGAAGGTTAAGGCAAGGAAGGAGCAGAGGAAGAGCAAGGAGGAGAGGATGGAGATTGCGAGGTTGGAGAGGGAGGAGGAGTTGAGGCATTTGAAGAATTTGAAGAAGAAGGAGAATGATGACAGGATAAAGAAGATAATGAAGATTGCAGGGATCAAAGAGGGCGAGGAGTCCTTGTTTAATCCCAAAGAGTTGGAGCACGAATTTGATCCCCAGGAGTATGACAGGATGATGAAGAAAGCTTTTAATGACGAGTATTATGAGGATGATGACACAGACTTTTGCAGTGATATGGATGAGGATGGTGGTGAGATTGAGAAACCTGATTTTGATAAGGAGGATGAGTTACTTGGACTACCAAAAGGTTGGGATGGTGCTGGGTCTGGTGATGGTTTCTTAGCTGCAAGGGAGAAGATTTTAAAGCTAAAAGAGGAGACTGGTATAGATAGTGAAGAAGAGGAAGAAGGCCAGGAGGAAGGAAAAGAAGAAGATGGTGAAGAAGAGGAAGATAAAGAAGAAGATAGTGAAGAAGATAGTGAAGAAGATGAAGAAGGAGAAGAAGGAGAAGAAGAGAAACTGAGCGAGGAAGGTAAACAAGAGAAAAGGCGTAAGTTAGCTATTTTGGAGAGAGCTAAAAAGGAGATGTTGGATGAATACTATAAATTAGACTATGAAGATACAATTGGAGACTTGAAGACCAGATTTAGGTATGCTAAAATAAAACCTAATAGATTTGGGTTGACTACTGCTGAGGTATTAATGATGGATGAAAAGGACTTAATCAATATGTATCTTTAAAAAAACTTGCTCCATATGCGGAGAAGGAGTGGAAGGTACCCAATAGTAAGAGAAACGAGATGAAGAAGAGGGCCAGAGAGGTATTCGCACATGGAAAAATGGATCATAAAAAAGTAGTAAGAAGTTGAGACTTATAGATGATTCGAAGGGTTCGAGTTCATCAACACCAGCTGAGGAACAAGGGAAGGAACAAGTACATGACTCAATTGGTGATACAAGCAAATTATCTAGGAAAGCTAGAAGAAAGCAGAATAAAAAGGTTGCAGCATTGCCCCCTTCCAGGCTCATTGCTTATGGAATGGTGCCTCCAAAAACTAAGAACAAAGGAAAGCAGTGATCTGAGCCGTAAACAGGTTGATTTTTCATGATCTTATAACCTAAACATTCTTTTTATTAGTAACTTTTAACCTCAAGCATTTAATTTAATATTTACAGTTCGCTATTTTGATTTTTAATTTTTGACCAAGTTGCTTTTCTTGATTGTTTTTGGATGTTTTAATAGTTTAGATTATGAAAAGAGAAACAGTCACATTTTCTTTGTTCTCATTTCTAATGATGCCCATTTTACTTTTGTTGTTGTGTATGTGTTGAATTGAATGCTAAATGCACTATATATTACTTTTCGTTAGTTTTCCATTGAATAAATTAAGAGGTCTTTTCAGTGATGGATTGATGCACTATCATTCTCTCTTTCTTGTATGGCAGTTTAAACTTTAAATTGTACAGGTATAAGTCTGATAGCTTCTATATTGTGTCTCGATATAATTTGTACATGCTTATAGGTAGCCTGGAGTAGAGTTACACCCTAGTAGTGTGGAGTAGAGTTTTAGTTAGTAGAGTTATGTAGATGTACTAAATAGTACTTGTTTGGTGACTGAACTTTTGCTATCACTCCGGGGATCCTTGAGAGGTTTTTTGGGGAATTGAAGAGGTGATATTGTGTCCAGGCACTTTGAACTTTTAAGACTGTTATTACTTGCTAGTGTCACTGAAGAATTATAATATGGAGTGTATCTTTACGCCCTAAATTTATTTTATTCCATCACACTAGAGAAAAAGGATAAAAGGCTGGAAGAACACATGGTGACATATGCTGATGCAGGTAGTGTATTATGATTGATGTGTCATACTAAGGTCTTTCCCCGTGTCTAATGAAGTTTTATGATTTTGTGTTTATGAGCTGTCTGAATTTAAGAACTTCACAACCTCAGTAAGTTTCATATGCTGAATGTTGGGTTCACATGTGTTAATGATTTGTTTTTCATGTCCGCACAGGTTTGATATTTTCATACATGGAGAAGGATATGAGAATTACAATTTTGCAAAGAGGAGAGCATCTCGCGGCTTCTTGTCCAGCTGACCACAAAACAAAAGCAAACATGGTAGAAGTTGGAATGAAGAGTCTTGCATGGAGAAAAAGGAAGGGACCAGAGGACCCCCCCTCTCTTAAACATTTTGCTTTGAGTAGAAAGTATGAACATCAGTTTTTACTGCCCGGAATAACAATTAATATCAACAATTTGACAGGGATGATTTTATGTCTTTTTTTTGGTATGTTAGAACTTTGAAGAGTGTCGATGGGTGAATGTGAAATAATGCCACAATTTTTCACCGAATGTGCATCATGGAAAGCCAATTTTGGAACCAAATTTGGTTGGAATGACACCGCGAAGTGAAAAGTGCTCCAGCCTGCACATCACTCTCTCTCTCTCTCTCCTATCACAGAAACAAGTAAAAAGTAAATAAAAAAGGAAAGAGGACCGCCCTTTTCCCTGTTTGCTTTCTCTCCAAAAACCTTAAACCAATCGAAAACCAATCACCACAGCCGGACAAACATGGGATTGGGATTTCTTCTCCTTCCGCTTCTCGCGGTGATCGGCGCCGTGTCCGGAGCATCGCCGGCCCCGAAGTCCAGCAAACGAAGCAGCGGAGGAGGAAGCATCTACGATCACCTCCGGCAATACGGGCTGCCCATCGGCATCCTCCCGAAAGGCATCACCAAATACTCACTCGACGACACCAACGGCGAATTCCGGGTTTTCCTCCCGCAGCCCTGCCACGCCAAGTTCGAGAATCAGGTCCGCTACGATTTCAACGTCTCCGGCACTCTCTCCTACGGCCGCATCGCCGATTTATCCGGTGTCTCCGCCCAGGAGCTCTTTCTTTGGTTTCCGGTCAAAGGCATCCGTGTCGATGTGCCTAGCTCCGGCCTCATTTACTTCGATGTCGGCGTTGTTGACAAGCAGTTCTCTTTGTCCCTCTTCGAGTCTCCGCCCGATTGTACTGCTCTCGATCCTTCTGATCTATCCTCTTCTTATAATTACGCATCTGCCCCTGCCTCCGACCTCGACCTCAAGCTCAAGGTAACTGTATTTCTCTGTTGATTCGGTTGTGATTGAGGTCTGATTGGTGGTGTTGGATTGCTTGGTATGCTTTCTGTTATTTTGCAGACTTGTGTTGGTAATAGGAAATGCTGTTCATCATGTTAAATTTGGTGGGATGGGATCACGCTGCTTGTAGTTGATTCATCGAAAATAGCTATAACCAATGTTTGTCAGGAAATTTGAGTTATGGGCTTGTTAGAGTTTGATACTCACATATCCTTTATTAAAGATATGATGCTGAGGTTGCATCTTCACAATAGTCGAGGCTGTTGGGACAGGTTTAGGAGCATTACAGATGGTAATCTCTATGATTTTTAGTACAACATGATGGAAAGGAAGAATTTCTTTTCAGGACGCAAACCCTGCCCATTACATTAGATTAATGTTTTGTTGACTCTTCACACTAGCTTTAGCTTTTGGCAGAAGCTTGATTGTGGAGTGTACAGCTTGTTCTTAATGTAATTATTATTTTTGTTTATGGGGGTTAATTGATTGAAATCCTCATGCAGTAGAACGATGTCTGTGGTTGAAATTCTTTTCTTGTGCATATTTATCTTGTGACCTGATACATTTCATGAAAATACTTTTCTTTTTCAACTTCCAACTTGGCTTGTTTTCAGTCTGGCGTGTTGTCTTGCTTCCCGTTTATAGTTTTTTTCTGTGATTCCAAGGAGTGATAAATAGCTGACCCCGAGCATTATATATTAGAACTTTATGTAGTAGAGTCTAGAGGCACTAAGTTCGTTGTCCCAAGCAGTATTTATGTATTTTTGTTTCCTCGTCCCTCCAATTGAACTTCTTTATGTAGATTGTATTTGTGTTGGCACAACGAGTAATTCTTATTCACTTACTCTCTGTTTACTTTTTATAGATGATATTTATCTTATACAGCATGTGATAGCTTCGAGTGTGATTATTCCTAAATGACTTGATCCTTGTTTCTCAATAATGTCTCTTTTGTGCTAAGAATGATTGATATTATTGAACTGCAGAATGAACCACAAGATGTTGGTGAAAGAAGTGAACTGAAGGCTGCATCATAGATTGCACAGGAGGGGGGAGATACAGTTCAAGTAATCTCAATCAAGTCAAGCTGAGGGGTTTAGTTTATTTATGTTTTCTCTCTTTAGCCTGAAGCGGATGACAGAGATTCGGTTTTGGCCTCTGAATATGTGTGCTTGCTTGCTTGCTGTTCTGTACTGACATGTCGGCCTGATGCTTGTGTCTTTGCGGGCAAAATTAGAACAATTTTGTTAAGGAGAAGAGAGAGTGAGAGAGAGAGAGACAGAATGAAAGGAGACGCAATGAAGATCGGGTTGGTTGGTCTACATATAGTAATATTAGTAGAGAGTCGAGAGTCAGGCGAGGGCATCGGGTCAGGTTGGTTCTGGTTCACAATTTGCTTGAAATTTATGTCAATTGGTGTTATCATATATAAGTTTACTTGTTATTATGGATACAATGAATGATATATTGGTTGTTCAGTTGTGTATTGAGTTTTTGATCGAGTCTTCTGTAAATGTTATTATAGAATCTGATTTCCTTGGGGTGTTATCTTTATGCATGCTGAGGTGCAAGTTAAATTTTGGAATTATGAGAGTCGATGGAAGGAAGGGAATCTTCATTTGGTAAGGTGGCAATATGATGTGTGCCAAGAGTAGGATCTGGCTGCGTTTCAAGTCTAAAAATATATGCAGGACGATCTTATAGTTCAGGGTTCTTGACGTGACTCAGGATTCGAAGTTTGTACAAAAATGTTAGATCTTAAGCCAGTGCTTGGGATCAAGGATCAAACCAGTGCTGCTTGTTACTGCTTACTAGTGCTTCCTTTGGGCCTTTTCTTTACACCAACGGGCCTGTTATCATCTTCACTAATAAACGAAACGAAGCGAAGCGAAGCAACACTGTCTGTTTCTCATGGCCTCCATCCATCTCCTCCACGGCCTCTCGCCGACTACTCCCAAAGCCCTAGCCTTACCCAGATTCCGGACCTCCACCATAGCCACCCGGTCGCTCTCTTTCCCCAAACCCAAATCGAAGACCATCACTTGCATGTCCTCCGGCACTCCCACGCCGGCCACAGATCGCTTAATCTCCGCCGTCTCATACACTCTCCCCTTCTTCAATTCCCTCCAGTACGGTCGCTACCTGTTTCTCCAGTTCCCCAAACTGGGCCTCCTCTTCGAGCCGCTGCTTCCCTTGTTGGGTCTCTACAGGTCCATCCCCTACTCGAGCTTCGTCGCCTTCTTCGCCCTCTATTTGGGTGTGGTCAGGAACCCTAGCTTCAGCCACTACGCCAGGTTCAATGCTATGCAAGCAGTTACTTTGGACGTCCTCTTGGTTCTGCCGCTTCTCGTTCAGAGGATCTTCAGCCCGGGTCAGGCCGGTCTAGGCTTCAAGCTCATGGTCTGGGGCCATAATGGTATTTTCGTCTTCAGTGTTTTCTGCTTTGTTTATGGCTTGGTTAGTTCTGTTTTGGGGCGCACTCCTTACTTGCCCTTTGTTGCTGATGCCGCCGGCCGCCAGCTCTGATCTCGACTCACTCGTGTTTTGTTCTATGTTATGTATGGAGCTGATGGTATCAAAGGGTTGAGTTTTATGTGCTTGAGTTTCACTGCTAGTTTCGTAATCAATTCAGGAAGCGATTGCATTCGCGCCCTTTTATGCTTGCTGCATGTTGATTTCTTTGGCTTGTCTTGAGAATAAAATTGCTACGTAATCGAGTCAAAAGCTCTATTACATCGCACACGTTGTTATACATCGCCCTTTTATGCTTGCTGCATGTTGATTTCTTTGGCTTGTCTTGCTGCATGTTGTTATACATCGCACACGTTTGAGGTAACATCCGGTTCAATTTATTGTTTTTTCCATTCGAATGTGTGCTTATAAGTTGCAACCACACCCTTAACATCAGTGGCACTGTTTTGTTTCAACACAAATTATGAGTTTATGACTAACTGGAACAAGAGCTAATATCAAGAAGAAATAGTCCTTCCTAGATTATAATATAAGTTCATTTTTTGGGAAATTTCACTTTTTTTTAACACCTCTTGGTTTTCACCATCTTTGTGTGTGCTTATAAACAGTTTTTAAAATCTTTCGAACCAATGTAGCATACAAAATTCGTGTCTTATATCACTTTACTCGTGATCCAATTTAAATAACTCATGAGTACAATGTTTTCTACATCTATTAAAATTCTTGTTTTCAATGGTATTGAGTGAGTTTCCAAGGCTCTACTGTCTTCATATTGTGAACCATTCTTTCAAGTTTTGCCCGATTTGAGCCGAAACCCCTTGCACACACAAATTTTTGGAAAATTTCACTTTTTTTGACATGTGGTTTTTGAATTCCAATGTGCTTCTAGACGCCTCCTAACATATTGTGAACCATTCTAGCATAGAAAAACTGTTGCTTTTATTATTTTACTAGCGATCGAGCTTGAATGACTCACGCGTGTCGTGTTTTGTAAAGCTGCTAAAAGTGTTGTTTTCAAAGGTATTGAGTGAGCTCCCAAGTTTGTTTTGTCTTAGTTTATTCTGTTAATGACATCGGGAACCTAAATTTTAGAAAACAGTTGCGTATTACCCCTTATTTCAAGTTTCGCTCGATTTGAGCTGAAACCCTTTGCTATAGCACACAAGTTTTTGAAAAATTTCACTTTTTTGACATGTGGTAGCATTATGTCTAGCCTCAATTAGAATAAATCTCACGAGACATCGACTATGGTAAACATGCATAAAAACTAGCAAGACTTTCTAAGGCAATAAATATGTATCACAGAGCATTTATTCAAGGCCCTTAACAAGGAAGGGTTAGCTCTCCCTACTTGAAATGCCGTTCCACATTACCGCGTTTCTCGAGGCTCGATCCGCATGCTCCTCAGCTCCTCATGCACAAAGTCCTTGATTTGGAAAGTAAATACGTCAATGATAACGTACAACCAAACTAAAAGACCTTGACGATCATTTGGAATGGTAACATGAACAATAGCATTTTAGTTCTTTGTAAAAATAATTAGAGGTTCATTAAAAAGGAGGTTCAAGTGTCGTTTTCAGAAGTATGAATAGAAGCTCCCTTACTTTTTATTTTTTTAGGCAAAGTGCTAAATCAAAATAGAGGGCGCTAGCCGCTTGAAGAGGAATGGAGTTAAACCAAATCTTCGTATTTGGGAGAGACCTGAACAGAGGAGAAAGCCTTGACCAAGCACTGAACTTCCCTCACTAATGATTTGAGCCTCAAGGGACAGAACACGTCACAGTAATGAAATGAACCACCAAAGCCAAATCCCTATAAACTAGCAAGTTAGAGAGGTTACTTCTCGAGGCAGCAAGCAAGCCATCTCTGACAGCAGTGCATTCAGCAATCAGAACGCTTGAGGAGAACAAGGGCCGAGAACCAGCAACAATCGGAATCCCAGAGACACCCCGGATGACAAAGCCTATCCGTTCCAGCATTAACAGAGCCATCGAAATTGAGCTTGGCCCAATTTTTTTGAAGGAAGCGACCATTTGATAACTTCAGAAGAACCAGAAGGGTTGGGAGAAGACTGGAAATTTGTCCCTCGGTAAGAATCACCCTCAGCCGTAGCATAAACTATTGGAGCTAGAGCGAACTGAGCAGCTCCGAAAATAAGATAAGGTTATTTCGGGCAGAAACAGTAGCAAACAGTCCTCAACTACATTCACAGATTCCTTTTTAAACAAAGAATTTAGCCAATACTCAAAAGAGTTGAAATTGAGAGGAGAAGGAAATTCCTTGCAGTCTGCTAAACATTTATAGTGTGAGCGCAGGGAAAGGCGATTTAGGTCTTCCACTCCTAAATTACAAATGGCACAAGAACTATCAATACCATTCGTGAAACGCGTCCAAAAGACTCTAGTTTTTAGTCTGCCTCTAAGAAGAAGTCATGCAACTTAATCAGTTTGTTACAGTCACCAAAAACAGACATAATTTTTCTGTCACCGATTGAGAAGGGTTTCACTTATCTAGGCCATTCTTTGCATAAGCATTGATAAAAATGTAGCCAAATTGCTAATTTGCTACCCTAATTTTCATTTTGGTGTCAATTTTCTACCATAGCTTTCATTTTAACCAATTTGTTACCCTAGCTTTTCTAAATTAGTCAATTTGCTACTCTAGCTTTTATTTCAACCAATCTGCTACCCTTTCATCAAATTATTACTTTAGACTTTCAAGATTAACCAATTCAATTATCAAAATTTCAATACCGACCAACTTTAACATTCGATTTTCAGAATTAATTCATGTTTAAATGAAGAAATAGACAAATTAAAATGACAAAAATGTAACAAATTAACATAAATAATAGTTAGGGTAGCAAATTGGTTAATTATGAAAAGCTAGGGTAACAAATTGATTGAAATGAAAATTAGGGTAGCAAATTGGTTGAAATGAAAGTTAGGGTAACAAATTAAATGAAATAAAAATTAGGATATCAAATTGATATTAAGATGAAAACTAAGATAACAATTTAACTAAAATTTTCCTTTTTTGGCTCCTTCATGCTTAGTTGTTTGTCGTTTGGTGATGATGCCGGTCAATCCTTGGACCTGCGAGTCTTTACAAATAAAGCATAGACCCAAGAAGGGACTAGCGGCTCCTTCATACTTAGTGACATCATTATACATTTCCGCAGTTATTTTAAGTCTTATAATTCAGGTACCTCCGAATTTTAAGATCTAGCTTGGTAACAAGTGTCGCGAAATTAATATTAAGGTACTGAACTGAAATTAGTACTTAAAAAGTGGACAGCATATAACAATACTTCCACAATGTCAACAGACACCAAATCATCCAAAAGAAAAGATAAAACAGTCCATCATACACCAGCAATACATTCCATCTTCATTCTTTATCCTTCTCCTCATCCTTCATTGCAGCGTTCATTGTCCGGTGATTGTAATCAGCCCCTAGTCCTCGTTACCACACATTTTGGTTGGAGGTTGTCCTTCAATTGCAGTTTTCTCACCACTAGTCTGGTGGTCTACTCACCACCAGTCTTTCTTACCGCATGTTTGGGCTGGATTCCAGCTCTAACTGGTTTATGATGATCATAAAACCCAAAAAATCAGTACTGTAGGGACGTGACATTCAATAATAGCATATGGATATGAAGACATAAAGACAACAAAAATGAATCTTTGATGAAACATATAAATGCAGTAACTATGATCCCAATCAACAGAGTAAATTTTCTATTACTCTATGTTGCTTATAAATTTCGCACGTACAGTAAGGAAGTCATCCCTACTTTTCTTTCCTACAGGTAATAAATTTCATCAACCATTCTCCTAGAAACAATCAAATTTACCCATAACTTAATTGTTCAAGCAGAAAACCAGAAACCACCAGCTTGGAATAGTTTCATTAAGGATTAGTACTAACAACAAGGCCAGTACCTTATACATTCTGGTTATACTATAACAGGACCGAGAATATATACTTGTGAAAGTAGATTCCAACCACATCTCATTATAAAGTGACATGACTGACATCAAAGGAAATTACATGCACAGATAACAGCAGACAACCTGAAATAATTTAAAGAAATAAGAAAAAAAAAAAAAAAAACTTTCTGTAACAAGCAATGACCTTTAACCTTAACTATAGAATGCATTTGACCTAACGTAACAGCTTCTAGTAATATCCCGAATAATGTAGCTGGTTTCGGTAGTACAAGAATGGGGGAACTTGACTGGACATTTCTTGACACCATCGTATCAAACACAAAATAAATAATCCCTTGAGCAGACAAGGGTAGTATTTAAAACAGTGCAAAGCTTTGTCGATAACTATAAACTCAGTCCGAAGTTTCAGTGAGTGGTACAATCATGGCCAATCAAATTCCAGAAAACTATCAACAAAAACAGTAAAATGAGGTTAGAAGCATACCTACTGCCTTGATATCGTTGTGCTGGTTAATCATAATTCTATGTATGTTTTTTAGTTCACTTAATCCAAGCATGTGGTGAAAGCCCCCTGAGAGAGATTGGAGGTACTCTTCATCTGAGTCAGTCCAGACATCAGAGGGATTCTCGGGCTTCTCGTCATGTTGGGTAATGCCTGGGGGAATATATTCAGTCCCGTATGGACATTTATATTCCTCATAGTATTTCTCACAATTGTAAACCCAGTGGTCCTCCTCACCACAAATGGTACAAAATAAGAGATTGTCCCCGAGGAGGTCCTCCAAACTGTAATCAGCAACCTTTGCCTTTTCTGCAGAGGTAAGAGGTTGTCCAAGCTTGAGTTTAAGCCAATAGTAAGCAGCAGGCTTTGGGGCAGCCTCTGGTCCTTCTGCCTTGCTAGGAGGGGGGGATTTGATATTTTTTTCTAAAGAGAGACCAGTGTATCTACCTGTTTGTAATTCCATAATTAATGTCAGATGAAAGGTCATGATGATGAAAAAATAAATAAATTCTTTGAGCCACAGAGGATTTGAAGCTATTACTTAACCTGATGGCTCAGGATAACTCTTTGCCTTTTCTTCAGAGGTAATAAGATCTGCATCCTCAAACTTAAACCAATAGTACCCAACACAGAGTTTTCTTACACCATCAGGTCCTCCTTCATAGCTACAAGTAGAACGATTTGAGTCTGTATGTGTTTCCATAATAAAATTCCGATAAAAAATTTAAATTCCATGAAATAAGAAGCTAGAACTTAAGGAGATGGCTCAGAAAAGGAGTCCAAGTAATCCACGGCACATTTAACAGTCATATTCTCTCCATCAAACAAACCAGAACCTTTCAACTAACAGTGGTATTGGTAAATTCATCGAACATTTTGCATTTTTCAAAATTAATTCTAAAAGAAGAGTAAGTCTCATTATTCATCCTCAAACAGAATACAAAACTAGCCCGCATCTTTCAAACAAAGAAGACAATATCATCTGTGTAGACAATAAGCAATTTACTTCCTCTCACAAACCCTAAATCAAAAACATACCTCGTACCAAGATCTCGCTATCCGATATATAACCCGTCTCATGCCTAACGATGCTTAAGAGTTCCAACGGTCGGGATGGCGGTGGGGATGTGGATCGGTACTTCATTGCTTGGCGGTGGTGAAAATTAGTAAAGTGATGGAGTGGAGTTTGGGGGGAGGATCGAGGGTATTAGTATTAGGTCGATATCTAGTTTGGGCTTCTGATTTCTTTTCTTTTCCTTTACTTTGGGTCAGATTGCTTGGGCCGCCTCAATATATGGTCCAAGTCCAATATCAGTCCCTAGAAGACACGTAGAGAATAGTTGGGAAGAGGTAGAAATCTACTCATTCATTCTCATTAGCCTCTTTATATATAGGTAGGGTTTACATCGAGTACAAAATTAATGAGTAATTACGTGGACAACCACATAGATTATAATATTTATAACATTCCCTCTTGGATGTCCACCAATGAATGATGAAATTAGACGCGCATAATGTTGTCTCGTTAAAAACCTTGTCAGGTAAGAAAAAACTCAGTGAGAGAAAAATAACCCTGGTCGAAGGAGAAAAAGAGTACAACGCGCATATGTCTTAGGTAGCATACTTCTGAATGCTCCCCCTAATGAGAATCTCTCCCTGAGCGTTGCAAGATTCATGCGCCGTAAATAACGGTTTGATTGTTCATCACTAAAGTGACACCATGCGTGCTTTGTATATAGGGGCTCATCATGAAATTTCAAACCTGCATAGTTAAAACAATACCAACAGAGCTAGACAATTTCTAATACGTCTTACCTCATTTAGTTATATGATTAAATTCATACACTAAGCAATAGCTAAACAACATAAGAAAATTGACATTAAAATATTGAAATATCTCATGGCATATCTAGCCATACACATTAATATTTTTGTGTAGTGATACGTCCCATATAAGCTCTGAGTAATTCATAACTTCCCAAGAGTTAGAATATGTAGCAACATAATGATCATAATTCGAATTTGATTGTGTAGTCCAATCATAGTACTCATTGAGTCAATTTCGATCACGTTAGCTATAATGAAATGAGTATATATGAGCTAACTTCAGACTATTTGATTCCATGCATGAATTAGCTTCAGGCTCTCTCAAGTATTCATAGATCGAATTACATTAGAATCATTCATAAGGATTTGACCAGCGATACGCTGGTAATGACACTTCACTTATGAAATTTTGGTTTATCAATGTGTCTTTAAAGACCCTCATAATATACGATGACAACATGTCATAAGTCTCTCGTTCATGTAACAGTTACATGTAACACTATATTTATAGAAAAATATCATTCGTATAAGGGCATATTCATAATTCCATGTCTTCTGTAGACATTAAATCATAGTGATTTACTTTCACTGTGGTAAATACTTTTTTGTATCTGTAACTTCCTAAGAGTTAGAATATGTAGCAACATAATGATCATAATTCGAATTTGATTGTGTAGTCTGATCATAGTACTCATTGAGTCAATTTCGATCACGTTAGCTATAATGAAATGAGTATATATGAGCTAACTTCAGACTATTTGATTCCATGCATGAATTAGCTTCAGGCTCTCTCAAGTATTCATAGATCGAATTACATTAGAATCATTCATAAGGATTTGACCAGCGATACGCTGGTAATGCAACTTCACTTATGAAAATTTGGTTTATCAATGTGTCTTTAAAGACCCTCATAATATACGATGACAACATGCCATAAGTCTCTCGTTTATGTAACAGTTACATGTAACACTATATTTATAGAAAAATATCATTTGTATAAGGGCATATTCATAATCCCATGTCTTCTGTAGACATTAAATCATAGTGATTTACTTTCACTGTGGTAAATACTTTTTTGTATCTGTAGGGTTAAAGGTCAAAGTATCTCATCACGTTTCAAATATTCAGTTTCATTGGAATTGCCTCTTTCCAATTTGGCCAATAATATGCTTTGTCGACATGCATAATGAAATGTGGCATAACATCGATTAATACAGTTCTTAATGGTATTTAGTAGCTATCATTTGTAAATTGTCATAAATGATCATCATTCATAGATCCCACACATTCTTATATGCATGCATTTTTGATATTGGGTACACATGCCACTTCTGGGACAAGTATTGTCACTTCTAGGACAAATATTATCTAGCGAATGTAGATATTTTACTTGTAATATCATGTAGACCATTAGAGGATATGTATAATCGTCCATTTTCATAAGCTTAAAACTTTAGACCTGGTGGATACATTCCACACAAATTCACGTCGTTATTCAAATGACAATAGTCTTATTCTCCCCGGGAAGATTGTCATGTTATGACCATCCGCAAATATGCGTTTAAAGCTTTATCACTTTCTTTTGAGTGAGATTTTCATTGGTTGGTGGCGAAACTAAACCAAGTATGAGGTCAAAAACATTATATTTATTAATATCCACCAAAATATCATTCTCTAATGACGTACCTAAAACCTTTGTATGTGTAGCTGTATTAGGAACTCTAACATTATATCATGTCATTCTCTTCAGGAGAACCATATCATTTGGATACATGTGCATCCCAAAAATCAAATGCGTTAATATGGTTTGTCTCTAGATCTTTAACCCAAGCAGATGCCTTAGCATTTAGCATATAATTTTATCAAGATCTTTTATCACCTCATTTGCTGAGATATTTCTTAAAACCAAAATGAGACGGTGGATAAACAAATCACACCTGTGGTTTTTTGAATTCCTCTGTGCTTCTTGACGCCTTGTAAAATATTGTGAACCATTCTAGCATCAAAAATTCGTTGCTTTTATTATTTTACTCCAGATCGAACTTAAATAACTCACGCATGTTGTGTTTTGTAAATCTGCTGAAAGTGTTGTTTTCAAAGGTATTGAGTGAGCTTCCAAGCTTGTTTTGTCTTAGATTATTCTGTTAATGACATCGGGAACCTAAATTCTAGAAAACAGGTACGTATTACTCCTTATTTCAAGTTTCGCCCGATTTAAGCCGAAACCCCTTGCTATAAAACACAAATTTTTGGAGAATTTCACTTTTTTTGACAAGTGGTTCTTTGAATTCCTCTGTGCTTCTAGACGCCTCCTAACATATTGTGAACCATTCTAGCATCAAAAATATGTTTCTTTTATTATTTTACACCCGACCGAGCTTAAATAACTCACACGTGCCGTGTTTTATAAAGCTGCTAAAAGTGTTGTTTTCAAAGGTATTGAGTGAGCTTCCAAGCTTGTTTTGTCTAAGTTTATTCTGTTAATGACATCGAGAACCTAAATTTTAAAAAACAGTTACGTAGTACCCCATATTTCAAGTTTCGCCTGATTTGAGCCGAAATCCCATGCTATAGCACACAGGTTTTTGGAAAATTTCACTTTTTTGACATGCGGTTCTTTCAATTCCTTTGTGCTTCTAGACGTCTCCTAACATATTGTGAACCGTTCTAGCATCAAAAATCTATTGCATTTATTATTTTACACCCAACCGAGCTTAAATAACTCACACGTGCCGTGTTTTGTAAAGGTGCTGAATGTGTTGTTTTCAAATGTATTGAGTGCGCTTCCAAGCTTGTTTTGTCTTAGATTATTCTGTTAATGACATCGGAAACCTAAATTCTAGAAAACAGGTACGTATTACACCTTATTTCAAGTTTCGCCCGATTTAAGCCGAAACACCTTGCTATAACAAACAAATTTTTGGAGAATTTCACTTTTTTTGATATGTGGTTTTTGACATGTGCTTCTAGACGTCTCCTAACATATTGTGAACCATTCTAGCATCAAAAATCTATTGCTTTTATTATTTTACACCCAACCGAGGTTAAATAACTCACACGTGCCGTGTTTTGTAAAGGTGCTGAAAGTTTTGTTTTCAAAGGTATTGAGTAAGCTTCCAAGCTTGTTTTGTCTTAGTTTATTCTATTCATGACATCGAGAACCTAAATTTTAGAAAACAGTTACGTAGTACCCAATATTTCAAGTTTCGCCCGATTTGAGCCGAAATCTCATGCTATAGCACACAGGTTTTTGGAAAATTTCACTTTTTTGACATGTGGTTTTTTGAATTCCTCTGTGCTTCTAGACGCCTTCTAACAT
Organism: Fragaria nilgerrensis; assembly: GCA_010134655.1. NCBI lineage: Eukaryota > Viridiplantae > Streptophyta > Magnoliopsida > Rosales > Rosaceae > Fragaria > Fragaria nilgerrensis. The sequence continues at coordinate 327,054 of CM020982.1, read as the reverse complement.
ATTGTGAACCATTCTAGCATCAAAAATCCGTTGCTTTTATTATTTTACTTGCGATCGAGCTTAAATAACTCACACATGTCGTCTATTGTAAATCTGCTGAAAGTGTTGTTTTCAAAGGTATTGAGTGAGCTTCGAAGCTTGTTTTGTCTTAGATTATTCTGTTAATGACATCGGGGACCTAAATTCTAGAAAACAGGTACGTATTACTCCTTATTTCAAGTTTCGCCCGATTTAAGTCGAAACCCCTTGCTATAACACACAAATTTTTGGAGAATTTCACTTTTTTTGACATGTGGTTCTTTGAATTCCTCTGTGCTTCTAGATGCCTCCTAACATATTGTGAACCATTCTAGCATCAAAAATCCGTTGCTTTTATTATTTTACTTGCGATCGAGTTTAAACTACTCACACATGTCGTGTTTTGTAAATCTGCTGAAAGTGTTGTTTTCAAAGGTATTGAGTGAGCTTCCAAGCTTGTTTTGTCTTAGATTATTCTGTTAATGACATCGGGAACCTAAACTCTAGAAAACAGGTACGTATTACTCCTTATTTCATGTTTCGCCCGATTTAAGCCGAAACCCCTTGCTATAACACACAAATTTTTGGAGAATTTCCCTTTTTTTGACATGTGGTTCTTTGAATTCCTCTGTGCTTCTAAACGCCTCCTAACATATTGTGATCCATTCTAGCATCAAAAATATGTTTCTTTTATTATTTTACACCCGACCGAGCTTAAATGACTCACACGTGCCGTGTTTTGTAAAGCTGTTGAAATTGTTGTTTTCAAAGGTATTGAGTGAGCTTCCAAGCTTGTTTTGTCTTAGTTTATTCTGTTAACGACATCGAGAACCTAAATTTTAGAAAACAGTTACATAGTACCTCATATTTCAAGTTTCGCCCGATTTGAGCCGAAATCCCATGCTATAGCACACAGGTTTTTGGAAAATTTCACTTTTTTGACATGTGGTTTTTTGAATTCCTCTGTGCTTCTAGACGCCTTCTAACATATTGTGAACCATTCTAGTATCAAAAATCCGTTGCTTTTATTATTTTACTTGCGATTGAGCTTAAATGACTCACACATGTCGTCTATTGTAAATCTGCTGAAAGTGTTGTTTTCAAAGGTATTGAGTGAGCTTCCAAGCTTGTTTTGTCTTAGTTTATTCTTTTAATGACATCGGGAACCTAAATTCTAGAAAACAGGTACGTATTACACCTTATTTCAAGTTTCGCCCGATTTAAGCCGAAATCCCTTGCTATAACACACAAAATTTTGGAGAATTTCATTTTTTTTGACATGCGGTTCTTTGAATTCCTTTGTGCTTCTAGACGCCTCCTAACTTATTGTGAACCATTATAGCATCAAAAATCCGTTGCTTTTATTATTTTACTCCAGATCGAACTTAAATGACTCACGCACGTCGTGTTTTGTGAAGCTGCTGAAAGTGTTGTTTTCAAAGGTATTGAGTGAGCTTCCAAGCTTGTTTTGTCTTAGTTTATTCTCTTAATGACATTGGAACCTAAATTCTAGAAAACAGGTACGTATTACACCTTATTTTAAGTTTCGCCCGATTTAAGCCGAAACACCTTGCTATAACACACAAATTTTTGAGAATTTGATTTTTTTTTGACATGTGGTTTTTTGACATGTGCTTCTAGACGTCTCCTAACATATTGTGAACCGTTCTAGCATCAAAAATCTATTGCATTTATTATTTTACACCCAACCGAGCTTAAATAACTCACACGTGCCGTGTTTTGTAAAGGTGCTGAATGTGTTGTTTTCAAATGTATTGAGTGAGCTTCCAAGCTTGTTTTGTCTTAGTTTATTCTCTTAATGACATCGAGAACCTAAATTTTAGAAAACAGTTACGTAGTACCCCATATTTCAAGTTTCGCCCGATTTGAGCCGTAATCACATGCTATAGCACACGATTTTTGGAAAATTTCACTTTTTTTTGACATGTGGTTTTTGAATTCCCCTGTGCTTCTAGACGCCTCCTAACATATTGTGAACCTATCTAGCATCAAAAATCCGTTTCTTTTATTATTTTACTCCAGGTCGAACTTAAATGAATCACACAAGTCGTGTTTTGTAAATCTGCTGAAAGTGTTGTTTTCAAAGGTATTGAGTGAGCTTCCAAGCTTGTTTTGTCTTAGATTATTCTGTTAATGACATCGGGAACCTAAACTCTAGAAAACAGGTACGTATTACTCCTTATTTCAAGTTTCGCCCGATTTAAGCCGAAACCCCTTGCTATAACACACAAATTTTTGGAGAATTTCCCTTTTTTTGACATGTGGTTCTTTGAATTCCTCTGTGCTTCTAAACGCCTCCTAACATATTGTGATCCATTCTAGCATCAAAAATATGTTTCTTTTATTATTTTACACCCAACCGAGCTTAAATGACTCACACGTGCCGTGTTTTGTAAAGCTGTTGAAATTGTTGTTTTCAAAGGTATTGAGTGAGCTTCCAAGCTTGTTTTGTCTTAGTTTATTCTTTTAATGACATCGGGAACCTAAATTCTAGAAAACAGGTACGTATTACTCCTTATTTCAAGTTTCGCCCGATTTAAGCCGAAATCCCTTGCTATAACACACAAATTTTTGGAGAATTTCACTTTTTTTGACATGCGGTTCTTTGAATTCCTTTGTGCTTCTAGACGCCTCCTAACTTATTGTGAACCATTATAGCATCAAAAATCCGTTGCTTTTATTATTTTACTCCAGATCGAACTTAAATGACTCACGCATGTCGTGTTTTGTGAAGCTGCTGAAAGTGTTGTTTTCAAAGGTATTGAGTGAGCTTCCAAGCTTGTTTTGTCTTAGTTTATTCTCTTAATGACATTGGAACCTAAATTCTAGAAAACAGGTACGTATTACACCTTATTTTAAGTTTCGCCCGATTTAAGCCGAAACACCTTGCTATAACACACAAATTTTTGGAGAATTTCACTTTTTTTGACATGTGGTTCTTTGAATTCCTCTGTGCTTTTAGACGCCTCCTAACATATTGTGATCCATTCTAGCATCAAAAATATGTTTCTTTTATTATTTTACACCCAACCGAGCTTAAATGACTCACACGTGCCGTGTTTTGTAAAGCTGTTGAAGTTGTTGTTTTCAAAGGTATTGAGTGAGCTTCCAAGCTTGTTTTGTCTTAGTTTATTCTGTTAATGACATCGAGAACCTAAATTTTAGAAAACAGTTACGTAGTACCCCATATTTCAAGTTTCACCCGATTTGAGCCGAAATCCCATGCTATAGCACACAGGTTTTTGGAAAATTTCACTTTTTTTGACATGCGGTTCTTTCAATTCCTTTGTGCTTCTAGACTCCTCCTAACATATTGTGAACCATTCTAGCATCAAAAATCCGTTGCTTTTATTATTTTACTTGCGATCGAGCTTAAATGACTCACAAATGTCGTCTATTGTAAATCTGATGAAAGTGTTGTTTTCCAAGGTATTGAGTGAGCTTCCAAGCTTGTTTTGTCTTAGTTTATTCTCTTAATGACATCGGGAACCTAAATTCTAGAAAACAGGTACGTATTACTCCTTATTTCAAGTTTCGCCCCATTTAAGCCGAAACACCTTGCTATAACACACAAATTTTTGGAGAATTTCACTTTTTTTGACATGTGGTTCTTTGAATTCCTCTGTGCTTCTAGACGCCTCCTAACATATTGTGATCCATTCTAGCATCAAAAATATGTTTCTTTTACTATTTTACACCCGACCGAGCTTAAATAACTCACACGTGCCGTGTTTTGTAAAGCTGTTAAAATTGTTGTTTTCAAAGGTATTGAGTGAGCTTCCAAGCTTGTTTTGTCTTAGATTATTCTGTTAATGACATCGGGAACCTAAACTCTAGAAAACAGGTACGTATTACTCCTTATTTCAAGTTTCGCCCCATTTAAGCCGAAACCCCTTGCTATAACACACAAATTTTTGGAGAATTTCACTTTTTTTGACATGTGGTTCTTTGAATTCCTCTGTGCTTCTAGACGCCTCCTAACATATTGTGATCCATTCTAGCATCAAAAATATGTTTCTTTTATTATTTTACACCCGACCGAGCTTAAATGACTCACACGTGCCGTGTTTTGTAAATCTGTTGAAGTTGTTGTTGTTTTCAAAGGTATTGAGTGAGCTTCCAAGCTTGTTTTGTCTTAGTTTATTCTTTTAATGACATCGAGAACCTAAATTTTAGAAAACAGTTACGTAGTACCCCATATTTCAAGTTTCACCCGATTTGAGCCGAAATCCCATGCTATAGCACACAGGTTTTTGGAAAATTTCACTTTTTTTGACATGCGGTTCTTTCAATTCCTTTGTGCTTCTAGACGCCTCCTAACATATTGTGAACCATTCTAGCATCAAAAATCCGTTGCTTTTATTATTTTACTTGCGATCGAGCTTAAATGACTCACAAATGTCGTCTATTGTAAATCTGCTGAAAGTGTTGTTTTCCAAGGTATTGAGTGAGCTTCCAAGCTTGTTTTGTGTTAGTTTATTCTCTTAATGACATCGGAACCTAAATTCTAGAAAACAGGTACGTATTACTCCTTATTTTAAGTTTCGCCCGATTTAAGCCAAAATCCCTTGCTATAACACACAAATTTTTGGAGAATTTCACTTTTTTTGACATGCGGTTCTTTGAATTCCTTTGTGCTTCTAGACGCCTCCTAACATATTGTGAACCATTATAGCATCAAAATTCCGTTGCTTTTATTATTTTACTCCAGATCGAACTTAAATGACTCACGCATGTCGTGTTTTGTGAAGCTGCTGAAAGTGTTGTTTTCAAAGGTATTGAGTGAGCTTCCAAGCTTGTTTTGTCTTAGATTATTCTGTTAATGACATCGGGAACCTAAATTCTAGAAAACAGGTACGTATTACACCTTATTTCAAGTTTCGCCCGATTTAATCTGAAACACCTTGCTATAACACACAAATTTTTGGAGAATTTCACTTTTTTTGAGATGTGGTTTTTTGACTTGTGCTTCTAGACGTCTCCTAACATATTGTGAACCGTTCTAGCATCAAAAATCTATTGCTTTTATTATTTTACCCAACCGATCTTAAATAACTCATACGTGCCGTGTTTTGTAAAGCTGCTGAAAATGTTGTTTTCAAACGTATTGAGTGAGCTTCCAAGCTTGTTTTATCTTAGTTTATTCTGTTAATGACATCGGGAACCTAAATTTTAGAAAACAGTTACGTATTACCCCTTAATTCAAGTTTCGCCCGAGTTGAGCCGAAATCCCTTGTTGCTCAAGTTTTTGGAAAATTTCACTTTTTTTAACATGTGGTTTTTTGAATTCCTTTGTGCGTCTAAACGCCTCCTAACATATTGTGAACCATTCTAGCATCAAAAATCCGTTGCTTATATTATTTCACTCGCGATCAAGCTTAAATGACTCACGCGTGCCGTGTTTTGTAAAGCTGTTGAAAATGTTGTTTTCAAAAGTATTGAGTGAGCTTCCAAGCTGGTTTTGTCTTAGTTTATTCTCTTAGTGACCTCGGAAACCTAAATTTTCAAGAACAGTTACGTATTACCCATTCTTTCAAGTTTCGCTCGATTTAAGCCGAAACCCTTTGCTATAGCACACAGGTTTTTAGAAAATTTCACTGTTTTTTACATATGATTTTTTAAATTCCTCTATGCTTCTAGGCACCTCATAACATATTGTGAACTATTCTAGCATTAAAAATCCGTTGTTTTTATTATTTTATTTACGATCGAGCTTAAGTGACTCACCTCATAACATATTGTGAACCATTCTAGCATCAAAAATCCGTTGTTTTTATTATTTTATTCACGATCGAGCTTAAATGACTGACGTGTGCCGTGTTCTATATATCTGTTGAAAGTACTGTTTTCAAAGGTGTCAAGTGTGCTTATAAACACCTTTTACATCATCTTAACCTATGCATAGACAAAATTTCATTTACGCTGATACTCAGATGATTCGATACCGTATTTTAGAAAACTATTGAATTTATGTGAATTCTCAAGGCTTTGATGCCTTCATCGCTTAGTTTTTCAACTAATCTACACGTTAACACTTGGGCCCTAGCTCATGTATTTTTGTTTTGAAACCCCATGGAATGTACTATAAAACGCAGCCATTTTTAATTTTTTATTGCACTGACTGATGTGAAACAGAGCTCTTTAGAGCCTATGATTTTTGTTAAAAGGTCACAAAAAGAAAAGTTCTAACGAAACTTCATCCAGCCCTGTCATTAGTTTGGTATAGCATTCCAAAACAACTTTAGACAAAGTTATAGCGCAAAGCCAGGTTAAGTGTATAGGTAAGGCAGGTAAGGCACATGCAACCCTTAACCCCAAGCTAAGGCAAGGCATGGCTTATGCAAGGCAACCGGATGCAAACTATATGGTCAAAGAGTAGGGTGTAGATTTGTTACCAGTTGACATTAAAAGAGCTAAAAACCAAATGACTTTCTCTTGATTCAGAAACTTGAGATTGTTTTAAAAATATTAAAATGGGCCAACTGAACTTTCTAAAGCAAGCACATTACAATTCAGACAATAATTGTTTCACAGCATAATATCAAAACCTCACAACTACAACTCAGAAGATGATTGATATCACAGATCAAAGATTGATAGAACAGATCCGGATCACACAGCACTAAGGCAATCTTATTTTTACCTTCCATCTTTGTAAAGAGTTCTGGATGATTTCTTGAAAAATTAGGTTCATCCCATCACCCTTTCCAAACACTACGTGTATTGATCAGACTAAACAATGGCAACTGAATGTAAGTAGCTGACCAACATATGTCTTTAACACGGCGTTGAATCTCAACGAGGGAGTGATTTCTTAAGATTTACATCTCTATTTGTTGGCCAAGGATCAGTCAAATATCAAGAAAATGTGAATAAAGATATATCAAGACAATAAAACATACCTCTCATGCATACCTCTTAAATACGAAGTTGAGAAAAACTAAGCAGTCCTTACATCCATCAGAGGAGAAGCTCAACTCGAAACAAAGAACTTGGGAAGAAATATTAAACCATCTTGGTACATAAGTTTTAAAACTGACCTAGACAGGAACACAAAATATCCTCTTTCCACATACTTCAAATCAAGAACTAGTATCGGTCGTAACGCCTGAAAGAACAAATTAAAATATCAGATGATGATCCTAAGGAAGTTTGCAAACACAAATATGAATATGGCTCGACCAGAAAGCATATACTAGTAAAAAGAGCAGCTTCAAATTTACTCGGCCAGCAACCAAGGAGTTGAACATGGCTTGTGATCAAAATAAGGTAGCAACTTTCATGTCCTCCCCAGACAAATGAGATATATAGGTAAGACAATAGGAAACAATGGAAAGGGAGGTCATTTCTTCTTTAATTGCTGACCAAGATTAAGAAAGCCATATAACAGACAAATTGTGAAGACAGTTCTAAATTAATTTTTGCTCGGATTTTGGCATTTTATTCATTATGATACAGACTGTTTTGTTGAGGTTGTTCCAATCTTTGCATAAAATATTGAATACTTGATTATCTCTACTATTAGAAAGCCAGGCACCCTCTTTGGTGTCATGGTGAAGCCTTCAAGGATGGTTACTACCGTAAAATAAAGTAATTTCAAAATTTAAAAGCAGAAAACAAAACAAAAAAACTAAATAAAGGAGAAAAACGTGGAATGCCAACTGCATTAGCAGTTATTTGCCATTAAAATCTGGAAAAAAAAAAAAAAAAAACTTAGAGAAGTATCCCAGATGATGATATGCCACAGATTTTCATTCCCGACATTGTCCAAGAGTGAAAATCAGACACAGCATCAACTCTAAAGTGACCTGATGAAAACATTCATTTATCCAACAAAAGAAGAAAGCAGGTATAATTATAAAAAGATAATAGCAAGAAAATAGCTACAATGGATGAGCAATCACCTGTGGCGATCATAATCCTTGGAACGTTCCCGTGACCGAGAGCGTGACCTACGGTGACTTCTTGAATCATGATTGCGGGAGCGGTTTGAATCTCTATCACGCTCTCCACGATCACGGTCATAGTGCCTATCACGATCTCTGCTCCTACGATCAAGATCCCTCCCTCGGTCGCGGCTATCGCCGCGTTCTCTGTCCCTACTAGGTTCTCTATCACATTCCTTGCTTCTCTCTTTTGATCTATATGGCAAATAATCAAAGCAAAAGACATGAAATATATTTAAAAATAACTTCATTTAATGAAAATATGATATAAGGAGATTTTTTAAAACATATTGAGTAGCACCTTCTTTCATCATACCGATCAACCTTGCGAATCTTGTTTTTCTCTGCCTGAAATCGAAACCCTTTTCGTTACTAAGATGGACATAAATCGGTAACCATGAGCCAAACAGCACAGCAACTAAAAGCAATCAACACCCCCATACACATGGACCTTTATATAAAATCGAAAAGCCAACTGACCAGAATTTCTCCATTCATATTTCAAAAAAAGGAAAAAAAAACAGGCATGCGTTTGCATACAAGTGTATCACAAAACCTGACATCCTACAGTGACTTAATACTGTTAACCAAAACAAAGTCAATTCATATAATGCAGAAGGATATTATGGATAATCCTTGTTAGTGTGATTTGTTTCCTATAGTTTTGAAACAATACATCAAAGAGTAACATAACTTTCAATATGTAGATTTCCAGTAGAGTCAAAGAAAATTTGCTTAGCTAACATCAAGACTCCCTTCAGGGTGTAATTTTAAAATCAGTTAAGTGGGTTCTGCACTCAATTCTCATAAATAGACTAACTGCAACCCAAAAACAAAATCTTTAAATTCCTCAAAACTGAAAAGAGTTCTACCCCAGTGACATACCAAAACTAAGAAGTGTAGCATTTTAGAAAGTATGACCCAAGGGTTGATTCCATTTCATGGCCTAGATACAATACATATACACCTTCACCCAGAAACAAAACATAAATCCTTGCAGATGGCATACAACAATAAAAAAAAATTAAAAAAATTGGCATTTGGAACCTTTAGAAAAGCAACTCAATAACATTGGAAAAGTCTTCACAAAAAGATACTCACATATACTGCAATACGAGATCACTGTATAAGTTTGAAACAATACCAGACCTGAGCCAAATTTCACAAAGTGAACTTACTTTGTAGGTAAGTAACTAGGAAACTTGGCAGGTAAATTGAAATACTTTGATTACAATATGCTCTTATGCTCAATGATGATAACATCTTTGTCAACAGCACAACTAGTGATTCCTCTTTTGTTTACATCATAAAAACAGAACCCAACCGAAGAAAAGTTTCTATAATTATAGATCGATCATCATACCTGCAGCTCTGCTAACTTCTCACGGATTTGCATATAGCCTAAATGAAGTTTCCCACCGAAATGATCAGCTAAACGACGATCACTGAAAACAACAAAAGACACTCAGGATAGTTACTTTAGACATAGCCCCAACAGGTTTTTTCATGTACAGTAGAGATTTCCCATAAAATGTCTAGTCAACAATAGCATGATCTACAAATATATATAAATAATAAAATAAAAAGACGCACTCTTTAGCTGCAAAAGTTATCCTCGTAAAACTGGGCACAAGAGCCTGCTGGTGACAAGGTATAATCGTTGGGTCAAAAGCTGAAGCACTTGAAACCCCAAATTCTAATTTTTTGTGTAACCTAAAATACTAAAAACTAGAGCTGCCATGGTATTCACGATTAACTTTTACCTGTCATAAACACTAAGAAATGCTCCACAGATGTCACAGACACGCAGCTTTTGATCCGTCTGAAACAACAGCATAATTAAAAAGTTAACAGTACATACCGGGCCGGGCAAGAAAGCATTGTAGGTATCAAGGAATTTTCTTTCCATAAAAGAGGATACTGATAATAGCAAAACATACAGGCATGCAATTTTTTTATGTGAAGAATTAGACAACAAAGAGGAAAGTAAGGAGTTACAACTACGATCACAATATTATCTTCTTCCCACTTATAACCACAAACGTGTGACATAGACCCAAAGTACTGGAGCAATACGTATGAGTACTTTCCAAGTGACATGGAAGATTTATATAGCAGATAATTAAATAAATAAATAAATAGATTAACCAGAAGAAGAAGAATGGACTCACAATTCGCACATCAGCAGCAGTATACTTGGAGGAATCCAGGACAGGCTCCTGCCTGGGAGGCAACTGAAAACAAATACAGTCCCTCACCAGTCATTTTGGTAGAAAAGAAAGAAAGAACACAACAGATCCAAGACACTAAATAAAAACGATATTAACAATTACAAGACAAGATAATTATTGTTTATTCAAAGAATACCTTTTTCAGTGCTTCGGCCTCTTCCAACGCTTTTTGCGCCTCATCAACCATTCCTTGCTCACCTAGAGATGATAATCAGCTTTATGGATCACTATCTAGAACAGCAGAAACTTAACATTTGTTTAACAAACACTTTTAAGTTAAATTGCCTACTAATATAATCTAAAGCATAGGGTAAAGACTTTGTTCCAAAAGCAAATATAAAAAATAATAATTGATGAGTGAATATGCCAACATTGGAAATCCATTCTGTTTCAGGCCATAATCTTTGCAGTCAATAAACATGAGAAAAAAAAAAAAAAAACAAAAATCATTTTGAATTGGAAGTAATTGTACATACCACAAAAATCAGCAACGAAATCATTACCGTAACTTTATCTAACTAAATGCAGGGAAATTACTACCACCTATTGCCGATGATTGGAGGGTATATAGATGTTCATGAATGTAAATGAAGGAAAATCACATTCATTTTGTACTCAAAATTAGCGTTGACAGGACCTTATTCAAAATTGACAAATTATTCACTTACCAAGGTCCTCGGCCTTCTTCAACTTTTCATTTATCATTTCCTGTGTACGAGCATCAGGAACAACTACAGGCAACGGAGCCAAAGGTGGTGGATTTGGCAGGGGTTGAGGTAAAGCTGCCCTATCCTTATTGAAAGCATCCAAAAGAAGCATTGACTGTTTACAAAATAAAATAAATCAAGAGCGATGAATATTTGCCAATAAGTGAACCACATAAAGGAACAGCAAAAAGGTAATTTTAGTTTTTAAGTATATAGTGATTCCAGAAAAGTTATAGGTACCTGTTTATCTGCTCTCTTTCCCCTGAGATCTTCTAATATCTCCAGAGCTCGAATCTTAAGATCTGTCTTCCCTTCAAGATCTGCACAAATTTGAAGATTAGAATTCACAAATTATGAATTTGTCGCACATAATAATAAAAACAGATAAACTTTTAACAACAGACATTATCCAGTAAATTAGAAAAGGTTACCGAATCTATCAGCTTCTTCAAGCTTCTCTTTGATTTGCTTTGACAACTCAATTATCTCCGGTGTCTGCAATTGCAACGGAACCAGAACACAGTTATTCAGTCACTTCTGCAAATGAAACAAAATTGATAACTAACAGCGAGTGAAATGAACGAATGACGGATCACCTGAGTAACCTCGGAGACAGAAATTGCAATGGCGGCTTTCGCATCATCATCCTCAAGGCGCTTAAGGGCTCTAGAAATTTTCCGATCACATTCAACAATGAGCCTATCTATGACATCCTCCAGGTCTCTGTCATAGTTATCGGTCCCTTGCTTCCTAGCTTCTTTGTATCTATCAACAGTTAAGCTCCACTAGTATTCAAATATTTGATGAAATCAACATTCAATCTAAATTGAAGCAATGAATCTTTAAAACTAAAAAAGGATACTCTTCTCTGAGTTGCAGAGAGTGAACCTTGGGGCAGGGTCCCATATCCATTTTCTGAAACCAAAAAAACAAGATCGAAATTGAATTCGCTAATCCAATTCTCATCGGAATCATAAAGAACGAACAGAGATGAAGGATTTGGTTACCGTTAATTGGAAAAGCTCGTGGGGGCAGAGTCCGACCAGGTAGAGGCGACACACATCGCGATCGTAATATTTGCGATTCACCTCCCGAACGTCGCCGTTTCGATTCGCCCCCATGAGCTGGTCCAGCTGCTTCCTCAGCGCGTCCATGGCTCTCTCTCTCTATCTACTCCTCCAGATTAGGGTTTGTTTTGGATTTGGGAGATTTGGATTTGGTTTGTGTTCGCGTCTGGAATGTGCGTACTTAATATTTGGCACGCCCTTGCACTTTTATATATTTCCAAACTCGGCCCTTTTAACTATACGGGCCCAGGCCCATTACTGTTTCATTAGTCGTTCAGTACTAGTCTCTCTCTCTCTCTGATTTGATTCAGTGGAGTTTACAGAGCAATCGTAGCAATGGCGCTCTCTCTCTCCTCCGGCCGCTTGTTTTGGCTCTTGGCAGTCTCCACCGTTTTGGCTGTTGCAGTAGGTTTTCAGTCCGATGAGCTTTTGATGGACGACGAGGAGTTCGGTCTGGAAGGAGGGGTGCACACCAAGTCTCCCGATCTCACTTACACACGATCTTCGCCGTCGCCGGCGACGCCGCAACCGACCACAAGGAGGAGGTCTTCCGATCAAGATACCGACTCCAAGATCCAGTTCGAGCTCCATCACGCTTTCGGCGACTCTGATTTCTCTCCCGCCGGTACCTTCACTGCTCGCTTGAAGACTTGGAATTATGGCGGCCAGGTTCGTTGCTTCCTCTTCCTTCTATGTAGTTTGTGGTTAACTATTTACTGCAGTTAATCGATGATATTGAGTTTTCTTTACCGGATTCGACTGTGTTTTGTTGTCAGATGGTAATTTTAGGTGATTGAATGTTTTAGTTTGGTTGCTGAGAAATTTTAGGTGAATGATTGATCTTTAGGTGCTGATTGCAAAGCTTTGTGCTCTGATCTTTACTTGTTGTAACCACTTACAGCTTGAATCTAACATCTAACATGGATTTATTGGTAACAGACGCTTACGAAGCTTCGATTTTCGAGGAATGCTTTTACTGAAGAGGAGAAGGACAAGTTTTCTGTATGCTTCTCACCCTGAAACTCGTGCTTCTTGCTGTATGAGTTTGACCAATTCGAATTTGCACTCTTAACATGATTTGAAATGGTGATGTGTCTTTGCAGACGCTGTTGAAAGGAGATGACTTTTATAGTATAAGGTTGCCATCCAGTGTCGCGAATCCTCCTGGGAGGGATTATGTTGTTTCATCAGTAAAAGCGGCAAGTCTTAAGCACCCTTTATTAAGCAACGATCTGAATATAATACTTTTCTAATTATTGTCTTTGCACTTATCTAACAATATATTTGTATATCCAGAGATGTCTTCTGCGAGACGGTTTGGATGAACACTTTGTTATACACACGGTGATCCTCAGTTCTATAAAAGATTCTAAACTCTTCCTTTTGAACACTTTAGATTCCTGTTTCTTTACAACCATCTAGTCTTGTGCATATCTCATAGGTTAAATTTGTTTTGCAGGATGGAGTTAATATTCTGGCAGTTAATTACGGTTCTTCTGGGGCATGCCCATATCCTCGGCAACTGAAACTTGTAAGCGAGGATCAGTCTTTCTTTACTTCTATTTGCTTGTTAATGAACCTGATATTAACAGTATGTGATAATATATCAGTATAAATAAAAGTTCAGGCTTCTTCACAGACCACATTAGATGAACCCCCTCTTTGTGCGAGTAAAAGCTGAGGCTTTGTAGCACTGGGGTTATTATAAGTTGTGAGGGAGGGTATGCAGATTATGATAGGTCAGGAGTGGGGTAATCTAATAAGTTGAGGCTTTGTGGTAAAGTCTTGTTAAATAATCTGATTTTATCTTCTTTGATTTGTAATTTCAGCCTTCAAAATGGTCATTCAACTCTCACACTGTCTTGAAGAACAGTGAACAGGCACCAAGGTGAGATGCTCTCTGTTCATTGTATCCGCAGTTCCTTGCAAGTTGTGCTTGCTAAACTCATACTGAAAGGTCTTAATCATTTCAAATCTATCAACTAGAAAGGGTGAAGACGCTGATTATATAAAAGAATAGTTTTCCATTGATATAAGGTGTATTTATCTGAATATGTTCCGTAGTTGATTGAAATGCAAATAAGAATATGTTTCTCTGGTTAATCTGTATTCTTTATTAGAACATACGCAGCGGCAATTAGTAGAATGGTCGCTTTGTGTTTATAATTAATTCTGTCTATTATTGTGAATGCCCCTAAAGTTAATCTCTGTTACAAAATGTTTCGCAGAGCTCCAGTGTTTTCTGAGGAGATTTTTGGTGGTGGTGAGGGAGTGGAAGGTGAAGTTGTACCGCCACAAGAAAGGTCTTTCTGGGCTAAATATGTGAGTTTTCCTGGTGTTAATTGTAGGCAGTTTTCCTTCTCATAACTATCACATGCATGTATTATATATCTTTTTTTGGCAAAAAAAAAAAAAACATTCTTTTATTGATTGGCTCTACTGGACTGCTTGTATCAGTGGATGTACCTGATCCCACTTGGGCTAATTGTTATGAATGCTGTAACCCAAGCAATGAACATGGCCGAGGAACAGGTTGGTGCACCCTCTGCTGCTGGCCAAGCCCAGCAGCCAGCTGCAATCCAACGTGGATCAAGTTCTTCTGTTAGAAGAAGATAGCCGTTTTCTTCACTTGTTTCTATATGATGCAACATCACCTTGAGTGAATGACATTTTAGGTTTAACCGTTGATTGTATTTTTAATCCCATGGGGAGGGACCATCATGAGGGTTGTAAATTTTAGTAGTTTTGCAAAACTTGTAATAGTAACAAAGGCCATTGCCACTCAATGGAAGGTTGGATTGTTGAAAGTTTCGAATTTGGTATTGTAGAGAATTTTGCAGGTATTCAGTTCATAAAGGATTCCCACCGGTTGACAAAAAGATTGAGAGGACCGCGTAATTAGATTCATGTGCCCTGAATCATGTTTGGTTGTCAATTGTTTAAAGTTTACTCGAGCGAGGATCATACTATGACCACTCGTGCTTTTCCCAAATAAACTCGTACTAATATAGAACCTTTCAATGTTTTTGCAATTGTAACTTTCACCTACTAGTTAGCTTTTGTTTTCGTTTAATTATTTTGTGATTTACAGTCAAGTTAGAGTTCGCTTCTCTTCCAACGTTCAAGAGTAGAATAGAAGTTACATGGGCAAGGATCTTGTCCAACTATGCAAAATGTATAATAACAATGACAACAACTAATGTCATTTCTCTTCTGTTATTTGATCATAGCAGTTTTAAGCCAAGGCTGTAGCCTGTAGGGCAACTACTGCTTCTTCAACAATGGATACTCTCTACAGTTACATGTGGAACCTAATAAAGGCAAAGGAAAATGCATACATACTGCGAAGAATAAAAGTGACAAGAGCGTGCATTGTAAAGATCGCAAATAAGTTATTACATCGAAAATAAGTGATAGAATCTCTTGTATATATGGAACCAAGACCAAGAAGACAACACCATCAAATCATAGCTCATCCTGCAAACCAAATGAAAGATGTCATCTCTAAGTGGTGCACACACCTTGATTTACAGTAATTCTTTAATGCCAGTGAAAAAGTTAAATAACCAACAAAAATAGAACAGAAGATTGATGCTTACATGATCATAATCGTCCCAATCACGATGCTGCATAGTATAAACATCCAAATTAGAAGTGGATTTGTAAAACATTTAAGTTAACTAAAAGCTTAAACTGAGTATCATTTAAAACCAAACAATGTTCATCAAGAGTGTAATCTGATAAACTGAAAACCTATATCTACATTTTAAGATGGAAGATTCAAGCTTACCCTTCTGTATTTGTCTCTATGTCTGTCTCGATACCGTCGATCATGACCCCTTTCTCGTCTCCGCTTTTCACCTTCTTCTCTTGCTCTTTGAGCTTCCTGTAAAATAAGAGCAAAAAATACTTATGAATAAAACTCAAATTATTAGGCCACAAAGAAATTCTCACAAACAGTGATTACGGCATAGAATATACCTCTTCTTCTTCTGCTTTCCTCCTTTTCTCCGCTTCTTCAAAAGCTTCCTTTTCAGCCTGAAGTACAGCACAGGAGAAAAACAAATAACTACTCTGAGCTAGATGCCAATGGACTAGTAAATACTAGTTACAGTCGATAGAGGCTCACTGACCTCTCTATTAGCAAATACTTCCTCAACAACTTGTTTTGCATACTCTGGGTCATCACAAATTAAAATGTTGTCGAAAACTGAACCAGCCTTTACCTACACCACATTATTTCATCCCATTAACACAATGACTATAACATCCTTACATTCAGAAATTGATAATGCCGTGTGGTCCTACCTGCCAAACCTCAATACCGACATACTTAATCGGCTTAAGCACATAAAGATCAGGGTCATCTTCAAACTCTGCAGAGAAGTAAAATGAAATCAAAAAACTTCAAATATTTGTCTCTAAGATTTGTAGTTATAATAATCAATAGTGCCCTGGACAAAGCAAGTATATCATTTAATGAACCATACCCGGATTATCAATCCAAGGAGTCTTCCATTTCCCTTTATAGTTAGGGTTCTTGACTCTCTGAAATATAAGTATAAGCCACAAGTTAGAAGATCGAAACTGCATGCCAAAAGATTGACCTTCAATTTTATCCGTTCACTTCTTAAAAGCTTAGTTAACCTACCTTGCGTCTCCATGGTCCTTTGTAAGCTGGATTAGGTACCTTTGGAGCTCTCCATAAACCACTCTCGTCTTCATCCCAGTCAGCGGGCTAATTAGAAGGGGAAAATAAGATATATTATTATTATTACCTTAATTTTTTTTCATATAAATCAAAGCACATGTGGACATTAGTCACAGTCCTAATAGAACAAACTACGATGGGGAATAATTGGATAATCTGGCAGTAGATTTTTCATGGTTCAATTACCACAATGAAGGCCAATTAGTGGTCTAGTATAAAAATAAAAATACAAAAATAGGCTAAACAGCAGTCAGATAGATAACTTTGTTTATATAACTACATTATAACATCAACTAACCTTTTTAGCTTTTGGATCTGGAATTTCTTTTGGAATTGAATCATATCCCTGCAATACCAAGATCTGTATCAATAAGACATTACTTATGCACAGTCACAGAGACAAAGCCTTAGGATACGAAAGAAAGGTTCCATACCTCAGGCTTAATGTCATTAGGATCATCAATATATTCTCTAAGATCCCAATCTGCAGGCTGTGAGAACGGTAAATGATACTTCTTAGTTAAATAGAAAGAAAAATTAGAAGTTATTCATATAACTTAGTTCTTGAAGCAAAGATTTGAAATGAAAATTGAAAATTTATCCTACAGAGGAAAAACATTCGCATAATGAAGTATTAAGTGATATAATCTACAGATTACTATGTCAGCATTATAGAACCTTAGAGCATTAACAAATTAATCTACCTTCTTTGCATCGACATCTTTGATCTTTCTTGGTGGAAGAATATCCCAGTCTGTATACATGCTTCCAGAGTCCCTTTCTCTATTGTCAACGAGAACACTATAAGTTGCATCAGGCCTTAGAATAAACGTGTAGAAATGAGTTAACTTGTCAGTTTCACACTGTAAATCCTTCTTGATGGGGTAATTCTGGCCTTGGTAGGAGAGTATAACGTGGAGTTTCTTTGTGTCTGTTCCACAAATATCTGGTCCGAACATTAAACTACACAAATCAAATTCAGCATAATCAGGGATGAATCTTAAAATTGAGAGTTGTACTTTTTGTCAGTTCTAGGAATAGAAACATGCATAGGTTGTGTACAAAGAAAGAACCTGTATGGAGTATCCCCACTGAATTTCTTCTGATTAACAAATCCAGACATAAGCTTTATGTAACCCCCACCACATTCGATTTCCTGCTCAAACCTTACAGAATATTGGAGGACCAATGTTCTGTTCTTGTTAGTGAACTCCGGTATCTTTGCAGAAATGGCAAAATGTTTGGCATCACTAGATGTCTGAATTCCTGCAATTTTAGATACACAATCACAAAGTCAAAACTTAACTTCCTATTGACCGTTAAATGGTAATACCTCTACATTCATCAGCAGAATAAAATCACCAGTGGTTCACCCAACAAACGAAGCATAAGAACCAAAGTATCTGTATATTAAAAATCTTACTTTGTAACAACAACACATTTACCATTCACAAACTTTCTTTAAGAAATTGCATTGTAATGAGATGAATTAACATAAGCAAATTCATACAAATATTCATTCTAGCCAATGGACTAACAAGTAACAATAAGACTTGATTGTTTACAGCTACGGGTTAGATTAATAGAAAGCTTAATGTATGATGAACAGAAGATAATGAGTTCATTTACTTTGTAACACAAAAGGTGCAAAACATTACAACACAACAGTGAATGAATTCACCAACTTATCAAATAGGACAACTATTTTTTATTATTATTAGGCAAATAGGACAAGTAATCCTTTAGTATAGCATAAAATTAGGAATATGAAGCATACCTTTATCATCTGGGTCTCCATGCCACTTTCCAGCAGCATGTTTAAAGTAACCTGCTTTACCTTCACTTCTTTTCCAGTCGGAGGTAACCCAACGGCTTTTCCACCCATCTAATTAACCCAAAACAAACAAACACACAGCATCAGTACATCACCACACCAAACTTAAATGCCAAAGAAGTTTCCACTGGTATTTTTTTCTTTGAAATCGATTATATTATCCAAGAACAGAACTAAACAAGAGAAGATATATATGCAGGAGCTAAAGTCAATGCTCATCTTGACTTGGTTTCGAGTTGAGATCAAAAGGTTCTCAACAGTAGTGAAAAGTTTCTCAGAACATGAAAAGTGAGGGTTGAGATCAAAGGCAGTTAGATGCTGGCATTATGTTACTGAAAGTAAAAGAGTAAAACTTGAGCTAATCAAGGAGAAACAAGGATGATACCTTCGAAACGCTCCTCAAAAATGATTTCTGCGAACGTACAATGGAAGTCGAGGCAAAGTGAGCAGATAAGCAGCAAAAGGAGCAACCCTTGAAGCTTAAGCTGCTCTGCCATCTGCGCAAGTTGTAGCTCAACTGTGTTCACTGCATTTCAGTTTTTGGCAAACTTATATTGGTAGTAGTAAGAGATTGCCCACCCTTTGCTCTTTAATTTCGGCAATGCCCTTGGATGACTTGAATAATATTTATGGTTCAAGTCATGGTCTCCTCAAGTGGGGGGGTGCGGAGTGGGGTAGACTGGTAGAGAGCTTCCAGTTGGAATCAAGTCAATCAACCAATGAGAGCTGAATGAAACGTTTCTTCACCCAATTAGGATGATGTTTTTCTCTGATGAAGATTCAAGTCTGATATTTCTTTGTTCTCATGATTCAACTAGATTTCTAATTGTGCAGGCCGCACAATTACATGTGTGACCATATGAGGATGATTATATTATGTATGACAGTCTGAGGATATAATTAAGGAAATAAAAAATGCAGCAGCAGGTCCTCCGAATGTGGTAACTTTCAACCGGATAAGTTTGGCTTTCTAGGTACATGTACTGTCAATCATGCTAATTGCTAAAACAACATCATTCTATGATTGACTTGGGTCGCGACTCAACTGAAACCCATTTGGAGTAAACTTCCCGGCAGACAGTGATGAAGGAAACATTGGATAAATGAATATAGTTGTAGTTTCGATGAAGAAGAAGGGTATTCTTGACACAAGACCTGACTTGGGGTCTCCTTCTGTTTCGGTTATTCGAAGTCTTCTCCACAAAGTCAGTCTACTCTTATAGGCCAAGACAACAGAAGGAAGTAACGAATGGGGATTGGGAAGGGACAAGATATCTTCGCAATGAATCAGACTTACACAAGAGTTTAGTGCACCCAGCAGTCTCAGTTTCTGGTGTACAAAACTTCAGTGCATACGCTGCTTTCAGCAGATAGTTTCTGGGCAGGAATGATTTTTCAGGCCATCCAATTGGCAAATATTTGTGATCAATCGGACACTTATGGATGAATTTTTATTCTAAATACCTAATATAAACAACATATTCTAGTCTATATTCTAATCCAATCTCATTCTAGGGTATGATACCCCCACCTCAATGCAATGAAACACTAGTATGAGACTCTGAGAATTGACAAGCAATAAACTAAATGACTTTATTTAAACAAAACAGTGATGAAGTTGATTACACACTTTCAATAAACTGGAAATGCCAGCACACTGAAGTTTAAGCATACCAAAATACTACTCTTTTAAAGTAGAATTAACAAGAAAAAAAGGTGGAAAAGGGATATGGAGCTCATAAGTTCTACAGCTATTCCTTGCAGCAGCAAATAAAATGAAGCTTCATGCCAACCCTACTTTGCCTGAGGGTGAGAGGATATAAAGTCGACAGCAAGACCAATGGAGTTGATCTTGTCTGCTTCATTGTCTGGGATCTCAAACCCAAACTCCTCTTCAAGTGCCATCACAATCTCCACAGCATCTAAACTATCTAAAC
This sequence comes from Fragaria nilgerrensis, assembly GCA_010134655.1. Lineage (NCBI taxonomy): Eukaryota > Viridiplantae > Streptophyta > Magnoliopsida > Rosales > Rosaceae > Fragaria > Fragaria nilgerrensis. The sequence goes on along the minus strand of CM020982.1, from coordinate 306,582 downwards.
CAAGATCTTTCTGGAAATGAGCATCCGGTGTAACCTAACAAGAGATAAATAACAAACATTGAAGATTATAGAAACTGGAATGCTACTTAGCAGAATAATAGCCATCAAAACGAATTCAAAATGTGACGGGAACTGAATGCAGAAATCCAAAGAGGCATATACTACCTCCCAAAATAAAATTTTAAAGATCAATGTCATACCACACCAATCTCCTCTAGTATCCTCCCCTCAACCCCTAGATCAAGTTTTCTAAGACTGAATTTAATTTCAATGGCAAGTAAATACCATCAGGAATCTTGAGCATTAACTAGAAAAAAGTTTAGACAGATGCCGACTAAACCTATAACCCTCACTCTTCTATAGTGAAGAGCTCAAAGGTTAACTAGATTCTAGAGTTAGAGAGCTTGGACAACAACAATATTTAGGGGACACAAAGTGGCACTGACACTCCCCGGGAGTTCAAACCTTAATCCTACAGTAAGAAGAATACATCGAAAACAAACCAAACAAATGCTCAAAAGATAACTCAAAACTGATAAATAAAGGTTTAAGTATGTTAATCGATTTCACTAGTGTTGGAATGAAGAATATGATGTAGCTCATTATGATGTATCTATGTTTAATGAGAATATTTCTATTTTCGGCAACCTTCAGTGATATGGAGGAACAAAGACAAAAACTTAGAGAGAATATACACAAGAAACTGAATAAGAAACTATGTGTTTAGAAGAAGTTGGAACTTTGGAAAAAGAAACATTTAGCAATCAAGGGATCCAAGTGCCTGGCTGAGATGAAAACTAAAGATGATATCAAGTTTCAGCACAGTCAAAACCAGCATTTCCCCAATTGTGCATTTCAGTTTCTAATAAAAACAAACAGCCACGCAGCGGCACATAATGAACCCAGAATTAGTCACATAGATGGAGCAACAATTCAATCCCAAATCCACATCTACTCCAAATAAGGCCAGCGAGTGATTTACAGGATCTACAATGTTATGCCTCAGCACTGAAAGCAACATATCAATGGTCCTATGCCAAAACCCTAATTTTATCTATTACTCATGAACAAGAAGAAGATGAAAGGAAGAGACAGACAGACCTTGGAGGGATCGACTTTCTGGAAGTTCTTGACGACGGTGATAATGCGATCGGTGACCTCGGATTTGTCAAGGAAGGTCCCCCTCACCTCTTCCGAGTAGAAGCGGGCGCGTACGGCGTTGAGCAGAGTGGTCGCGACGCTAGGGTTCGGCTGCACGCCCTGAACCACCGGCACTCTGAGGTACTTTAGCATTACGCTTCTCGCCGCCGCCATTCCTTTCTTTCTTTCTCTCAGAAAACGCTTCTCTCTGCTTTCGGCTGTGTGAGAGTCTAGAGAGGTTTGAGTGGAATCCGATGGGCCTCTCTGGATACAATTTGTTATATTGGGCCTTTCAGAAAACAAAGCCCAAGTCTTGGACTCGCACATAATTAAGAGGCAGGCAGGCTGTGACTAGAGACTAGACTAGAGAGAGCATGGGGATGCTGGTGCTGCTATTCTTGGTTTCTCTGCTTCTTCTTCTCTTGTTTGCATTCATCAAATTTGTCACAGCTGATGGTAAATTCCCAACCTTCACTCTCTCTCTCTCTCTCTCTGAGCTCAAGAGCTTCAACTAACTCTGTCTGTGTGTGTTTTAATTCAGGGGATTTCACTTTGATGTCCAAACGTCATGTTAATCGCGAAGAAATCGAAGACAAAGTAAGCTCCTTTCCTTTCCATACCTATATACCTTTTTTTTCTCAGCGACTTGTTTTTAATGGTGGATCTTGCTTGCTTGCTTGCTTGCAGGTTGTTTGGATAACTGGTGCTAGCCGTGGAATTGGTATTTCTTTCTCTCTTTTTTCCCCATTGCCTCTTGTATTACAATAATTCTTGCTCCCCAGTCCCTTGAATCTCTAAGTTAAATGCTTCACTGTGTTCATCTGCACAGTTTCTTGCCTTGTTATTTTCGCCCCTGTTTTCTGCAATCCCATTGTTATTATCGCCGCTCTCTTTTACTATTCACATTACTACTATGATTACAAAATGCACATGAATTTTTCAATATTTAGTAATGGAACTGTATATTCCGCTGGATAATAGCGTTTTGAATAATTTTACCGTGATTCTACCCTAATAGCTAGCTCATAGTGCACCTTTGTCTCCGTTATGATATATATCTGTTGAAGCATTGAATCTGTTTCTATCCTTCTTTGGCATACATAAACTAAATATTTTTATGTTGCCTCTTCAATTATACTGCTGTCTAGGGGAAGTTCTTGCTAAGCAACTTGCGAATCTGGGAGCCAAGCTCATTATTTCCGCTCGTAATGAAACCGAATTGGAGCGAGTCAAGAAACAACTTACTGGTATGTTCTTTAAATGTATGCTGGACTAACAGCATTGAGGTCTTCAATCTTGGTTAAGCCTCTCATCTCTTCATTTTGTTGGCATATGCCCAGGTAAACATGCACCTGATGGTGTGAAAGTTTTGCCATTGGATTTGGCTTCTGGTGAAGACTGTCTCAAGGATGCTGTAGAGGAAGCAGAGTCATTCTTTCCGAATGCTGGTGTCGATTACATGATCCACAATGCTGCTTTTGAGCGTCCTGTAAGTGTGTATACTGTTTATTCTCGGCGATAAATTGAAATACAGTCCTTTTAAGATAACACCCTTTCTACTAATACATCCACCTGTTTTGGTTTTTGGCAGAAAACTACAGCCTTGGATGTTACTGAGGAGAGTCTGAAGGTACCATTTCTAGGAAATTGCTGTCTTATCACTAAGGCAATTACTGCTCCTATGGGTCAATGTCAACGAGACTGATTGTGTTAACTCTTTCTCTTGAGTAGGTAACTTTCAATGTTAATGTTCTTGGGACAATATCGCTTACCCGGCTACTTGCACCTTATATGCTGAGGCGAGGGAAAGGCCGTTTTGTTGTGGTATGTGGAAAATTGTTTTGTTATTGGGTGATGCTTATGTCTAACTTCTCTGCCAGACCCATCACAGTGCAAAAGAAATATATTGGCCAAGTTTCCAGTGACTATTTGTGCAACAGCTCTTTAGTACTGCTTTTGATGCAGCACAATGATTCTCTTTTTCAATGTAAATTTACTGTTCAATCCAAAAGATTTTCTGAAATGTCCATGCCGGGAAGCTTACTAACCCAAAATATGATTTATATGTATCTCCTGTACATAAAGAATTAGGCATATCCCTCATTCTCTCTTAATTGTGTTTTTTGCTTTGTTTTCCTTCTCAGTACTCTTTTAATTATATGCAGATGAGCAGTGCTGCAGGGAAAACACCTGCACCAGGTCAGGCCGTATACTCTGCCTCTAAACATGCCTTAAATGGGTACTTTCACACCTTGCGTTCCGAGGTAAGAATTATAATTTATTTCATACTCAAGTAAAAAAGGAATATGTATAAGTTTGTTGTCGCAATCAGCTGTTTTCCATTACTCACTAATCAAATTTTTCATGATATGAGAATTGATTATAAATATTTAAGATCCTAAGAGTAATTGCATGTTAGTGAAGTAGTTAAAATATCAAGATAAGATAAAATTGTTATTACAACTATAATTTCTGCTTCCCTAACGTTGTTAGTTTATCTTATATAATGCAGCTCTATCAGAAAGGAATTGGGGTGACCATTGTCTGTCCTGGTCCTATAGAAACATCAAATGGTACAGGAGCAGCAAGCTCAGAAAATAAAGCTTCTTCTGAGGTTAGTTCCTTACAGTGATGTTGTGTGCATGTATTTACAAATCAAACTTGTTCCGTACAATTATGCGCATAAAGTTCTTCTTTTTTATAACTTTAGGTGGTATCTGTACTGTGTAGTTTAGTCTGGCTGTGCTTGTTATCTCTAGGGCATTCCATTTCTAAATTCTTTATTGTTTTTATTCAGGATAGTTGAGCAGTCAAAAGAGCTTTAATCTCTTTGAAACATATTTTGTTTGTTTTTTGTTCATTTCTTGTCATCCTTTTGTTTTGACAGAAGCGTGTTTCATCAGAAAGGTGCGCAGAGTTGACAATAATTGCTGCCACTCATGGTCTAAAGGAAGTTTGGATATCATACCAGGTATTATTATTGGTATATTGTCTAGCCACTGAAGAAACAGTTGGTGATGAAAAGTTTTACATCCTAGGATATCTTACTGTTCTGCATATCCATTTCTCATTATGACTTTGTGAAATAGTATCTTTGAACAAAAAAATTTGCGATACCATATGTTGAAATCAGCAGTTAGCCTTGTGAAACATGTCATGCGGTATACATAATGTGTCATAATATGTAATAAAATGACAATGATCAATTATCAAGTTACTTTTCAAATTGGCTGTCATAGTGGATTCTACTCAATGATCGTCCATAAGGTGGTTCAATTTAATGAATATTGATGTGCCAGGAGTTGCAACTTGCTACCATCTTTGACGTCTCATTAAGAAGGTGACATAGTTTTAGATATATTAGGGGCAGGAGGATCAGAAAACTTCTGTCTTTAGATCAGTTATGTTTTAAATGTGTTAAAAGATACTTTCTACAGTGGATTTATCTGGGGGTCAGTAATTTGCCCTTTGATTATGGTTATCTTTGCTAGTAATTTCTAGGGAAAAGATGCTAGTAATGCATCTTGTCCTTCATTACACTTTACTGTCACATCTTCTCCTTCTAATCATGCTTGTATCTTCTGTTTTCTACGGTAGCCTGTACTGGCTGTAATGTACTTGGTGCAGTACATGCCAACCATTGGTTATTGGCTTATGGACAAGGTATTTTCTCAAACCAATATTAATGTTGTCCGCTTTCCAAGTTTTTGAATACTTAAAAGTTTGTTAGCTGCTTTCCTTGATTAATATTTTTCTCTCATTCACTTCTTCCAAACTGCCAAAACTGATCTGGAGTTGTTGGTTAAAATAACCTCTAGATTGGTGGAAATCGAGTTGAGGCTGCTGCCAGGAAGGGAAACACTTACTCATTAAGCTTACTATTCGGGAGAAAGAAGGCATCATGAATTAGTAAAATGCAGCTCCATCGGATAGTAAGATCAGTGGTTGGGTGCCACCTATTCTTAGATACTAATAACCCTCAGTGTAATATTGACCCGAATATAAAATATAAATGTAGTTTGATGTTGTATGGCATTCATTAGTGTTGCTTTTTCAATTTGGTGTTTTCTGTTAGATGTGACGAGTGAAATTATCTTATGAGAAAGTGAACAGTTCAGGTTGCACTCTTCTGGTCACTAAACTTCGCACCAAAAAATTTTGGCCGAGGAGAGCTTTCATGTCCCAATTTGCAAAAACATGTGACGAGGCTGTGGTCTGTGTTCTAGATTTCTACCTACTGCATAACCCGTGTTATAGTGTAAACTGCAAATATAAAAGAAAATCAAGTACGCCGAACACAATGCATAATGGAGCCAACAAATGTGAAACCATTGATTGATTAGGACAGCGCAGTACTACATTACACCCATCAGCAGATAACACAAAATCTGGCATTGCCAAAGAGAGTTACAATTCCGCCATAGAGCAGCATACTGATATAAATCACTATGTACATGACCATGTCTTGCATGAGTTGCATCCTTTCACGCTTCATGGTTCATTACTCTCTTTCAAGGACCTCAAGACTTCTTTGCATGCTAATTTTTTGGCCGTCTTTCTATCGGAAGCTGTTGATGAATGTCTATATGTAATCCCATTAGCTTCAACCTCTATTGTAATGGTAGCTGCATCATTTTGGAAAGATTTCAATGGTTTCTTCATATCATAGTGCATTTTCGAACAATACTCATTCAGCTCTCTTGCAGGATGGAGCGTCATTGTTTCTGGAGTAATCAAGGGCTCTAAGAGAGGACGTATACTCTCAAAGACAATATCCTTATTGTATCCTGAATCAACATAAATTGCCCCTCCTAGAGACTCGACAATATCTCCCAGTACCTGTTACAAATGAAGAGAAAATTCTGAGAACCCCTTCACCAGTGGGATTAATTGTTGGACATTCTTCAATTTGGATCAATGTGATGACTATTTTAAGACCATTAGCTATTTAATTATGGTACAGAGAAACATATATGAAAAAATGATAACCAGTAATGACTAACCTTGGGGAATGATGTCTCAGATTCCCATCCAAAAGTAGATTTTGTAGATAATGTCTGAAAATTAGAAATTGTCTGAACTATATCCCTGTGGAGCTTCTGTGAAGCATGGAGAATGTGCTTGTGCAATCCAGCCTTCACAGCAGATCGGGCATAACAGTCATTGTTCACCGAAGCAGACCTCATGTCAGTTAAAACTCCTGGGGACATCCCAGGATATTTGTCGTACAAATAAACAGTGATCAAGTAATCTACCACTGCATCCCCAAGAAATTCTAACCGCTGCACAACAAATAATGTAGTGATGAATAGATGGTACAGCTTGAATAAACTTCAACTGAATACAGTGGTTATTGAATTTCCACGCAGCTGAAAGAGAAAGGGAAGGAGGTAAAGTGGAAGAGGGAGTGAAAGTAACTACAAACAAAATTGAACAACTGCCGTTTAACTGCTTGCATACAAATAATCGGATTGACCTATTAATTACACAAGGCTGATGTGCGTGGAATAAGTTTAAATCAGTCAATGTACCTGATAACATCCTGGGATCTCAGGAAGCATGTAAGAACCATGAGTTAGTGCTTCCACTAGAAGAGAAGGATCATTAAATGAGTAGTTCAGTAGGCGTTCTAATTGTTTCACATTGACAAGCTTTTCTGGCTGCACTGGAAAATTCCTCTCGTATGGTATATATGTAAAATCTACCTTTATACCAACCCAATTCATGAAGTAAACAGCAGCCATTTCACCACCAGTGCTAAGAAATGCACCAATTAGCGCCTCAACCACATCAGCAATACTCTTGCTTTTAATCTTCCTTGTCCCCCTAATGTAGATATTTCTTTCACTGGAAAGAAACTCCTCTTTTAATAGACAAGGATCAGAAAAATCTCCAGGTATGATCCATTTTTTCGGATCAAAAGGCTCGTTCCGAATAAAGCCCTACACAATTTGAAACAATGGCGAGTTATGATCCAGAAAAAGACTTGTTTGATGGATTCATATCATAGAATATCCCGATAACACACTACAGATTAAGAATTCTTACCGGAAGTTTGTAGTTGCATCCAACCCGGCAAAGGGCAGCATTAGAAACTATTCTGTCTTTCTTCACACTTAGAAGACCTTCATGATTATTTTGATAGGTTCTAAAAAGCTGCTGGCTAGCAGCATATTTAAGAAATGAATCTCCAAGAGCCTCTAGGGATTCCAAATGAAATTTATCTTGGCATTTTTTTGTTGTAATAGCTTCCAAAACCTAAACGAAAATCAGATGGCACAGAAAGTTATTTCCAGGCAAAGTCACAAGCTTAAGAAATCAACAAAAGAAAAAGAAATAAAAAATCAGACTTGAATCCTCCAATCTGATAGAACACCAAGACTACAAAAAATTTACTGGTACAGAGAATAGATAAACATCTCAATAAGATAGCTACTATTAGAAGATGTACTCAAACCTTGGTCCAATATAATCATCCAGCAAGATTAATCACTTTACAGTAGATTGTACTTCTAACCTCGACTAACCAATCAATTTCATCAATTTAAAAAAAAAAAAAATGAAAACTATCAACAAAAACTATATATACGAATGTGATATAAAAGTTCATAATTTTTTTGGGTTTAGGAAGATTGAAATGGTCTCATACCTAGTCCTATTGAAAAATTTAGTATAGTACCTTGATGGTTGGAATAATGACATTTTGCGTGCACTGATCCATAAGCATATTTTTCAAGTTGACAGCAATAAGTACAGCCTCAAGGTGATACATGATAGATGGAACAAATGAAAATGTGTATAAACAGCTGATTGATATGGGTGACATGATTATATTACAAAGCTCAGGAGGCAACTCAACAGATATATTGCTTATATTGCTTGATTCTGCAAAAAAAAAAAAAAAAAAAAAAAAAAAAAAAAAGTTAACCACATCATCATAGAAAGAGTGAGAGTATTAGCAGCGAAAAACTGGACCTTTGAACACACTACATTCCCAGAGGTAAGTTGTCTATCATAGCCAAAAGATACATAGTTACATTACAGCTGGAGGGATATCAACAATTCTCCTTCCAACCCTAAAGTTTTAGAGCTCAGACAATGAATAAAAAAAAATGCTGCCATAGGATAACAAGCATATGCATTGCCTATTCCTATAATCATAGAGACTCAAGGCTGACTGTCTCTTCAAACCACATTAAAATAGATACCTATGATATAAAGCTGCATTCCCTATACCTATGATTGTGAAAAAGTTCTTCCTCCAAAAGGCAAGATTACAAAGTAGTGCAGAAGCAGGCAGACTAATTTGAAGAAATTTGACATTCTCAAGAATAAATGTAAGAAATTGGACCTTTTTCTGTATGTCGCCCACCCCTCTGAACATGCTTTTTCATGTGGAAAATGCGTCTTCCTTTCAGCAACAACTGTTTGTCAAAACGCAAGTGGATACCATGCCTGAAAGAAGAGAATACTAAGTTACTGATAAATGCTGCTAAAGATAGTATCAAATGCAATCAAAGCTTTATGCTCACTTATTCTTCATTTTCTTTTATATTTGGACAAATTTCATTAATCACATAAAATAATGAGGTATGTATACAAAAAATAATAATACCGTGCTTCATAGTAATTCTTGTAAGTAAGAACTCTGCCATCACTGAGTTGCAGAAGTGAGTTTCCATTCAAGTTATCCAACAGACCGGTGATGCAATACAAGCTACCATTATGAGGGGTGCACACCAAGGAGTTCCGAATCATGCATGTGCAAACAGCACCATTTTTGGTATGTAAAACATGGGGTAGGGAACAATCTATGTGTTCCTTGCTATAGTTTTCACAAGAATATAAGACAGATGTGACGCATTTCCAATCAATCATGGAAGGTCTCTTATGTACTCTGATCCCTGGGAGCATCAAATAATCAAACCCAAGATTTTCTCCCGAACAAAGGCCATCTAAAGCTTCTTTCAACTTATCCAACTTGTGATCCATTAGAATTTGGAATATTGTAATCTGGAATCTTCTACAGTGGAGTACCTAAATAATCAGAACACAAACACATCAATGCATCATATAATACCACAAACCTAATGAAGAAAAGAAACATTTACCTGCTCTGAATCAAGATGCATCTCTCCAGCATATTTATAGTTCACTGATAAAGAACCCCTGCCAAATTCCAACTCAAAATGCAAATTTGAAATATCTCTATCAAGCTGACTCCTCACGCCAAGCACAAAATCATTAACCGGAATCTCATATCCAAATTTCTGATCCAGCTCAATTAAGTAGCAATGATACAAAATGCTAGTACCAGCTGACGAAGGTTTGACCAATTCAATTGGGACATAACTGGATTGCTCCTCATCATAAGGCGCATGCTCTGCACATAACATAAGTTTAGGAGTCATTGAGTGCTCATTTTCTTATTGGAGAGGGGAATCATACAAGTGTTCTTTTTATTTATTTTTTGGTCTGAATGGGTAATTCTTACATTTACCGTATCACTGTCGAGCGGATTTATTATTACCGATTAACAAAGATAGAATGTCAAAGCATGGGGAGACAAAGTGTTTGAGAAGTTACCAGACTCTTGTGGGGCTTCTTCCATAACAATATCTGGAACAAGGTTATCCGTTAAAGCACCAACCTTGTGAAGTTGCTTGCAAGCTTCAAAGCATGCAATCTTCTTCAGAATTTTACCACTACCTTCTACACTGACAGAAGGTATTGGACAGCTCTTGGGAAGATATAGAGTGTGGGTCTCTTCATCCCACCTTGGAGCAGGTTTAAAATATCTAACAGAAGAATGTAAACAAAATTAAATAAAACAGAACTTGTATGCAAATCTAATGAACAAAAAGATTTGTAGCTCTGAAATAGTGTTGCATGGGACTAACCCATCAGAAGGGAGCCTGGAGCAATAGAAGTACATCAAACCAATAGAAGACTCCAGGGTCAAGCTTGCTCCAGTGCTTTCAACCCTGTAGAAGCCATCATCCTGTAAATCGATTTCCAGTGAACTACAGGGAAGAGAAGAATGTCGTAGGGACTCCTTTCTCATTATGTCTCCACTGGCAAGATAATTCTGTAGTCGAGAATATGTTCTAACATCCTCACTGTTAAAAACAACGAAGTAGATGAAGTCAACATACTGACTTTTTAAATATCTGCCTAAATTACTTGCACCAATACAAATACAATGTGAAATTATGAACTACCCAAAGAAAAAATTACTGGCAAGTTTGACAACAAGAATGACGCCGAGAGAAAGGTAGGAAAGACAGTCATTGATTCAGAGACAAGAGAAGATTAACTACAAGCAGTTTTCTCATTTCGGCTTACTACAAAGGTTTTTTCAAAGCCATGACACATACTAACTCTATTTAAAAAGAAGATCAAAAGAGCTCTTACCTTTCCACCATCAATACATAATCAGAATTCTGCATTCTAGCACGGCCTCTAGACTGTATGAAACTACACACAGTAGAAGAAGGGTCAAATCTGATAACCAAATTGCAGCTTTGAACATCTAAACCCTCTTCAAGAATCGATGTAGCAACAATGATGTTCACCTGAAACATATATCATTGTCAAAATCACTCATGGAAATTGGAAATACAGTGAAAGAAAGGGTCCTGAAAGGAAAAGTCTAAGCATACCATGCCGTTACGAAATTCTTCAACAATCTCATTGTGTTTTTTCCTGGTTTGGGATTGCATCCCACTGTTATTTCCAGCAACGTACTTTGACTTCCAATCATTGTGTTTAGAAAGAATCTCATTCAATAAATATTCTAGGACAACTGCTGTGATGACCCGTTCAACAAAAACTATACATCTCAAATTCTTTAAGGTCCTGTGTGAAATTACATAAGAAATCAGTAGCGAGCAGAAAATATAACAAACAAGTTATAAAGAAGAAACAAAATGCGAATCAATGAAATTGCATGCCGACCACCATCCTTCAAAAATTCAAATTTGAACAGACTCCACTCTATAAATATTCATAACCTGGTAACTGAGGAGAAGCCAACCTGTATTCAAGAAGCAACTGAATGAGACAAACGACTTTGGAAGTTAGAAACCCCTTGTTCACATTGCCTATCAAATCATCAGCAATGGTCCACTCTGGATCTAAGTGAAAGATGAAAAAAACAAGGAAACGTAAATATCAATAACATGTGTAAGTTTATATCAGTACTCAGTAAACCAAACCCACAGTAAGCATACCAGATGGAAGAAGACATGCAAATGATTTGTAGGCTTCTAGACTGAAAGTTCTAACAATTCTCTCACCCATCACATCTAGCTTCTCCCAAGTAAAGAAGTCAATATCGTTGTTTGAAAAGAACCACGCAGCCTGTTTCTCATGAAAATGCAAAGATGTCAACTAAGCCAACCGCATAAAACAACTAGAACATAGCCCAAAACCAATTTACCTTTGAAGCAAGCCAAACACCAAGTTCTTCCAAACAAAATGTTAAAGCTGAAAAAAATTTCATCAGCCTTTTCCTTATGGATTGTGAAGATTCACTGAGGTCCAAACTTTTTGTCGACAATTCATGCTGAAAATAAGTAAAACAATTGTTAATACACCCTTGAAGAAACATTACAAAATAGAAATGAGTATAGAATTTAGATAATTAAATTCCCCGAATTAAAATTACGGACAGTCTACCACCTCCAAGGAATGAAAATGAAAATAAGCATCAATGTCCATTCAAGTTTTGAATGATATAGGTTTATACTAAATTCCGGCCCCCCTAAAAGACAATTGGCAATGCTAAGAATTCAAAACACCCATCCTCTACCACTACTCGTTTTCTTCTTAAACTTCCTTTTTCCCTTACAGAGAACTCTATCATGGAGTAAATTACTCCACTGAAATATTGAACAAATTCTACATTCATCATAGGACAAAAGTAAATCAGTAATCTTGAGAGATCAAATACCATTACATATAATACACACCTTTTCTTTCAAATCTGTCAACTGATTTGTTAAGCATGTATACAATGCAGAGGGAATCTCCCCATGTCTGTACGTTCTAAACTTGGGTGTTGAAGTTGGTATAAACTCAGAAAGCACAGATTCATCAACACATGTGTACACCTTTGAATTCATCAGTGTCTCAAGTTCATCGATTGTTTTCCAATAGTATAACTCTGGATTTCCACCTATACCAAAAGAACAAACAATCTTCAAGTAGAAAATAAATGCATCTAGTAACAAATATGATATAAAAACAATATATAGGCAAATACCTTTTGATTTGATGGGGGAAGCAGTCATTCCAAATATTTTTGGAAGTTCAGATTGGCCAGAATGTAACTGACGATGAAAAAATTCCTGCACATCACCCATATTTTTATGTACTAAAAATGGAAGAACTGAGTATGCAACCTATCCGGTGATGAATAAGGATCATAGCCAGGGAACAGTAACTTCCAGTCACTCAATTTTATAGTACAGCTATGAAGATGTTAATGTCACATGACGCATAAGCAAATTTTCTCACTAATTAAGCAATCACATAGCTGTATAAAAGGTTTAAAAAACTCATCATGTTCATAATGGAGATGCTTTAAACTTTTCGTTGCTATTTTTGTTAATTCCACCAAAACAAAGAATAGACAGCACACCTTCATTATACAAGCATATGGGTCGTTACCCCTGACATGATGGCATTCATCCAGGATTAAAACCTTTATCATGCTTAGCTTAAAGAAGCTATGGCGCAGATTATTCAGCAATATTGCTGGAGTCATCACAAGCACCTGTAATATAAAAAAAATGAAAGTTAAGGACCAGAGAGTCTGCCATATGTTTACATTTGTAAAAATCAGTCTTGAGCATTGTCATTAAGAAATAGACAGCAGTGGCTACAACTGAAACTTAACTCTAGAATGATTTTAAACATCTCTTAGGAATTTTGTTAACCACTTTGCCTCACAATGACTGGCAGATTGTGTTTCAAAGCTTGCACACTTGAAGAGACCTATGGAGTTTTTTTCCACTCTCATGGTCCATCTAAAAATCAAATATCTTTTATTAAAAAAAAACATATATCAAATAGTTTATGACCCCCAAATATTTAAAAGGAAGAACACATAAAAATGTGAAACAAATTAAAGCACCCAAAATGTGGATTATAAAATTTAAAACACAAGAAGAAAGTGTAAGAAGGAAGCAGCTCTAAGATATCTGAGATAAAACAATAATTTCATCATAAGAAATCCCACCTCAAATTCTTCTATTTGTTGCTTCCACTTTTTAGCATCCCAAAAGTCTACTCCCATTGCTCCCCAATACATACCAACCTTTAGGTCGGTGTGCATTTTAATTGCGTCAGCTTGCTGATAATAATAAGAGAATGCACGAGTAAGAGAAATCGAGTGTACAGTCCAGACATAACTATAAAGATAAGCAAGTAGGAAATATGTGGGTGATAAATGTGGATGTCGAGTGTAGAGAGAGGGGTTTGCAATTGGCATAGATAGCATGCATATACCTGTTGAACCAAGACGACTTGGGGAACCAAGAAGACAGCAACGAAGGGAGATGGTTTGCGGAGCAAATAGGAATAGCTCCGAAGAAGCATGATGGCAATCAATGTTTTTCCGGAGCCAGTCTCCAAGAACACTATGGTGTTCCGCTTGATTGCTGCTTCTAAAGCTTCTAGCTGGTAACTGTACAATAATAGAGATTTCAATACTCCATTCGAATCGTTTATATTTCATCTCAACGATCAAACCAAACAACCAAGAGCAAGAGTGTGGGAAAACAAAGAGAAGCAGAGAGAAGAGAAGGGAAGCAACCTTCTGGCGAATGGGAGAGGATCGGCAGATTGTTGGGTTTGGTCCTCAACCATCACGCGAGATGGTTCCATTGCGATCTCCTGATACAGCAACAACAACAAGAACGAAATTTCAATCCTATCTGAGAAACTCACTCTCGCTCTCCAAACTGCAAAAGAGAAACGGCAAACCAACCGATAAGAGTAAGAAGCCGAGTGATTGCAGAGTAGCGGAAGCGATGAGAGAGAGCAACAATGTAACCGTGTAGAGTTGTGACAATGATTACTGATATTTATAACCACGAACACAGAGAGAGAGAGTTTAATGATTTGAATGCATTAAGCAACCAAGAAAGGATTTTAAAGAGAGAGAAAAACTTCCGGAGGAAGTGAAAGCCTTGCTCTGGAAGTTCAAAGTTTGAGGTTGACGAGGAGAAGAGACAGGCATATAAAGTGGCATTCGAAACCGCTCTGACAAGAGAAAGCGACAGATTTTGTTTTGTGTGTGGAAGTTGTGATTCCCCTACCTCACTCGCGATTCCTTCCTCCAAAAATAAAAATACGTCAACAGTGAATGACACTGTGGACCAGATACATGTGAATTTCTATTATTGTCCCGGGGTGACCCCAGCAAACACGACGTCAGGCTTCTTCGTTTTTGTTTCTTTTTTCTTTTTCTGTCGATATATCGTTGGGATAAAAATGTATTTAATTTTAACATTTATAATGTACACACTTCTTATGTTGTTTGAATTTCGCTTTGAAATTTCTCTTTTATATCTAGTCTTCTACTTTTATTGTTAGACGGATTGATATAATAAATATTTATATTACAAGATAAGAATTAGTGATACTACTTTATTCGTCTTGATTGAATCGTTTGACTGAGTTTACTTAAATAACGGTTGAATCATGTGCATGTCTCTATGTAATGCACAAACTTCACATATATACTTAAGTTGTTAGGTAACGCATAAGCTTCTCATGTTGTTTAAACTTTTCACTTTGAAACGTCTCTTTCATCTTTGATAATCTACTTTTTTAAGTATATTGATATAATATTTATATTACAAGAAAATGAGTTAGTGATGCTACTTTATTCGCCGAAGTCTGCTTGGCTACGTTTACTCAAATAACTGTTTAATGTTGAGTTGTGTGTATGTCTCTAGGCAAAGCACAAACTTCACATATTCCGTTGAAACTTCCTCTTCGGTTTTTGGTCTTATACTCAAAATATTAACATAATATTTAATTATAGAAAACGAGTTACTTCGTATTAGTTTTCCACTTGAGCTTGTTGACTGTGTTTTTTAGTTGTTTACACAAATTTCATTATGTAATCGTTTATCATACATTAATGAGTTTCAACTTAATAAATAGATAAATAAATAGTGCGGATGTTGTCATTCTACCATTTTCGTAGTTCACCTTACTAACATTTGAGTTGTTAAAAGACTATATTGTCTTGGACCATAGTACCACCACGTTTCCAGTGTAATTTCATTGGTCCATATACTTATACTTTTCCCTCGTTGCTTGTGTTAACTTCAACTTTCTCTTTTTCTTGTCATGACATCTCCAAATTCGAGTGATATTATCTTCGGGAACTATAAACAGTTTACTTCGATGAAAACCATAACAAAAGAGTAGCTACCACCACTTTTGTTGCTTTGTTCGACAGCGCATTCTCTTGACGTCTTAGTCAGATGGTTACCAAATTCAATCCGGCTGGCTTGGGTTGCGGCTTTATTATTCTTCCTCCGGTTTGGATGAAGTGTGTTTGCTGGTGGTGATCGGAGGTTGTGTGTTAGGACCTTTGTTTGGGCTTCCTTCTTGCCGGGGTGGATAGGCGTTGGGCCTAAAATGTTTTTCTGGCTCAATCAAGGTTTATAATCTATAGTAGTGTTTACCTAGTCAGTCACTGTTAGATTTACATCCAACGGTTGAAAACAAAACAACTCAACTTAAAAATAATTCTCCTCACCCCTAGATTTACATCTAAGTGTGACTAACCATGAATCTCGTGGTCAATTACTGACCAGGTGAATCTAACCCAACGTAATTGGGAAGAAGATGATGCTTCATTGCTTGTGACTTGTGAGTTTAGTCCTCATTAGAATTACGCACAGCAGGCCGTAGGAAAAAGATTCACATGATCAGCAGTCCTTTCTATTCATGGACTTACAGCAATGCTACAATGTAAGCACCTGAGCAAAGTTAATAATTTAACTAGCTACAGCCTAGGCTTGACTTGATGCACTGATTTTCATACTGTATTTATGTTTGAGGTAGGCTTTGATATAAGGCTCCAAATCACCGTCCATCACAGAAGTGATATCAGATGTCTCATATCCTGTCCTTACATCCTTGACGAGTTTATACGGATGGAACACATAGTTCCTTATTTGTTGCCCCCACTCTGCCTTCACTGCATCTCCTCGAATTTGCTTAATTTCTGATGCTCGTTGCTCCTCGGCTATGACCAACAGCTTTGCTTTCAACCTGCTTAGAGCCTTTATTCTGTTTGCAAGCTGGGATCTCTCTTCTGCAATGTATTCCATTCCATTGTACAATGGTGCGTTGTGGTCAACAGATACATGCAATCAGTCATTACAAACTTAGCAAGAGTTAATATATAGGGTTTAAATACATAAGAAGAAACCAACCTGTGCAGCGAACAGTAACACCAGTGGGGATGTGAGTAATCCGGACAGCACTTTCAATTTTATTCACATTCTGACCTCCTTGCCGCCTGCCCTTGAAGTGGTTATCTCCAGGTCCTCTTCAGGTATTTCAACTTTCAGTGATTCCTCAGGCAGGAGAGGCATCACTTCCACACCTGAGAAGCTTGTCTGCATCACATCTAACTTCAAATTACAACATGCACAAGAAATTGAACATGCATCTATATGTAACTTCACCATTCTTTCCTCATAATTGTATTTAGTCATTACATGTATAACAAGCACAGGATTTATAGATACCTGGCGAAGACCTTTGGCATT
Source organism: Fragaria nilgerrensis (assembly GCA_010134655.1). NCBI lineage: Eukaryota > Viridiplantae > Streptophyta > Magnoliopsida > Rosales > Rosaceae > Fragaria > Fragaria nilgerrensis. The sequence goes on along the minus strand of CM020982.1, from coordinate 289,639 downwards.
AAAAGGAGACTGTCGTACAATGCGGTGTGTGCCTTTCTCCCCAGACAAATAACCATAAGCATAGCGACCTTCAACTTCGAGTGTCGCTGACTTAATTCCAGCTTCCTCTCCTGGGGATTTCTCAACCACGCGAGTTTTGTATCTCTGCTTTTCTCCCCACCTCATATACATCCTGAGTAACATTTCAGCCCAATCCTGCACTGAAAATTATCAAAGGTTTTATACAAGAAAAACATGCATAAAACTGAGACAAGTGTTGTGAACTAATTTGAACACTACTCTAATTAACATATATATTGTGGTTGCATGCATGTGGTATTGTGGTAAATCAACATTTGATGTAAGACCCATAAGTAATCTCAATAGTTGCAACAAATTGAGGTAAGCAAATTTTGGCTAGGTATGAAATCAATAGGTGTGTTTTAAATTTCTAAGATAAGTTCATGAATGAGGAGAGCAATTCTGATGATCGTTATGGTCAGTTCAAAAACCTATAATGCATCTCAAAGAATTCAACCCATCAAAGTAAATTTAAGACTCGAAAGAATGATTTGCTCTTGCTTTGCACATATTATCGTTATTACCTGGGCGTCAGTACCTCCAGCACCGGCTGTGATAGAAATAACAGCACCTTCTTTGTCATAAGGCCCTGAAAGAAGTTGAGTTAACTCAAACCGATCCATTGCCTTGTTCAATTCCTTGATGATACCGGCAGCCTCTTCAAGAAGTGCATTATCTGTGGAGTCCATCTCTTCAGTTAGCTTGACTATTGTTTCTGCATCTTCAACCTGCATCCAATATTTTTTAACGCAATGCTACTTATAAGTAGGCCGCGTTCTGATCTTTAAGATATGTACTTAATGTGTGTGTCTGTGTGTAAAGCAGTAATTAAATCGGAAACGTGAAATCCTGTTTCTTAAGTGATATCATACAAGCCTAGCAGGAACTATGTCAACTCCAGCACAACATCATAGGTCACGAACAACCATTGTTCCTTTTTACTTCTGTTCTTTAAGTTTGAACTACAGATTCATTCCAAACTCATCCAAGTTACTTAGGTTAAACAGTAATTTTTCATGCGCCCATCAGCCAATCTCCTCAAATTTTATCAGAGCATGAACACGGTAATATAATTACATCTTAATCACAACCTTAAAGATATATTTTAGCATCCTCATGAGATCGTGATTGATGAAAGGCAGAAAGGGTACCATAAGTGATATGACTACTCTATTGCTTCTGCTTTCATCAAATCGACACCTATTTAAGTCCTTCCAAAAAAATATTCCATTTGCACGGAACGAAGAGAACCACAATCCTATGATCTAGTAAAACAAAAACGACGGCATTCCAATTGAAAACAAAATTAAAGAAAGTATGGATAACAGACCTGTGATTTAAAGTCGTTAAGCGATTTTATTCGGTCTTTGACATCAGTGAGGGCCAAAAGGTTCTCTTGGGCTAAAGCACGATCATCCCAAAAGGAGGTATCAGTTGCTTTGGATTCCAACTCGGCAACTTCTTTTCCAACTGTTCCAGACAAGCCGAAGCTCTTATCTCTTGAACACGTTCTGCCGCAATTTCCACCTCTCTTCTCAATGTATAAAAATCTGCAAGAACACAAGACAAGCCATTATAGCTGATTAATATGCAAATTCATTACAAGAGTAAAACATGAAAGACGGACCTTGCATTGCCCATTCTCTTTCCTCCGCGCTTACTTGACTCTCCGGAGTCGCAAACAAAACTGAGAGACAAACCCAAATATGAGCAGTTTGGAATTCATAAAAACCCAGAAATATATAAAACCCAGTAACACATTAACGGAAAAGCCACAAAATGCGGGACAGTTGGGTAAATGAAAGAGGTGGAGAGGAACGCACCAGAAGGAGAGAATCGACAAGGTGTCGAAAGCGTAGTGGAGAAAGAAAATACACGACAAGAACTAGAGGAGGTGGACTTGCGCGGTAACTGTGCTAGTCTAGTACTGCTGGAAGCTCTGGGGGATAAGAGAGCTGTTGAGCTGCACAGAGGTTTAAGATGAACCTCCATCGATGCAGGTAGCGGGGTGGATAGCAAACCAGAGCTATATTCCCAAAAAAAAATAAAAAATAAAAAGCGAATTGGGTTTTCAGCGGGCTAGGCGGTTGGGCCGTGACGGGCTGGGGTCCACCATATAAAAAATAGGCCCATTGGGTTGGGTACGACAAAAGAAAAATGTGCGAGATTAGGGTTTGCGCCGTTGGCATATATAACCGTCTCGAATCGCCGTATCGAGGTCCGCCTTTCAAACTCTGGAGCCTGAGAGGCCAAAGCAAGAAGCACAATGGTACGCTTTCTCTCTTTTTCGTACCAAGATCAAACCTTTCATTCTTCTCTGTCACTAAATTCGATTCAATAACTCAACGAAGCTTTAGAATGTTACTACTGGTGATTTTAGTTTTGAAGTTGGTAGATGAGGAAGTAGTGATTTTGTATATGCATTTCGGTTCCCCCTTTTACTTGTCCATTAGTTCTCTGACCTTACATGTGTAAATTTTCTCAGTAGAAATTAGACAGTAGAGCCTTGATTTGATATTGGAAATCCATTTAGATGGTTTTCAGCATATACTTTCTGCTGTAGTATTTTTCCCTAGAGATTTTCTGATATGCATAATTAACTAGAATTGTAAAATTATGAAATGGTCCTACATTGTTTATTTTGTGTGTTTGGAGCTCAAAGTTGATACTTGGAGGCTGAAGGCAGTTGTTTACGCACCTTTTGAATGATTTATTTTGTTCATTGTAAACCGTTGCATATTGTTTTCAAATTCATATGTTCTGGTCCTCGATTTTCATTACAAATCGCCCGTTGAAATGGTCCAAACCTGATGACTGCTGGCTCTTTAGAATGTGGTCAGCATCTTTGTTTTCTGCGGATCATGTTAGGTGTTGGTGACGCTACTTCATATCAATTGTGTGTTTACTACTATCTTTAGATGGTGTTAACTGTTGAGGGAATAATTGAAACAATTGTAGATGATGGCTAATAAGTTCTGAACATGTTTAACATACTGAGACTGTTTATAGATTTAATGTATATACTTTGTTTCCTACTGGCAGCCGAAGCAAATTCATGAGATCAAGGATTTCCTTCTTACCGCAAGAAGGAAGGACGCACGTTCTGTCAAAATCAAGAGAACGAAGGATGCTGTGAAGTTCAAGGTTCGGTGCTCAAAGTACCTCTACACCCTTTGCGTGTTTGACTCTGAGAAGGCAGACAAGTTGAAGCAATCTCTTCCTCCAGGTATAGTTTCTGTTGTTCACTTGTGATGTTTAGTTTAGGATGCCAATATTTGAGTTTATTTGGGCTAGTTCCACACTTGTTTTGGTTTCTATCCACTCCCTTTGATATATGACTTGATTTAATTTCTGATGTAGGCTTGACCGTACAAGACCTGTGAAGCATTTTGGTAGCAATCTGTGAGGCATGCACTGAAGAAATGTTATTGTTTTATGGATTTTGAAGGCTGAAAAAACTCATGTTTTGTTGGAGATAGATGTTATTGTTCCCAGATATTTGGTTGTTTTGAATTGAGTATGGTTTTATTAAGCGTCCATTTCCATTTGGAGTTGATGCTATAGTATGAGCTTAATAGTATTGAAGACGATGAAAATGGAAGAGTTAAATTCTATCATAATAGTTGTCCTGGCCGGGTGTAAGTTGGCACCATCATATGGTGGTGTAAGTTGGCACCATCATACGGTGGGTACTATGTTGATCTGCCCCAGGGTTGTAAACACTAAACAGTGAACTATAAACCAAGTGCTCAGCTCTGACCAATAAAAAGAACACAGATGAAGTATTCAGATAGTGTTTCTTCAAAAACCCTAGCCGTCAATGAATACCCTATTCTCTCTAGCGTGTCTTCTCACTTTGGCACTCTCGCCGCCTCCCCTTGAAGGCGTCGAATCTAGCGGCTCCCATCAGAAGCCAACCTCAGGGCACATCTGCCATCCTATTGCTCCTCCCTATTCAATCCACCTACCACATCCCTTTGTTTAGACAGTTAGACACGATGGAGACGTCATTAGGGTTGGGCATCCTTCTTTAGGAGATGGGAGCGCTAATCTCCCCGGTTATGCGATGGCGGTTGTCGTCTAGTGGTGTTGCGCAGTGTCTGTGGATGCAGATGGTGGTGTGATATAGCGGATCATGGCTGGAATTGTTGATGGCGGGTCGACAGGGTTGGTTGTCGAAGTCGACAATGGTTGTCTTTGCAAGGAAGCAGAGATCTACACTTTTGGGTTCCATCATGGCTCAAGTTTGGATTAATTTGGATTTGCGTTTTGCAGATCTATAGTTCTAGATTTGGGATCCAAGTATCACTCATCTAAATTATCATGGATCTAAGGTCTACCTATGGCTCCGCCGGCCGGAGTTTAAGTTTCGAGCACATTCCCCGGCAAAAGAGAGTAGAATGGACCTGGGTCAATGGATCTTGGTTTTAAGAAGGTGTGGTACCTTATCGTTTTGGACTTTTGAAGATCATGCAGTTATTATATGTGTGGCAGACTCTTTACAATTTTTAAGTATTTTCATACACTAATTGAGGTCCTTAGGCGAATTTATTCATTCACTTGTTTCGAGTCATGTAACAATTACTTAGTTAAGATTGTCTACTAGTAGTGTAGCTCATCATTCCGTTAGCTATAGTCTTCTTCTTGTTTGACTTGTATTAGCTCCAGAACATACACTGAATGCCCTTATATTCCACCGTTGTCGATCTTATTAATAAAGTTTTCCTTACATTTCAAAAAACAAGAAGGTAATGTTCTGTTCATTAGTTCCTAAACTCTACAGTTCATTTAAAAGAGCAAAGAGAAGTGTGTTTAGAAATTGGATATTCGAATGCGTAGGATGCGGATTTCCAGTCTCGATCTGAGTGCTTGGTGGGTCAAGCTCAGCCCAGGTGTCCCCAAGAGCTTGCTTAGAATGTTAGGTGGTGGCACTCAATGGTTGGGTGTCCCTTGGAACTACCCTTTCAAGTCTCTGATCCCTCTCCCTCCATATTACTTTTTATATTTTTATTTTGGCAATTCTGTTCTACCAATGCCAATCTAGCTACCAAAACAGACTGTGTCTTGTTCGTGTCGATCACTCTCACCATGATCGACTGAAACAGTGTGTATGAAGCGCTTTTAATAAGTTGAGCTGTGCTGACTGCTGAGATGCTGTGCTTCTGCCCCTGTTTCGATGAGGAGCTGGAGCTGGACCTGGAGCCGGAGCCGGTGCTGCTCATCTCCGGAATCGGAGGCTCCATTCTAACTTGTAAGAAGAAGAACAAGTTGGGGTTCGACACTCGCGTCTGGATACGCATCCTTTTGGCTGATCTTGAATTCAAGAAGAAACTCTGGTCTCTCTATAATCCCCTTACAGGTTGGTTCTCTCCCCATTCCCTTCACTCTTGACAAATGTGAATGATCAATCAGCACAACATCCACACTAACATTATTATACATTGGTAAAGCTTTACAATTGGATTGCTAATTGGTAAAGTTTTCAACTTCGTCTTCGTTTCGTGTTCTGTTTCCGGGTATCAATCTCTCTCTTTCTCTAATTTCCAGGTTATACAGAAACATTAGACAAGGACACTGAAATCGTGGTCCCAGATGATGATTATGGCCTTTATGCAATTGATATTCTGGACCCATCAGCGGTGAGAATACCGTCCGCTGTTACTGTTATGCTATGATTCCTAAAGAGTTTCAATTTATTTTCTTCTGCAAAACCATGAAAGGACATTTTGACTCTTCTAACTTAGCACTTTGATTTATTTTAAAGCTTCACTCTGTCTTGTTACTGAAATTCAACTTGAATGACTATTATAGAATTGGTGTAAAACAAGTCTTCTATATAAGATAATGCTAACTGGTTGCGTATAGAGAAAGAATGATTTTCTTCTGCTTCTTGCTCATCATCAATATGATTTTGGCTTAAAACTGAAGAATCCATCTGCCTGTCACTACTTAAGGGCACTTCCATTTTATTGTGTGGACTCTCTTGTAATTAGTAGGTGTTAACTGACGCTTGAAGTGTATATAATTGTATATGATGAACACCATCTTTATAGTGGCCAACATTGCTGGGATTTTTTATTTATTTCTTTTATCCTAAAACCTAAACCCACTTCAGAACATATAGTTTTACTTATTTTTATCTTTCCTTCTTCAGTATCTTAAGATGCTAGATATTTTTTATTATGCTAGATACTTACCCTAGCACAATATGATGGTTATACTTCTCTCATGTTTCCAGTTTGTGAAATGCATACATTTGCAAGACGTATACTATTTTCATGATATGATTAACATGCTTTTGGGTTGCGGCTATAAGAAGGGAACCACATTGTTTGGATATGGCTATGATTTTCGACAAAGCAACAGGTAATTTATTCTGGTTAGTTCAGTGCAAAGTTTCTATTACAACTATTATGGTATTCTAGTGGCTACTTTAGGTATTCAACTGTTTATATGTCTGATTACCATGACGATTATGTTGGCAGAATTGATAAGTTAATGGAAGATCTTAAAGTGAAATTGGAAACTGCTTACAAGGCTTCTGGGGGTAGAAAAGTTAATATAATTTCGCATTCAATGGGTGGACTGCTAGTCATGTGTTTTATGTCACTCCATCATGAGGTGTGAATACTGTCTTAGTGACTTGGTGAACTTTATTATGAAGTTTCATGGAATATGGGCCAAATATATACACTTCATCTCAAAAGAGCAATAACCATTGATTTTACATCATTCATCGGCAGGTCTTTTCGAAGTATGTGAGTAAATGGATTTGCATCGGTTGCCCTTTTCAAGGTAGTTTCCTGCATGCCATTTGTTAAGTTCTTACAGTCTGTCCATTGATTTTTCTCTAGTTGCATTAGATCTGCTTAGTTTTGCTTGAAATATGTAAACACAAATTGTGTGTCGGTAACAACAAAGTTTGATGACCTCAAGAATTTACCAAGCAAAATCGTTTGAATTCCAGTGATCTCTTTAATCTTTCTCTTCATGCTCCATCCTTGGATATTGATTATGACACACAATTTACAGGTGCACCAGGATGCATCAATGATTCTCTTTTAACCGGACTGCAGTTTGTTGAAGGCTTGGAAAGCTTCTTTTTTGTATCAAGGTGGACTATGCACCAGCTGGTAATACTTTTAAGAACTGAGAAAATGAAATTAGACCACTATCTAAAATGAAAATATCCATGCATGACACGCTGTGTATGATTTCTATGCGATTAACAACAATTTGAACTTCATCAGTTCATCAAAATAAAGAAATGTTAAAGTTGAATAACAACAAATCGTTTCCTGATATGTGAAGTTTTCTTGGAGACGGTTTGAGCATATTGACTTGGGTCAGCTAACAGTTTATATATTTGGCTTTTGCATATAGTTGGTCGAGTGTCCATCAATCTACGAGATGTTGGCCAATCCAGATTTTAATTGGAAAAAGGAGCCGGAAATTCAGGTTTGGAGGAAGCAGTCTAAGAATGAGAAAAGTTCTATTGAGCTGGAATCTTATGGCCCCGTTGAAAGTTACACTTTGTTTAGAGAAGCATTGAGAAATAATGAGGTACAATTTTTCAGCTCAATCTAGCTAGGAAACTCGGGAAAGTTTTCAAAGTTTCTGTGTCGAAGCATCTGTTTTTGCCATTTTGACTTGTCTCATTGTGTCATTCACTCATGCAGCCTTGGTCTTGCTTGCTTCTGGTGTGGTATTGAACCGTATTCAGAAAAAAAAATATAAAAAAATTGGTGCCCAAATCCCTCGATCCTTATCGAAGCTCAAACAATTTTAGTAGGTGATTAGAATCATGGGATACACTTTTCTAGAACTTAAACAGCTTTTGTAGTTAGTGGATATGAATTCAGTTGCCAACATAGTAAGAAATATAACAATAGTCATTGGCTAGGTGCTGTCCTGTTTGCCTATTCAGTTTTTGGCTCGCAACCTCTATATTCCTCTGCCTGAACATTTTCTGTGTGTGGGATGCAACTTTCTAGCTTGAATCTCAATGTTGAGTTGTTACTAGTTTCCCGCTTAATAGCCAGAGCTTATGTCATTCTCTTTCATTGCAGTTAACTTATGATGGTAAAACTGTAGCTTTGCCATTTAACTTTGCTATCTCCAGATGGGCTGCCGAGACTCGTCAAGTTCTCAACAATGCCAAACTACCAGATGGAGTCTGCTTCTATAACATTTATGGGATATCCTTTGACACACCGTTTGATGTTTGGTATGTAAAAGATCTGCTATATGAACTATGGTAGTTTTGTTTCCTCAAAGAAAGGAATCCATAAGTAACTAGCTGCTAGACCTAGATGTAAAGTGAAACAATGACATGTGATCAGGGTTTCTAACCCCATGGTATGACTGCTCAGACATGTCTAATTTAATTTTACTTGATAAAACTGACTGTAGACTGCTAATTTTCCAGAGTAATAGCCGTTGAGAATTACATGCATTTACTTTTTCTACACCCTTCGTACTAAAGTTTGTGAAAATGAAATGAACTATAATCAATGGCTAGCAGAACATATGTACCTACTGTTCTTCATCTTTCTGCTTCTTGTATTCATCATGTTGCGATTATTAAGTCAGTAAGGGTATCTCACACATACATAATTGTCTATTAATGTAGCTATGGCTCGAAGGAATCTCCAATTGAAGACTTGTCTGAAATATGCCATTCAATGGTAAATTATTTATTTTGGTGGAACTATTCAATTTTATGTGTCATGTGTGAAGTTTTATTGATTGTAATTTGTAAAGCATAATACTTTCATGTTTATGCTCAAATAGATTTGTGAAACAATCATTTCCCTTTGTTATTAGTATATTTATGCACTTTGTCCCTTGGTAGTAATTATTAGTTTTTTTGGCGCTCGACTCATCTGTGATTCACATAATTTGTCTGTTTCAGCCTCAGTATTCTTATGTGGATGGAGATGAAACAGTTTCTGCTGAATCAGCAAAGGTGTGTATCTGACTTCATATTATGTTGTAGTCTTGTACTGTTAGTTTCTAGCCAGTGTTAAGCCATATATATGTAGTCTGGGTATGAATGCTTTATTTGCAAGTCTACTAGTGTTTCCTGCAAGGGAGCAAGTTTGATAATGGTTCCAGCCTGCATTGGAGTGAATAAAACTTGTTTTTACTGCGCAGGCAGATGGATTTGATGCAGTTGAAAGAGTGGCAATAGCTGCTAGACACCGGGAACTATTAAGTGACAAAACGGTTTTTAAACATATCAAAAAGTGGTTGGGAGTTGAGCAGAAGGTCAACATACATTCCAAGACATCCAGAGTTTCAGATGAGCCTCTGAGGCAATGAAATATTGCTCTTTATGTGTAGTACAGGACTACAGGACCATATAGTATCATAACTTGATGTAAGTTCCCTGTTATTTTTTTAAATGGTTTTTTTTCAACCTCTTATCAGGAATATTCAATGAAAAAAAGAAAAATGATTCAACAGTGTCTCATTTTTTAAGGCATCTCTAACAATTGGTCTAACTTATAAATTTATATTCAAATTTTAAGCCACCCAAATCTATAATATTCATATAGGTTTTGCATTTCCAACCCATAGAGTCAAAACTCAAACATATTTAATCATTTTATATCATTATTTAATCATACATGTAAAACTCAATTATTTAATAATAAAATCTGATAGTGGCCCATAACAACTCACCCACATAAATTATAGGTTTGGTCATATTTGGTTAAGTCAAAATACGACACATTTTAAGTAAATCATATTTTAGCTCAACTTGGGTAGTAGGTTGGAGATAAGATTTTACAAATCCTAAACTTATTATAAGTTTTAGACCAAGGGTTGGAGATGCTCTTAGACCATCTCCCACCATAGGCTAAAAACCAAATTTAGACTATGTTTACTCCCACCATAAGCTAAATTACATTTTTCAAGATAAAAAATTTGGCTTGAGCTATTTGGTAAGCTAAATTTGGCTTATGAAGTTTGTAAACTAAAATTAAATGTTATTTTATTCAACTTTACATTTCTTCTTTTAATTTACATTATCATCAAAATTAAAAATTCGTTACTAACAACCATCACGACGATCTCTACGAGATCTTTCATATGAGTCACATATCGAATATATTTATATAAAATATTTTTCATGGTCAATTATTGAATTAAATAAATATATAACAAAAGAAAAAAAAATGGCTTTACTTTAGGATTTGGCTTACGGTGGGAGTGCTTCGTAAGCCAAAATACTACTCTTAATTTGGCCAAGGATTTAGCTTATGGTAGGAGAATTTGGTAAGCTAAAAAAAGATTTTATTGAATATTCTTGTTTTGTAAGCTACATTTGACTTGAAATTTGGCTTACGGTGGGAGAATCTCTTAGAGAAGCAAATTAGAGAAGCAAAGGTATGGTATCTCACTTTTAAAAAACTTCAAAACAGTATCTCACGTTCTTATTTCGACTGAACTTTAGTATCTAAAACCGTTAGCTCTGTTAAAAAACCGACGGCAACCATTTTATTCATAAAATGACTAATTTACCCTTGAGTTTTTATTTTTATTATCTCTTTTTATATAATAAAAAGATATTTTCGTCATAACGGTACCTCATCTTTTCTTCCTTATTAAACTTTAGTACTTTGAGTTTTGAAAACATCATAACGATACCTTAAGTTTTCACTCTGATCCAATTTAGTACTTTTAGCTGTTAGTTCCATTACGGCGGGTTAACTAGGCATTATCTTTAAAAGCTATTTTCGTCCATTCATGTTTTCATCACTTTTTCAATTCTATCCGATCCAGCTCTTTCTCCCACATTTGATTCCAAACATTTGGCACCCAAATTCTCTAAAACATATTATTCTGCTTCATCACCACTTTGAAAGCTTACAAAGTCTCCACCCGTTTCTTCAGATTTCGATCATCATTTCTATTCTCCCAAGCTTTCATCAGAGCCCTTCTCCATTTCGTCGCCTGACTCATGATCTCATTGTTCAGCTCCACCAACGGTGGCATGAAACACTTTTCTTTGGTTATTATGCGGTAGAGTCCTTCACTTCTAGGTAACTATCCGGTAGATGAGGCCATAGACGAGCTCGAATTTCGTGAAGCTCCTAATTTCCTAAAGATAGAGGAAAGAAGAAGATAAACTTTATTATTACAAAGATGAAATATATATTTAGAAAAAAATAATAAATTGAAATATGAAGAGACAAAAATACCTATAAAAAATGGTCAACTGACAGTTACCCTAACGGAGGTTACGGCTAAAATACTAAAATTGAGTCAAGGTGAAAACTTGAGGTACCGTTCTAAGTTTTCAAAACTTCAAGTACCAAAGTTTACAAGTAACAAAAGATGATGTATCGTTATAATGAATTTATCTTTTTATTATATAAAAGATTAACAAAAATAAAAATACAAGGGTAAATTAGTCATTTTATGAATAAAAATGACTGCCGTTAGTTTTTTAACGGAGCTAACGGTTCTAAATACTAAAGTTCAGTCGAAATAAAAACGTGAGATATTGTTTTGAAGTTTTCTGAAGGTGAGATACTAAAGTTTTATTTCTTAAAAGATAAGACACTGTTCGGACCATCTTCTCATAAAAAAAAAAAGGTAAAAGATACAAAGAGGGCACCAAACCAAATCTCTTTTACATACAAAAGCTAATTAACGAATGCAGAAATTAGAAAGACCCAAGTGAAAGCGCCTTCGAGCTTTTCAGAGCGACCTTAGCGGTTGAAACCTAGAGTTTCAACAAACGACAGCGCTGTTTCCTTGGGCAGGACGATGACCGTATGTAAGATTATAAGGTTAGCCGTTGTCATACACGCTTACTCTCTCTATCGTTTCTATTGTGTTCTTGGTTTGATGTTGCGCACCAAGTATACATAATTATTGATGGTTCGATGCTCTTGATTATATATATAATTGATGAAGACGAACAAGTTTTTTATATATACGAATGAAGACGAACAAGTTAAGACCGAGCTATGAAAAGGAACTATGGACAACTAGCTGTATATATACACAGAGCCGATGCATGGTCAATGGTCAAAAGGTTCGAATGGAATCCCGATTAACAAAGAGCGAGGTTACTTACTAGGGTTTGGGGTTTCAATGCAGTGCGAGTAATTTAAGAAAAGCTAGAGAGAGAGAGAGAGAGAGAGAGAGAGAGAGAGAGAGAGAGAGAGAGAGAGAGAGAGAGAGAGAGAGAGGAGAGAGGATGGAGACGAGGAAACCTCGGACCAGTGAGCTAGCTGAGCTTAGCTTATGCTGATCATGATGGATATACGGATTGATTCTAATTGTGTAGAGTGTGAGTGAGTCGCATCATGATGCATGCAGTTGCAGTTGCAGGGTATTTGTGAAAGGCACAACTGGGTCTTCTTCCCGAGAAGGCACGGGTGCTCCTCCCTCCCTCCGCTGATTTCTCCCATGCGCGCAATCCCAGTCTCTTTTCTTTTTTGACCTGACACCAATAATCCCAGTTCCCACACCACCATGTTTTGGCTCTTATCTCTGAAACTCTCCTCGGTACTTTCCATTCCACTTAGGTATCTCTATCCCTCATCAGTCTCATGTCCCATGCGAAAACCCCCTCCGTATAAATAACCTTTTCCATCTTCCCCTTCCTATACGTACTCGTAAACTGAAAGAGCTATATAATACTGTGTACAGTATTCGCAACTTGGCATGTAACTTCATACTACGTAGTGTATTAGTGTACTTTAATGTGTAACTATATATGGCAAATACATACAAGTTAATTAAGCGACCAAAAGCATGCACGATGCACGCGTATCTCTTTCATAAGCATGGATCTCTTATCTCTACCCTCAAAATTCAGCAGGGTGGACACTTCACAGAAAACGTAGAAACTAGCTAGTCGACGTAGCTAGAGCGCGAGGAGCAATATAAAGAGAACGAATCAACAATGAGATCGAATTAGAAATATCAGTGTATACATCCTTTTTGTTTCCCTAGCTAGCTAGCTACTCCCTACATGAAACAACATATATATAGTCTAGCTATGCGTCGTTCCAGACCGTAAAAGTAGGATGAGAAACGGTTGGAACTGCTGTTGGCACCCAATTCATGTTGCATGTTGCAGTAGTACTACTCGTAGCTACTGCTACCGATGACGATTCATGCTGATCATCATGTACTGGAAGATGATAATACAAGTTCCTATTGCTTGCATGATGCTGATAAGAGGGGTCTGTAGTACTACTTGAACCGAGAAACATATTCTGATGATCATAACCAAGCTGCTGCGCCTTAATATTGCTGGCATCATGATCATCACCATCTCCAAAACCATTCATGTTGTCATTATTTCCATCACCTTGATTTTGGTCCTCATTAGCTACAACTGTACTCATAGCCATGGGCATTATGTAGCCACTACCTGTCCCTGTCGTACTGCTTCCATACCCATTATTAATACCATGGTGATCTCCTGCACTATATATGACAGAATTTGAACCTGAGCTGTGTTCCATAGAAGCCGCTGATGAAGAATCCATTAGTCCCATAAGGCCACTAGGCTGCTGATCATGGTCATGAAAGAAATTGTGGGTACCTCCCAACTGGAGTTGTTGACGAAGATGATCATCATCCTGATGATGAAAGCTGCTTTCCTGATTTGAGTTAGTATCTTGCTCTTGCTTGCACCAAACCCTCTGTGCATGTGCATTACCGTATCCATATCCATACGGCGAGTAGTGCAACTGCATGCCACTGATGCCAGCTGCATAAGGCGCCTGATGAGGAGGAGCAGCAACAGCTGCTTGAGCTTGGGGTTGGTTGAATGCGAGAGTTGGCCAACTGCAGCCCTGCTGTGCCCCATAAGATCCATATGCTGAGTACACATTACTCATGATGTCATGTTCTGTTGATGATGAGGATCTGATCATCTGTCCTTGATGATCCAGTACAGACGACAACATGATCTGATGATGATGATCTGCAGGAGGAGGCTGCTGCTGCTGCTCCTTCAATCGCTTTGCAGTGGCACCAGAAGTGATGGGCAATGCGCTGCTCTCCAAAATGGACTTGACATCATATCTGCTCATGTCAAAGTTGGTTACTGCATTTAGTCCCCGGAACTTTATGGCAGCAATGTCATACGCCTCCGCTGCTTCCTCTTGGGTGCTGAAAGTTCCTAGATACAAATCTTTGTTCCCTGCAACTCTTCCGATCCTTGCTTGCCATCTCCCATGCTGGTGGTGCCTATATTTTTTACATTTCGTGAATAAAACAACAATTTGTTACCTTGTTACCCAACGTATATAAGACAGCAAACATATTATATCAATTAGATTCAACCAGAGTTCTTATGTTACCTTGTCACCCCACGATAAATGGAAGCACCCCGAGAAAATCCGCTACTCTTTCTGCACCAACAAATGTACTTAAATTATATGCATGCATTCTTGATTTCATTATAATCCAAATTGAAATTTCAATATTAATAATTTATTAAACGATATGCATATATAGTTAGGATCAATTTCATTTTCGTTTGAGAATGAATAATGATGATGGAATTGGAATTAGTTACGTACCTCCTCAAAGATGCAACATACTCCTGCCTTGTCATTGGCTTCATTTCATCAATCTCTTTCTCATAGCTACTGATCTGGATATAGAATTGCAGGTATGTACACAAATTATATATTTCGATCAATATCCACTTAAATATAATAGATAAACCTCTTTATCATATGAAAATAACAAATATTAAGCAACACCAGAGTGTATCATATATACACTACTCACCGGAAAGTTGGTAGTGGTTGTGGTGCCCCAATATTTCAATGCTGCTAAATCATAAGCTCTAGCTGCTTTGTCTTCTTTATCATAACCACCTACATCATGATTCGATAGAAACACATCCATAAGCAACATATATATGATCAGAATTTGAGTGAACTCAACAGGAAAAAGGGAGGGAATGAGAAAATACAAAAGAAATATATGGAAGCTATATATATATATGGAAATAGCTCTTCCTTTGTACATACCCAAAAAACTGCAGTTGGAGAGATTGAGATGAGATCAAGAGAACAGGTGATCAAGACCCACAAAAGAGAAGAGCAGAATTAGTTGTCAATTCAAAATATGTTAATGTACGAGCTGACTAGAAGAGCATAAACTTGAAACGAGAATACTACGTACCTTGCCTTCCCTTGCGAGTTTGTCCTTCTCTTCGGCAACTATTATCCCATAGATGGGCTTCATATCTACCTGTCCATCTGTGCCTGTACAAAAATTAAGATCCTAAGTTAATGACAAGTGATCACCACTCGTACAAAAACCATCAAAAATATATACGTACAACAAATGAGACCACATTGCTAGATCTAATTAATCAACCTGGTTACACCACGGTATATAGATGTCCTCTGGCCAAATGTGTCAATGGCCTTTCTGGGCACGGCCTCAATAGCACCACCAGTACTTTGAGTTTGGGCATCGGTCCCCATTGTTGTTGTGGCTGTCACAACTGGTGACTGCTTAGTAGTATTATCTGATGAACAAGTAGTTTCTCCAGTAGCGGCACTAGCAGCACCACCTGCCGTTGCAGTAGTAATTGTATGAAGAGATCCGGTACTCATTGAGAGCGATAGACTACTCTGGGGTTGATTTCTGCTCTCCTTGCTATTCTTTCTCTCCTGCTCCAGCTGATGGTGGTTATCGCGCGGCTGAGAAGGTTGATTTCTCAGCCATGTCTTGATCATTGACAACCCAAGATTGTTACAATTAGTATTAGTAACATTACTGCTAACTGGACCCGGTCCATTATTCATATCAAACATGTAATCATGACCAGAACTGCTGTGGTCCTGATCCGCAATAGAATGCCGGCCAAGGAAGTTTTCAAGCTTCGGTAGTTGTTGATGATGATCTTCAAGGTTTGCCTGGCTGTTAATGCATGAAGTACTAGTTGTGGTACTGCTGCCCATTAGCATAGTAGACAGGTCTGACGATGAGGTCCTTTTGTAGTTATTGCTATCTGATGAGTTCATGCTAGCACCCTTCATATTCCAATCTGCGTCTCCAAATATAAATGTATTATGGTACTCAAGATTTTATTAGAAACAATAACTAACTACTATAATCAGATGGAAAACTAAAAATAAAAAAAAGGAAAACTAATATATGTACGTTCAGGGTTTAAATTATTAGATCTTTATAGAAAGGCTTCTATATGCTTCTATAGTAAAAAGAAATTGGAAAATCTAGAAAATCATTAATTAGGGTTTGAATATGTTAGAGGGTATTTCAAGTACTCATGTATACTCTGATCTGGAATGATCAAAACCCAGGCCTGCAAGGGTTTTATTTGTTGCAATGAAAACCTAGCTATTAGCAGGCAAGCAGCTAGCTTGCTAGTGGTATTGGGAGATGAAGGACAAACCTTGCTGGGAGTGGATATGATCATTGTTCCTGTTGAAAGCTGCAGCTTCAAGTATGCCAAAATTAGATGGAGGGAGGTGGTGATTGAGAGAAGCAGTGGAGCCGGAATTAGTGAGATAAAAGCACTCACCGCCGCCGCCGCCGCCGGAGACATCAGTGCCACCACCGGCACCATGGATTTCATTGGAGTTGAAGCCAAGGCGAGAGGCTAACGTATCCTGTTCAGCTAGCTGGTGTGATATTGGAGCATTATCATCTTCTTGAGGGGAAAGAGAGAAACCCAACCAGTTCATGTTCATCGATCCAACCCAGCCACTATATTCTTTCAAGATATATATAGTTGGGCGGTGGCATGTCAGTGTGGGTTTACTTTCTTGACCACACAATCGAATGAATATCTGTAACTAAGCTGACAGAATCGGAGAGATCGAAAGGATCGGAGCAATAATAAGTTTAGTCCATGCTTGAAGATTGAAAGATCACTGGAGAGGATCCATATATTTCCAGGGGAGCTGATCGAGTGAGTGAAGGAGAAAGTGAAGGAAGAAGAAAGGTCAAAAACTTGCAGAGAAAGAGAGAAATCTTGGCAATAAGAGAGAATCGTTTTCTGCTTCCAATGCAAAGTGAAGATTTATATATAAATTTCTCACTCTCTCTGACTCGCACTAATATCATAAAACTAGGAAATGGGGCGCCTCGATCTTGATTATTTTGAGGGCACTCATTAATTAGCTTGGACTATCTTTCAAATTAATTTTAAGGGCGTGCACTTGGATCTTCTCTAATTTAAAAAGCCTCTATACGACTATACATGCTAAGTATAGTATGAGGGCTGGGATATATATTGTAAAAATGTAACTTAATTTGTTACCCAGAAGAGAAAATGGTTAAATAAAATAAAAAACCATTAGGTGCCCAGATCGATATGTTTATATGTGTGGAGCAGCTAGCTAGGGTTCTCATGCATATAGTATATTATGCCCAGTATTGCGCGGTTGCTAAGTATTTGCCTGACAAATCAATGACCAATAAAAAAATGAAACTGCCACGAGCAATGATTTTAAATGAAGCAAGGTCCCTTATACTACTAGCTAAATTAAGTGTATGTATGTTAGCTAGCTAGATTGACCAAATAATCAAGTGTTCGTGTGTTAGATACAGAGATATCATCATGAGTGTATAAAGTATAAACTAATAATTAAGGAACTTAATCCAATCCTAAAATTACAGGATGCACCGGCCAGTATGATCATCGAAATGGTTTTTCTATTATCACTGTATCTAGTTGAGAAAACCCCTGTAATCTCTTCAAATTTAACAAGCTACTTGTTTCTTTCTTATAATCGGCGTTTGATCTCTAGCTACTTCCGATCCCGTTCTCTTTACATGAAGCATGTACGAACAGACACCTGTAGAGCGTAGACTGCAGAAATGAGAGGAGATATAAAGATGAATTGTATATTGTATCTGACAAATAAGTGTGGCAAAAAAACCCAGAGGCAGCCTCTCCCCACGCCCATTTATTCATGCCCACTTGGACATTAGTCATTTCATGCATGTCAGATACTGATTTGAATTAATTTTCCTAAGAACTGTGATCGTTCAGAGTCTCTTTAGTCGACCTAGGTTTCCTTCAGTTTTCATTTCCTTCATATAGCCGTATATATGTATATATATGATGAGAGAGACATGAGCAGCTAGCAGCAGAATAATAATGCAGCTGCATTACGTTGGGCAGCTCTCGATCGCTTTCTTTTCTCTGACTGATGATCACTCTCTCTCTCTCTCTCTCTCTGCCTACCAGCTTGGTAAACAAATGTGTACCCATAACTTTCTCACATTCCTTCCTTCCATCCATATACCAGACTCCTTCAAATTATTATATATAATGCATCTCTTCCCAGCCTATCTAAATATCTATCTATCTTTCTCTAATCATCATCGATCCCCCGCTTCAAACGGAGTGTGCGTCTCTCTAGCAAGCTAGCTAGCCACTCAGCGGCATACATATGACAATAATTCATGCATCTCGTCTGACACTTGACACATTTTTCCCCCCTCTCGAAGTAAAGGGGATAAATATAATTCAAAGTGAAAGATAAAACTATATTTATGTCCGGGCAGAAGGGATTCCAGGTGTTAGATTATACATAAATATGCACAGTCGATCTGTGGGAGTGTGAAAGAAAAAACAAAATGAGGCTTAGGTAAGGTGGCGTGCATGCGAAGCAGATAGAGAGAGAGATGATCGAGGTTAGGTTTGCACCCCTTTTGAAGACACTAACCCTTGTCTTCCGGGTTCCCTAGCTCCTTTCCTCCCCTCCATCCCTATCATGATCGATTCAGTTTACCTATAAAAATATATGATTTCAGTTCTCTTTCTCTATACCTAGTCGCTACATATCGATCTCTAAGCTTTTAAATTCCAATGGGACAGATTGGAACAAAATCTAAGTACGTACTACTCCTTCTCCTTTATATATATACAAGAGTTTCGACTGTTTCGTATATATCTTGTGGAAATGGAGCTCTCAGATCTCGCTTTCAGCTAGCTTCTGTCAATTTCTGCCTACGCCTGGCCTGTTCGAACTGAATGAATTTGGGTCTAGCTGGCTATGTTATAATAAGGTAACTTTACTGATATTTGTTTCATTAGTACGTAAAGCCTTTGCATGCACCAACATATATATATACACGTTATACGGATGTGGTATTTAATCTGTGGCCTTTTATAATTTGCACATATACAGTACGTTTGTATATATATGACATTGTACAATTCTTAATTGCCTCCAATTATCGATCTTGTCCTGTGTGTGTGTGAGAGAGAGAGAGAGAAGCGCTTAAATAAAGGAGTAGCTAGCTAGCTTGGTTGGGTGGAAGCGTGGAACCATGTAAGTGGAGGTGCGGTGCTGCAGAAAGCAAGGGAGAGAGTTTCATGATCTCGAAGGCTTCAAAAAAACACCACCTCCCCTTCTCTAAGTTTGACCGTGAAGGCAGGAAGGAAGGAAAGGAATCAAAGACGGTAAAACACACTTATTTTTAATTCAAAGCCTGCCTGTTGTTGCCACTGTAAAATCTAATTAACTAATTAAGCAAATGCTCGCTTGCTCTCGACCATCGATAATCTAATCAAATGTCATGCATGCCCAGCCCTCTTCTTAGACGACAAGGAGATGGAAGATTCATCATCTCAAAAATGACTTTGACCAAAGTACTACGTACGCCAATCGATCTAACTTTAATCGCAAAATGAGACCTACTAACCCTAGCTCGGTAGCAATGCGCATATATACGTGATCGATGAGAATGGTTTTCAAACTTGACCGCGTGATCCATCCACTATGGAAAAAAAACACTTAGGAAACGAAATTATTTTGTCTCCTAAATGACAGATTTCGTCTTCCAAATACTTAGAAAACGGAACGTTCATCGGCTAAGATTCGTCGCCTAAGTGTGGTGAGGTAGACACTTAGGCGACGGAACCTGAAATTCTGTCGCTTAAGTGGTTCTTAGGAGACGGAATACTTTCGTCTCCTAAGCACTTAGGCGACGGATTTTTTTTATAAAAAAAAGTTATCCACTTAGGAGACGGAATAGTTAAATTCCATGACTAAAGGCTGAAAAAAATTTAAAAAAATAAATAAAAACGCCACCACAGTTTTTTATCCACTCACTCTGACCGCCCCAAATACCACCACCACCGCAAGTTCAGAAGTCACAATTAAATGTCTTGAATTTCTTCTCATCCTGCATATAAGTAGTAAAAACTTGCATTTATAAACTACATATGGAAAAAATAAAGTTTACTGCCCCGAAAAACTTCTACTAGGGATCAGTAAACTTGCAAAAAATAACTCTCTTTCAATTTCAGGGGCACAACACATAACATATAACAATTTTTACCCTAATAAACAATTTTATTGGCCCTAGTGAACCCAATGGGTTAGTAAAATTCAATACAGTATCTTCTTTTCAACTTCATGTCAATTATACACAACATATACCCTTTTACCCTAATAAACAAATTCATTACCCCTAGTAAACCCAATGAAAGTTCTATTGGGGGTCAGTAAACTTCAATACAGTATCTCCTTTTCAATTTCATGCCAACAATCTGCCTCAAATATACCACCACCACCACCGTACCAAAATAACCACCATGCCACCACCATCATACCAATCACATCTTAACCAAAATTAAAATCAAAATCAAAAAACAAAACATATAAATCTATCACCAAAACTAATTAAACCAGAAAATTGAAGAACTTACCTTGATTTCTTACCCCTTTGAAATTTCGAGGGATAGTGGTGGGTTGGCGGGAATGCTTGGTAGAGAGAGAAAGGTGGCGGCAGCGGCGCCTGTGGTGATGGAGATCGGACCCAGATCTAAGGCTCAGTGCAAGAGAAGGGGATGAGGAGCTTGCTGACGACGGGGACGGGTGAGGGTCGGGTTGGGTCGAGAGGGGGAGATTGTGGCTCCGAGGAGGGCGGAGGTGGTAGGGTGATGTTGAAGAGGGCCTTGACGGCGTTAAGAGTGGTGGCGTTTGTGGGGACGAAGTCGAAGAGCACGTGGCAGTTGGGGTGGGTGGTGCAGTTGAAGGTGTGACGGCGGAGGAGGAATGAGCGGTGAGAATGAGAGAGAGGCGGCATGGAGTGATGGTATGGAGAGATAGAGAGGAGAGAGAGAGCGAGGAGAGGAGAGAGAGAGAGAGGAGAGAGAGAGAGAGAGAGAGAGAGAGAGAGAGAGAGAGAGAGAGAAGAGAGAGAGAGAGAGAGAGAGGAGAGAGAGAGAGAGAGAGAGCTCTAGGAGAAGACGTGTTTTCTTCTATTGATAAGGTTGGTGAGTGTGATTTTAAAAAATTTATATGTTTTAAAAAAAAATTGGTTTGAATTTTCATGAAATTTTACGCGGGAAGATGGCCGCTCAAATTTTCAGAACTTAAGCGACGGAATGTTTTATTTCGGTCGTCTAAGTGATTCATAATTTTTTTTTTTAAACATTATGTCTCCTAAGTGATTCATATAAATTTTTAATTTTTATTTTTTCACAATGCTATCGTCTAAGTAAAAATATTCCGTCTCTTAAGAACAACTTAGGAGACGGAAACTGTTTCGTCTCCTAAGTAGAAAATTCCGTCGCTTAAGTACCACTTAGAAGACAGAATTTTTTAATTCCGTCGCCTAAGTGCTATTTTCCAATAGTGTGAATTTACTGTTAGTTGTTTGCATATGCATACGTATGTGTATATGTATAGGTATATGTATGATATTTTAATGGAGTTGGGAAATTAAACCTAACCTATCAGCTGTAAAACTCATCTCTGCGTACGTTGGAATTGTGCTCTGTATAGACTCAGTAATGAACAAGAATACAATAGGAATGACATACGTACTAATGACATTATTGATTAAAATCCTGTGTCAAGAGTATATCCTGAGTAATAGCGAGATTTTCATATAACCGTAATTCATCTATACGTTAAGAGAAAATGCTCATTTAATACTAAAGACACACGTGACAATCAATTTGCAACTTCACAAATTGATCTATATGTTAACAAATAATGCCCATTTAGTACTAAAGACGGGCATGTCAATCAATTTGCAACATTATATATACGTACATGCATGAACTAAAAGACTACCTACGTACAATCCGTCCAATAACGTATACAAGAGTACAACAGTACGTCAGTCTCCGTTTCAACCTCCATCCAGAGCTTGTGCCTAGCGCCCTAGCTCCATATGTGCAAGCAATGTCATTTTGGGGATGGGCAAGCAATTTCATCATCCCTTCCCCGGTACATACATGTGTGTATCAATTCCAAGCCTGCCTGCTCTAGTCTTTTTTGAAGTTTTGATAATTTGTATTGAAAACCCTAGAACGATCTGTTGTGGCCATCTCTCAGAGCAACTCGGCCCAATCTGCTTACACGAATAGATAGGCCCAAAATCCCAGCGAATCTAGTGGTCCGAGGCCCAGCTAGTTATTTAACCCGGTTAATTTGCCCATCTATCGAATCGACTTGTCTCGTCGTCATTGTCTTCTTATTCCTCTGTTGCACTTGTTCCCCAGTAACCAAAAGAACCTTTATTTCCTCCCCTCCTTTCAGCGGCTTCAATTGGTTTTGGTGGCTGCATATCTTCTGGGCCAGCTTTACAATTCATGAACAAGTAAGTTCTTTCTCAAAGATTCCTTAATATAAAGATTCTATCTTCCGTTGATAAATGGACAGAGTTTTACTATTTCTCATTCTCTTAATACTGGATTATGACTTGCACACAATACACATATATCCGCTCATTTGGGAATGAATGATCAGTGTGCTCTATGTGAATGCAAATCAAATCCATCAAATTGAAATATGCTGGTTTCTTGAACCTAGTACAGCCAATTTGACCATTTTGTTGCTCAACTCAGGCTGAAGATGAATGACATCAATGCATCTCTATATGAAGGGCTTTTGATTCTCCCTTTATTATGTTGCTTTTGCTAATGTGATTTTATTTCTTTATATATAAAGAGAGTGAGAGAGGTAAGGTCTTCATGTTTTTGCAGTGGATTCTGGAATTGATACACAGACTCAAAATGGGGCATCAGATAGATCAGCTGATGTTGAGCTCAGATTGAAAAACGATGATGCAATTCTCGGAACTTCTGTTGAGGAGGTCTCTACTATTGGGCAAATTGAGCAAGTGGATCACAATTCTGCAAGCATGGAGGTTGAAGCAGATGAACCCTACGTTGGTCAGGAATTTGAATCAGAAGCAGCTGCACATGCATTTTATAATGCATATGCACTGAGAGTAGGTTTCAGAACACGTGTAAACGATCTATCTCGCTCTAGGGTGGATGGGTCTGTCATTGCTCGAACATTGGTATGTAACAAGGAGGGTTACCGAGTGGCTGATAAGCGTGATAGGAAGAGTGTGAGACCTCGGGCCCCCACTAGGGTTGGTTGCAAGGCAATGATTTCAATGAAGAAACTGAGTAATGGAAACTGGGTGGTTGCAAAGTTTGTCAAGGAGCACGCCCATTCCCTGACTCCTGGAAGGAGTGAAAACGGATTGAATGATGAATCTTCAGTAAGTTTTATTATGCTTTTATGAATGAGGAAGTTATTTTACCTTTTTATTTATTTGGTGAAAATGCTATTGATGGCATCTATGAATTAGCAGGAGTAAGGATACATGTCCCAGTCACCTTCTACACAAACTTCTTAGTATATGATCATTCAGTTAGTTTACTATGAGTTAGACTTGCAAGGAAACCATTCTCTTTCAATTGAAAATTTGCTTGTTCAGAACTTCATATATGGTTTGCAACTTTTGGTAGATCTTTGACTGTCGTTCCTTTTTCTCTTCAGTTTTGTTTAATTCCTGGAAACACCTTCACTGATTCTAGTTTCATGGTGTCGAGTCTCAGGATATGTGTAGGATACCTCTACATCCACATCATGTTTGTGTATTTTGATTCGGATGTCTGTTAGTGTCTTGTGTGAATTGTATTTTGAGGTCTTGTGTTAGGTTTGTTATTTATGTTTTGCATCAAGGTTATTGTTACCTGAATAGTGAAAACTATAACTCTATAGTTTATTAACTTTTTACGGCCTTTCTTTATCTTTTCCACAATAGTCATTTTCCTTTTTAGGGTCAGAATAGTTGCTTGCTTGATAGCAGCCAAACATCTGCTGCAGTTTGAGCATGCAATATCTGTTTTTAATTGGTTCTTCATGTAAACGTCTCAGTTTGTCAGTGTGTATCTTCCTTCCGCCAAGGGCTTAGAACTAAGAGTGTTCTCAGGCACAGTTAATGTGTGTGCACATAATCACTGAGCTATATGTAGTTTATTTTGTGCTCCACGACTGGTGGTGGAAGTTATAACCAAGCATCTTGTGACTTGCAGGATGAACAGATGAAAATCAAAGAATTAACGCAACAGCTGATGGTCGAGCGAAAGAGGTCGGCTTCATATAGAAAAATCGTAGACCTCTTATTTAATCATATTGACGACCACACTCAACTCCTCTCCCAAAAGATCCTGCGCGTTAATGACATTCTCAAAGACATTGCATCCTCTGAAGGAAAAGGCCGTCAAAATCCACGCTAGAGTCTCAAACCGTTCAGTTTGATCATGTATTGAGTTGTACATTATGTAAAGGCTAAACATTTGGTTTCTCACTGGATAGTTATGTTACCTTCAAAGTTCAGTATCAAACCTTCGATTTAATTCCCAATTTAATCGATCAAATGTATGAGGATTAGTCGTTGGCTTATTGCATAATGTGTTTGTTTCCTTTTGTCCATCTATGAGACCTGTAGTCTAGGGATTAAAATCCTAGTGCTTCTGCCTTGTGTTTCTAATACAAGAATTGGTAAGTGTTTTTTTTTTTTTCTTCTTTTTTTTGGCGACCTAGAACTGGGCCGGACATATTCATAATAACCGGATTTCATAAACAACCCGATCCAATCGTCTAAAACGCGAAGACTGGAATCCTACGAAGCATCCCTCCTCGGCTTCCGTCTCTCTCTCTTTCTCTGAAGCGAAAGATGGAGTTGTTACGGATCTGACCTCTGAATTTCGGCCTTCATAATCCAGTAAGTTCCCGGAATTGAAATATTCTATGGTGCTCTTTGAATAACTGTCTCAGCTTCACATTCTTGTTTGAAGAAGATTGAAATCAAATTGGACTGTATGGTTTGCCTCTGAATTCTTCTTCTTTAAAGGAAATTCGTTTGTTTCAAAGGGTTTGTCTGGTTGTTGACAGAAACTTAATTGTTAGTTTTGAAGAATCCCATTCATCATTTCTGGTATTATATATAGATTCGATAGGTACTGATCATGGAACACCAGTGCAAAGCACACTTTTGATTCCATGATTTTCATATTGCAGTGGCTTCTGTGCCCGATATAAATGTAGCTCATGAGGTTTCAAATGCTTCAACTGATGCTGAGTTCAAGCGTTATAATGATAGTGCGGTTGTAGGCACTTCTCTTCAGAAGATACTTTGGGTTGTACAGAATGATGATAGGACTCAAAACTCTTCTCAAGATGGATCTCAAGTCGAAGTTGATGAGCCATATGTGGGTCAGGAATTTGATACAGAAGTAGATGCACAGGCTTTTTATAATGTCTATGGCTTGCGTATGGGTTTCAATACTCGTATGAACTATCTGTCTCGATCCAAACATGATGGAACTATCATTGCGCGAACATTTGTATGCAGCAAAGAGGGTTACCGGAAGCCTGATAGGCGTGATAAGAAGACCATCAACCCACGGGCTCCCACTAGGGTAGGTTGTATGGCAATGCTGTCGATAAAAAAGCTGAATATTGGCAAGTGGATTGTTACAAAGTTTATCAAGGAGCACAATCATGCACTAATAGTGTGCAAACGTCCAAAAGGGCTGGTTGAGGATCAAATACCGGTCAGTTATTGTGATACATTATTCCTTATCTTAGTTTGTTATATCCAATTTTGTTTGCCTTGTCCATTTTTGTTAGGTGTCAGATGCATATCAGTTCATATTAAACAGTGGCTTAAGTCAACATAAAATCTTGTGCATGTGTCTACATTGAAGGTTGTACAGAAAGATATGACAGCTATGCGGAATTGGAAGGTTTAAACAAGAAAGAAAAATTTGCAAGGTTTTGAGGTCAAATTAATCCTTACAGTCTAAGTTGATAGAATTTTGAAAGTCGAAGAGATCTTGGATCAGGTCTAAAGATTATGATCTTTTCAAGAAGTTTTCTTCCACGTTGCTTATGGTTTTTCTTAATTCCTTTTCATTGCCTGCCTAGTATGAACTTTCTATATAAAGTCCTTAATATTAGTGTTCTAAAGTTCAAAGAAACGTGTTTCTTTTTACACCTGTTTATAATGTCCTGGGGGGTGAGGTGAAAGGGGGTGATGAAAATCTTGTACCTCACTCGTGTTTGTTTAACAATCATTGTTCTGTAAGTAATCCATCCATGTTGTCTTTCCAAGTCAAGGCTCGTTGACATCAAGTCTTTTAGGAAAATGTTTGAAGACTGCTCGTACATTTTGCGGAAGGTCATATAAGGAGCTCGTCTTAGCTCGTCTTGTTATTGCATTAGCTTCGTATAGTTAGTTACCTATTAACTGCATTATCTATCATAAGTAGAATCATTGACCTAACATGTATATGTTGTTCATATGGTCTGAATTTCATTTGTCTCTCCCCTTGTGTTGTAGGATGATAAGACAAAGATTGAAGAATTAAACCGAGAGCTGTTCCTTGAGAGAGAGCGATCTACTTCACTAAGAAAAGTCATAGACCTTCTATTTGAACACATTGAGGAGCATACACAAGACCTCTCAAAGAAAGTCCAGTATGCTGTGGATAAAGTAAAGGAGATTGAATCGGAAGGGAAAAAACCGTCATGACCTCAGATAGTCCCCATCCTAATGTGTATTGTACATACTAACAATGGCTTTAATGAGTTTACTTTTGCTGAAGAGTTAGATGCAATCTTATACATGAATTCGGTTGTTCTTAATAAATAAATGTGAGTTGAGTTGGTATACAAAGTGCGACCGCAATGGTAGTAATTTACCTTTTTGTTGGAGATGCTATCATGAATTTAAGTCATCAAAAGCAGCAAAACCATCGTAGGCTTGGCTGTTCGTGATTTCTGTCATCGATCATGCTCTTCCATGGTCACTGGGGAATCGGAGTGCTAATATTTAGATACATGATATATGTGATCAAACAACAAATTTACTGGAACAGTTTAGGTTTTCCTTGCTTTGTAGACGGTATCTGAACTATTGCAAAAGGAATCTAGAAACTTCAAGTCTTCAAATATAAGGCGAACTATATACTTATTTGCACACCTACAGTTGAAATTGGACTGTGGTCTAGAATCCATCCATGGAGGTTACGGAGCAAAGGTGGTTAGAACTTAGAACACACGTATTTAGGAATTACTCATCAATCAACACCATCTTTCATGCAAATTACTTGAGGTGAATATTAGCATGTTCTAACTACCCAATTTAAAAGCATCCACAAAGAGGCCTAAGCACACACCAGCTTTCCAGTAATTCATCAGCATGACAAAAGACTTGAGCTTCCCACTTGATAAAGAAGGGGAAGTGGACTTTTTATACATAAGCATACCAATACCCTCAATGGCAGCAACCACAATTCCTGCAACCAAGACATCCCAATCTCCCGTCTGCCCAAGGATTGTGGCCAATGCATTTGCTGTGTAGAAACCCAACAGAAGTAGAAATATCTTCATGGGGAAGTTTTTTCTAGCTAAGTTCAGCTTCTCTAATAGCTGTTTTCCGGCTGCAGTCACTATCCGACCTAAACGAGTGCGATTGAGATCATTGAAGTTGTTGTCATTGACGCTCTCTTGGCCACCATTATCAGGAACCCCACCTGTGTCCAAGGCAAAGGCTAATCCCAATCGATGCTTTCTTGACTGAAATCTGCTTCAGGATAACAGAGATAAGCAGGTTAAAAGGGTATTGATCTACTTCTAATAAAACGTTAAAACCAAAAGGCATCAGTATTTGTTGCAAGAGTTTTCTATAGTCACAGCAGGACGAAACTTATAATTCTTAAATACAGTTCGGAAACTTAGATCTGGTATGAATCTATAATCACTCAATTTTGCACATAAAACTCTTGCTTGGTATCAGTTGGCTCTATAAGTGGACTAAACAGAAACTTTACTACTACATTTAAGTTCAAGGTCCATTAGGTCTACAGGATGAGAACAGTCTTCCCCTATTGTGAATGTAGGATTTTGACGTAAGTTCCTAACATGTATAAAATCAGGACGATCATTCTACATAGCAATATTCTGGAAATTGGAATCTTTGTTCATGAAAAAAAAAAAAAAAAGAATGGAATTTTGGATATAGGAATCAGGAATAGAGACCCAGAAGAGAAAAAAGTGGAAGTCCAAGCATGAATTTGAGAAGAAAGTAGAAGTCCACGCCGCAATATGGATGCATACAAACACAACTATTATTAGCAAACTTATTAAGATTCATTAAAAAAATATAGCGCAGTTGGTTTTCTTCTGAAAGAAAAACAACTTAGAAGAAAGAAACACTATTGATGTCTGATGAAGGCTCACAAACCGCATGAAGCCATAAATAATGCAAATGTTCAATGACCATAGAAAGCACTTGAATTCAAAATGTTTACCTCCTTTGCGGAAAAGAAGGCACAGAGTTAAAGCCAATCTTTGATGTCTGCATACTGAAACTCGGCTCACTGCAACAGTTCTGGACTAGACCAGTTGCAAGAGTAAAAAACGAGCTTTCATGGATCTTTTTCTCCCGAATTGGAAAAGTTGACTGTAGCATCATGGTACCCATGGAAAGGCCACACTACAAAAACAGGTCTTTATATACATACAATCATGTGATGTGAATAGCGAGAGTATTACAAAGATGACATTAGTTTTATCTCAGAATGTTTGATTTCAACACAATCAGTAATGAGTAATGAGTATGATAAACAGACAAGAGATGTTGTTGTAGAAGTCTCAGGGTGGTAACTACATTGTGCAAGCCAGGAGAGTGGGGAAAGGGGCACTAAAAGTAATCTATCTAGAACTTGTACTTGATTGGGAGTCGTAAACAAGGATAGGGATGTCAATGACATGGGAAACACTGTAAAGAGAGGTTCCTGAATCCTGAGGGGTAACGGCATACAAATCATTTCGTTCGGCAGAATGGACCTCACTATGCACAAACCACGCTCAGGGTTCATAACTTTCTACAATGATCCTATGGCTTCGTCTCCAAATCACATACTGAAGAAAGAAATGGCACAGTTAATGCTCCGAGAAAAATGCTCAATTTCATCCTTAAAATCCAACACAACCATCAAGAACCCAAAGCAAAAAACTTGTAAGGAAACAGATTGGAGAAATTTGCATGTAGAAACAAGTAGAGATTACTCACATTGAAACGCAAGGGAGCCCAGTAATGGTAGAGTTAAAGCAGGCGACGATGGCAGCTCCCAAGTTTGATTGAGCAATTCCCCTCTCTCTCCCTCACAGCTTTTTTCATCTCTGTAAATTTATTCCTATCGCTTCTCCCGCAAGTTGTAAATTTGTAATGTACTGCTGTAATATCTATCTGTAAATTAGGATTGGTCGGGCAAAAGTTAACTTCAATTATAATTATTTTTTGTAGTTCCCTAAAACGCAGAGAAAGAAAGACCATACGGCAAGGAATGGGTTTGGGAGAAGAGAAGACGATGATTCGGAATGGGTTGATGACGCTGACGCTTATGCTTATGATTCCCTGGCTGTGTTGTGCCAAGGTGATGGATGTGCGAGGAGCGCCAGAGTCTGTGGTGTGGGTGGTTCAGCTCTCTGATCTCCATTTCAGTGTCCACCATCCCGACAGAGCCGCCGACTTCACCTCCCTTGTGGGCCCTGCTCTCTCCATGATCAACCCTTCTCTCGTCCTCATCACCGGTGATCTCACAGGTAATTCGTGATGCCAACTCACACACATGTTTGTTTGGATTAGGATTACTTCTCTTCTCTACTAACAAAATCATTCTTTTTAGACGGAAAAAGCAAGGATCTGTTGACGATGAAACAAAATGAGGAGGAGTGGGTGGAATACCGGACTGCAATGGATAATGTTATCAAAAGGAGCGGACTTGACAAGACTGCCTTCTTTGATCTTAGAGGGAATCACGATAACTTTGGGGTCCCTGCCGTTGGTGGTGCCTTTGATTTCTTTTCAAAGTATAGCATCAATGGGCAGCTGGGCAGAGCTGGGTATCTCAACAGTGTTACTCTTCAGGTACTGGGATTACATGTCATGTTAGTTTCAATACTCAACTGTGATTTAAACCGTAAATTTCTAAGCTTTTGGGGCATGTCAATGCATCCTATTCCAGACTGCTGAAAGGAAGCATCTCTTTGTCGGAGTTGATACCACTATGTCTGTTGGTGTACGAGGCCCAACTAATCTTTTGGGCATCCCACTGATCAACTATTATCAGATTTAGACATGGAGCTCTCCCAGTGGGATTCTCAATCAAAAGAGCTAATCAGCAAGATCTCGTTCGGGCATTTCCCTCTCTCATTCTCCGCAACCTCGCACTCTGGGAAGAGCCTGAAAGATATATTCCTCAAGCATTCCGTATCAGCTTATGTATGCGGGCATCTGCATTCAAGGTTTGGTAAAAACTTGAAGAGACACCATCAGTTACGTCATAAATTTTCATTTTTGCCAGAATTTTTCCAGCTTAATGTACACCAACTATCTTCTGATCCTCCTGTTAATTGTTCAACTGATGCCCCAATGGCCAATGAGTTCTGGGAGTGGGAGATGGGCGACTGGAGGAGGAGCAGAGCCATGCGGATTTTGGCCATTGATAGAGGCCATGTTTCATATGTTGATGTTGACTTCAAGTTAGGCACCAAAAAAACTATCATATTGCCAACTTTTCCTCTGGATTCACGGCTCATGTCAACATCTTCATCACGTCGTGAGTATGAATGTCATGCTGCGGGACCTGTATCTTATGATGCAATTAGAGCCCTTGTGTTTTCTGTTTCTCCACTTGTGACAGTTACAGCTATGATCTATGACACAAGACCTGGATATCGCAGTTTGGTATTTGAGGGACCCATGATAAAGCTTGAGCATAACACCTCCAGGGGTGATCTTTATATTGCTCGATGGAATTATAGAGTGTTTGAGGATCCATCTCCAGATAGATATTGGTTGCAAATAGAAGCAACTGACTTCATGGGGAGATCGACTTTAAGTGATTTGAGGCCGTTTTCTGTTAATGGTCTACGTACTAAGCTTTCATGGACGTGGAAGGAGTTTGTGGTCATGGGTTGTCAATGGGCTGCATTATATTACCCAATGATGTGGTGTGCTGTATATTTTTCACTCATGATTCTCCTTGTTCCAAAAGCTCTCCTCATTTTCTCAAGTAAGCATTTTACTTACAAGAGCAAGGGCTTGCTAAATATTATAGGATGGGTTTCACAGGAGCTTTGTAGGGTTCCCCTCACATGGTATGGTTTTCTAGTATACTTATTTTACCTCATATTATTCCCATGGTTTATTGGGCATGTGTTCACTGATGGCAAGGATATAGGATACATGACATATATGGGCTGGGTGGTTAAATCTTTCAATGAAGATGGAAAACATGAATATGTTGGATCACCAGATGTAATGGTGGTTGTTCTTCCACATCTCTTGTTTGTAGTTTTTCCTGCTATTTTGGTCAGTGGGGCTTTAGCTGCTGAAAAGCACATCTATCGGGAACATGTTCTTTCACTTTCAGGAAAGAAAGAAGATGATCCTGATCAAGAAGGAAGGAGATCTTTATGGTATGGTTACCAGGGCAGTAGGAAATCAAATTCATGTGTTGGAGACCGGTGGATTCGGAAAGTACTTTTGGTTATTTGCTTGGCAATTTGTGGGAAGCATTTTATGGTGAGGTTTCTTTTACATCTCCTTATTAGCTTGAAATATATGTCTTGGGTTCATCATGCATTACATTTATCTAGACTATTGAATACTAGGAGTAGAGTTGCTCACACTATTTTACCTGAAAAAGATGCATGTAGTCTTTCTTTCTTTTTATGGTTCTGCTTTCTGTAAAAAGAATTGCATGTACCTTATGTCGTGCTTTGGTATCTCAATCTTTTTTGGTCATTGGATTACAGAGCTGCGGGGTTCTCATCAAAGCTTACGAGATGAATCCCATCATCAATTTCCCAGTATACAGCCTCACGATTCCGCTAGTGTTGGCTTACACTGTCTACAGAACTAGGAGGAATGTGTAATATAATGATGCAGCAACACTGCAGAGAGCTAAAAATTATACTCGCACATTCTTCAAATCTTGTATAAACAGTCCCTGTGTAGGACGCAGATTGAGTTGCTTTCCAACCTTCTAGCGGCCAAACAACAACCGATGGAACTCTGCTCTGTTGATTTGCCAAAGTTTGGAGATTGAAGCAGCCAACGTCTAGCAATTAAGAAATGAAGCTAGCATAGCTGCATGTTGATTTTCTGTAAAAAATAATTTTTTCTCCTAACAAATTTTGTAACTTTTCTAGTATATTTTCAACGAAAATATAATCTGATTTTTGGCAAAATTTGATGGAAATGGGATAATAATGATGATATAGACTTGATTCTAATTTTTTCCGCTCAAAAAAAAGGAAGAGGGCATTACCGCGCAAGCAAGAGAAGAGTAAATATTTAAAATTTGTTCTTGCTCGAGTAAAGTATTAATGGGTAAAGGTGGGTTCTTGTAGCGAGGGAAAAAGAGTATCGAATTAGAGTAGTGAGAGTAGAGAGACCAGTATACAGTGTTTTGGAGACGAAGGGTTTCCGATCCCGATGTCGGCGATGGAGATTAACAGTTCAAGCTCATGCCCTTCAACTCCTCGTTGGAACTCCGAGAGGCCGTTCCTCACCGGCCGCTTCCATCAGGTTTGATCTCTTTTACTTCACTTCTACTTTCCATTTGAAATTGGCGAAATTGGTGAAATTGGCCTTTGGGTTTGTGCAGGAAACCAAAACGACGTCGCGTTTCGCCGCCGAGACCAGGGATTCCCAAACGTAATTTCTCATCTCTCTCTGTCCTGTGATATCTAGTCGGTTAGTCACCTCTTGCTGTTTTGGAATTCGCAGTGAAGACGCCATAGGGTGTCACAATGCGGCTGTTCAGGAACTGGTGGTGATCGACGACCTCTTGTCGGCCATGGTCGGCATCCAAGGCCGCTACATTTCCATCAGAAGGCTCCGCGGGAAGGAAGACGGTTTCAGCTTTCAAGTTGATGCCTCGATGGATTTGGCTCTTCAGGAACTGGCCCACCGGGTGTTCCCTCTTTGCGAGAGCTTCATGCTCATCAATCAGTTTGTCGAGTCAAGATCTCAGTTCAAGAATGGCTTAGTTAACCATGCCTTTGCTGCTGCTCTCCGGGCTCTCCTCCTTGTAACCCTTCTTCTTTCCTTTCTCCTTTTCTTTTATTCTTAATTTGCTGCTGCATTTTCATATTCGCTTTACAAGTACCTTTTCTTGTTTATTAGGATTACCAGGCTATGGTGGCACAGCTTGAACACCAATTTCGTCTCCGAAGACTGTCCTTACAAGGCTTGTGGTATTATTGTCAGGTGTGACAGATTTACCCACTTTAAAGGTTCTCTTTTCTTTCTTTTCAAAATTCTGTAAATTCTCGACTGCGTGTTTCAGCCAATGATGGGATCTATGAAAGCACTGTCCGCTGTAATACAGAAAGCTTCGGCAAATAATTTTGCCGGTTCTGCAGTTCTTAACCTTGTACAGAGTCAGGTCAATTCCTATCTTTATGTTACCTTTTTTTTCAATTTTTTGGGTAATAGTAATCACATAACCTTTGGCTGCTTCTTTTGGAAGTAATAAGCACTCTTACTTGGATATTATTTTCAGCTCTTCCCCCTCGCACACACACTCTCTCTTTTCATTTTTCAATTGCTACTTCATACTAATGAGGCTCTTTGAAATATCCAGGCTAAGGCCATGGCTGGCGATACTGCTGTAAGGTCATTGCTGGAGAAGATGGCTGAATGTGCTAGCAATGCGTACCTCGGTATATTAGAGAGGTACTCTCCTCGAATGTCTACCATTTTTTGTTCATTTTGCTCCATGACTGCTTTCATTGCTCTCCTTTATTTATTCTACATTTTTCTTGAGTATCATTTATATCCCTTCTTTCTATACATCCAATCCTATAAGCTCTTGTGACTTGGATTTATCATTGACTGTATTTGAAGGATACTTTGTTTAATCTCAATTTTTGGAAATGGAACTTCTTATAGGTGGGTCTATGAAGGAGTCATTGATGATCCTTACAGTGAATTTTTCATTGCTGAGAACAAATCTCTTCAGAAGGTATTGTCTAGCCTTACAGTTATGAATTTTATAGTGCATTCTCCTATATATAATTGAGGAGCTATATGAGTGCAATCCCATCAAATGCCTTATGCTTAATGTGTTACAGGAAAGCCTCACTCAAGATTATGATGCCAAGTATTGGAGGCAACGTTACAGCCTTAAGGATGGAATTCCAAGCTTTCTTGCAAATATTGCTGGGACAATTTTGATCACCGGAAAATATCTAAATGTCATGAGAGAATGTGGGCACCATGTTCAGGTTCTACTATGCTTTATCCTGTACATTTTTACAATATTATCTTAATTTTGTACAGCCGTCACCTCCATAGTGGTGTTGTTATCTGTCATTGACTGGATTGTATGAATAGGTCCCTGTATCCGAAAATTCGAAATTGATGAGCTTTGGATCAAATCATCGTTATATTGAGTGTATAAAATCTGCTTATGACTTTGCCAGCAGCGAGCTCTTAAATCTTATCAAAGAAAAGGTGTGGCTCAATTGTGATCTTTTCTGTGAATGTGTTATCATCCTAATTGGGGCCTGATGCATGATTTTCATAGCAATTTGTTTTTCTAGTTGTCTAATCTTTCGTACGTTTATTTTCCTGTGTAGTATGATCTGATGGGAAAGCTACAATCTATAAAGCACTATCTTCTTCTTGATCAGGTATACTGCTGTATGACCAGTGAACTTGATAGATAGTAACTCTGCATATGTTTTAGTATAAATATTTATGCTTTATCTGCTATTGAGATTGGAAAGCTTCAGTCATCTATATCAGGTCAGGTGCTAGGTCAGTGTTAACTTATTATTCCCCGGGAATAGGTGAGCACGTGTATGTTTCTTCTTAAGTTTATTATACAGTGTGGGTGGGTTTTGAACACTTAGGTAATAGCTACATCAAGCACTAGCATGCTTGCTTTTTAGGTCTAGATCTCAGAGGAAGTATCTGTTTATTATAAAGGATTTGATGATATTTAATTTATTCTACCATGCAGTCATTAAGTGGAATATTTTCCTTCAAGTTTTACGATACAATAAAAATGCTATTCGAATCAGTTTGATAACTCTGATGTTTATTACAGGGTGACTTTTTAGTTCATTTTATGGATATTGCTCGGGATGAGCTTATGAAAAAGCTCGATGACATTTCTGTAGAGAAACTGCAAGTACGTCTTTCATCTTTATCAATAGCCTGTATCAGGAAAATAATTTTTTATTTTTCCCTGTTGGATATTAGTGTTTATACTTTTTGTTGGCTAAATAGTCCCTACTAGACCTTGCTTTGCGAACCACAGCAGCTGCAGCAGATCCCTGCCATGAGGACTTAACATGTTGTGTGGTAAACAGCTCTAATGTTTTGTTTCTATGTGAAAAGCCAGAATAAGATTTTGTATCAATACCTTTTGTCGTTTTGTTTCAGGAAACATCTTCTTTGCTTAGAAGACTAGGGACACTTAAAGATCGTGAAAAGACCAGGAATGTCCTTGATGATAATGATCTAGAGGAACCAGTGAGCTTAACTGGACTCGAGACATTTTCTTTGAATTATAAGGTCTGTTGACAGACTGTGAGACCTTTTCTCTAAAGCAATGCACTAGATGGGATATTTATTATTTTATTATTACTTTACATGATTTATCTTAGGCAGGAGATTCATTGTTTTATTTTTCTCCATTGAGCTTCCCTTTGAAAGTTAGAATGTCATGCTATTCGATCTCACCCTGCACCATGATCTAGCCCCATTTCTTTTTTATTTGTTTGACCATTTGGATCCTATTTACAGGTTAGGTGGCCATTGTCTATAGTGATCTCTAAGAAAGCCGTAACAAAGTATCAGTTGATTTTCCGCTTCCTTTTCCACTGTAAGCATGTAGAACGCCAACTTTGTGGGGCTTGGCAAGTGCATCAGGTACGGACTGCATTCCATTGTTTATGATACATAGCCAGGTCATGTAGCCTCATGTCTGTGCTTAATTGAGTGGAATGATGTATTTGCAGGGAGTTCGTACCCTGAACATGCGTGGTTCTGCTATCGGCAGATCATCTCTCCTCTGCCGGAGCATGCTTAAATTTATTAACAGCCTTCTACACTATCTAACATTTGAGGCAGGTTTTACTTTCTTAATTTGTTCCCTCTCACCACGTATTTTGCCATGCTATAGCTGTAGTGTAGTTCTTCTTTTTGCCATATCCAAGTAACTTGGTGATTCTTCTTCTTCTTTCCTTCCCTGTTGCTTTTTATTGGTTTGCTTTCTTTGTTTGGCTCTTGTCAATACAACAGAGCGTGGTAATAGTTGAATCTGACACTTGGCTATGCTTGTGGTTGACACATGCACCCTCAATTTTTGTTTCTACATATTCTGAAATATATTTTTGCGTAGAATTGTTAAGGCCTTTTGCGTTTTCACTGCTGAACTTCTTGCTTACAGGTTCTTGAACCCAATTGGCATGTGATGCATAATAGGCTTCAGACTGCAAAGAGCATAGATGAGGTGTGGTCTTTATCTTTTATAGAAACTCTGTCTCTTTATTTGACACAAAGAAAAAGGAAAGAAAGAGGGAGATGCTCATGTTAGTCTTACAAGGCTCTTCCTGATGTAGGTTATCCAACACCATGACTTCTTCCTTGACAAGTGCTTGAGAGGATGTTTGCTGCTTTTGCCTGAATTTCTGAAGGTGTGGTTTCTCATATGATTTGCTTGCATAATAACTAGAAATCAGAGTAGAGCAAAATATCGTAGAAGAGGCTGGAGTAGATCTCTTCAATTGGAAATAATAGACAATTTTTATTACAGAAAATCGATAAGAAAGAAAAATGACTAGACTTTACATGAGCATGTGAACATCTTCCGTATAGCGTTATGGTCCATTTGAATGCAATAATTTAGAGGAATTTAGATTTAACAATAGCAGTATATAACTATATAATAAAGATTGTATGAAATCCATGGACTATTTTCTTCATTTCAACTATATAATGTTTATTAATTCCTAAAATTCGGGTTTAAGCAAATTAGAGAATTTGACCTAGTTTTCTCAGCTTTCTGTATCTCATTAAATTTCCAAGGATTTGACGGTAGAATATTTGTGTCTACACCAAAAGATTTGGATCAGAATCTGAATATTCATGTCCATCCTCAATAAATATCGAATGTTTTAAATCATGGGAGGAACAGATTAAGACATGTTTGAAATTTTGATCGTATGCTCACAACTTGGGTATAGAATTCTTGGTTTTTGCGTTTTTCCTTATTGTGAATTTGCTGAAATGCAGAAGGTAGAGAGGCTGAAATCACTTTGCCTACAATATGCTTCAGCAACTCAGTGGTTGATAAGCTCTCTTCTGTCAGAAAAACCTAAGCCATCCAAATCACGGAGCCGATGTCAGGCACTATCAATAAGCTCCAGCAACCCAAATTTTACTGATGCTATTCTGTAAGTTTGAAGTGGGTGTGGAACACGTACATGATCGTACACAGTGACAGTTGTCTTTGTTACTCTCTCTAACCCTCTGTAAACCCTACATTGCAGCAAATTCGAGAGGGAGTTCAATGCGGAGCTTCAGAGCCTAGCACCAATACTGAGCAGCAGTTCGCAAGCAGAACCGTATTTGACTCATCTTGCACAATGGATTTTGGGCACTGGAAATGATCAATAGATTCTGGAATCAGTTCCATCACTGTTTTTCTTTCTTTTTTCTTGAACGAAAATTACTTTGATTCAATGTGTGGGATAGTCTGATGGTCTTATCCAAATTTTCTGCTGGTATCTTGGAAATTGCAACGCTTCACTCAAAGTAATCCCAACACCCTATGTGGTTCCAGAAGCTCATTGTTGGTTGACACAATATCGACCTATTTAGATAGATGATGTTTATTTTGTAAGAAATTTAAGTCGGAAATTTAAACTTTTAAATTTTATGATTATTTTTCATAAAAATTGCTAATTCCACAAAATAAAAATTCAAATAAGAAAAAGTCTTAAGAAATTAAAAACACACAGTTACGGATTTTTTACAAAAGTTCTTGAGAGCCATATGATTGTAACAAATATTGAGTCCTCACCGGCTACAGATATTTTCCTCATTTTCTCAAAAAATAAATATTATTTTGAGATAAGGTAAAAAGTTCATTACATATAATTATTTCATCTATGCAGGGGCCAATTCAGTATGTCGTCCCCCGACTAGGTTTACTCGTGCAACCCACATGAAGCTTCAAACTTGGTACAATTTCATCAGCAACTAATTAATAAAGAAATATTACATTAAATTACATTGGCGTGAAACTAGATGGCCACAGACAAACAACAGGAACTATATACCACCCATATCCAATAAAACAAGACGTACAGAGCAAGTATCTTCTCCTTTGCTTCTTTGCTTCCCCCCAACCCTTTCTTATTTCTGATTTCTCCTTTCATTTATAATTCCAAACATGGGTGATGGGAAACCTCTTCCTCCCTACCAGCCCACTAGGTTGATAACGGACTCCAGCAAGCCAGCCAAATGGGCAAGAAACCAAGCCCCCACATCCAGCTAGGTGAATTTGCATTGCAAAATTAACCTACCGGCGTTGTTGGCACATCTGGCAGACAATGACTGACCTCACATTTGCAAAGGTGCAATGTTCACAGGACCAGTGGCCTAAATCATCAATATTTCTATGGGAGCTACTTGACCTGGATGTTGTTGCCTTGCCCCTCCCGCCTCTTCCCTTGCTGCTTGCACCTCCCAAACTCTTTGAGTTTGCCGTCGCCGTCTTACTGGTTGCACCAATAGAGTCAACATCTGACAGACCATTCTCCAGAGCTCGAACTAAATTTTCGAAGTAGTTTCGTGTCACACTGTTTTCATTGAACATGAACAATATACATCAATAAGTAGAAAAGCTATTCTATTCCAACTCTTTATCTCTTCAAAAATAAAAAAGTTATAAGCTACAGGTGTTGTGTAATATATGTCTTATCTTTGACATCCCTACTCGCAAAGTCATGAAATGAGGTGGAGAATATCTCATTGCTTATGGCAAACATGATGCGAATTTACAAGCACAGCCTTGCTTCACTTTATCAAGTAGCCAAACACCCTACTCTCCTTCACTATTGTCTCTATCTCATAACCACTTTACCTTCTGGATGCGAGGGGGGAACTACCCTAATTTTGGCTAAGAATCTCTTTTAATGTAATCAAATCAGAATATGTAACCTCAGAGTTAATAATACCTGGTCAATCCAGCAAGTTTTGTGCGAAACTCATTGAAATCTTTTGCTGGGTCCTCTTCATTGAGATAAGCTTGCAGCTCCTTTTCTGCACATTGATGAAGTCGTTCCAACCCAGACTCAGCCTCACCTGCACAAACAGATGTTAGTTATAATAAAGCAACAGGATGCAATGTCTCCCTTCAAGTTTCGGAAAACGACATACCTTGTAAGTATTCAAAGAACTGTCTCTTGGCATGTTCGTGGTCAGGTAAATAATAACCATAGGCATATGTCCACTTCAGTACTCGCCTACACTCAACTATCTGCAAACAGAGAAAATTTAAGAAGGAACAGTAAATATGTTCTCAGTTGACAATAATTTGGGATTTACCTGTAACCAGGCCTCTGTAATAAACTTCAGCTGTGACTCAGGTTGGCACTGGATGTCGCTCAGCTTCTCAAGCTACAATAACACAAACAGTGAAGTAAGTTAAGAGAAAACCAACAAATAGTTGGGTACAAAAAAGGAAACTACAATAATATGGAACGTAGTCTGGTATTGATGGAAAAAAAACAGTACATACGAAATCCACCAAGAGAACTACTGAAGAGGGCAAAAAAGACAACCATGAGACAAATAAAAGAAACTAAACCACAACAGCACTTCAATTGAGATATGGCAAAAAAAAAATAAAAAAACAAACCTAATCTGTTAATTTCAGGAAACCTAATGCTCATAAGGATGAGCTTCATCAATTAGAGGGACCTGAGAGTAAAATGTTTACTTACATGCACGGTTTGCATCTGCTGCAAGTCTGCTAATGCTTTTTGCCTCGACTGCAGTCAGAAAAGAAAACGTAGTTTAGCCCTTGCTGTATCTCAAATTATTTCAAAAGTATAAAAATATACTAGGAGGCCGGCACATTCTTGGGGCAAAAGGTGACATACACAGAGATTGTGAATATTCATTAACAAGGGCAAGGAGTGATGCAAACCACAACTACATCAGGCCAACAGGAACTAGGTAACTTATGTTTAAGTTAACCAGCTATAAATAAACTATTAAACTTGTACATACCGATTGATTGGTCGCCCATCTTTCGTAATAATGGGTATACCTCTCTAGAGAGTTCTTGGCCATCTCTCTTCGTCTCTCTGCCTCATCATACTGTAAATAATAATATTATGATAACAATCGATCAATAATGCTCTGACGGAAACAATACAAGAGAAAAATCCTCGATCATCAAAATAGAGTTGTAAACCACATTAACATACCACTCCTTCCTGCTTTGCTGTCTCATAGCGGTTACAGGCATAAAATCCACCTGTCCGTTCACCATGGTCGGACCATGCACCAAGACACAGCCTGAGAGCATGTACAAATGCATTATGTTCACAGAAGATGCATGATATAATGAGATCCAGCTTTCAGCAATTTATAAACACCAATTTAGAAGGCGACCAATTTAGAAGACGAGGAGTCTAGGTGATAAACACCAATTTATAAAGTTGTGGTACACTAGAAATCAAAAGGCAACCAACTGCATTCCATAAATGCTTACCAGCAAAACTCAAATTTGCAAGGTGGTGTGCAAGTGATATGCATACAGCCTTGGTTTTTCTCAATGGGACGCTTGCACTTTGGGCAGGGCTTGGAATTAGCCAATATCCTGAAATCCAGCAGCCAAACAACTTAGAAACAAGGTCTATACATAAATAGAGACAACTAAAGGATTGTTCGAAGCCACTGTTTATAGTGTTGGGGAGCTTAGAATGAACCAACCAGGCCCTCTGAGAGTGAGAGAGAGAGAGAGAGAGAGAGAGAGAGAGAGAGAGATTTAAAGATTTATGTTCTTGAGTATGATTTTGGATAGATACTTCAAGTTCATATAATATCATTAACAACAAATGGAAACTTGAAACATATATTATCTTTCAATCCATGACTGCTGCAATTAACCCACGAACAAATAACTATTTCTTTGCTGTTGTTCCAGAAAAGTACTTATACTATAAATGAAATTTGGTCATGACTTTGTAAAGATATTTCCCTCCCTCCAATAATTTAAAGAATCATTAACTAATAACTCAGTGTCTTTTTTAGCAATCAATAACTCCGTGTTTAATATTAGCATTCCTGCAATATCTAACAACAAGGTTATTATACTATAATAGAATCCAAGTATATATATCCACTTGGCCAAGGGCAGACAAGCCAGCACAATTATCATGGTACCTCTTGGACCATGCAACCGCTTTATATCAGCACATAGGTTATCATCTCAGCAATCATATGGCCCAAGGAAGTCCAACGTTCACATCTAATTAACTTTCTTCGTACTTTATAATATTTTGGTATCAATAACTAGTATATTCCTTACCAATTCATATTTTCAGATTCGGCACTGTTCTTCAATATCCATTTGGCCACTGTTCCACAATCAACAGGACGATGAGCTTCCTCAGTACACTGCAAAGTAAAATCCACAATATGTAAATGTCATAAAGCCAAGATGCCACAAAGCCATAGCAGCGGACTTTTTGGCAAGTAATTTTCAAGGAATTTATATCCAAGTCTGCGTGATGAACACACACTTTCGAAAGAGAAAAGAAAAAAACTGATTTTTTACTTTAAAAAATTCAGTATAGATAATACACCAAAGGAAACATATAAAAAAGTTGAGAGAGCGGAAAAAGTGATATTTTTAAATCTTTATCATATTTGACATTCTAAGTTTTAGAGATTTCTGGCATCCCCTATCCATGGTTAATAGATGAGCATCAATATGAAATTCAAAATTTGTAATCAGTAACAATATTTATCTTAGAGAAATTCAGAGGCACTCACATTCCAGCAAAAGCTATATGAACAGCGGCATGTAACATCATAGCTTCCACTGCCCACAATAAAATCTATAGCATAATCACAGCCTGGAGCAGGACACCATTTGGTCTACAAAAGAACCAACAACAAAATATGAAAACAATGATAATGGTCAACAAAATGATGAACAGAGACTTGGTAAAGAAAAGTAGAGCCAGTGATGTGGAACAGAAAAATAACAAAAATTATAGCAATACGCGAAAAGGAATATATCTACCAATTAAATCATCATGATTTACAGTTGCTTGATAGGATTTTGATGTGAAC
The DNA here is from genome assembly GCA_010134655.1 of Fragaria nilgerrensis. Taxonomy (NCBI): domain Eukaryota; kingdom Viridiplantae; phylum Streptophyta; class Magnoliopsida; order Rosales; family Rosaceae; genus Fragaria; species Fragaria nilgerrensis. The sequence continues at coordinate 246,874 of CM020982.1, read as the reverse complement.
AAACATAAACCTTTTTTCCCCTAGGAGCTCCAATAGGGTGTAATAAGCAAACTAAAGTAATATATCAGCATAAGTACCACAAGTTGCAGCCACTATATGATTACTGCTCAGTTGCTCAAAAATGATTATATATGATGTCACCGATCTAAGCATATGCACTACACTCATATACCATAAATGTAAAATGATTCTGACACTACACTCATATTCCTTGTGATAATTAGTGTTCTCCTGACCATCTTGTGACTGAAGAATTGGCCACTCACCATCAGATAGGAATCCATCAGTGGAGAACAAACAAATGAATTCATGGGCTTTCTCCACCACGGGATTAAAATCCAATGGTCAGTGACCAAAACTTGGTCACTAGGTGGCCGAGAGAAGAACCACAGAATAACTTTATAGGTTTGTCAAGTAGGACAACTCAGACTTCTCCTCGTTTTGGGATAAATCACCCGTGAACATGATATTACCTTCCTATTGTCCTCGACATAAGATCTAATAAAGTAACGAGAATATTTCTCTCCGTCTTCATTCGAAGCCACTGCATTAATCATATCTTGGAAAACAACAGCACCACAAGATGGATCAGGGCAGCGCAACATTAAACATCCAGGACCATCATTAATTGCCGTGCCAATATAACCTACAATGGATGATCAGCAAAATGAGAAGGATATAAGAACAATTCAAATTCTTAGATAAAAATGATAAGCACTCAACGCACCTACACAAGAGTTGTACTATGCAAGGAAGGTGCATAAATAAGAGAATTCCAAACAGTGCTTTGATCACAATAACAGATACAATTCTCTCATATATCCAAAGTAATGGAGGAAAAAAAATAACATGGAGGAATATGGAAAGAAACAAAAGGACCAAATATCAAATGCCCAGCAAATCCACAAGCTGTCAAAAAGGTGTCAAAACAAGAGCATGACATTAGAATAAATGTGACTTTTTGAAGCCTCACAACACCAAACAAGTAGCCCAAATCCCTAAGTATGAACAGAAGATGCAAGAACTTAACGGCCATCCTAAAGAATAAACTGCTTACATCTTTAGCATTACGGTGTTCGATAACTGGTTTCTCCGGTAAGCCAACAGTCTTGCGAACCTTTTCTTCATCTGCAAACCACTCATCATGTACTTTGCTTACACTCCTGTGAACAAGTATAGATTATTTAGATATTCAGACGATAAACACACCATGATAGGAAGCCAATCGAATAAGTGCATGGTAATCAACTGTGTAAACTGCAAAGCCTCGCGTAAAATGAACAGACAAACTAATTGTACATCCCAGTAACCCAGATCATGTTACCAAATAATAAAACACAGCAGATCGGTAACAGCATTTTACCAATTATAGTAGCGGAGCAGTATGCTAGCTGCAAACTTTGGAATGGAAAGCACTGTAGATATCTTTGTGACATCCTCGTCTTGACGTTGACGAATGTCAGCTTCCGTCAAAACAGTGTAGCTTTGCTGCAACAATAACACAAAGAATTAGCGGAAATAGTAGACCAGGGCCAAACCGATAGCAGATGCTGCAGCAGTACAAACTTCAAGGTCCACAGTGTATATCGTCCATTAGTTAACAGTAGAATTGATGATAAAAATTCGATGCTAGAAAAATTAAAGGTAAAATGGAAATGAGTCCCATAGTAGCTGTAAACAAACACCACATTGTTGTAAACAGGGCCAAAAATGGAAGAAGCAAAAGCAAAACACATGAGATAGAATCCCTACACAACTAATCGAAATATCAAAATCAACAACAATTGAACAGAATGAAATTAAAGAGAAAAAGAGTGAAATTGAGAAAGAAACCTGGTAGCGATGGGAGGCGGCGTCATTGGAATCATCAGAGTCGTTGTCGATGAACTCGTAATCGGCAACGCCGGCATCGTCGCTGTCCATAGAGGCGGCGGCGTCGTCATCGCCGCCACTGTAGAAATCCTCGTCGTTGTCGTCATCGTTGGCATCGTGCATATCGAAATCGTCCTCTGATTCCATTGGTGATGAAGATGATCAAAACCCTAAGCTCAAAGGAATAGAGAGAGAGAAATGGGGCAACACAGATTCGTATTTCACTTCTTCTTCTTTTCGTTTTTTTTCTTCTTTTTTTGGACCAGAAACGCGAGAGGGTGCGGGTAAGAAATGACTAGTGATTCTGATGAAATGTATCTGTCTCTTATGTAAAACCAAAACACGAAATGAAAAGAGGAAAAGAGGAAAAGAGGAAAAAGGTTACGCAAGAAATTATTTCCCTTTTTTTTTGTCAAGTAGGATATTTTCATTTTTTTTATTTTTAGCGACACTGTTATTACCCTAGAGACTGACACTATACATTATGCCACATTGTTTGTGGCACCACCGCACCACAATAAGAGACTTTTATGATGCTAGAAAGATTACTTGTGGGTTTCGAGTCAGCGGCACTCCTTCCTGCGACGACAATCATTGCGGCAATGAGAGAGCTCGGTGAAGGCTTTGAGGGTTGGACTGCCGGGCAGATGTCGTCCTGTTCGACTATTATGTTTCTTGTGGTGTTTGAATCGGAACCGGGAAGGCACAATGCGATGAGCACTGATTATTTGCCATTTTGATTTTAAACACCTTTCAAAACAAAAATGTTTCCAACTAACCTAATACAGAGGGAAAAGGAGTTGTTTGTTTAGGATATATAATATATAAAAAAAACTAGTCAACAGTAAGGCAGTATCTGCTTGCCTACATCTGGGTTGCAGTGTTTTGGTTTGAAAAAGTGACATTGTTTCCTTATAAATTCAGAAATTTATATCCTAGAAAGAATAAATTAGCCAGTATTACATCCCAAAACAAGATTGGTTTTACTGGCATCATCAATAATCAATAAAAGTAATCACACAGTTGTAGCCTTGAGAGACAAGAAGTCTGAAATTTTGTTGGTGTAAAAATCTGGTTGTATGGTGTTGCTGGGATTTTGAAGCACTGATAAAGTAGTGACACCTATTAACCAGACAAGAAAAGGCGATAATTACTTTAAATACAACAACAAAATGAAGTAAATTTGGGCAAAATTGCAGAAATTATCTACCTGAGAGAACAAGAAGAGTTTTGCAACCACCATTTTGTCCAAACAGAATATCAGTATCCAATCTGTCCCCGACCATGCAAATTTGTGACTTCAGTATGCCAAATCTGTCATTCATCAGATCCAAGTAACCCATATTAGCCATTACACACATAATGATTTTTTCATGATAAGTATGTTTTCATCAAAACCATCGTTTTGTAATTCCTTAAGACCTCTGCCAAGTTCACTTCAATCAAATATCACACCATATGCATTGCATGTTAAGACTTAAAAGACTCCCGCAGTACTATATATTATATGAAACTTGCTACAGTATCAGAAACAAGTCTTCGCATGAATCAACAATACTAATGTTATTTCATAGCATAAACACATGAACTAAACAAACAAATCAATTGACTTACTCATTTGCTAAGTAGTCCATCATAAATGTCGAGGGCTTTCCCACAACCAGTGGCTCACGCTGAGTAGATCCCTGAATAGCACCAACCATGGAACCACCACCTGAAAGAGGAGACTACATTTTAATATCTGGGATAACATCATGAAGACAGAGGCACAGACTCCATAGAGTTCGGTATGGTGTGCTATAAATGCAAACACAGTAATGATTCTAAAGACCCTCAACACAGACAATATTATACTTATATCATGTCATCTGGAAATTATGGTTGCATGACTAAATAGCATTTGATACCAAATCATCCATTCTAGATAGGACCAGAAGGTACATAGAAACATATCCAGCAACCCAACACAGCAGCTGGTGCTGCCAATATGAATTTATCCTCACTGCTATTTACGCAAAGTCCAACGAGCAAGACATTTTAAAATATAAAGTTATCCATAGGCAAAGTGGGAGAAGGGGAGGAGAGAAGTAAACCTGCCCATTCCTGAGCATCTGTGAGATGAGTGACAGCATCACGATTTGTTGCTATGAAAAGACATCCAGGGTTTTCACGTATACAGAGTGTCCCATACCTACAATTACATAACAATGATAACATTAACTAATGGCAAACAGATACCTGAGAGCTCAGAACAAGACCATACTGTTTATTTGATATTGATTTTATGACCTTTTTGGCCGGAAAGGGATGAGATCGGTTTGGGACCTATTAACCCTGTGCAGAGAACTACCGCTAGACCAATAGCTAGATGGTGATTGGTACATGGTATAGTATCATGTAGATTACTTTCCATTTATGCTTCTTAACCTAACTTTTCTGTAAACCTCAAAAAAAAAAAATCTAACTTTTCTAGAGAGCGCTCTAAAGAAACCCAAGTTTCAGCACAAATCAGTCCATATTGTTAAGTCCGAGGTCAGTGAGTGGAACACATATAAGAACAAAAAAGTATAAATGTGGATAGGAGGATCCCAACTTGAGATGTCATCAACACTATGGATTGAAGTACCACTAGACCAAGAGTATTGAACTATTGATAAATTGGTACTTGGTATAGTATCATATAGGTTTATACTTTTTAACATAACTTTTGTGCAGAGACCCAAATTTCAGGACAAATACAGTCTACAGAAGATAAGAAGAAGATGACGGAACACTTGGCGGTGATGTGTGATTACTTTTTCAATCAAAACCTTCAGGAATAAGACTATCTATCTGTCTTGAATTCAATGCAAACCACAGTCCTAATGCTCTTCCTGAACAAAAAGAAACTAATACAGAAGATACTGGATCGAGCATGATTCTTCTCATTCTAGTGACAAAGAAAATTGCAGTATATACAAGACAGTTGTACTGACATTTTCGGAATCAGCAGAACTTACTGAATTTTGAAGTAGTTGACATATCGATCAAACCCAACCACAACAGCTCCAACCTACAAGACAATCAGTAGACAGAGTTATCAACATTAAAGTTGAGACCAAGAGAAAAGAAAAATTATAGTCTTATGTTCATGGCTCCAAGAGAATGCAGAAGATATAATTTCTACTCTCGTACTTTATCAGTGCCAACAAAATAACAGAAAACAACCATTAAAAGCAGTTATATGAAATAAGAAAGGACAAAGGTATACGCTCTCATCATGCTCCATCAGAAATCCAGGCTTCAGCTCTATCTTCTTCCCTCCATCTTCCTGTGAAATGCTCTTGTGAGTCACATTAATAACACAACTTTTGATTTATATAGTAAACAAGAAATAGAAAGATAAAACGTGGCGAGTATGAAGATTTAAGCGATTTGGGACTTCTACTCACAGGTCCACCAAGGTATTGAAACCCAGCAAGCTCAAGCTCCTTCAAGATTCCATCCTCACCAATCACGTAAACCTATAAAATGCCAAATCGTCAGTCCATTATCATCCAGATTCCTCACTAGCATGTGCTAGTGAATTAATACAGTGCCATTCATGAAGTACAAGAACTTTAAATAGTAAAGTAAGCAATGTTTATGAATATTTCAATCTTTAAATTTATAGCCTTAGGTCAACATGACTATAAAAGAATATTGCATGAAATAACTAAACCCAAATATACACAACCTCATGGCATATGATACAGACCATTTCCTTTACATATGCCACATTTAGGAAAGTGGAATTAAACCAAACATTGAGTTTTACCAGCTAGTTACCTTTTTATCTTTTGGAAAATTTATGGACTTCAAATAGGCAGCAGCAGCAAACGATGAAGCAAAAATTTCTTCCTGCAATTGTTCATTTGGGGTTAGAATTACTGACATACTGATACCTTTGAACATTCAAAGAAAAAGGTTACAAAACTGACCTCACTGACATTCAGACCAAGTGTTTCAAACTTTTTACCATATTGCTTCCTAGATTTTGTTGAGTTGTTGGTAACGAAGACTAATCGTTTGCCCTGAAGGAAAGACAATATACAAGTGGTTTCAGGCCACATAACAAGGCTTTCGCTTAAAATAATCTCCCTGTCTTTATGCTGACAAAGAAAAGAAGATCATGCTACATTTGGATCTACATGCCTAAAGAAATAGTTGAATCCAATACAGTGAAATATGCATTATGTTTATGGTCATATGACTGCGTATAAAAATAGCTTTCCATGACTAGAGTCACAGGCAGACCTTGGACCGTAGCATATCAAGAGTTTCTGGGACGCCATCTATCAGCTTATCTCCTTTCCATATAACTCCTGCAGTTGTTCAAAAATGAGTACCGACATTGTTCAGAACATTATTCAATCAAACATCATTGAGTAATCCTTAAAGCTACCTAACTAGTAAACAATCGAAAATTGGTAAGCAACAAATCACCCAGCCAACACTTGTTATCGAACACAAGGATGTTTACTTCAAAATATAAGCAGACAAAGGGACACTAATATTCTGCTAAGATTAAACAAACAGTAATTTCATTCAGGCTCCGAACAGTTGGTATTGAATTCAATTTGAGCATAGAATAATGTTAATGTTAGGGGAGTAAAGTAGAAGGTGAATGAAGACGAAGAAGAAGAGACCGTCGCAGTCGAAGATGAAGGTCTCGACAGAGTCGATGAGCTCGTCAGCATTCTGGAGAGGCTGCGCGGTTGCTCGGGTTGTGAAAGTGTTGATCATCCTCGAGATTCTAGAGGTGTTGTTGTTCCGTGTGATGCTTGCAAAGTTGGATGAGGAAGCAGCATACGAGAGATTGTTGTGTAACTGAGAATTCCTGCTGAACAACAACAAGTGGTTTGATGGGTTTGCAGATACGGAAACAGAAGCTGCTCTGCTCAGCATCTCTCTCTATTTTCCTTTTTTCTTTTCTTTTTTGCTATTTTTGTCTGGTGTTCATCGGTCGAGGCCGTTAGCCTTTTCAAATGCTTGATTGTGATCACGCGTTAGATTGAGAGGCTGAGAGCAGACACAGAGAATTGATTCACTAGCTTCCTTCTGGGCGGCGAGGCCCAAATCCTTTGTCAGATAAGGCCCTTTTTTCACTCCTGCCTGTTCTTCATGGGCCGCTGCTGGATATGATGGCTTGGCTCCCGCCTTTTGAGTTGTGATCAACACTCTTTTAACAAGTTCTATTAGAAACCCATGCTACTGTTCGGATTAGACATTAGCTTGTGTCACGGGTCGTTGGCATTTACGGATTTACCTGCTGGAATCGTGTTTTGTGGAGGACTGTCGCCGGGTATGTGGGCATATATAGTAATTCTACACTTTAAGACTTTGTTTCTCATCATTCGCAAAAGCTCAAGTTACGTACTTCTCTGATTCCTGACTCGACCTAGCTTCTACTATACCTCATACCCGGATATATATAAGCAGAAACAATCCTAACTCCAATATATATATGCAGCTAAGTAAAACATTATTGATAAACAATTGATGAACAATACTACTATATATAAACAATACATTTATTGGGAGTCATTCTAATGGGACCTATATAATGAGGATTAGTTGAAGACTTTTCGGTTTATCCCACTTTTCGATCTTATATCCACATCTTGACCGTTCAGTTTATAGGTATTTATAAGTATAACATTTATACAAATTTTAAACCATATTGAAAATCGTTAAGGCATTCATAAGTTTGATTTACCAATTATGAACTTGAACGGTTGATGTTTGACATATTCGGTTTGTCCATTAATTTGATTATCAATTTGGCTGAAAATTTGTAGAAGTGATATACTCGTATAGACTTAAAAACTAAACGGATAATATGTCAAAATGTGATCAAAAATTGAGTATTTTAAACTATAAATTAAAAAATCATCAATTAGTCCTCATTAGAATAGGGCGCTCCCTGCCTTTATTATTGTTATATTTTACAATGTGGCTAAAATGCGCTCACATTTAGTAATTTCGTTTTTGATACAACTTCATTAAGAGTAGTGACTAGTGACATCGGTAGCCGGGCTAGCTGACCTAATCTGATCATGTCTATTACAACAGCGCGCACTATTGTTGCAGATCTTGCACAGTGAATGATCAAGTCGAATCAAGCAAAGCTAGTTCCTGCACTAGCTACTTATGCATACATACCCACTGGTTTTACACAAATATTTAGATCGATGACTAGATAAGGTAGCTAGCAAGCTAACTTATTGTTACTAGCTAGTATGACTATACCAGATACAAATCATACTTTTGTGCTCAATACAACATTAATTAAGTAATACAAGCGAATTATGACATGCATGTACTACTATATTTGAGAGAAAGATAAATTAGTATAGGGTTTATGATGATCTTCTCCTTCCACCGGAGCCACTTTCTCTCTGGCAGTTAAAGTAGACGGCAGCCACCGGTGAACCAAGATTGTAGAGCTCGGCAAAGTCTCTGGTGTTAAAGTTTTGGCGCCATCCCGGAGCATACACAGTATGCCTTCCCAACTGCCGAAACAACACAAAAAGGAAGCGATGAATCCCCGCTGTTGGCCGTGGACTTTCATAACACACAAGCTCTTGGCCTGCACATATATGCAACAACCCTCGTATAAGTTGATCGATTTCCCTCTAGCTAATAAAGTATCATTAAGATAAAAATGTAGACAATGAGTACTAAGTACACACCGAAAGTTGCCCCAGCTGTTGCAGGAATATCAGCGACTAACCTGAAAAAACAAACAAACAAAAACAATTTAGTGTTTACGAATAAGTAAAGTTTGGGGGCTTGATGAGTAAAACTTTTCAGAAAAGGGTTAATAATCCTCAAAAGTTTAGATTGTCAAAGATTAATTAAATATCATTTTGGCGGGACGTATTAGTAAAACCCATAATGAAAATCAACCTGGACGTATTAGTTACTAGCCCCAGTAAGTTGGCTCATTGATTTAGACACACAAAAGGAGCGAGGTAGTTGCATAGCCGATCACATTACTAGTTGTGATATAGTCCACTCGAATCTAGACTAGAGTCAAGAGTACCATAAGAAAAATCCAAAGTAAACTTGTAGGCGACTATCAATTGACCACCAATAAAAAGCAAACAATCACAACTCAACCGAGTCGAATCATCAACTTCGCCCCCTCATACATGCATCGATTCTTTTGATGTAAGTTTTGAGTGGAATTTTTGTTGTGAAAGTTACAGTTATGTTGAACCGGACAGTGACTGATTAAGAAATTCATGGTCAACCACTGTTAGATGTAAATCTAAGAGTTGAAAACAAAACAACTTAATTTTGAAATAATATTTCTCACCGTTAAATCTACATCAAATAATTATTGACTATGATTCTCTTGATCAATAATTAATCAGGTAAACGTTACTGATATATATTAATATATACACACACAAATGTATCAAGTAACAACATGCATGTCAAAGTCAAGCAATTGCAAGGTTTTCTCGCTCGTGTTTCTCTCTCTCTCTCAAGTGATCTATAATTATCAATAAAAATCTCATTGAATTTCAATTACTGACGAACGAGATGAAGGGAAGATATGATTGGGCGGGAAAATACTTGATCCCCTGAGTTCCGAATATGGTTTTGGGTCAGGATTTGGTTATAAGAGGACGAATTATTTAATGACAAATACCATAGCACTGAAAAGAGGGATCTGTATATGTAAAGGAGTTGGGGCCAAGGTAATTGAGAAACTTCATTCTTATCCCACATACCAATGCAAATATTCTTTCAGGTTGGGATCACTTGGGCTGGGTGCATCAGGATCGACCATGACCTGCAACCAGTATAAATCCATTATAATCTCACATATATATCCATCAATGGATTACTAACTGTGCAGCTCCTCTGTCTTAGCCAGTATTGCTAGCTCCAGACTGACATGAATTGAAACGGGGAAATCCAAAGAGCTGAGCTAGCTTAGCTCATGCATGCATGCAATACATGGAAGAATTGTATAAGCGAAATCACGGCATGCGCGCTTTGATAGTATTGTATACATACCAGAGTGTAGAAGGTCCTAAGATCCTCCCCTCCTATATCAACTCGAGGTTGGCTGACAACTTGGGAAGGTTTGAGCTCACAACCATTGTTGACCTCCTTAGGAGTGTAAGTCACCCTGAGAGAAACAGACCTTGTAAAAGGGTTTAAAACATCACCTATGACTCTTCCCAGAACAAGGGGGTCCCTGTCCCTAGGCATATTGATCCTTCAAGCTAGCTAGCTGGCTAACAACTAATTGGGTGATCCAATTCAAGAGCCCCATTGGCCTATTTATATATTTTTCGGACTTGATGACCTGGTCTGATCTGATCTGTTGCTGGTAGGGTATTGGTATTGCCCAGTTAGCTAGCTACCTACCTTTTGATTCTGTGCTCCCAAATGCAAGTAATAGATTCTGCTTAATCGCTTTTGCCACTCTTTTTATGCCCTTTTTGCCTTTTGCTATCTGTTTGCTTAATTAACCAATAACTACGTGTCAATTGTTTTATACGTACAATTGGTGGAATCACACTACTAACTAAAGATGCACGGTTCATCACTTCCTTTTAAGTTCTCTTCGATTCTTACTAATTAAATTCCTAGAGCTTCCATGGATGGTGATTAATTGGTTTATGTATGCGCGCCCTAATTCCTCTTCTAGCTCAGTCTTTCATCATCAATCATATATGTAAAGGGAGAACGTACTCGATCACTCGATCATGAACCAAGCGGTAGTGGACCAGCAGTTTTTATTCCCTTTAATTCACCAGCTTACGCGTTATCGGGTCCAAAGAGCACGCCCCATCATCATCGTCGTACGCACACACCTCGTCAACGGCTGCTCTTTCTTCCCACCCAAACTGAATATCATCTCTCTACCTAATTAATTAACCAGACATATAACCCATAATAATATGCATTCATTTAGTTAATTATATCTATTAAACACGTCAACGATCGCTTAAATTCTACAGCACTCGGGGAAAACTCATCTCCAACGTTTTGAGAATCGTCTGTCATCTCCAGGCCGGGATAAGATTTGTTTCTGACTTTCTGTTTATGCGGTAAATTAAGGGTTATGAATATATACAGGAGAGTTACTCAATATATAGCTAGATCTTAATGACCAATTAAGTTGGCTTAATTATATATCCGGTATACTGGAAACTAATTAAGGTTGTGATTATTAGTAACTAGGCATTATAATTTGTAAGATATCCATGTAATCCTAGCATCAATAAGCAGGTTCTTATTGGCTGGTTGAGGTCTGTGGCATGTGCATGCATGCATCGCTTTCTCAAGGAATCTGGACGAGTTAATTGATTTAACCATGTAGCTAGATCGATCATCGTAATTAAGTGTGAATCTTAGCAGTTAAGAATATACAGTATGTTTTTAAAACTAGCCAGCTTCAATGACAGTGTCATGCGTACCTGCATTTGGTATCAGCAGGTGGCTATAGGATGACGATCGATCAGTGCTGTGCAGACACGATTAAATCCTGATTCCTCGTCTAGTCTAGCTTTATTAGCTGACTGGTATAAATTAATGAAGAACAGCATAAGACATTGACGAGATATATTTCGATTAGCTAGCTAGCGTATATCAATATTTAGAGCAAGTCCACCCTCTATGTCTTCGTTGGAAAGGCATGGGTCATGGGTGAGACCTGGGTCGCCACGTGACAGATTTTAGGTTGTAGTTTTCACCCGCAATTTCTGTTTCTGGATCGCCACGTGACAGTGACTGTTTATTAAATTTTATATTATGTATTTTAAATGTGAATAATAATTTTATATATTAATAAAATTATGATTAAATAAACAAAATGACATATTGAAATAAAAATATTTATTTCATGACTTAAATTGACTTAAACAAAATGACTTATATTGAAATAAAAATATTTATTTCATGACCTATAATTGTTTTTAGTTTGAAAGGATATGTGTATAATTGCAAGTCATTGATCTCCACATATAATTACAACCAACGGTCCAGATTAAAGGACCGTAATCTAGACCGATGGGTTTGAATTGAACTGACTTTCCACTACAAGTTGACACATGGCCAACTGAATCCCATCCAATTTGCTAGGCAACAAAAATGAAGGCTGCATGCGACAACAATGAAGGTTGCACGCGCGCCACAAGTCTCTCTCATTCGTCTGTTGCCAATACGCGCTTTCAGGGACCCGTCATGCAACATGCATGCGTTGCTTCACGTGGTCGTTGTCAGCTTTGCGTCATGCAGGGACCAACATTTGGGCTGAGCTGGAGAGGGAAGGCCCGGCCGGGCCTTCATTTTCCTTTGCCTGGGTCATGGGTCTAACCTAGGTCTTAACCCGATAAAGGCTAGGTCATGAATTTGTTCATGGGTGGACTCGTTTTTTTTTTGCTGGGTCTTCCTTTGACGTGGAGGAAGGCCTGGGTCAGGCTTTTCCTCTTGGGGGGGACTTGCTCTTAACAACCAAATAAAGTGGGCTACGAACTAAACTGCATGCGCATGCATGTTTGTTTGCCTCAAAAAATGTTTTGGCCGAAAAGAGAGGCCAAGAGATTTGAAGGTACAATAGTCCTTCTAATTTGCGCGGGTGTGCGAACTCTCGGCCGAACGGCTAAGCGAGGTTTTGTTTGATATTTTATGGCTAATCTGACTTATTCTAAGTGACTGTAGGCCGATGAATGAACCATCTCGGCCGTTGGGTTCTCTTACTTATGTTGCAAAGACTTTCGACGTTTTCACCGATGCTGCTCCGTTTTTTAATGATTTTTTGTATCAGTTTGCGAGAAATAAAATGTGAAATGTAAAAGAACATAATCTAAATTGCATGAAAGTTAAAGAGCGGAAAGTAATTGCGAGAAATTAAAGTGCATGAAATTTAAAGATGCGGACGAGTAAATTGCAGAATGTAAAGAAAACGATAAAGTGCAAAAAAGATAAAGAAAATGATGAAAAGAAGAAGAAAACTAGGCTAGATTATGAATGAAAATATTGATATTGTAGAGAATTTGTAGACAATCTGGTGTTTGTATTGAAGCTAAGTGTTGTTTGTGTTAGTCGATGACCCTTTACAATGAGGCTGAGGATCGAATATATACAAGTACGAACACACAATTACGAAACTATGATATAATTAAATATTTGAATTTCGGTCTTAATGACCGGAATGAAGATATGTTCCACTCATTTCCTTAATCGCGCCATATTTACTTTCTTTTTTGAGGCACCGTTAGAATCAATTTGCTCTCAATTGTGCAATATCATCTTTATTGCCTTCAAATTCATTTAAATCTCAGCAATATATAATTATCGCTTCAAATTCATTTAAATCTCAGCAATATATAATTATCGCTGTTATTTCTTTCTCTTGCGGCGTCGTTGGAATCGATTCGCTAATTATCTGAAATATCATTCTTCAATATTTTCAATTAGCCGTAAATGTTAATTTGTTGTTATATATCGCCGTTGTTTCAATATTTGATATGTATTTGTGTTAACACCAAATAATGAATCTCGGCAAATCTCATTAATGATGATGATAATTATACGAAATAATCGTGATTATTATCGTAGGCTTCTTCACAACTAACGACTTCGACCTAATAGGCCGACGTGCAAGGAAATAGGTACAAACAATGTTGCTGATCGATAAATTGTCACAACGCCTGAATACCTCATATAGGAGCGGTGGCGGTGTGCATGACCTACGAAGGAGATGACATCTGAGGCGTGAGCCATAGATTGTACACATTCCCTTTCAGAACTAATTGCCACAAAGTATACATATACTTAAGAGAATAGAATATGTTCCACGCGCATATTATCTTATCTCTTCTCCCTTTGTTTTAAATTGATGGATCCTAGATCATGCATATTTAACTGGCCTCTCTGAAATTACAGTGTATAAATTCACACATGCACAGACACGCATACACACGCACCCTTCCCTTCATGACGTACTACTTAATGGATTATGTGAAACTAGACTTGCAGTGATATATTGATTAACAACTACAGGCTGCTGCCAGTACGTAACTGGATTTCTTGATTGCGTCGATCTAATCCAATTTTATATGGATGGCTAGCTTGATCCGTCCTTTTACTTTTGCCTAAAATCTGAACTTGTTGTGAATTATTTAAGTTTTCCCTCGATATATTCATTGTGTACTAGGGGGTAAAAGTTGACATACACACTTGAAATAATAGAACAACACCACCCTACAAGTAACTAGCATAAACCCTTGATGCGAAAGGGTGATATAGCTATATCACTTGTTTGCTATGGGACTGCGTCACCGAAACACAAGTTTGCTCATGCCACACGAAAAGAACAGATCTGAAATTGTGGGAGAGTGACTGGTGAAGAGGAGACGGCCTGGGAAAAGATCCTTCCATTTCCTTCTAACTTTGAAGACAACCAATAGAGTGCTCGCGAGTGATCGTGTCAACAGAAATCAAAGAAAGGGAACAATTTAAAGCGGAGAAACGAGTGGTACGTACGTATGTGTGTATCGCTAGCTAGCTGCTTGTCATCCATTGCCAACTAACATGTATGCACTTTTTCTCTTTAATATGTCTGGAGATAAATGAAAGTAGAACCTTCCCAATATAGAAGGCATTCGCTTTGTAGCAGCGAGTGGAAACCACAGGTATCCGGCCGGCCCAACCTAGCTATACAATAACGTCCGTCCATCCATCCATATCCATACCCTCCAACATATCGCACATATCTAAACCAGCAGCCATGCCAGTTTATCGATCCCCGGTCCCTGGCTTCCTTCCCATATAGCTCTCTACCTGATCGAAATAGTTTTGACTTTTGACAGAATTAGATGAAGCATCGGTCACGTCCTGTGTCCACTACGAGCAAAAGTGATCGATGGGAGGTGCCAGCCACACCTTTTTTGAAGATCCTGATAATGTCCAACCTGATCATCATGAATAACTAAAAGCGCAGCAGCGTAGCCAGAAAAATAAATTAGGAGGATCAAAATTTAGTGTTTTCTACATTGTCTACATTCAAGTAGCTTATTTTTTAGCTCACTTTTCGGTCACATATCCACATCTCTGCCGTTTAGTTTTTAAAACTTAATGTATAGATCACTTATGTCAAGTTTCATTCAATTGATCTACAAATGATCTGCACACTATGTTCTATACACTAAATAGTGGAGCTGTGAAAATGTGACTTAAAAATGAGCGAAATGATAAGCACCACACTTTAATTTTAAAATGGTGTCCCACTCTGGAAGGGAACTATATATATGTATAATTAACTTTTGAGCAGTGGCGTAGCCACATGAGAGTGAGAGGGTTCAATTGATCTCTCTCACTTTTTCATACAATCCATGATAGGTTGATACAATCACCATTGTCATGCTTATATTACATAATTAGTGTAAAGTTTGACGTTTAGATTAATTAATATTACATGTTACCTTACAATCTTAAAAAAAAAGACTCAAAATATGAACGATAATCGTGGATATTTTATATACTTTTTATTCAAGTTTGTAAGGGTTAAAATATATATTGAACCTCTAACCTCTTACAAACAACCTATAAAATGTATAATATTTTATATTTTAATTGTATTTATATCTATATGATGTTATAAATATAAAACAATACATATATTATATATTATACATATATATAAGTGTATTTTTACATAATACACGTAGATAGTTGGTACGTGATACCGATGGTATGAAAATCTCAATACCAAGTACCAACCATGTTACCAAAACTGGTATGATATACCGTACCAAGTAAGTCGGTCACCAAGTCTTTGATACGGTTGGTTGATTTTGACATGGCCCAAATTGTCAGCCCTAAAATTCTCTATATATAGTCACATGTTTAGATTCTTTTATTTGATCAAGAATCTTTTACTTCTGTTTATTTCTACTTATAGCATCTCCAACAGTATTGCTAAATCAATTTTTTTTTGAAATTTGTCAATTTTTGGGATGAATAAGAGCTCCAGCAGAATACTTAAAATATTGCTAAATCCTAACATTGCTAAACTAAATTGACAAATTTATCAACCTAGACAAGAATTGCTAAAGAGAAACTTATGTTTTCCCTCTATTTTTTATCCACATGTAAGTTTATGATTCGTTAAAAATATTACTTAACTTACACTTAACAATTACTGCTGGAGCACAATTGCTATTTCAATTGTTAAATATCCTAACTATTGTTAAATTTAGCAATAAACTAACCTATACTACTGAAGATGCTCTAAGGCATGACACTTTAATGTAATTTTCTACTGTATCTAATAAGTTTTCTTTTTATTTTGGAGTATGAATACCGAATCTTAGAGTCTCGATAATGGAACGAACATGATGGAGAGGTTATTCCCTCAAGACTTGGTGTTCAGTGTTCTAGATCAAGGAAAAAATTTATATAACAGAAGAATTTGATGTCATTTTTCACATATTTTAACAACACAACATCAATCAATTGCCATTACTTGCTATCATTCCCCTTGCTTAATTTAGAGGTATTAGTTTTTTTTTTTTTTGAAGGCGGGTTAGGTACCCGGCTACCCGCTAGGTAGTATCACCCATGTTATTATTATTAAGAGAAAGATCGTACAACGAGGGGGTCATATTGCCTAAACCTCGTGAGATATTACAACTATCATCTATAAGAACATCCTGATTAATATCAGGAGGCTCTTCAACCCATAACTCATCTAAACTCAATGATCTAGCAAAGTGTTCCAGTCTATGAGCCACACCATTTGCTTCTCTATAAATGTGACGAAGTAATATAAATCTGAAAGCCTCCGTATAATGACGACAATCAAACAAAATAGAACTAACCTCAATCACATCATCATTTGTAGTAGCCAATGCCTTCATAATAGTTGCACAATCGCCTTCGATTTCAACTTCATCCCACCCTTGGTGAATTGTGATGAGCAAACTAGCACGTAGTACCTCCACCTCCACGTGTATCGCTGAACTAGCATAAGACACATGTCGAGAGAGGGCTGCTAGACAATCTCCATGCTCATTCCTGGCCACTACACTGATTCCACCTTTCCTCCTATCCTCCATGAAAGCTCCATCTGTATTTAGTTTGAGTCAAGATATTAGTTTTCTAATTAGCTATATATTTTGAACCAGGGGATGTTCAAAACTTCAAACCTAATACACTAGTCGGAAAATAAAACAAATCAATCAGAACAAGGATATTGTAAGTTTGTAACGTTGTGAACTAGTACTATAAGTCTCTAAGTTGTTGTTTTTTAATCAATTGTAATTAGACTTTTTCGTGAGTCAACTCAAAACTTTCCATTTATAAAAACAAAATCAATGTCACTACTAGAACAAATGCTACTGAACAGAAGTTTGATGAGAAATTTTTAAATGCTCCTGAAGGATCACGTGGTAGTCTGACGTGGTCCTCCTTGGTAATTAATTTTTTGACACATGGATTTGTTACAACTAAAATATAAATTACGGTTTTATATATTTTGTAAAATGACCGTCACAGATCTTTTGTGAGTTTGGACTAGGGTTTAAGGTATAAGATTTAGGGGATAGATATAGGGTATATGGTATAGGGTTTAGGGTTTGAGATTTAAAAAATCAACAAGAAACCCAAAATGGCCTTTGACAAAATAGCTAAAATAGTTTTTCATCATCAAAATTCATATGTCAAAATTTGAATGTAATAAAGTACCACGTCAGACTGCCACATGATCCTACATGAGCACTGGAAAATCTCTCAAATTCGATGTTTATAGTGCTACGAAACTAGTTATAAGCTATTTGGATACTTGTTACCAAAGATGGAAACAAGTATCAAAATTGCGTATAACTAGTTATCAGCGAGGAAAGTACATACATCAACTTCATCCTATGAGTTGAAATAAGTTATTGAGCCTAACAATCATTAATTTCAGTTTACCCCTATCAACTTTAGGTCGATCATCATATTAATTATTTTTCTTTCAATTTCATAAAAAACACCCATCGACTCCCAATTTTCATTAGCCGTGTCCAAACCTCCGTTCTCCATCCAATTCCTCCGTCAAGTGATATAACGTGGCATCAAGAATAAAGTCAAATTCCAAAAATAATATTTCTGACCATTTTTCCCCCATATCGATACACATCTCTGTTTCCATCACAACCCCCTAACATTACTGATTTTGGTGGGATTAAAAGCAATTTGTCTATTTTGACCTTTTTATGTGGGCTCAACGAATTTAAATTTAGTTTTCTTCTTAATGCCATGTCATCACATGACGAAGAATTAGATGGAAAACATAAGTTTAGACATGACTGATGAAAATTAGAAGTCGAGAGGTGTTTTTGATGAAATTGAAAGAAAAAAACTAACATGATAATCGACCTAGAGTTGATGGGGTAAGCTGAAATTAGTCAAAAAAAATATGCCTTGTATTTGTGCGCTTTATCACATAATTGTTGCGTAATATATGTGTCCAAATAAATGTAACACGAACAAGGTATGTGATGATAAAAAGAATCCTTACAACATATGCTTTGCAACGACACAAGAGTATGTGAGACCGAGATATACTACGCAACTCACTTGTTTATTAGATTGTTAGCATCCGGTCACTGAACTACATGAATTCCTCTAAGTACCTAAGTAAACAAGAATTAGTAGAACATCTTCACATCTCATGATTCTCATCGTGCTCTTGTAGTTTATCTATTTTCCGGCGGGTATGTATATCAGAATATCCGTTATTGCATCATCAGTGGGAAAAAAACGTTCAAGGGGGCGTGTTCTAGCTGTTGGTGCCCGGGTACAATTTGGACTCCATCAAGTTAGGTTGGGCTATAAGCTCTGTGTCAATGGAACCAAACACATTTGTCTGGCCCATACGGACTCGTGTCCAAAAACATTCGCACGTGTCTGCATCTCCCACCGGCGGGCAAAGTTGCGCGCGAAACTCGAAGCAAGGCGGGATAATATTCATTTTATGCTCCCTCGATGCTTTAATTCGGTAGAAAGAAATTCGAAATTATTTGCCATTTCGGATCCAAAATTATATCTCTTTGCCGCTCTCCACCATCACCCACTTGTTTATTTCTTTTTCTCCTTCTCGTCTAGAAAAAAGTCCTTCTCTCTAATTAGGGTTTTTCGTGGATCTCTTATCCTTGCGGATAGTTTCGGCTTTCGATTTGTGAATCTCATTTTCTAGGGTCGGGGAAATGACTTGCGAAGTGGTGGTAATCGATGACCCGAACGGTCAAGATCTAGTGAAGAAGACCAAGAAGCGAAAGAGGGGCAGCAGCAAGAGCCCACAAGATTTAGGGGCTGAGGAGAAAGAGGCTAAGATTGAGTTGTTTCGCAAAGAGCTGGATGGGTTGTTTGGGTACTACAGGGAAGTGATGAGTCAGAGAGGGTGCTTCGATTTAAAGCAAGAATGCGGTAACAACATGGATCTGAAATCGGTGATTGGGGCTTTGATGGAAGAGAGTGGGCTGCCCTTGTCAAAGCTTGTTGACGAGGTCTTCCAGAAGGTCAAGAGCGGATATGGGGATGTGACGTTGGCCACTGTCAAGAAGCTTGTGCTCTTGGTTGGCCAGCGAGAAATGTACGGCGTCCCTAATGCTGATGCCGATGTCCTCGAGGACGATTCTGATTCCTGTCTTTGGTGTTGGGAGGTGACCCTTTTCCCCCCATATTTTCATTACAGTCACTTGCATTTTTTATTGGGCATGTTAATCAAACTTTGGCTTGTGCTTCTTATCTATTATAGACAAGGGATGTAAAGTTGATGCCCGCTTCCGTGCGTGGAGTATTGAATATTAGGCGTACCTGTCGAAGAAAGATCAATGAAAGGATTACCGCTGTTTCTGGTACGACATGCTTTCCCAAATAAATGTCTGGTTTTGGTTATCTTCTGCTCGTTGCATCAACGATTATTTATTCATCACTTGTTAATTAATGACTATTCTTTAGCATGAGCTGAGTTTCATATTATGTAATCTATAGTAGGATACAATGGATAAGTAATTTTGACAGTTGGTCTGGTTGATTTGCTTGTCTGTACTAATTAAGCGAAAACCAGTAGTTTTGCTATCTTGAGTAGTTAGAGCCTGTACCCAAAACCAATTCATAACAGTTAAGCAAGGCTTTACATTCCGAGTTTAGGATACCCCCTTCATGTGTTGTTTGAGTCATGTGGATAATTTATTAAGTGCTGCGTTATATGGGAATGGCATGTTGTGATACCATGTAGAAGTTGGAGCATTGGCAATGAGTTGAGAGGCCCAGAGTTCCAAATTGTATTGTAAGGATGTTGGAAGTAGAAAGACAGAAAGTGACTTGTAATGGGTGTTCCTTGATCTACTTTTGAGTGATATTATGATCAGCATTTGGAAAATGTGATGATCCTTCTCTAGGAAGCATGGCTGCAAGCTGCAGATTGTCTTTGTGAAGTGTCTGATTTGACATGGGAATTTACTTGACATGGCAGGTTCGATTGGTCCTTAGGCTGGTAAAAGATGAAGTGTTATCAGATTCCCAATAATGAATGGCAGCTTAGAGTTAGTTAGGTTGATGCAAAGTTGGGATCTACTGATAGAGACTGGTTGTCATCTACTTTGATAATTATTTATTTATTTAGGTTATTATTGTTATTATTAGTTTTATTAGTATCATTATTGTTTCTTTTTACTGATGTGAAGTAGAGTGCCAAACTTTTACTCTCGTTCATCATGTTTTGTCTTTGGAGGCTATTTCCTGTGGCTTGTTAGCCTTTATGATGTGTATATGACCTCTGCACTAATATAGTTTTATTTTATTCAATTTCATTTGACTCTGAATTAGTGCTAGCTATGTCTTCATGCTTCATTTGGATAGCTCTGCACATTTTATTCCTGCACTTTTGTCTTCTTTATGTTCAATTGGTTGATTCTGAGTTACTGGTGTTTGTGTTTGTGTTAGCAATGATAATGGCATTACAAAAGCCGGAAAGTGATAAAAGCTACATTCATGACCTGATGAAGGCATCAGAAATGATCGATAAAGCTTCCTGTGAGGCAAAGATTCGCTCATTAATGGACCGCCTATCACTGAAAAATAGCGCAGATATGTATGTATATGGGCGAGCATCTGAATTACTGTTTCAAATTTATAGATTCATTCCATGATTTGTTTTCTTATTTTTGTTTGCTTACTGTAGGGTAAAAAAGGAAGCAAAAAGAGAAGAGAAACTGCAAATCAAACAAATGGAGCGAGATAAACGAGAAGCTGAGAAAGAGAAACAAAGATTGGAACGTGAACGTCAAAAAGAAGAGATGCAAAATGTAAGTTATTTGTTGAAAAAATAATTGTTGAGTCTCTGCTTCCTTGTTCTCTTGTTTTGATCTATCGAGATATTTCAGGAGAAGGAGCAAAAGTGGCTGCTAGAGGAGTCGGAAAAACTTGAAAAGCGTCGAGAAAAAGAAGAGTCTGAAATAAGGAAACTACGGAGGAAGCAGCAAGAAGATGCCGAAAAAGACCAAAGGCGCCGGGAGAAGGAAGAAGCTAAACTAAAAGATCAACTTTCCATAAAAAAGCAAGCTTCAATCATGGATCGTTTCCTTAAAAGAACCAAATCCAGCCCTGCATGCCAGAATGATCAATTACCAACTAAAGGAACCGTATCTGTTTCATCAAGTATGAAAGATGAAAACTTGTCTGACGCAGTGACTCAATCAATGGACCACACTCTTTCAACTAATGACAAATTCAGTGCCGAGGATATCCGCAGGTTGGCAGCATTTGTTGAAATTATTGAACCACTAATAATGTATCCTCTCAGAGAATGCTGACATTCCACATATTGCAGGTTGCACTTGTCCACTTGGCGCAATTTAGGTCATTCTATTCGTTCAAACAGAAACCAAAGTTGGGGAATACGTCGGAAGCCTAAGATTAAGCTATTTAAGGAACTGAAGCTTACAACCAGTAAAGGACTAGTTCATGGTGATGATAGCATGGAAAAACTTGTAGATAGATGGGGTGAATCTGTTAATTATGACAGATCATGTCATGTTCTGGCTGATGTTAAGAAGTTCAAATCAAGAAAGCAGTTGTTACAATTTGATAAGAGCCATAGACCTGCATTTTATGGTATATGGTCCAAGCGAAGGTGAGCTCCTCTTTCATAAATTTTACTGGCATGTACAGATTTTGTGTCTGAAATGCACACATGTTGTTCAGTATATGATCAATCTTCTTTGACCACTGTTTGAAGTTTCACAAAGCAGTATATACCTGACAACTGTCCAGTAATTAGTTGGAAACATACCAATTTTTGCTCATATCTGATGGCTAAAACTGTAAAACCCCATAGGCCAGCACATGATCTCTTTATACATGAGTTGTTTTAGGCTTGTCTTGATCTTAAGTGGTCGGATACCTTTCAAGTTACAATTTTAATGTTTTGCTCAAACTTTTAGATACAACAGTAAAGGTTAGCAAAAAAATACTGTGTTGGACTGGTTTGAATTTGTTATTTGTTATTTTGACCCTTGGCGAGATGAATGTTTTTGCAAATAGAATTTTCTTTTTGACTCAACTTCATTTAAGGTATTATGGCAGTATTCATCATAGAAAGAAAAAGCTTACCCCTAAATTAAGGCATTTCTTGTACCTTCTGAAAATTAAGGGATTTACGTTTCCAAACAAAATTTAACGAGGCCAAGTGTCATGAAGAATTTCATTGTATTTTTGCCTTTTGATCCACTGGTGCATTTAAGTGACATTAAGAAATGTGTGTAGATATATATAATTTTCTTTTTCTGGTTGCCCAACGTATAGTAGTGAGTGTAGAAGGCTCAATTGCAGTGAGCTTATCATGACACTGAAGTTTTCTTATATCTTATCTTTCAGTCATGTTGTTGGACCGTGTCATCCTCTAAGGAAAGACCCAGACTTGGATTACGATATTGATAGTGATGAGGACTGGGAAGAGGTAAGTTGTGATGTCTTTTTATACATGTAGTTTATAGGTAAGAGGTGATTTGCCTATAACAACTACCTCAATGTCACAGGAGGATCCTGGTGAGAGCCTTTCTGATTGCGATAAAGAAGATGAGGGAGAAAGTTTAGAAGAGGGATGTTCAAAAGCTGATGATGAAGACGAAAGTGAAGATGGTTTCTTCGTACCAGATGGGTATCTTTCAGAAAATGAGGTGAGGAATTGTGATTTTGCTTTTCTTGTCTGTGATAATGTTCCGAATGTTTTTTGGATATCTGCCAATACCTAGTTAGCGTAAAAGGTAGTTTCAAGGCTTGTACACAGCTGTAATACGATAAGGCTCATTTACTTATTGGGTCTGAAGTTTTTTACAAATCAGAACCTTTGAGCTGTTTTCTTACACTTAAAATTCCCCATGTTGTGTGTGTATAGTGTATATATTGTATATATTGTATATATGAGGTGTATATAGTGTGTATTTAAATGTATATGCATATATCTACTCAAACACACCCCTATATTCATGAATACCAGATAATATAACTGTAAATATTTTATTTGAGACAGTTGGTTGTTCTATGTATGCAGGGGGTAGAAGTGGACAGGATGGAAATTGATATCTCATGTGAGGAGACCAAATCACCCAGTTGTAAGCAAGATTCAGAGAGCGATAAATTTTCTTCTTTGTTTCGGCAGCAAAAGTATTTAGGAAATTTGACAGAACGTGCTCTTCAGAAAAATCAACCTTTAATCATATCAAATTTGATGCATGAGAAGGCATCTTTGTTAATAGCTCAAGATCTTAGTGGTACTCCTAAGATGGAACAGATGTGCTTGCAAGCTCTAAGTATGCATGTGTTTCCTGGCGACTCATTGGTGGAGATATCAGTTGATGGTATGCAAGAAGAAGACCCAGAGGTTTACATGTCAACTGGCAAGTGCAGTATTAAATCAAGCTCTGCTGTGGCTGTTATACCGGAATCAGATCTTCCTGCAATTGTAAGTAGTGATGCCATTCTACATTTGAACTCAGAAGTACTTCTGGATTTTTTTATGGTGTTAGATAAATGGCTTGATTAATATGAACTATCAGGAGGCGGGTAGTTTAATCTTCAATTCCGCTTAAATTTTGTTTGACAGTCCATAGTTGGCAACTGAAAATGATATTGCAATTTCCAGGTGTCCGTCATTCAGTCATGCTCCCAAAGTATCAATAAGGTATTACAAGCTTTGCAGCAGAAGTTCCCAGCTGCGTCAAAGACTCAGTTAAGGAATAAAGTGCGAGAGATATCAGATTTTGTGGATAACCATTGGCAGGTTAGTCGTTCATTTACAACTTTCATTCCCAAAAGTAGGCATTGGTAATGCAGTTGAACAAACAATGAGTACTAGGCCTATCACCTAAAGAGGAAGTTGCAACAAGGGTTGGTGTATGTCAAACTGAGTTTTAGTGTTTTAAGTTACCTAATATTGAGCACCTGATGCAGGTTAAGAGAGAAATTCTGGAGAAAGTTGGCTTGTCAATGTCTCCCGGTATGTATGTCTCTGCTTTCAGATGATGGCCTCTACCATTATGTATTTTGCTAATTATGTATAGTATTACTTTTCCTGATTATCAGAAAAGAGCGCTGGACTGCCCAAAAGTATTACTGCCTTTTTCTCAAAAAGGTGTTTGCCACCCAATGGTAAAGGTATCAACCCAAATGAAACCTCGCCTCAGCAAGCAGTGAAGCCCGGTTCTGCAGTTGAAGGGCAGCAAAGTTGCTTATACAAAGATTGATAACATCTTGTTTCTGCTGTTTAGGTTTGTAGCTTTGGTAGTTCCTAGTTTTGTTGTGCTATATGTCCATTTTAAGCCCATGCCCATGGTGTGTGTTCAACGATATTCTGATATCTTGAATCTCATGTGGGCTTGTTGTAAATGTTTTTGTTTCAAATAGTAAAATATAACGAAGTGGCTCCCCTTGTCACACTGCATAATATTTTGTTGTTGTATGAATAGCTGATTAGGACTTCATTTATGGTACGAGTATGGTTTTGGTGGTAAAGCTTTGACTAGGTTTTGCTTGATTTTGTCTAAACTTTGTAATTTACTATGTAGCTGAAACAAAATGAAGCAAGCGGCATTGTCTGAGAAAATAAAATCAGAAGATAGCTGTGTCATTGGGTTGGTATATTTGTTGGCTGCCAACACCTGGAAAAGGATGTGTTATTGATTTCAAAGACTTGAAAAGGAAGCCATGGAAGCTGTCTGGTACTCTGGTGTGTACTGTGTACAATAGCATTTGTTTTTAGCAGGTATCGTTAGCTGGGGACTTGTTTACTCCACACAAGTATCGCAATAGTCGACCCAGTAATTACCATACAGTAGGACCTAGTGGAATATCTGGAATATTACCTCCTCGTCTTGTCCAGTTATAACTATGTACGTGTGCAAGTATTTGAGTATTAGACGTGTTTCTTCTTAAATTTTGTAGCTGACTAATGACCGTATATGAGATGAGTTGTTTGGTTGGTAAGTGTCGTGGCATTGCAAAACTGCCTTACTCAATATATACCTGAAACGTAATTCCAGCTTGATTGAATCGTCTGTTGTTACACGAAGTTGGTCCGTCATGCATAGAGTTGTCTACTTGCTGTGTTGCTAGAAAAAGAAAAAAGAAAGAAAGAGAGAAGTGGCAATGAGGGAATTAACGATAAAATGATGGTCTCATGTGGAAAAGCCAGTTTGTTTATTAACGAGCTTCCCGTTTCCCTCGCCAAACATTGCCTTCTCTCTCTGTCTCTAGTCTTTGGTGTTGCTTTCTTATTCTCTCCCACTCAACACAGCAGCTCGATCGATCAGAGTTTGAAAGAAAGTAAACAAAAATGGCTCTCAGACTGAATTCGACGGTGAACACCTTCCCATCTCACCAGCTCATGCCTTCTTCTTCTTCCAAGTCCCGCAATTTCAGATCTCCCGGAATCTTCATGGCTTCCACTCTTCATTCCGACTCCTCCAAGTCAGTTTCTTTCCTTTCCTTCCAATTCATCCATCTTTTATTCTGTTCTTGTTTGCTGGGTGGATTATGCGGTGGTTTTCATGATCCTATATGTTCGTTTTTGTTAGTTTTTATTTTTTAGATTTCTTTTCGCTCTGATATTTTCCGTCGATGTCATTCAAATGGAACTGCAACTTGAGAAATGGACTTATTTGAGCTTGGCTAATAAAATTGAAATCAACTAACTGTTGCACGGCCCAGGATGCTATGTTGCTACAATCGATCAAGTATAATTTCAGGGTTTTAGCTGTCTGTTTTATTTCATTATTGTATTTAATGTGATACTGGTTGCCGACTGTTTCATCTCATTGAATTTGATTCACTGCATGCACGGTATATCTGTTCAGTCTTTGCTGCAGTAGCATATACAAATTTCTGATCATTTCTAATATGTTTAAGGAATTCTCCTTTCTATGCTAGTGGCATTGAATTCTATTTCGTTGATATTCCGAGGATATTCTAAAAAGTACATTGAAAATGCAACCCAGGTTTCCTGTTTGTTTGTTTTTCAATTCTAAAAGCTTCTAATATGTATCGTGTATCCTTTAACTTATTCTAACATTTGCTGAAGGGTAGGCCTGATATTTTTTATTTTTTTTTCACATTTAACTCTTTCTTTTGGAATAGCTCCTGTAGGTTGACTAGTTTCTATTTTTTAATTACTTTATGTTAAACTGTTCTCTGAATATACAAACATTAATGTAAAGCTTTGCCTTCACTTTCTTAGAAAATATTTAACTTCTTGCTATTTGATGTTTTATATCATCTCTAATACTTGGACAGTTGAATTATAATTAAGTATTTATTATAGCCGGTTTTCCTCCTTTTTTTTGAATATTCCCTATTTAACTTATGTGGTCTTGTGTGTACTTTTCTTTTTTCTTTTAGTAGGAGGATAGCTTTCCAATTAAGTTCATCTACTTTCCTTTCTTTTTCTTTTCTATTTTTGCACTGTGCTTGTTTCTTCTCAGTTCATCTCAAGCCTTGCAGAGTGAAATATGAATATAAAGACCCATGTTAGAGAATTATCATATCTGACAGTCTAACCATTTTATGTGGTGCTATACTAGTTTGTTTTTTCTTTTTGATTTTTGATGTCCATATGTTGGCTTGGTCAATATGGTTCTCTTAACTTGACATTTGCATGCTGTTTAATGAAATGAAAATTTTGCTCACATGTTTTCAGTTTAACTCTGACACTGCAAACAACAATTTATGTGTATTGGTACTACACATGTGTTTGCATAATATTTCTTTTGTTCAGCTTTACTTCCAAATTTTGTAGCTGCACCTTTGACTTCTCTGCACTTTACATGGTTGGTCAAATTTGGTCATGTTTTCTCTTAGATTCTCAACTTAAATACAGTTAATCTTGCCTGTTTACTTTAACACCACAAACACAAAAACACAGACAGCCTGTAATATACAAGGTTTGCCTAGGAAATTTTCTACCAGGAAGATGCTTTTAATCCTGTTTGGTGAATTGGAAAGCTTTTCTGATGTTCGTTAGAATTATCATTTCAAGTATACCTTTTTTAAGAAACTGAGTTAATTTTCTCTTTTGCTTGTTATAGGGAGACTGAGAAGATGAAGAAAACTTATTGCCCTCCACGTGAGTCACATGTTCAAGTGACTCATTCCATGCCTCCTGAACACCTTGAGATCTTCTCATCCTTAGAGGAGTGGGCTGACAATAACATTTTGGTGCACCTAAAGCCTGTTGAGAAATGTTGGCAAGCACAAGATTTTCTTCCTGCCCCTGAGTCAGAGGGATTCTATGAGCAAGTAAATGAGTTGAGGGAAAGAGCAAAAGAAATTCCTGATGATTATTTTGTCGTCTTGGTTGGAGATATGATCACAGAAGAAGCTCTTCCAACATACCAGACAATGCTTAATACGCTAAATGGAGTTCGGGATGAGACTGGTGCAAGCCTCACCTCCTGGGCAAGATGGACTAGGGCATGGACTGCTGAAGAGAACAGGCATGGAGACCTTCTAAACAAGTATCTTTATCTCTCTGGACGAGTAGATATGAAACAAATTGAGAAGACAATTCAGTATCTTATTGGATCAGGAATGGTGAGATTTTGTTTCCTCTCGTTCTTTCAGTTTTATTATTTCTGAGCACTTATGTTCGGTTGCTTTTCTATAGACACTTTGAAATTTTGGTATTGCAGGGAAGCTTTTGAAATTATATTGAATCTGTGTAGGATGCAACTTTCTAGACTACTTGGAGTATCTTTGTTGTCTTCTATTTTTTCCTTTTCCTTTTCCTTTCTTTTTTGTTTGTTTGTTTGCTTTGCATTGACTAGAAGACTGGGAGGGGCTTGAAAACCTTTCACTGGCCACTACGTATCAGAACAGGAAATACAAGAAATAATTATAAAGTTTAGGGCATCCGGCATCTCATTGCCTGAAAATTCGTGTCATTTCGATCTTTTTCTGGAAAATTGGAAGTCAATATCAGTAACTACTAACTAGGATTACTAAATTTCTTGTTAATGTACAATTTATGTCAGATCTCATGCCCTCATCTTAGAAATTTGAGCCATCTCTCTGTGACTATCCTACCAACTACTGTATGGAGTAGTAATCGGTCACTATCATTCTTTTTGGACAACGTGTAATCTCATCAGTTATCACTGCAGTGGTATAGACAAACACACTGAAGAAACATTTTCAGAAAGATCCCACCTACTGTATAATATATTAATATATACACCTTATCCCCTGATTAAACTCCCTGTTGTCATGCACCTTCTAAACACGAGTACTATTATTAGGAGATAACATTGAGACCCAGAAGAAAGAGATTTCGCTGCCTCCATCCGTAATGTCGAATTAATCTACACTCTTGTAGTTATTCTAAGTGTATATGAATCAATCTATACTTATGTTAGAGTATAGATCAACTTTCTGGGTGTGTTATTGACAATTCCTTATTTGTATCATTGTTTCTATTATGGTCATCACCTTAAATTTGTTGTGTATGTTTAGGATCCTAAAACGGAGAACAATCCCTACCTTGGTTTTATTTATACTTCATTTCAAGAAAGGGCCACCTTCATCTCCCATGGGAACACAGCCAGGCAAGCTAAAGAGCATGGGGACATGAAACTGGCTCAGATATGTGGCACCATTGCCTCGGATGAAAAACGTCATGAGACTGCCTATACAAAGATTGTGGAGAAGCTCTTTGAGATAGACCCGAATGGCACTGTCTTAGCTTTAGCTGACATGATGAAGAAAAAAATATCAATGCCTGCACACCTGATGTATGATGGTCAGGACGATAATCTTTTCGAGCACTTCTCAGCTGTTGCCCAGCGGCTGGAAGTATATACAGCCAAGGATTATGCTGATATTTTGGAGTTTCTGGTTGGTAGATGGAAAGTAGAGGAGTTGTCTGGTCTTTCTGGTGAGGGTCGTAGAGCGCAAGATTTCGTATGTGGATTGCCACCGAGAATCAGAAGGTTGGAGGAGAGAGCTCAGGGAAGAGCCAAGAAATCATCGAGTGTTCCATTCAGCTGGCTTTTTGGTAGAGAGATAGTCGTTTAAGTGCTGTGCTGATATGAGACAATTGCCAGTCTCAGCACACAGCTGGGCTCTGTTGTGCTTTGTGATGAAGACTTCTTTTTTGTAGATACACTATTTTCTGTCTATTGTACTCTGAGAAAAGTATAGTTGTATTGTCTTATAATAAAAGTGCCTACCTTGTTGACTGATAATGATTGTTAAGGTGGTTTTGGTTTGCATGTTGAAGCTCAACATGCCAGCAATTTGTGCTTGATGCAGGTGAAGAGATAGCAGGAAGGTTGGTTAGTGTTGAAGAAAGGTTGATTGTTAAGGATTTGGCTTAAGATGTCCAGCTGGATCATTCAAGTTGGATATTTATTGTTTTGACATACCATGAAACAAGGTGCATGAGCCATTAGCACGCAGAGAAAGTAAGAATTTTAGATCAATTCCATAGATATTCTTATACCACCACAACGAGGTAGAGAAACAAGAGGAAATTACAGACATACAGTATGAGTTATAAGAAACTCATTATAGGAATTTCCCAAATTCCAAGCATTGAAATAGAATAAACGAATGAATTATATAAGCGACAGTCGAGTAAAATGAATTAGACTTGGAAGGGCCATGGCCAATCCTTGAGATCCTCCTCTTGTTGCACCTTGGAACTCCTCATAGCAGCTCTAGAATTCCCGCCCAGCTGAATATGATCGCCTTCAACAGAGGCATAGTACTTCAAGAAAAAGGCGAGGGTCAAGACCACCCACTCCAAGCAGAAGATCAAAATGCTGAGGCCACCCCCCAATTTGAGAATGACAGAGGCATCCTCTTCCCTCACGTAGGACTTGAGCTCCCCAAGAAAGTCGCCGGTTCTGGTGAAGATCAGCACAGACACTGAGCCTTGGAATATTGCAGTGAGTACAGTGGCCACCATGTGGGCTCCGTACCATTTTCCGGTCCCTGCGGAGGCGGCGGCGCATCCGGAGACGGCCCCGACAATGGTGAAGATGTGGAGGAGGATGACGAAGAAGCCGCAGACGGAGGGGAGGAGGCGCAGAGAGAGGGTGAGGAAGATGCAACTGGAGGCTGCACCCAAGAGGATGTAGTTGCACAGAAGGAACACCTTGTGGGTGTGGTAGTGGGATGGAGACGCCCCTGCCACTGATGGGTTCGAGTTCAAACCTATACCCATCTCTCTCTCAATTCAACACTCCTATTCAGACAAAAAACAAGACTGGTTCTCTCTATTTCCAAGTTTGAAACTGGCAGCTCGGTGTGGATCCATTGGATTTGCAGGGTGGATTATATAGAAAGGGATTCCCAACGGTCATCTTTCAGTATAACCGTTGGAGCTGGCACTGGGCCCCACCACAGCTTAGCTGTTAATTTGGAAACGGCTAGTTTTTTGTTTTTTCTTTTCTTTCTTTCTTTTCGCCTTTTCGGTTTCGTTTGCGTGTCGGTGAATTCGAAAGGGGAAGTACTGGTTGGCCCGTGATTATTGGGCCTGAACTTGAGGTGAGGGACTGGGCCAACCCCCAGTCCAAACAGAAGAAAAGCCCAAAGCTCAGAATTACAAATGTAATATATTGCAAAACGAGCCCTTGTCTCCCTTTCGGTGCCATGGCGAGGGTCGAAGAGAACGGCTTGGAGAATCCGCAAGAGAAAGAAGAAGGAGAAGAGAAGAAACCGCAGCAATCAGGTGCGCGCGTGCTCGAATCGTTATTTGATTTGGGCAGCAATAGAGAGTTGGTGATAAAGAAAGGCGTTGGTTCTGATATTTGCAGGTTCTGAAGAGAAAAGGTTGGAGATGGAAACTCAAACTCTGAGTGACGTGGGATGGTTCATTCTCGGTGAAAATCAACAACACCTTGGGCCCTACGCATTCTCAGAGCTGCGCGGTGAGTTAGATATTCTGGAATAGAATGTTAGCTCAATTTCAGTTGTACTGGTTAGCTGGCTTATACATTTTACTTGGCATGGGCAGAGCACTTTTTTAATGGCTACCTCACCCACACTACGCTGGTCTGGTCTCAAGGAAGAAGCGAATGGCAGCCACTCTCCTCCATTCCTGATTTGGTCTCCCAAATCACTCCACAAATTCCAGGTTTGAATATGCTCCTCACCTTGTTCCTTTCACTTGATAGCTAGCTCATATAACTTCGTCTAATTTCTCTGCAGTGCCCCCCAGTGACAACGATGATGACTTTGAAAAATGGCAGAAGCAGATTACGGAGGCAGAACAAGCAGATAGTGATAGACCTTCCACACCACCGGAGGGCGAGGAAGAGTTCATTGACGATGATGGCACTCAGTATAAGTGGGATCGGGGTCTTAGGGCTTGGGTTCCTCAGGTTGTTTTTCTTCTGCTCAAGGCACAATCCCCTCGCCATAATTTGATTAGTGTTATTACTGATTCTTGATTAGCTCACTCAAATACAGATGCACACTTTGACTTTGGTGCAAGATTATTTTCTGACAGCATTTTAATCATAATTTGGTCGGTGGTATTCTTACATTCATATGCTAGTGCGCTAGATTTTAAGCTACATTCATCAAAGTTTTATGACGGTAGGTGCTGTTTTGCTCCTCTTCAAACTACTTTTGTAGTCTCCTCCTCAGCTCCTAGAAACAAATCCTTTTTTCATCAAAACTCATCTCTCTCTAGAGTGAGGGGTCGTCTGGACAATTGTCACTCATCATATGCCTCTGTGGTGCTATTTTCTCTACTAGAGTATAGTTTTTTCCTTTCCAAAGTTGGTGCTTCAATTGTCTCTTATTTGTGCATTTATGTGGTGAATACTGACTGATAGAAACGGAAGAAGTTTTATATTGAACAAGAATGATACATATCCACATTTACATGTATACACTTTATTGATGTGTGGATATTTTTGTAATCTTGTAAGAAGAAGGTTGACATAGTTTAACACCATAAGTATGTTACCCTGCTGCAAAATATGTTGAAAGTTTATTTAAATATTTATAAGGTTTACTTTTCTTTCTTTCCTGAATGCTTATTGGACTGATTTTCTGTCTAATAGGATAGCATGTTTGGGGTAGAGGATATGACTTTCTTGCAAGAAGAGGAAGTCTTCATGAATGTGAAACTTACTAATGACTCTTCAAGGGAGGAAGTGAATGCAACCGGAAATTTTTCTGATCCTCCTAAAGAGAAAGACACGAGTGTTAACCGTGGGGTAGAAGAAGGGATTCCAAATTCAAAGAGAAAACTATCGGATGTGGAAGATGTCAAAAAGGTTTGTAAACCTTTTCACTTTTTTGATGATGCCTCATTATTCATTGATTGAAAGTCTATAATTACCAAAGGCTATTGTGCAAATGGGATCTGATTGGGTCCTCTTAATCTATCTGGTTTTGTTAGTGGACTGAATGTTATTGATATATAAAGAAGCCTTAAAGCTGTACCTGCTGAATTGTCTTCTCTTTGTTGTTTCTTGATGTTATGCAGGAAGCTAATAAACCTCCTGATAGTTGGTTTGAGCTAAAGGTCAATTCACACGTTTATGTGACTGGATTACCTGATGATGTTACAGTTGACGAAGTAAGCCACAGTCATTATTTTGTTTTCTATGAGCATACTTCTTGTGAGCTAAAGCTAATTTAGGGGTGTTTTTTCAGGTGGTAGAGGTGTTTTCAAAGTGTGGGATAATAAAAGAGGTAAGCTTTTCACTTATAAGCATTTTATTTAACAGATGGGATGCAAATTTATTTATTTATTAGAACATGTAAAGAGGATCGGTGACTTTTGCTGAAAAAGTGAGCTCAGAGTTGAAGAATATATTTGGAATGAAATATTTTGAAGGATGCATATTGCTTACCTGAGAATGAAGATGCTCATGCTACTGTTTAATCGTACTATGTTTTTCTTCCTCCATCATGATTGATTTCATTTCTGAAATGTTTTTTTTTATTGGTATCAGTAACCAAATCCTCAATTTCTTGCATACTGTCGGGACCTGATAATCATGTTATTATGCAAAACCACTTGTTTTCTAACACCTATCTATAACCTTATATTCCTGTCATGAAGTTAATTGTGGACATCATAAATTGTATTTGTTTGCACATCACATTCTATACATATCATGTATTGTTATTAAACTCATATGGCGCTTCTTATAAAGACATTTGAAAAAATTTATAGGATCCTGAATCAAAAAAGCCTCGTGTGAAGTTGTATACTGATAAATCGACTGGAAAGATAAAGGGAGATGCACTTGTTACATATCTAAAGGTAATTTCTTTTGTATTCTTGCTACTACTGTCCTATCGTTTACCATGCTCTGGGTATGTTATTATATATGTTTATATTATAGGAGCCCTCAGTTGATTTGGCTCTCAAAATTTTGGACGGTACACCTCTGCGTCTTGGTGGCAAGGTTCTCATGTCAGTCAGCCGAGCTAAGTTTGAGCAGAAAGGTAACAACTACCATCCTGACATTTGTCATTGCTTCAATATTGTATCTTGACAACTCTTACCTGCGGTTTCAGAGTACTACTCTATAATATTTCTGATATACCATATTTTAAATTCTCTTCAGCACGATATAGTCAGGAAACTTTGGTTGACAATGCCAAAGGATATAAAATCAAAATCTGATAATATTACAAGTAACTATGCATATTAATTAAATGTGAATATCAAAACTTCTTCATCAATATGACAGGTTTGAACAAAAGATATAAATTAGATGATTCACTATCTATTTTAGAGTTGTCTTGAAGGTATTTTAGAAAAAAGGATATCATATGTTTAGAGTTAGAACTAAGAACCGAAAACTGCTGACATGTTATCAATATATACAGCCAAACAATAAAAAGAATTTGTTCTCCATCTTTTATGAATTTATATTCTTCTTGCTATACTTTCATATATATATATATATATATATATATATGTATGTATGTAAGTATGTATATACTTTTTTCAAGAATTGCTTAGGATTTTTAGGGGTCAAGGACCAAAGTGAACTCTCACCTGAACTTCAGGGGTTAAAATGTATCTCAGCCTATATTTTAAAGTACAAATGAGAGACATCTCAGATATAGACCTCATCCACAAGTTTCTCAAGCAACCTCTATCTTTTTTTTTGTTGAAATCAACCTCCTCCTCTATCTTTGACAATAACTTTTTTAGAATTGGGCCGCATCTGTTTGTATACTAACAAATAGGGGCAAGGATGATGTTATTTACACTTTAATTTTCTTAAACTAAAGGTCTATTTGTATCTTAAGATAATCTTTTTGAGGAACCATTGGCCCCCCTTTAGTCTAAAACGCTCTGCCCATGCGCTTCAGGTCTGTGCTACTTTACTGAGGAGCTCTTATATGTATGCAGGGGATAGATTTATTGCCAAACAAGCAGACAACAAGAGGAAAAAAAAACTGAAGAAGGTGGAAGAGAAGATGCTTGGCTGGGGTAAGTTCTAGTCTTGAGCGATATAAATTTGATTATTTAGTTTTTTTAACTTTTCATGCCGAGTGATTCGATTTAGGAAACTATTTTCTTTTGGTCCGCTCTATTTATATTCTCTTGAAAATAAGTACAAATATCTTTGCTATGGTCATGTAGTGTCTTATTATGTTAACGTGCAGCTTTAGAAAGCGTTTAATTATGTTCCAGGTGTAACAAGTATGTTTTATGCTGTCCGTTCTTTACTTCTCTTTCTCAAATGATAGTTATGTCCTTTCATCTTGCAGTATAGAGATTTATGATATCATGCTTATGGAGCCATGAGTTACCATATGAACTAGATTTATGTCCTTTCATCTTGCAGTATAGAGATTTATGATATCATGCTCATGGAGCCATGAGTTACCATATGAACTACATTTTCCTACATTGTTTCATAGTACATCAGGCTTAGGAGTCATGGACATGCTTTTAACATACAAACTACATTTTGTTACTAAGCTCTTTTCTAAATGCTTTTAACATACAAACTACATTTTGTTACTAAGCTCTTTTCTAACCGGTCAAATGCACTTAACCAATTGGCTATTCATTCCGCATTAGTCTTTTACACTGTTGGTGTCTTAGAGTTAAGGGTGCAGAACAGTGTAAATATAACATATATGTGAAACTTTAAGGTTGCAGAACAGTGTAGATATAACATATATGTGAACCTTCTCAATATTTTCTATATATTATCGTATGTGGTACTTCTGTCATACTTTTATCATTGATTACTTAATTTGTATTGGATTACTCATACTGAGATCACGTGTCCTCATGCAGGTGGTCGTGATGATGCAAAACTGTTGATTCCAGCTACTGTTCTTCTTCGTTATATGTTCACAACCGCTGAAATGAGGGTAAGTTCAGAATTGTTAGTCTCTACACAAATTATCTTCTAGTGGTGGACTGTGCTGGCCCTTTTGCTCACTTGTTGCTGTTGTTCCCAGAATGTCTGGACACTACAGTGAATCCGAGTCTAAACAGTATATATGCAGGAGTCATGATCTATGACCCTTCTTAGAATGCATAAGCATTGGCTTTCTTTAGCTCTTAGATTTGAAACACTTGAAGGTTAAGGATGAATGACAAGTTGTCTCTTTTGACTTTAACTCAAAAGAAACGATTATGTCACTCTCCTATTCATGAAGGAATTTAATAAGTTTCTCTCGGAAAAGATTTTATCCTTCTCAGTTTCTCTCTGTAATGTCTGTTCATCTTCTCTCCATAGCAAAATATTTCAGTTAATGTAGAAGAGGGAGAGTTTTACGAGCATTCTCACCTTGAAAGTGAGTAAATCTAAGATTTTGTTCAAAATTTGTCCGTACTAACATGCAATTGATCCTGACCATATGCAGATGAACTGAAAAAACACTTACTGTTTTTATGTGCAACAATTCTTAACTGATCAATGCGTACTGTTAACCATATATTGTTCCTTGTCTGGTATAGTGAGACTTTCTCTCTTAATGTTTCCAGGCAGATGAAAACTTATGTACAGAGTTGCAGGCAGATGTTGAAGAGGAATGTGAGAAGCTTGGTCCAGTGGACTCAGTCAAGGTAATGTAACTTTGGATCAAAACTGGGCATTTGCATTCTCTCTATTTCCGCATCATATCAGCATGTACTGTTTCTTGGAATCTTTGCTGACTTTTATACAAACTGTCACAAAATTTCTAGTGTTTGGTGGGTTTGCTTTAAGATGTTAGGATGTGTTTATTGGAGTTCAATGAGTATTTCTCCGTGTCAGATATAAGATGTTGGCTTGTGTATAGTATGTGCATGTCAAGTGTGCATATCTTTTTCCTCTTTTCGCTTCTTCTTGTTTATCTATTCTCTTTCCTGATTTCCTGTTTGGTGAGGTCTTTTTTTTTTTTTTTTTTTTTTTTTGTGAAGCCTGTTCGGTGAGTTTGCTTTAAGATGTTAGGATGTGTTTATTCGAGTTTAATGAGTATATCTCCGTGTCAGATATAAGATGTTGGCTTGTGTATAGTATGTGCATGTGTCATTTGTGTGCACATATCTTTTTCCTTTCTGCTTATACTTGTTTTTCCTTTCTTTTTCCTGATTTCTTGTTTTTGTTGTTTCTTTTCTATTGTAGGTTTGTGAGAATCATCCTGAAGGTGTTGTTTTGGTAAGATTCAAGGATAGGAAGGATGCTCAAAAGTGCATAGAAATGATGAATGGAAGATGGTAATTGGCAGATCCTTTTAATTTTCTTTAATTATCTGTGTTTAGAATTGACAGTTGCAATTATTGTGGCATGGTTGGTAGAAATCATTAACCACCCCCCACCAAGCGATCTCTTATTTTTCCCATTTTTCTCAGCTGCTTCTACTCATTGTTGTTGTTATATCTATGCAGGTTT
Source organism: Fragaria nilgerrensis (assembly GCA_010134655.1). NCBI lineage: Eukaryota > Viridiplantae > Streptophyta > Magnoliopsida > Rosales > Rosaceae > Fragaria > Fragaria nilgerrensis. The sequence continues at coordinate 209,597 of CM020982.1, read as the reverse complement.
GGTGGTAGGCAGATACATGCAAGTGAGGATGATGGTTTAATTAACCATGCTTTGGTCAGGAATCTGGACGATGATGTTGAACGTTTAGAGCAGTTTGCTTCAGAACTTGATGTATGAATGAGTTTTGTTTCAGTCTTGTAGTTATGCTAGTCATACATCTGGATTATGTTGTAAAAAAAGTTTAACATCCGAGGGTCTTTGGTCATGTTAATTAGGGACTGTTAATTACCTGGGGTTCAACATTTGAAAAGCCATAGATGAAGTATTACTATAGTCAGCTAATGTAAATTCTGGCTGTGGTCAATATACAAGTTAACAATTTGCATAATTTTGATATTTTCTGCATCCTTTTCTTTTCTAGCTGTTGGCTGTTCTGCAAATGGTTGGGTTGAAACTCATGTGCACATGATTTACCTATTGTGAAAGCTTTCGGCAGCAATTGGTGTGATCGTAGGAATCAAGACTTTCAAAAAACAAAAATATAAGCTTTGTTTACTACTTAGGTAACTAGTGACTCAACCCATGCCCATGAACTTGGATGGTTTTAAGATCTAAATTTGCATCAAAACCAACTAGTAATTTGTGAGACGTCGCCTCATCTAAAAACAAAAATATTGTGAGACGTGTTAAACTGTGAAGTGAAACTGTTTGCTGGCCTTTTAGAGGAATATGCATTCTGGAAACATAAGCATAAACAGCTCTAATTTGACATTTGTCAATATCCTCCAACCAAATAGGCAATGTCAAATTTGACACATGTAATTGACATTGGGGGAAGGCAATGCCAAATTTGACATTGGTGAAAGGCCATGTCAATTTTTTTTTTTCTCTTTATACTTGTCCAACTAGTGTACACACCATGCATACTCTTTTTAAATGATTGTTTAATATATGGTAAATATTTAATTTTGACATCTCCATTGTAGATGAGATTAGCCAAATTAGCCATTGTTATGGAGATGCTGTTAGGTACGAGACTCTGAGGACGGTATTGGACTACTGGGGGCGCGTTTGGTAGGGAGGAGTATGTCACCGTCTTATTTTCTTCATCAGTACGTCCTGCACTCATGGTACATAAAACAGGACCGATGAATTTAATACGTAACCTATTACAGACTTAAGTCATCATGTCTTTTTTTTTTTTTTTTCCGATACGAGACCATTTGCAGATTGGTGAGGTTGATGGTGTTAGTTTTCATTATAATCTTGCCCGCACCAAACACAGGTCGAGCATTCTGTACCATAAGCTTGGCTTGAGGAGTGCATGATTGATGAAAAAAATAAAAAATATAATCCTCCCTACTAAACTTGACTATGGTATACAGAGGTTCCACACATGCAGTCACACTTGCACATGAGGCTCTCAAAGGAATGGCTAGCTACTTTGAATCTCTGGTTTCTTTGTTTGTTGTTTTCCGAATGAGATAAAAGTACTGAACAACGCAGATTGCACAGCACATTGAGCGTCCATATATGAGAGAAGAGTGGCCGGGGGGCGGGGGTGGCTTCCGAGGGTTGGACTTAACTTGTGAAGGGGACAAAAGGCACGTAAGTAAGGAAGAGGCTAGGGGGAAGAAAAAGATGTTACAGGTGTTGGCTACTGAAACGTTGTTTTCTCATTCCTCTATTCTCCATTCTCTATTCTATTCTTTTTGTATTGGAAGGCCAAGGCGAAGGCAATTTGGATGAACGTAATGTGGAAGATTAAATTCATTCTGGGAAAGTGTGTGAGGCCAAATTCCAAGATAGGAAGAATAGTCAAGGGCCTGCCTGCATATGCCTGTCTGGCCTGAATATAGTGAGTGATCGAGTTGTGAGTAGTGAGGAGCTAGTATTGAGGATTAGTCATGTCTCATATCTCTCATATTCATTTCATTCATTTTATGCCCAGCTAGCTACCTACTGTTTATGATCTTGGAGAGATATACTGTCCAATAAATGCTAATAAAGGGAGTTAGTTCATTGAGTAGTAAATATTTTGATTTGTATGGGGATCCATCGTGGGGTACTCCTCTGCGCTGAGGGACATCCCCGATTAATTGCCAGTCGCTAGCTTCGACCCTCAGCTCTCTCTCTCTCTCTCTCTCATTTCTAGCTTCGATCCTTTGTTTTCTCTGTTTGTTTCCCCCCCCCCCCCCCCCCCCCCCCTTTTTTTTTCACTGATCCCTGGATATATATTGATGCGTATACAGTACTACTGGTGGCCGGGTTCTTCCTTGTTTCAGATAAATTAGCTAGGAAAGATTAACAACTGTGCAGAAAGATGAGTTCTAGCTAGCTAGCTGCTTGTATGTGATCTCTCATCATATATCTACTGAAGGGATTCGTGTCTTGTTACTAACTAACAACATTCTTTTCAATCCAAAGTACGTTTCATCGATCGATCACTTACGAGTAACAGTTATTGAGTGCGCTAGCTAGCTGTCCGGGAATGAATCAATTTAATTATAACTCATTGTGAAACCCTAGCCCGCTGCATGGTACCTATAACGAGCTGATCAGCACCTAAAATATAACTGGAAAGAATAACACATACAGCAATTAATGATATAATGAAGCGATTTTTGATATTACTATCAATTCATCTTCAGATGCATGCATATCTATACAGCATTACATATACGTACAGTACAGTATGTATATAATATATACGATCATAAACTTAAACATGCACGCACACGTACATCAGCATTATTAATTAGTAGTACCACCCTGGTTAATTATATGAGAGAGAGAGAGATATGCCAGCAGCACAGACAGTACTGGCAAATGCTATTAAAGGCAAAGTCATCATTGCTCTAGTACGTCATCATTGTCATGCAAATATCAGTAAATATATCTCATTTTATTGTTTTCTATGCCATTTGATTTGACTACGTACGTTCCCTGGTTTTGAAACCAAACCCAACCAAAATGAAGATTTCACACATACTGAGATATCAAATTAATAGTGATCGATCGATCGCTAGGTATAGCTACATACTGTATGATCAATCACTAACATCTGCGTTTAAATTCATGTTTTCCGGCCAGTACTACTCCCCCCTCTCGATCTCTCTCTCTTCATGAATCATGATCGACCTCGATCTCTTAGCTAGCAAGCTAGCCTTTAGCTAGTTGATCTCTCTCCTAATTTCTCTCTCTCTCAAAGATCCTCACTAGCTATCTTTTATGTGCTAAGTTGATCTTCTGATCTGTTTTGCATCGGATTCTGAGTTTTTTCTTTTTCATTAAAGGTAGGACTAGTAAATGGCAATGACATCTTCTCTGGAGAGGCCTTACATGTTTTTGGCAGAGAGAGAGAGAGAGAGAGAGAGAGAGAGAGAGAGAGAGAGAGAGAGAGAGAGAGAGAGAGAGAGAGGAAGGAATAGAGCAAGTCTTAATTGGGGGTTGCAGCATTGCATATGTGCCTTAAATTAAATTTCTCCATCCACCTATCTGATTCATTCTGCAACCCAGTAGCTGCTCTTTTGTCTTATTCCCTTGTCTTCTGTCTTTGTTGCCTTATGCGCGCTTAACAGTCCTCATGACATTCAAACTATATTCAGCTCAAGCATTTACTACTATATTTCGAAATGCAGCTTGCTAGCTACCTCAACTACATAAAATTATTCTTTTTGCTGCATCAGTACCTGTCTGTCTTAATTTGATATGTCATTTGAGCTTCTACAATTACCTAAAAAGCCAAGTATTCTATCCAATATCAATTGGCTAGAACCTAAACCCTGAGATATATAAATTTAGCTAATTAACTAGCTAGGTCAACCATTCAGCAGGTCTTGCAGGTCTTTTAATTTTTTGTTGATTTTTTTTTCTTTTTTGAGAATTAAGTTACCATTCAGGTCTCTTGAAATTAATACTGAAGAAGTGAAGATTCATATTTTCATGTTCTCTGGCTCCTAGCTTATTGCAAACACCAGTCCTATCACTTCTGTTTTCTTTTGATTTTCATTATCTGTCTATATTAAAATTAGTATCTCAACTGTTGCATGCAATTGGCCAGGTCCATCATTGCTAATGCAATAACCTCTACTAGCGGCCAAAAAAAATGAACCCTCTACTAACTAATCATATGATCATATCTATAGCATATTTGCTTAGATTCTAAACTCATATAACTTATTATCCAAATATATATGGCTATAATGCAATAAGGGATCGAGTAACCAAATAGTCTAAAGTTCAATAACAAAAAGCATATATATATATATAGCTTTCTGTTTCAATATAAAGCTACACCTATCTGTGTTTCTACTGTTGAGACAGTTCATATATAGGGTAGAAACAACTTGAATCCAGACCCACCGCGCCAGCTGCATGCCAAGCTAAGAAGACAAACACCCACCAAACTGATGGTGTTACTGTGAGACTGCAAGATCATGTACACTTTAATTTGGGAAAACCGTTTATATATGTGTGTATATATATATATATATATTTTTTTTTTCTTTTCCCTTCAGTTATCCTTTTCTCCTTGGAAAATCGATCGCTTTACATGAAAAGAGTTACAGTTCACAAAGATATAAGCCGGAAATTTTGTGTGTATACATGTGTGTGTAGAAGGGAATTACCCTCTCAATCATGCATACTTGAGAGAGGGATTTATTGCACCCATTGGCCGGGTTGGGGCACTCGATACTGTTTTTCTATGATGAAAAATGAAATCATGAATTCAATTGTTAATTAGTTCTTCATTCAAGAATCATTTCTCGCAAATAATTAGCAAAACCCTTGTACTGTATCAGTGGACTACAATTGTCTAGCTAATTAACAGATTTAATTGGTATGTTGAGATCGTCATACAGCCGTGCGCCGTACGTGTTGCAATGCTGTATTTGTACATGCCTACCTCTAGATCGTCCGGAAAGAAAGTCTGATCGAGAGCAAGGACAGCCGACGTTCATGAGTGCTCGCTAGCTATACAGTCTCGACTGTTATTTTTCTTTTTCTTTTCTGTTCTTATTTGGCATGGTAAAGAAAGATAAACTTCTTAATTATTGATAAGTCAACACTCAACACTCCCACTGGGATTTGTGTCTTCCATTTTGCCTGCTTAAATACGTTGGAGCCAGTGATCAGGTTGGTTTACTTTCAACATCTTTCGGTTTTGGTTTTCTGGGTAAACAAAAAAATTGTGCAATTGATCATGAGTACCGATTCCTAATATTCACATTTCTTATATCACTTAAAAACCGTACCAACTAAAATGCCAAAGTTTGAAAACCAAATTCCAAGCATGTACATGTCATCATCTGTTTGTTTTTTTTGACACATAACATTGAATTATCAGTACTACTGATTTTGAAGTAGCATTTCATTCTAGTTCTTATTTTCTGTCGCTAGCAACCCTCATGTCAGTAATTTACTGATGATGTAAAATCATGAAAGCCATAGGTCCATGATAAAAGCTATGATAGTATTATGTAAGCATATATGATAGACTGCAGGTACTAGTGTCATTCAAACCCAAAAACAAGCTAATTATATATATATATATATATATATATATATATATATATATCAGTAATATTGATAGTAAGTAGAAGCATGCAGGTAGCTTAAGAGTGTAAAATTTAATTAAATAGTGTACCTTAATTAATTTGATGCATTTGTTTGAAGTGGTCGAACTTGAAAGTATAGAAACTAATAGAGGAAGTAACAATAGGCAGGTAACTAAGTAGCTAAGAGGGATCAATGGTCCGGCGGTCATCCCCAGCAGCAGCCCTAGGTTGCTGAAACGGAATTCCGGCTGAAACGTTCATGGCCAAAAGGCTGCTTGCATCATAGTTAATGTTTCCCGCAGCCGCCTGGTCAAATGTCCTGATCATCTGTTGTTGCTGCTGATCTCTGGGGAAGAACTGGTGGTGTGATATACTATTATATTGCTCTGCTGATCCGCGGCCTCCTCCGGTGCCAATGCCGGTGGTGGTACTAGAGATGAGATTGATCTCTCTCTCCCTCTCCCGGGAGGAGGACAAAAAGTTATATTGATTACTAAGAATGTTGTTACTATGGTGGGTGGTGGCAGTGGCTGCGGCGGCGGCGGCAGCGGCGGCTATGAGTCCGTGGCTAGTGATTCCCTGGAGGTTTTGGTATTTGGAGAGCTCAGATTTGGCGCAGGTTAGATCCATCTGAAGCTGGCGGAGTTGGTGTTGGAGGAGAGAGATGACTCCGACGCAACCGTAGACGGGATCGCGGAGGCGCATGTCAGCCTCGTAGGCAAGAGAGTTGACGGCGTCCTCACGCTGATGGGGGTGCAACTCGTTCAGCAGCTTGGTCACGTTGCTCGCCCCAAAAACTTTGTGAACATTTGCAAACTTCTGGGGCTGGTCCGGTGGGAAGTACGGAGCAAATACGCACTCAGGCTGGCACTTGCGACGCAGGAACTTACATGCTGCGCACGGCGAATTTGACGACGACGATGCCATCTTCTACCGCCTCGATCTTCCTCCAATCCTCTTCGATCTGCGATATTTATATAACATACCTTCATCAGTATTTTTAAGCATATATATATATATATATATATATAGAAAAAGGAAGCGAGTGTAAGCTAGCTAGGTACGTAGCTAGTTATATACAGTCATTGGAGATCGGTGAAATCAAACAGCTTAGTAAAGCAAACATGGAAGCTAATCATAAGCTTTATATGCAAAACAAACAGCTTAGTTAACGCGAAACTTTGGTGCGCAGATCTTGATATATTTTTTTCGACCACTACCATGATGGACACAGATTTTGATTCAAGTACTGAAAATGAACCCAAATCAATTTTGGTTTGATGACTTGACTTCAAGAATTAACTCGTAAATACCAGAGGAGAAACACACGGTCGAAAAGCAAAAATCAGAGAAATGTGAAACCAAATAAAGGTTGTTTGGCCAACGGATCAAGTGTTAAAATTTCCCTCTTAAGTTGAAAAAATGAATTGATATTCCAAATATTAGTAATGCTTAAGTTGGTATGATATCAATCGCAGAAGAAGAATTTCCAACAGTACTATCAACCGGCAAAAAAATTGAAGAAAAAAGTATGACCAAAGAAAAGGTAAATATTAATTAAATGATCATGAATATATGTACCCTGCTATATCAGTGATTTGTTTCTTAATTCATTTTCTGGACAAATCAAATGAAAATTTATTTATAAAGAGATCTTCTGGCTATAGAAGGGAAGTGAGATATAAAAATGGTATGAATAAGACAAGGAAATTGTAATGAATTTCTTGAAAGAAAAGGAAAAGATATCATCAGCGATCTCTCACCAGAACCCTAATAAAGCAGCGGTGGAAAATAGTTAGGCCATTTCACCGGAAGGCTGCCCAGATATATAGCACAGAGATGCCAGAAAGGTGTATATGTGTAAGGATAATATAGGAATAGATGAGAGAGTGTTCACAAGTAACTGTGAAACTTGCAACCGGTCGCTGGTAGGGAGGGTTTTGAAAAGAAATATACACACACTGAAAGAAATATATTGAGAACAAAAAGAAAAGGTAATTTGATTTACCCGTGGGTTTGAGCCTGATAGATTGGATCTCGTGAAGAAGGGAATTAAGGAGTTCAAGAAAGAAGGCTTCTCTCTGCTTTCGATGAAAACTTGGGAAGCAGATCTTGCTTGAATTTCATACTCTATACCTTGCTCGCTATATAGAAAGCCTGGCGACATACATGTTAGATTACTCCATTTTTATATATTAATCCTCTTTGAAGCTATTATATATGCACACACACACATTCATTTAAGGGATGGGACTTTTTCAGTCCGCAGAGAGCGAGGGTATGATAATTGAAGACTTTCTTGGGATAAACAAATTTGCCAAGCTGTAGTTTCTTATATACTATAATTAATTTCTGAAAATAAGCAAAATATTTGGTGCTGTATAAATAAAGTAAAGAATAAAACAAAGGCTGGAAACTGGAAGACTGAGATCAAAGAATAAGAATTAGGAGCGACTCTGACTGTGTGTGAACTGTGAGCGAGGTATGAAGATCTTGGGTACGTAAGAAAATATATACATCTATAGAGAGAGAGAGAGAGAGAGAGAGTAGTTTCCACGCTCCATCTGAATCATTTTTCATTTCTTGTCCTGAAATTTTAGCGAAGTGAATAACACAAATAAAGGAGAGAGCAGTAGTAGTACTAGTTCTAGTGTTGCGTGCAAGAGCGCGGTGACCTCGATTTCTTCGGTCAAACCTTTTGATTTTCTTGATGAAACTTTTTACTGATCAAGTAGCTAGCTACAAGATCTGTACTAGTACAACTGATGATGGATTGATGGATATGTAGCAAGTTGCTAAATCAGCTAATTAAGGATCAATATCTCTTGGTTTTGATCTCTGACTGAGTGAGCTAGGTAGCTACTTTTGAGGAGATCGAGAGAGCTCTTTATCGATCTTCAAGGGATCGAAGAGCGAGAGTCATGAGTTTTATACATGGATCAAATGGTTCATGCAAATATGGTCTTCTTTCGGGTAGTGACACACTGGTGGCACTGTTAATATGTTCTACTCTTGAAATACATATTAAATGATATGGCTTCTAATTCTTCGCCGGAAAAAACAAAGGGCAAGGAAAAGGCATATAAAGATGATGAGTATATATGCAGGGGTATGTGAAGGAAAAAGATGTTCTCTGCTGGGAGGCTGAGGATGAGGCGGGGGATGAATATTAGAAAAGTCCCCCTGAAGCTAGCTAGCAGAGCGAGAGGAGATGCGCCTAAGAAGACGCGGAGAAACAGCAAACCCTAAACCCTAATTAAACACTTAACAATAAAACACAGACTTCTCACTGCTGTACATATCATGAATATGCATGAAAAGTCCATTAATTAACAATGAATCCATTCCTGACGACCTCTGTTTATTATGATATATAAGCTGGTAGCTATAGGATCCATTTCAGTCTCTCTGTCTCTTTTCTCAATCAGAGATTGGAGTTTGTGATGTTGGTAGTGACATGACCCATGATTCATCCATCCTCTCATCCCCTGCCTGCTTGTACGGTAGCTATCTACAATTTTGTTTTTCAACTCACCCACAAATCCCACATTATCTGTTTTTGTTACCTTTTCTTTTACGTACTGTCAACTTCAATGCCATTTTGTCGGATAAGTAGTTTTAGCAATTTCTTATATGATTGATCACAAAGAATTACAATAATTAAGAAATTGTTCGAGGTGAGAATATAACATCAATAATGATTTATTTGATAGAAAAATTTATTTATAGACATTATATAGAGTCTTCTGAATGATCTAAAAATTCTATCAATACTGTAACATATTCTAATAAGGAAACAAATTAACCAATCATGCATGTATTAAGGCAAGACACATAACAAAAGGACGAAGACATAATTTCCTTAAACACTCCCCCTTGTGTTGCGTCCTAATACATCACGGTACTTATGATGTTGCCTCGGTAAAAATATTGCTAAGTAAAACAAAAACCTCGTGGGTAAAACAAAAGACTTGGATGAAGAGAAAAATAGCACAACACACCAACTACATTTAAAGCTAACATGTGATATAGACTCCTCGTGATGTTTGCGCGCACAACAACTCCCTCTAATTGGTAACTTAATCTCAAAGTTCAGATAAACGGCGTAAACCAATTATCTTCACATGCTTCAAAAGTAGACTTGGGTAACGATTTAATCATCAAATCCTGTCACATTATCCTTAGATCAGACTTGCTATACTTAACATAACTTTGATTTTTAGAGAGAATGTTGCCTAACAACTCAAAACATAAGTTCGTGTTGAAAATCAAATTCACGTGTGGTATGACCTTTGTGTACTTAAACAGTCATAACTTTTTCGATACAATATGTATGGACAAACTGTAAAAAGTTCTGGAAACATACAAAGCCCATAACCTAGTTAATTCTGAGCTGATCACAAAACTTTGTCGAAGTTGACTATTTTGCAAAAGTAGATTCTCGGACAGATTCGTACGTCCTACTTTACGAAAATAGCCATAACTCACTCAATATGATAGGTGCGATCAAATGGTTGGTGTTTCTAGAAAATAGACACATAAACCTTTCCAATGGAACCAATTTCACCATTTTTCATCGAGCAGGCTATCATATAGGTCCCGTGGAATTTGACCTACGAAACTGGGCAGATTATGATTTTGCCTTTTGATGTGTCTTTCTGTAGGGATAGATTAAGCCAAACCATTTATACGTACCATTAAGTACTAAAAGAAATAATTACTACCATTACATTAACGTTGTGTGAGCGAATATGACCACTACCTTGATATTTCTTCACACTCATCTAAGAGGGAGTGAAGCTGCTAGACTGCTAAGAATCGAAGAGAGTTGAAAGACTAAGAAGAACTTGGTCTTACAAGTTTATAGTGAATGAGATGTCGAGTCGAGTATATTGTGACAAAGTACATCAATGAATGTGCTACCGTATTTAGATGGAGATTTTCTCCTAATACTTCTTCGTCATATGGACGAAACGAGTCTTCTCAAGACTTCGACAGATCAAGAGAGACATATAGGCATAACTTTATCGTCCTTTAGATTGCCTTAAGCCGATTGATGGATGAGCATCATCAATAACAGTCCTCACTTTTGAGACCAAGTATTTCCAAGATCCTTTCATTCTTATTTTGGATCAGTGACATCTCTTAGTTTAACAAGAGTTTATCACGATTCATCCGGAACTTACACACAAAGAGGCATAATTCGTCATACATATCCCTTCCCTAATTAAGTACATACTTAGTGAGCATTTCAAATACCTTGCAAACGCGCTCCAATCACTTGATTTGGGTGAAGACTGATCTATTCAAGATCTTTATGTACATCTCTTAGTTTCCTATAAAGATAACGTGTTGTAAGAGAGAATATAACGATCAATAACGGTTTACTCATTCATTGATAGAAAGACCTATTTATAGACATTATATAAAGTCTCTCGAATGATCTAAAAGTTCTATCAATACTGTAACATATTCTAATATGGAAATAGATTAACCAATCATACATGTATTAGGGCAAAACACATAACAGAAGGACGAAAACATATTTTCCTTAAACATAAATATGATTAAAGGATTAATGACGATGACATTAGAGACTAAACAATGATTAGTCCTTCACGATGCCACGTGTGTGGTGTAAGCCAATCAAGAGATGATCAGTGTCATGCATTCTCCAAATGTTATAGTTGTAATGAAAGAATGAAGTGAGAGAGGTAGAAACCACGTACCTTTGTAAGAACAAGTTCATCCATTTTCCTTTTTTTTTCTAAAAGATGAGTGTCAAGCCTTTATAACCAAAATAAAATAGCAATTACAAATTCATCTAACTTGTCCGTAAGGGCAATCGATAAAATAAGTCATCCAAGGTAGTTCGAAAACAACATAAATGAAACTTCCATAGAGTTCAACGTACCATATGTAGAAGATGAATTGAAATGAATTAAATACATAAATGTTAGACAAAAGTCTAAGCCTAGCTTATTTGAACATCCGGAACCATTATATGCAGAAGAGGTCTCCCAGCGTTACCATGCCACCATCATGTCTTAGGCAACCTACACTGGCTCCAGAGCACGTTTCACAAAACCAAATGATCATTTCCTATGCTTTTTGGCATTAAGATTAACAGTCAACTTCCAAGGATGAATTGCTTCTTCTTTGGGTTTGTTCATGGACCCTAATGTGCGGCTAATCTTATGCTGCTTCGGAGGGGACAATCAATGAGCCAACAAAGTTGGGAAGAAAGAGCTCTAACACCGAACCTAGGTTGGGAGAAGCTGCCTCCAACAACTCAGTAGGTCCCCTAAGCTTTTTACCATGATCTACCCTTAGAAGCACATAGGAGTCACATGTTGGTACACCATTGGCATGGCTAGTATACTATGCCACCAAGCATAAGTAACACCTTTGTTGTGGGCCCACGAGCCATAACGAGATTCGACCACGACATACATCTTGAAGCCTAACATACAAGTTACGTAAACGTACCAGGAAGTCGCCAAAAGCTTACCCGGAAGTCACCTTCCCGACCTCACCAACATGCCCTCTCATAACACCTTAAAGACTAGGAATGAGTTTCTTATCCCACATTGAAGACAATGTAAAGGAATGAGCCTCTTTGTCTTATAAAATGAGACACCTTCTCACTCCCTCAACGTAACAATAAACACTTGTAATACTTTGGGTGGCCATTTAAGGCTCTCAACACATAGTATAAGTTTAAGTGGATGTAGTCTTGCCCACTGATAGCAAGGTGAACCACTATAAATCATGTGTCTCATTATCTCTAAACCATTAACAACATCTGTAGATGCAAGGGATTAACCCACATAATCCACTGCATCAACATGACACTTCCTCCCTATCAGCACTGGAACACCAACCATTGACCACATGACAGATAGAGTAATGGACTAGTGGCCGCTAGTTAAAGAAAGGAAATGGATGTTGTGAGCTCCGTTGTTGTAGGATCAAGCTTAGAGAGTACAAAGCTTAAAGTCACAAATGGATTAACAATGCAACCTACTAGAGTAATTGTCAGGACCCACTCTGGGTTTCACCCTGACAGTTGGTATCAGAACATTAGGTTATTTGATTCTTTCATCTTTTTAATACTACCTCATATATTTGGTCATACTTAGTGTCTATAGAGTGATGGTCCGACCGTAGCGGATCCACTAGCATTATATGTTTTAGATGCTATGTGTTGATTATGTTTGTGAGGTAGTTGTTCTTGTCTTATTTATGGACAATGTTGTACCATCAAAGTCTACATCTCTAAGACTATGCCTCCGTACGCCGTCCTCTTAACTGATTATCCTACTTTGAGTAATGAAAAGGTGTATAGATTGCACTTTTTCCAAGGATCATTAATTTAATATCAGTAAAATTGTTAGAGTCTAGTGGTGAGTTGAGAACTCAAAAGCTTGATAGCATTCCTTTTATTGTCCAACAATTGATTGGTCTATGATTAAGATGCTAGATTGAGCATCTTGTGCGAATATGTAGTATGTGAAATGTTTGATTCATGCCTTCGGTTTTAAATGCCCAGTTTGCAGGTTAGCTTAGTTGAGGTCGGACGTACATGGAGCCGAGACATAGTCCATAATATAGCTTCTGCATATTTGTATATTTCTGTTTTTTTTATTCACTATTAAAGTTGCTCTGAACCTATGAATATTGGTTGTGGGATTATTTTTAGATTAGTAATTAACTTGGGAGGTGTTGTGAATTTAGGGAGCACGAAAGCTCCAGGAGTATAAGGTTGGAGTTTGATTTTTAGAAGTGTTTGCACGCAGGTGTCTTTAGGAAGGGTTGTCCATTTTTAAGGGAGGTTATGCCGAATTTTTGATAGCATCTCTTTTAGAGGTAGTCCTCGCATGGTTTACTTCAGATTTTATGGTGAAATCCGGAATGGGTCATGACAACAATAACCCAGAAAATGAAGATACAGTCAGCATTAAGGTCAAAGATACCCATCACTCCTCTTGCTCTATGCTCCACGACTTACATATTCAGTCAACTTGACATTCCTCTAGCGAATATTCAAGCATGCCACATGTTCTCCAATAGCCACACAAACGTTCATACTTGAACGTTAACCAAATAGAGATGAGATCAGAAACCTTCCCCAAACTCAAACAACATTGGAGGATACATTTCCTTCACCAAAGAAGAAAGCTTATGCTCCATCTGAACCCTAGCCCCCGAAACCATATTAAGGTTTTCATGATTGATGGGAGTGGCACCTACCATGTACAAAGCTTTCCTGGTCATGAGGATTCATGGGAGGCCAGAGACTTCTACCCAAACCAGAATATAATGGATTGTCGCCACCGCCACATCCATTTTGTCCATCAATGTTGGCTAGGGCAAACATGGTATTTCCGTAAAGCCAAAGTCCATCCTTTTGGAGAAAAGAGATCTCATATTGAAAAAGTGACAAATAAAATATAACTTATAAGTGGGTGGATCATTCTTAATTTTATCGAGACCCTTTATGATTAAAACCCAACATCTTAAAGGTGGTTAAGTTGAGACAATATCAATACAAGGATTGATGATTCACATGCCACGTTTGTCTCTGTTTAACATGGTATCAGAGATGGCCCATCTCCAGGTTGCGTCTCCAATCTGCCCTGATGGTTCTTTCGTGGGTCATGGCCCTGTTTTGGTTCTTTTGAGTTCGGTTCTTTCCGTTTAGTTCTTTCGGTTGTCATGGGGTCCGAGTTCAGTTTGTTAATCAGTTTCATGTGCAGACCTAAAAGTTAGGTTGCACGTGAGGGGGAGTGTTGAAAAGAAGAGATCTCACATTGAAAAAATGACAAATAAAATATAACTCTTAAGTAGGTGGATCATTCCTAATTGTACCGATGTCTTTTGTGATTAAAACTTAGCATCTTAAAGGTGATTAAGTTAGGAAAATATCGATACAAGGATGATCTATGAGCCACGTTTGTCGTTGTTTAACACACCGTCCACTATCTTCTTTCTCTCTGACTCCTCCGTGAAACGCATAACAAAACGCTCTCCATGAGACCTGATTTGGAGTTGGTTACGTAACCCCCACAGAGACGCCAATCATGAACACCTATGAATCTACCTTCTTCTTGGGCGATAGAAGGCACCTCACCACTTAAGAGTTAGTGGCGGCGTGAAAGGAAACCCAATCGGTTTATGTGATCATGAGCGCAGCTGCTAGTCGAGATATATACCTTATCAGTTGTAATTTTCGATTGTGAGAACAACTTCATTTATAGTCAATTGATTGTATCGAAACAAAAAATACATAATCAATGGGACACTTGCCACATCAACATTTCCCCCTAATAGTGACTTAAGAAAAAGAAGAAGAAAAAAAACATCACAAGTCCACCCATAAAAATTGGTTTTTCCCCAAGTGATGCAAGTCATATCAAGTCATTTTGTACGTCACCTAAGTGACTCAGCGAATGATCAACACCGAACCAAGCCACTCAAGTGACCAAGCCCTTGCCACCAGCTCGGCTGCCCAAACACCGCCTCATAGCTGATGTTATCCAAGATGCTAGCATCAAGTCACTTTGATGAATTTAATGTTCAAATTAGAAAAAAGACAAGCATTATATCGAACATGATTACAAAAACATAGTTCCTATTGCCATTAAAACTCCACGTACTGCCTTTAATATTTGCAGTCTCGATGATTTTAGTTATTTAGCCTCACACCTGGCTATTAGCCTATCAAACAACTCATTTTGCTCTCCAAGTTTCCAACATATCCCCTAAATAAGGATAATGTGGAAAGAGAAAACAAAATCTCTATATAAATGTTTTAGAGAGAAATGTGAAAATTTTAAAGATTAATTAGGGACTATTGGAATTGAACCATGAGGTGATGACGATGATTAGAGAAATATTAAATTTTTTCTTCCTTACAATTGAGAAATTATAGGAAAGTTGTTGTATAAAAAAAATTATAGAGAAGCTGTTAGAGTTACTCTCAGTAATCAAACTCCATCATGTTTTAGCTTTGGCGCCACCTGAAGACAATGGACAATGGAGTAAAAAACAAACCATGATTAGAAGAAGAAAACAAAAAAGAAAAAGAACTAAATAGTAAATACAATACGAAGGGACTAATCAAACATTGCATATTGTGATATGAAATGATTAAGCCACTGAAATAAAAATATTATAATTGATAAGGAAGGAAAAACAGAAGCTAAGTGATATGATAAGAACGTAAATTTAGTCGCCCCCTCTTTTTGTATCTCTTTTAATAATTTTTTGGGCAATTGTATTTCATACCTCTGAAATCTCTACTTGGACCTCCCAAGTTTTTTGAACTTCTTTTATTCCAATTTTTCCATTCTACAAAAGCTGACAAAAAAAACGTTGCGCTTGTAACAAATTGAGCAGAGAAGACAACGTATCTCGCTCTCTCTCTCTCTCTAATTTTGCTTTTCAATGGTAGAAAATCCGAACCGATCACATGTGATTATGTTTAAAGTACTTTAGCAATTGAGGGAATAATTAATACTATAATCTAGCACCAACCCAATAACCCTACGTGAACCAATCAATATGTAATTAGAATAGGGAGACTCTCTTGCGTTTGAAACGATGCAATGGCAGTGCAGTCTTACTGCAAACCAAAATATGATTTACTGAAGTTTGAAATATAGCTGCTTATTAGTTTTTCCATATTAACAGTCGGCGATGTGTTTACAGAGAAAATTGGAGGTGGGGGTGGCGTAGAGTAGAAGAATGTACAAAACAGGATAAAATTGGTAGTTTAGTGTAAAAATTAGGAGAGGAGGTCTAGAAAACAAATTAGGAGGTATGAATAGAAGCTCTCTAAATTTTTAGGTGTAAGAAAATTTTTGCCTCACTATTCGGCTAAAAAATAAATTAACATATGAATGGAAAAACAGGAAGAAAGAACCATACCGGTACCATATGCTTGAGAGTTGTATCCATTGAATTCTTAAGAATCATTCTTCCAAATCCAGAGGTTTCATGAAGTGGAAACCGAGAATTCGGTATCTTATTTTTTTCTTCAAGAGTAGTTGCTTTAGATCTTGCGCTCATGACTCTCTGTACCATCCTACTTCCCAAAACTTGCCGCTCGTTTCTTGTTTGATTACTTCTCTTTTCTTTTGGACTACTGTTATTGATCATATCACCTTCATTGACAATACATTTCTTGATATCTAGCTGCATGTTCCCTTCAACACTACTACCGACTACTTTCCGACCCCTAGAGATACTTGCAATTGATGAGCATGATTGCGGTCTCCTCGGATCAGTTGTGCATGCTGATCTTTGGAGGTGAGTACTTACATGTGCTGTAGCTGATTTGGCCAGAACTGATCGATCTCGTGTAGCAGATAGTGAGCGTTGCTCTATCCTCAGATTAGGTGGTTTCTCATTCGAAAAGCAAGGGAGAATATTATATGTTGATCTCACTACAGGAAAAGGGAACTCAACACCACTTCTACATGTCGTTGTAGGCTTTGTTTTCCTTCTGATGATCATGTTATTGTGATCAACAACCGATTTGCTTGCTTTTTGCTGGTTCAAAATTGGTACATATGTTCTAGTTATTACCGCAGCTTTGGTGATATTAATTTGATTTGTTGAATCTGATACTATTGTGCTTCGTCTTTGAGTACTTGGCGTGACGGACCTCAGGGGGACTTTTGAATTTGGGTTTCCAGATTTTGATCTCCCCGAGCTTTTCTTATCTGTGGCCTCTGGCTTGCAACTGGTGACAGCTGCAAACTAGTAGAATGTTGGTTTTAGATCATACCATCAATTAACTAGTTATTTGCTCAAACTCTATACAATGTAATGCTCTATGGGAAAAAAGTTTTTCTTCACAATTTTGCCAAAGTTGTAGCACACGCACGTATGTTTTATTTATTTGTTGAGCAAGGAAAATTGGAAATAATATAATGAAAAGTTGTATCCACGTACGTACCCGTGACAGAGGTTGGAGAATCGGTATTTCCCGTTGGATAATGAATTCAGGGCCATTTGCGTCCATTTCTAAAGATGGAAACAGAGGAGTTGCTGGGGGTGTTTTTAACCTTGATATGCATAGAATTCAATTAATTAAATATGAAAATATATTTATTTATAAAAAATAAAAATATATAGGGAGCTTTTATTCATACCTCTCAAATTGACACTTAGATCTCCTTTTTTTTTTTCTTTTTTTTTTTTCTTTTGAACTTATGGGTGACAAAGCCAACTATGTGGAATTACCAATAAGTACACGTTAAAGAAAAAAAAAAACTTTAACCTTTTTCACCACATAACTTCTAGTGTTCAACTTGGAGAAAGCTTTCTCCTTCTACCGTAAACCCTAACATATACGTAACTCTATGGAAGAAATTATGCTATGATTCAGTAATTGAGTAGAGGATCCTTATGGAGCCTTCAAATAAAGGGTATGAGTTTCTTGTTCTTATTTTTGTGTTGGGCATAAATTACATACTTCTTTTTTCTTCTTAATGAACAAAAAAGAAAATTAATAAACCTTGAACTTTAAGCTTTGAAGCATGTTTGGGCATTAGGGTTTTGGAGAAATTGTGAGGACATGAGACATAGTTTCGTCTTCAATTAGTTCATCTTTAAGAATAGAATTTTTTTTCTTCTTCTTTCAGGAACAACAAGAAGATTACATTAAATTAGATATTCAGATGCACCTTCATGCTTGTTCCAATATTAAAAATATTCATGAAAACCTGAAAAAATAGTATCATTCTTGTACTAAAGGTTTAGGAAAATGATTTTAGGTCTTAATAAGGCCTAAGATTTTTGGGTTTAATCCTAGGTAGCATGACATGTCACCTAAACATATCATCAATTTAAAAAATCATGTCATGTCATTTTTCAGTAAAAATACAATCTTATCATTTGCAAATCGAATGCTCTAGATTATTTTAGAATTGAAATTTGTTTAGTTTTTATGGTTTGAAGTTGACATCTGTTTAGTCCTTATGGTTTTATTTTAATCTGAATAGTCTTTAAAATTACAATTTTTTATCCAAATAGTCCTTATGATTTTATTTTAATCTGAATAGTCCTTAAAATCATGATTTTTCATCCAAATAGTCATTTCGACAATTTTCTCAGTTAAAGGTCATAAAGACTATTTGGATGAAAAATCGTGACTTTAAGGACTATTCAGATTAAAATAAAACCATAAGGACTAAACAGATGTCGACTTTAAATTACACGGACTATACAATATTTTACCCATTATTTTATCTTTATACTATACAAAAATATATTTGAAGCCAATTTGTTGTCATTATGTTCATTTAAATACCTAATATAATGTGAAATATATATATTTTTGAAATTATATCTATCTGTTCAAAAATATGAATTCATTTGAACAATTCCCTTTCAGAGCGGAACACCGTTTTGAAATTAAAGTGTGGTGCTCCTCATTTCAATCACTTTTAGGTTACATTTTCACATCTCCACCGTTCAGTGTCTAGAACATAGTGTGTAGATCATTCCTGCAAAGTTTCATCCAATTTGGAGATCATTTGGGTACCGAATTAGATTAAATGAATCAATTGAATAAAATTTGTCTAAATGGAACTGTTTGTGTAAATCACAATTACGGAAGCTCAAATGGTCTCTAAATTAGATGAAACTTTGCAAGAATGATCTACAGTAGGGCTGACATTGGTAGGTATACCATCTTTGTTTACCAATACCATGTACCAACCAACTTATGATTTGTAACCAAATCCTCTACCAAAACCAATCGCTAAAATTGGTATACTGACTTAGTTGGTACAGTTGGTAATAGGCCTCTACCAAGTTTATTGTGACCCAAAAACTTAAGTGATACATATAATTTTTGCACAAATATAATGCAATGATAGGTTTGGTCTGGTGGTATGTGATCATATTTTTCATCAAAACAGTTATGGTTTCGAAACATACCCTCTTATCAAAATTTAAACATTTTATATTTTAATTGTATTTATATCTATAAGATGTTATAAATATAAAACCTTGTACTTTAGTGGTTAGGAGTGAGAGTTGTTTGAAAGAGGTTTAAAGTTCGAGTCTCACATCCGCAACGAATTCTTAACATTTTGTATTATTTGTATATGTAGGTTGTTATAAATATAAAATATGCATGTACCATAATGAAGGCGCCTTGTGCTTCAGTGGTTGGGAGTGAAAGTTGTTTGTAAGAGGTTTGAGATTCAATTCTTGTTTCCTACATAGATATGGTTGTATTTTTGTATAAGTACACATATATGGTTGATACGGTATACTGATGATATGAAAATCTCAATACCAAGTACCAACCATGTTACCAAGACTAGTACGGTATACCGTTCTAAGTAAGTCGGTTACCAAGTTTTTGGTATACCAACTACTTGATACGGTTGGTACTCGGTTGATTGGTTTCAACATGGCCTAAATTACCAGCCCTAATTTACACACTGAACGGTGGAGATGTGAAAATGTGACCTAAAAGTGAGTGAAATGAGGAGCGCCACACTTTAATTTCAAAGCGCTGTCCTGCTCTGGAAGAGAACTGTTCATTTGAATATATATATATATAGTTTTTCGAAGGAAAAAAGTTATACATATATATATATATATTTGTCCAAAAATATATATATATATATATAATTCATCCTTTCAAAAAAAAAAAATATATATATATATATACGAAAATGATGTAGAGCGCACGTCCGCACAGTCCTTAAAGTGTCGACGTGCCTCCGTTAGCCACCGGACGGCGCGCCTCCACCCGGGCGGACTCCAATAGTGTCCCCGACCACTTTTTCTCCCCGGCGAGTCTGTTGAATTCTAGTTTTCCGGCGAGATCACCAAAAACTTCAAACCAGATTGATTTCACTGGAAAACTGGAATTCGGCGGATTTGCCGAGGAGAGAAAGTAATCAGGGACGCTGCTAAAGTTCTCTGGGGTGGAGGCGAGCAGTCATCAGCGTTGTCCGGTGGCGAACGGAGGCACGTCCGCACTTTAAGGACGGTGCAGACGTGCGCTCTACATCATTTTCGTATATATATATAGCAGTGTGCCCGATCACTTTCCCTCCCCAGCGAGTCCGTCGAATTCTAGTTTTCCGGCGAGATCGATCTGGTTTGAAGTTTTGGGTGATCTCACAGGAAAATTGGAATTCGGCGAACTCGCCGGGGAGGGAAAGTGGTCGGAGACACTGCTAGAGTCCGCCCGGGTGGAGGCGCGCCATCGTCAGCTTCAGACGGTGGCAAACGGAGGCACGTCCGCACTTTAAGGCTGGTGCGGACGTGTGCTCCACATCCTGCCTGTATTTATATATATATATATATATATATATATACGGAGAGGATCTGAAGAGTGTGCGGACGTCCCTCCATTCTCCACCGTACGGCTTTGACGACGGCGCGCCTCCACCCTAGCGGCCTCCAGTAGCGTCTCCGATCACTTTTCATCCTCGACGAGTCCGTCGAATTCCAGTTTTCCGGCGAGATCGATTTTGTTTGAAGTTTTGGGTGATCTCGCCGGAAAAATGGACTTCGGCGGACTTGCCGGGAAGGAAAAGTGATCGGGGATGCTGCTGGAGGCCGCTAGGGTGGAGGCGCGCCGTACGGTGGAGAATGGAGGGATGTCCGCACTTTAAAGGCGTGCGGACGTCCTCTCTAGATCCCGACTGTGTGTATATATATATATATATATGTGATATCGTACTTCTAACCGTAAAAGTAAAAACAAATGATGAATTAAAACGTTTAAAATTGAATTTTGATTAACAAAGATGGAAAAAAACAAGGTTCTAAAAATCAGCCTAGGCGCTAAGCACCCCTAGGCTGTCCCATTACTACCAAATCGTTTGATGTGGGCGGGCAGTCGATTTCTGGCCGTCTAGGCGCCGCCTAGCTGTGTAGGCGGGGCTGGACGGTGTTGTGCGGCTCGCCGATTAGTTTTTGTTTGCCTTTGGGATTTTGGGTAGATTAGGTTGAGATGGAAGTCCGACTTTGGGTAATTGTGTTATAGTTTGACTTTTCAACCAAAATAATTGTATTAATGATTATATAATTACATGTTAATTGTAATTTTAATTGTATTATATAATTATTTAGTATTAAAAATAAAATAAATACAAAAATAGAAAATCGATTAATCCCCGATTAATCTTCAATTAATCTTTTGGGCGTTGTCCGCCCGACTACCGCCCAACGTTTTTTAGAATCTTGGAAAAAAAATTATTAATATTGTAATTGTGACCCCTAAAATCTGATAAATCATTATAATGTTAGAGTACTCCATTAATAAATAAATTTAATATAATTCATGTAAGGTAACTAAATCAACTCGATAAAAAAGGTAACTAAATTATCTAGATGAGATAAGAATTTGGCATAATTATTGCATAATTTGGATTTGATAAGGATAAAATTGTATTTTGACCTAAGGATGACACGTTTAAGTGACATGACACGCCATGCCACATAAGATTAATGCTATAAGTTTGATACAGTTTCGCTTTTAAAAAAATCAGCTTCTATCCGAACTTTTAAATTTTATATTGTTTGGTAAATGAAAGAAAATAAATAGTTTTTTTTAAAATTATTTTCGCAGTACAACAACATTAGTGTTTTTTTTTTAAAGTCACATCAATACCAAACTAACCTTTAGTTGAATCTTGGTTGTTAATTTCTTAGGTTTACCTATCATGTTATATAGCTCATTATTAACATAGTCATGCATACGATGTAACCTTCTTCTCTTTTCTTTTTTTCTTTTTTTTTTTGGAAAGTGTAACCTTCTGTTTACATAGGCATATATACTTTGTTAATATATATATGCATACATATATATATATATATATATATATGGTAGACGGAAGCAAAAAATAAAAAAAGTGGAAAGTGGTGTAAGCCGAGTTACCAGTCATAATCATTCTTCTCGTTTTCAGCGACAAATTCAAATCCAGATCCTTTCTTGGCAGATGCAATTCTGTAGAGCTGATGGTTTCCTGTTTGGTATAGGTATATATATTCTAAGCAACATAAATATATAGTTGAATTGATATTCCAGGGAATTAATCAAAGGGATGCCGGCCGGAGTAAGCAAACAGATAATATAATTATAGTAAAATGAAAATGAAAGCACGTTGGTATACCATTTGGCTCAAACTCTTCAGAAACAGGCTGGAGGAGGGTGACAATATTGCGTTCTTTTTCGCGCTTGTGCAATTCCTGAAAGAGAATAAGATCTTGATCTGCAGGATGATGATCTGTCTCCTGCCGCTTGATCCGTCGTCGCCCACTGGTCAGTGGCATGCTCGGCACTAGTTCCCTCCTGCTTGTATTCTTCATAGTATAGTATTAGTATAATAAAGCGGTGTTGCTTTTGCAGAGCTATCGTCGATCGAACAAGAAGAAAGAGAGGTAGCTCGGTCGGAGCAGAAACGTACGCAGCTGCTGGAGGAGTTTATATACAACTTAATTATATGCCATGGCCTGCCGCTTGGATTGCCACGTGGAAACTTAGCCGGCACTCGATCGGCAGTTTCAGAATCATGCCCAACGCAAATAGACAAAAGTCAGCTTAAAATTGACTTGCTTGCTGGATCAAAAGTTACACATTGCGTGACAGTAAAAATCACTTTTCTACGCTTCACTTGTAGTCGTAGTTGATGACCGATGGGTCGGTGGGGGTGGTTGGCTCGCATTCTAATCCTAATTGATTCAGCATGATCAATCCAGCAGCATAGATGGAAGAAAACGACGATTTCTTATCGTCTCCGATCGTCTTCGTGGACTCGTCACCGTCTTCATCGGAAGATGAAAACGACGCCGTCTCCCTCAATTCCACTTCAAAACGCCTCGACTATATGCTCCAATTCCTCGACCGCAAGCTCTCCGTCGACCACAGCGGCAATACGAGCAACGCCTCCCCGCTCCCTGAGTTCGAGGCCAAGGGCGGAGGTACGGGAATGTTCAAAGTCCCGGTTCGGGCGGCGGTCCACCCGAACCGGCCTCCCAAGCTGGAACTGAGGCCCCAACCGCTGAGGGAGACTCAGATAGGATGCTTCTTGCGGACTATGGTCAGCACCGAGTCCCAATTGTGGGCTGGGACCGAGTGCGCCGTCAGGGTGTGGAACTTTAACGATTTGTACTCGGCGGCGGCCGCTGGACAAGGGAGAGGCGACGAGGAAACGGCACCGTTTATGGAGTCCGTGTCCACATCCGCGGTCATGTGTTTAGTTGGGGACGAGGGGAATAGGGTGGTGTGGAGCGGGCATAGGGATGGTAGGATCAGGTGTTGGGGTATGGACTCCGTAACTGCTCCTTTTAAGGACTGCTTGTCTTGGCAGGCTCATAGAGGCCCCGTTCTTTCGCTTGTTATTTCTTGTTATGGTATATCTCCTACTCTATTGGAATCATTTTCATTTGCTGCAATTGCTATCGAATCACTTGCATTGTTTCTCTTCCTTTCAGGGGATCTCTGGTCAGGCTCAGAGGGTGGTGTCATCAAGATATGGCCATGGGAGGCTATTGAAAAAGCTCTCTCTCTCACCATTGAAGAAAGACTCGTGTCTTCTTTGTTGGTGGAGAGGTCTTACATTGATCCTTGGACCCAAGTTGCCGTAAATGGTTTCACTAATGTTCTAACTTCGGATGTTAGGTACTTATTATCTGATAGTTCCAGTGCAAAGGTGTGGAGTGCTGGTTATCTCTCATTTGCACTCTGGTATGTTGCACTCTCAATATTCTAATTACCAAGTATTATACTTACAATTGCTGCAGCTGTGTATTGGTTGTTCTTTTCTTTTTGATAAATATGCATAAAGGGTTTGCATTTTTGTTATACTAAACCACTTATCCTATACAGTACCAGTCCGAAAGCGTGAGATTGTAGAGTTGAATATTACACTATAACTACTTGTAGGGATCACCTAAAACTTATTGCAGTTTATTTAATACTGGCTTCACAAATTAGCTTTGGGGACTTAATATCTCACTCAAGATTTCTGCTGTTATTAAATATGATAATTGAACTTTTTGCTGAAAAACTAGTACATTTGGGTATCACTTACTTCCCAAGTTAAAAGCACATCTGCTGCGAGGATTGCCTGTGAGGAAGAATCAAGTGTCTTTATCTTTCCTTTATCTGTTTTTTTAATTGAAATTACAAAGGGACAGAGTGGTAGAAACTTTCTAGTAAGTTATTTAGCTTGAAGACGTAAGGGTCCTCTCCGAATCGACATGCCTTGTTTTGTACTTTGTGATCTCGCTATTCATGCATGTGTAGCTAAATGAGGCCGGATTATGCCTCTAGTGTTATTCACTCTGCTACTCATACCTTTCTCATGCTAATCCCGAGTGTTATTTGCATTTTCATAGAGGAAGTTGTACATTTGTACTGTATTCAATTTGTAGTTTTCATTTTACAGGGATGCGCGTACAAGAGAATTACTGAAAGTATTCAATACCGATGGTCTGAATGAGAATCGAGTGGACATTTCATTGGCACAGGAGTTGCCAGTAGAATTAATTTCTGGAGCAAAAAAAGATAAAACACAAAGTTCTTTTGGTTTCTTTCAGCGATCACGTAATGCATTAATGGGAGCAGCAGATGCTGTTCGTCGAGTTGCAGTGAAGGGTGCATTTGGAGATGATAATCGAAGAACTGAAGCATTGGTAATTGCAGTAGATACAATGATTTGGACGGGGTGTACAAATGGCCTACTTGTGCAGTGGGATAGAAATGGCAACCGTTTGCAAGAATTCCATTACCATTCTTCTGCTGTCCAATGCTTTTGTACTTTTGGGCTACGTATATGGGTTGGTTATGCAAGTGGCACTGTCCAGGTATTGGAACTTGACGGTAATCTGCTCGGAGAATGGGTTGCTGACAACTGTCCTATTATTAAAATAGCTACAGGAGCTGGTTATGTATTTACCTTGGCCAATCATGGTGGTATATGTGGATGGAATATTACATCACCGGGACCTCTTGACAGCATAGTGCGTTCAGAATTAGCTGGCAAAGAATTTCTATATACAAGGATAGAAAACTTGAAAATTTTGACTGGTACATGGAATGTTGGACAAGGAAGAGCATCCCAGGACTCACTTATATCCTGGCTAGGCTCTGTGGCTTCTAATGTTGGCATTGTTGTCATTGGTTTGCAAGAAGTTGAAACGGGCGCTGGTTTTCTTGCTATGTCTGCAGCCAAAGAAACTGTGAGTTATAATCATGTTTAATATGTATTGTGAATGTTATATAGACTAAAATTTGAGTTTCACAGAATACTTTCTTGTGCAACTTCATTCAAGTATTGAAATTGTTTTCGAAACTTGTGGGGAATTTTGCCTCATCAAGGAAGTAACTGATGCATGTTGTTTTGTGTGAGTAATGGACATTTGATTCAAGAATCCTAGGACATGAACTACTATTGTTGTTTTTGATGGTAATGTGCTAGTGTTATGTTTGGAATCAATTGTCAAAATGCTTTCCATTGATGACGCTGATTCATGCTACAATATTTTGATTATGAATATGCCTTCCTAGTTTAAGAATTATGATAATGAAATATGTAGGTTATATTCGTTTATGTAAGAGAATGCTTAGATGCTAATGATGAAACACTAGGCAATACATGACAAAGTTATTAAAGCAGATCCAGTGGCATAGGACAGGTCAAGTGGCTTCTTATGCTATGCGGTTACCTATAATCTATGCAAAATTTTGTTTCAACATGTGCATATGTAGTAAAAGGATTTGATTTGAGGTTTGACCTTTGAATCACCACTTAATCTGATTCTCTGTCATCTCTAGGTAGGTCTTGAGGGGAGCTCTGTTGGGCAGTGGTGGCTGGATATGATTGGAAAAACATTGGATGAAGGATCAACCTTTGAACGTGTTGGATCTAGACAGTTGGCAGGATTGCTCATTGCTATGTGGTGAGTATATGGGAAGATCACTGAGTATTTTTATTTATAATAATTGTGTTACTTTTCCTGCCAAGTCTCATTGTTTCACTAACAATTATTATTTTTTAATTATCTATTATTCTTCTTCCAGGGTGAGACATAATCTCAAAGCTCACGTTGGGGATGTTGACGCTGCAGCAGTTCCATGTGGTTTTGGGCGTGCTATTGGTAACAAGGTAAGTTGCCTCTATTTGGAAGATTTTTACTGTATGATACAAATTGACTGTGTTGTGATCATTCATATATAAAGGGAAAAAGAAGGAAAGCTGACATATGCTTCAATAAGGATGATCTTTATCGTCTTTTTTTATTTTTATTTTAATGTATGGTGG
Organism: Fragaria nilgerrensis; assembly: GCA_010134655.1. Classification (NCBI taxonomy): domain Eukaryota; kingdom Viridiplantae; phylum Streptophyta; class Magnoliopsida; order Rosales; family Rosaceae; genus Fragaria; species Fragaria nilgerrensis. Next base: position 182,788 of record CM020982.1, on the reverse strand, counting down.
GATGAAATGTATAGGGAGTCTTTTGGTGTAAGATCAAACAACATAAATATGGAGGGAATTAGCCTTATAGTGGTTTTACTTTCCAAATGATATTTGATTTGTCTATAGAAAATGTGAATTATTTTCCTTTTTCTACTTTTTGGTTGAAGTACTGATATGAATTGATCTGTTCATATTCATTGAGGATGAAAACTTCGGATTTCTGATCCAGTGATGATTTTTATTAATTGCTTTTACTCTAGCCATTTTGTAATGATAGGTGAACTCTGCATCACCTTCATTTGACTGTATATCATTCTATATCATCTCTCTCTCTCTCTCTCTCTCTCTCTCTCACATAAAAAAGGATCATATGGGTGTGTTCTTGGTCTCCCTTGTCTCTCAAGACACACATGCACACAGATACTTAGGTTCATGGTAGTGCTACTGTCATTTTCACACAGTTCCTATTATTAATGGAGGTAAAGATTGTTCAAACAGGGAGCTGTTGGTTTGAGGATTAGATTGTATGACAGGACAATGTGCTTTGTTAATTGTCACTTTGCTGCGCATTTGGAAGCCGTTAATCGCCGCAATGCAGATTTCGATCATGTATATCGAACCATGACCTTCTCTCGGCCGAATTATCTCAATTGTGCAGCTGGTACAACACCGGTACCTTTCTTATATTGTTCCCTTCTCTTCTCAATGCTTTGTTTTGGTCCATTTATAGATGCTTGCTGTTCGTGTTTTCTATTGCAGCTACTGCTTCATCTGCTGTCCAATTGCTTCGTGGTACAAATGTATGTACATACTATAATTAATATGTTGCCTTTTGATTTTTAGATTATGTGTTAACAATCACTTTCTTCCAACCATATTCTCAAAGGAAAAAAAGAAATGAACGTAAAACTGTGATGAAACATTGATGCAATTTCAGGCTATTGGTAACAATTCTGTAGAAGGGATGCCCGAGTTATCTGAAGCACACATGGTCATATTCCTTGGTGATTTTAACTATCGGCTTGATGGTATATCTTATGATGAAGCTAGAGATTTTGTTTCTCAAAGATGTTTTGATTGGCTTAGAGAACGGGATCAGCTCCGAGTGGAAATGACAGCCGGAAATGTCTTTCAAGGAATGCGGGAGGCAGAGATTACATTTCCTCCCACATACAAGTTTGAAAGGCATCAAGCTGGTTTAGCAGGTACATTTAACTGTATCATGAGCTTCTAAAATTCATAGCTTTTAGCTGGGCAACGAAAAAGGTTAAAAATTGCTTGAATGATCTTAACTGAAAGCTAATAAACAGCTTTGGTCCTTCTGCAGTATTTTTTTTAATTAACTTGTGTTGGACGTTTCAATGTTTCATGACTCAAAAAGTCAAAATCTCAAATTGACAACTTATGTCTGTCGAACTTCTTGTCTCTTTTTAATTTTCTCTTGCATTGAACCTTTTTGATATCTGTGCCTTGTACAGTTTGCCTTGTATAGTTTATTTATAGTGGTTCCAGAGGCAAAAGTGTGAAACAAGGTTTCATGTCATGCGAGGCCTTTTTGGCATGAACTATGATATATTTTGTTTGAGAGCTCATTTTGTTTCTAAATTTTTTGGCTTTTATTTAGTTAACTAATTCTTTTTTCCTCTAGGGTATGATTCTGGTGAAAAGAAGCGCATTCCAGCTTGGTGTGATAGAATTCTGTATCGTGATAGCCGCTCAGCGTTGGTATCAGAATGCTGCTTAGGATGTCCTGTTGTCTCTTCAATATCACGGTAAGTTTTCCTACTCTAAAAGTATTTGGCCATTCAGGGATCAAATTATATCCATGCGAGCACTGGCAGGCATGGTTTGGTGCATTTCATCGGACCGATTTGGTCAAAAAAGGATAAAGAATAAAACTCTTGTTGTCCTGTGGGTCATCATCTTTCTCTTTTGATTTATGTGTTAATATCTTCTTCTTTTTTTGTGTTAATATCTTCTTTTCACCTTTTTTTTTTTCTTTGGTTTGATTAGATTTCAGTTCTTCAGACCTAAGCAGATTATCAACTTCACACCCAATCATCACATGCTTTTTTAATTTGAGGGCACAGATTTTATATTGCTTTAAGAAATCAAATATGGAGTAGATGAAACAAAAAAGAAAGAAAAAAAGGTAAGCTCTTAATGTCGTAGGAGTGCAAATATTTCTATGGAACCTAAGTTAATGAAATCTTCGAAGTATCTCCGATTGAGGGTTAAAAAGTTTGAAACAAAGTTTGAAATTTAAGAAAAATTTCAACAATAGTCTATTTAGCAGGTATAACACGGCACCTTGCTAGATTTTGGTACTGCAATAATTCAACATTTTGAAATATGCGATTTTAAACCTAGCGATAGGGATCTGTTTTTGGAGTTTTTGTCTGTGCTTTTGGAACCATTAGTGCTGGTGTTTGGTAGAAATAGCTGAAAATAATTTCAATCCTTTCTGCAGAAGTCAAGTGCCTTCACAGGAAGCACTTGGATTTTTAATTTATAGCTTATCTACTGCTGAGCGAACTGCTTCTTACAGAATTCCTGAATGGACCCATTTCTTCATTTTCTATGCATTTTGTGCTGACTAACATTGGCATCGATCGGGCCTTTAAGCTGTTTGAGGCATACGGTTTAGTAAAATTTTGTCCGATGAAATATTCAAGGTTGACGAAATTGATTTGCAGCTAAATCTTTCATGGCTGCAGAATTTTCTGTTCTGATAAAACATGCATCTATTTGTATGTAGTTACATTAGTCTAATTCCCTTATCCCTAGAAAAGACCAAAAAAAGGATTCCTTAGTGGAAGGGCCCTCACACAAACACACACACACACACACACATTATATTTGTGTTTTACTGTTATATAAGTGAGAGCGTGCATTGATGTATGATAGGTATACAACTATACATGTATACATATGTTTATGCTCGGGTATTACTCTCTTTTGTTATATACTTATTCTTAATGCATAGCATTGATACCTGTTCAATAGGTACGAGGCTTCCATGGATGTAACCGACAGTGATCACAAGCCAGTCCGCTGCATTTTTACTCTTGATATTGCTCGAGTTGATGAGTCAATAAGGAGACAAGAGCTTGGAGATATCCTGGAATCAAATGGGAAGCTCAAATGTATGCTTGAAGAACTATCCAAGATTCCTGAAACTATTGTCAGTACAAACAAAATAATCCTTCAAAACCAGGATACATCCATTTTGCGTATTACAAATAAATCTGGCCAAAAAGATGCTTTTTTCGAAATAATTTGTGAAGGACAATCTGTCATTAAGGAGGATGGACATGCATCAGATCATTGTCCCAGAGGTTCCTTTGGCTTTCCACGATGGCTTCAGGTAATTTCCTATGCTTTGAAACAGTACATGTGCTTTCTACTTCAGTAATTGAGTATTTTTGGTTGTGGTGGTGTGGGGTAAAAGCAACATTTTTGTTATGAAATATGTATGTACTCCTTAATACTTGGAAAAGAGTTGGCAGATACAGTGCAGTGCACTGGCTTTCCATGCAGTATGTAGATGTCAAAGTTACCTTCTGCGGCTTAGAAAGATGAAATAGATCCCAGAAAATTCTTTAGGCATTTGTCATAGTGTTGTCGAGTAGAGACAGATATTCATGATTATGTTATGACTGTAAAGATCAGAGCTACACCACTGTTTGATCTATGTGTAGAAGTTGTAGATTATTAGCTAGTCTATTGAATTCCATACGGAACATTGGCTATATTTTACTGTTTGCACTTCCACCAGGATGTAGTAGCAATAGAGATGCTCTGATTTTAATCTGTACATCAGATTGTACAGTTTGCATTACAAGCACACACTTCTGAATATTATTTGTAAAAATTCATCCATCTTCATTCATCTCGTTGTCTGTCACAAGAGACTGTGTTGATTAAGCCAGTTTCTTGTATCATCCACGATTATTTATTGTAGACTTGATAACCAAAAGTCTGCAACTTTGGATAATTAGTCTTGATTTTGAACCAGGTCACTCCTGCAGCTGGCATTATCAGACCAGATCATATAGCAGAGGTGTCTGTTCATCATGAGGAACACCAAACTCTAGAAGAGTTTGTCGATGGTGTCCCGCAGAACTTTTGGTGTGAAAACACCAGAGACAAGGAAGTTATACTGGTGGTTAAGGTACATGGGAGGTACACTAATAACACCAAAAGCCATCGCGTCTGTGTCCGTCACTGCTGTTCAGCCAATACAAAGCAAAGAGAACCCCCCGAGCACGACACCAGACAAACCCAAGGAACTGCTCTGCTCCGGTCTAACTTCCAACACCTTAGCAGTTCCTATGACGTGGTTGACCACCTGTGGGGTATGAATAGTCCTTGAAGCACCACAGATAGTTGTGTAATACTGTCACTTGATTATGGCCAATCAAAATTGGTAAACAATCATTCTGTTCGGTCAATTACCTGAAAAAGCATTGTTGCTTTCCAGGTTTCTATGAAAGCTGATTAATTTTATAGCATTGCGGTTCATTTGAATTAGTGTCAATTATTTTTGTGGTGATGCTGTTGTTAAATGAACCCTTTTAAATTGATACCATCATTGTTTACAAGGTGGAGAGTTATGAGTTTTCAAATATATTTTTTTTCTATTACATTATGAGTTTTTTTTTTATTACATTATGAGTTTTCACCCCATGTATATACCTTCCTCGAGATTGCCCTGATTATGGATTTTTTTTTTCTATTTTTTTTGTCATCCTTTTAAATGCCCACTAAATCTACAATTTTTTTTGTATATACCTTAAATCTACAATTTTTTTTTCCCACTAACAAAATCCTAAACCCTAAGAGCAAATGCATTGGGGACGTTTGAGACGTCCAAGACCAAGCTAAATGGCAAGAAGAAAAGAAATCTGATGCACTGCAAGTTTTTTGGTCGACTCGTGGACTGCCCGATTAAGCCTAATGTCAAGTTTTGGTCGTTAACCAAGTCAACCAATAGGACAGATGGAGGCGCTCATGGAGCATATTTAATGGGACAGATGAATTTTCTTTTTTTTGTAGAGATGATTTAGATGAGGTTGCTATTGGTGGGCCCATGCTTAGTATTATCATTTTCAGATTTTTTAGGCTGCATCAAAATCTGGGACCACCGTCTGAGGCAACAACTAACATTTTGCCTTTGCTTTTGCTTTTGAGGGTGCATTTGCTCGTCTTAAATTTCAAGCTAAATTTAGCTTACAAAATAAGAATATTTTATAAATTTTTTTTAACTTATTAAATTTTCTTACCATAAGTTAAATTATTAATCAAATTAAGAGTTTTTTTTTTTACGAAGCACACTCCCACCATAAGCCAAATCTTAAGATAAAACCATTTTTTTTTCTTTTGTTATATATTTTTTTAATTCAATAATTAACCATGAAAAAAAATTTATATAAATATATTTAATATGGGGCTCATATGAAAGATCTCGTCGAGATCGTCGCGATAATATAAAATTTTGTTAGTAACAAATTTTTAATTTAGATGCTAGTGTAAATTAGAAGAACAATATTTAAAATTGAATAAAATAATATTTAGTTTTATCCTACCAACTCTATAAGCCAAATTTGACTTACAAAATAGTTCAAGCTAAATTTTTTGTCTTGAGAATTGTAATTTGGCTTATGGTAGGAGTAACTATAGGTTAAATTTGGCTTTTTAGCCTATGGTGGGAGATGGTGTAAACATCTCTAGTAGTGTTGATGTATCAAATTTAGAAATTTGTCAACTTTTAGATAAATAGAAGGTCTAGCCGTATGCTTAAAAGATTGCTAAATCTAAAAATTGCTAAACAGAATTGATAAATTTGTCAATCGAGTCATGAATTTCTAAAAAAAAACATATACAACACATTTGTTACCCCGACATATGGGAAAAAAGTCCAAACCGTATCTGACCTTTTAACGAAGCAAAGCTTTGGTATCCCACCTTTCAAAAACTTCAAAACGGTATCCCACTTTCAAAAACTTCAAAACGGTATCCCACCTTTTGACCCCGACATAAGATTGGTATTTGGGGCTAACGGGGGACGTTGGTTCCGTTACAGAGCTTGTCAGGTGGCATCTTTTGCAGGGTATTTTCGTCTGTTCAGTCTCTCCCGTCAATTTATACCACAGTTGGCGCCAAATCCATTTGGTTAACAGATTTACCACCAAAAGAACAGATTTACCGTCAAAAGTGAAATTTCAAAATTAAAAACAAAAATTCATAGCCAATTTTGAAAGACCCAATGCAGCTTTTTATAAAATCAAGTTTGGTACCTATAATGCATACATAACAACACATGTAATTCATCCACAACTCAGTATATGTAATGCATAACAACACATTTTCATGAACATACATACATCTTGTTCATCCTTGCATTTCAAATGTCTCAAAAGTCATGCAAATAGCACAAACTCAACAATGTTTGATTTACCAATAAACATCACAAAAGCTAGTTAAACAAGCATTTTTTCTGCATAAGCATTTCTTGCATATTTTCCACAAAAGTAGTCTTCTTGTATTTCCTCAAACTTCAAAGCAGCTTGCATATTTCACAAAAACAATCTTTCTGCATATTCCACTAAGCCCTATGCATATTTCATTGTGATGACTGACTGGGTTAATGTGGTGGTTGGAACTAGGCTGAACATCATGAGCTGATGGTTCCCCCACATTTGGTTGATGTTGTATATCCTCTTCATGATTCATTGGTGGCTGCTGATGTAGTCCATCTTGACCATTCATTGGTGCTTGCTGCTGCACACCATCTTGCACATTTTGACCCTACAAAAGCACATATTACACACATCTTTCAACCATGTAGAATTTCAAATTAAAATAAAGCACATGAATTCCAAGTCACACCTGATTCCTACGAGCACAAGTCTTCTTATTATGACCATTTTTCTTACATGTTGAACATGTGACCTGAGAATAAAACACCTCAGACAACTTTTGTGTACCAGCAGGTGGCGGTTCTACTTCACCTACAAACAATTAAGGAATAATTAATTGTAAAAATAAAGTGCAGCTAGTTAACAAAAAAACTGAGTGAATAGAAGTTACCCCACTTATGCATTGTGCTCCCTTACCATGAATCTCAAACCTTGAGCGACTAGACGCCACAACCCTATACTCATTACTCCACATGACTGCCTTCTTCAATGTTTTTTCCACCTTTGGTCCAACTTTACACCTCCATTTTGGTCCTGATAACCGTCTATTGCCCAGCCGAACCATTGTTGTAGTTCTAATTTCTTCTAAACAGCCCAAGATGGCATTCTTTCTTGCTGGAAGAATGCTTTTGTTGTAGCTCTCACTGTGGTTATTCAACAATACATCACACTTGAATTTGGGTTGAAGTGTGACTTGCTCCAGTGCACTGCAGATCTATCCTTACACCATTTCCATCCATCTTTTGTGCTCTTCTTCATGTCCTCCATTGCTTCTTGAAATGTGTTTAGCGTACAACTTCTAGCAATTGCCCATAACTTGTTTTTAAGATCCAAACCTTCAACACCAAAATAATAATAATAGACAATTAGCAACCATCTTAAGTGATTCAAAACTTTAAATGAACTAGTTAAAGTGACAAGATTAACCTTGAAAACCATCAGTCTTAAAATTGTTGTGCAAGTGTCTCACACAATGTTTGTGTGCAGCATCTGGGAATAACACTTTTATGACTTGCTCCAACCCTTTTTGTTTATCACTCATGAATGTGTAGTGGCTAGAGTGATGAATGTCCAAATCTACCTTCAAAAACTCTAAGAACCAGCTCCAACTATCTCTGGTTTCTTGCTCCACTACTGCCCAAGCAATTGGGTAAATTTCATTGTTCCCGTCTATGCCTACAGCAGATAGCAGCTGCCCTTATGAACTGATTTCAAATGGCAACCATCCAACCCTATAAATGGTCTACACCCTGCCTTCCATCCCCTCTTCAATGCTTCTATGCATATGTATATCCTCTTAAACCTTGTTATTTCACCATCCAACTCTGTTTGAATCTAAATTGATGTACCTGGATTCCTTTTCTTCAGCTCATATGCATAGCTTTCCAGCAGGTTGTATTGGTCTTCAAATTTCCCTTGTGCTAACTTTTCAGCATTTTTCTTTGCTCTGTAACACATTTGAGAGTCAACCTGCATCTCAAAATCCTTGCACACTGCATTCTGAATCCCTTCTCTACTCTAGTTGGGATCACTCATGAAGAAATCCTGGTATTCCTTTGCTATGAAGGGGGCATGCATGTGATACACCTTCTTTCCAATTGTAGTGCACTCATGCTCTTGCTTTATAGATCTTATCCAAATTGAAGGGCTTTTCTTATTTGTCGAGGCAGCATATATTCTCCAAGGGTACTCTTCAGATGAAAAGCACTTGGCAACAACCTTGCAAAAAATAAAAATATAAACAACCATTAACAAAAATTAAAATTCAGTTGAAGTAGACACAATTATACCTTGTACTTTTAAATAAAAATCCTTACCTTGTGTCGGCTATTAGTAGGAAACCTCAACTTCTTTCTAGTCATAACAGAATGCTTCCTAACTGCATGTTTGAATACCTCTGAACTTGGAAACTCCATCCCCAAAACAAAAAAAGGATTCTTCATGTGCACCTTGGGATTGAATTTTATCCAATTACTAAACCTTTTCCTACAACTCACAGGAAAACTTCCCCTGTCCTCACCTTCTTCATCAGATGAACCATGCAAAATTTTTAGATCATCAGACTCACTTCCATCCTCATCCTCATCTGACCTTCAAACCCCATCTCATCCCATTCATGACATGTATTGGTGTCACCATCCACATTGCCTTCAAACTCCACATCATCATCATATATTCCGAGTCAAGATCATAATCTGAATCGATGATCCCATCAAAATTAGAATCATCTGAATCTGTAGTACTTTCAGAAGAGTAATCCTCCACTTGCCTTGAACTTTCCCCTCTACTTCTGGTTGAGTACCTCTTCTCCACAGGTTTCGGTGGTTTTCCTTTTTTCCTTTGTGGCTTTGGAGCTTCTTCAACAGGTCTCTTCCCTCTGTCCATCTTTTTATCTACACCAATCTGCCTAATATCTCTTCCAGCCCTCATAGCTTCAACCCTTTCATTCTCTTCAATTATTCTTAAGAAAGGGTTGTCTATATTGACTGTGGCATTAGGCCCATCCTCAACATCATCAATTTGCCATCCCAAAAAAGGTAAGTGGTGTATGCCTACAACAAGTTTCTCTAGCTCATCTTCTGCAAACTTTCTTCTTTGTGCATCACAAACTAGAAACAACTCAAGTATCTTGCTTCTTGGGGACACGAAACCACACATGTCCATTGCCTCCTTGTCACAAGTTACAAGGAGAAACCCACTGCCATCTTCACTACCTGGTATCCTAAACCAGAACTGCATTGGAGGACGCTCATATCTAATGTCATAAGCCCAATACATCAACTCTGTCATAGAGAGCTTGTCTCGGTCTACTCCATCTACATACAAGACATCCCCTCCAACATATCTTCTGTTTGACCCTTTCATACTATGAAACCTACCTCCATGATAGATCTTCATGGTAAACAAACTTTGATCTGTAACAACCAAATAAAAAACAATATCAAACATCCAATGATGTAGAACAATTGAACAATTATAACACATTACTTAGGTAAATTGTATAAGGATGAATTACTTAAGCAAAAGAAGATGGAATTGTATACGCATACACATACACATATCATAAAACATGTCCTCCTAACACTCATTAGCCTAAATATATAAAACAAGTCCAAACCCGGTTTGCTCTAGATTTGGCGTTCGGTGTCCGATTAACTATTATGATACCTTTCTGGAAGTGGAACGGCCCAACGAACCAGACACGTGGCTTTGCCATAATGTATGGGCTTTTTAGGCCATCCGAGTCCGTTTAGACCTTCAAAATGTAGATTTACTTGTTTTCAACAATTATTTTTTAATTGTTTGTTTTAGATTTGGCTTTTAGGCTTTGATATTAGTTACCCTAGGGTTTATTTGCTCATATATATATATAACAACTTGTGGTTTCAGTGAAGCATGAGACCTATCATCAAATGCATGAGACCTATTAACATCAAATGCATGAGACCTATGAAGTATATATATTCAGTGAAGCATGAGACCTATCACCAAATGCATGAGACCTATGAAGTATATATGTTCAGTGAAGCATGACACCTATCATCAATATGAAGTATATATGTTCAGTGAAGCATGACACTTATCATCAAATGCATGAGACCTATCACAAAGAGGTCCTCTTTCTCACTCAATTCTCTAACATCCCAGCTTGACGCATTGAAACATTTGACCCCAGAAAAGAAAACCAAAAAACAAAAACTTGCCAACGAAACTGAAACCACAAGTTGTCCACAAGTTGTTCATTGTATCTCACAAGTTTAGTGAAGTATTAACATTATGCAGATCTTCGCAAACGTCCAAGTATCTTTGCTTCATGCTATATATGTTTACACTATGTTTTGATAGTTGCAATAGACAACTGATCTTTATTGCAGGGGTTATAAATTTCTCACCAACATAGATCTAAACTATAAACCACCGGCCAGCTACTTTAATCCCAACATTAAACAGACAAGGCATATAGAAAAAACCAGATGCGGACAAGAAAAATGGGCCAACTCTCTAATCCTAAACCTATTCAATAGGCAAACCCCTTGAAAGCCATAAACAATTTCAAAAGGGATAAATTCGATACTATTATATTACAACCCAAGAAGTAAAAGACATTGATAAACTCTAAGAAATGGACCATTGTTACCTGCATAATTTGGTCGATCCCCTGCCACTCGAAAATATCTCCACTTTTCGGTCATGCTATCGAATCTTCTATCCACTCTTATGCCTTTTATCTAGATATGAGCGAAAAAAAGAGAGAGATAGAGGATATTCGTTGTAGTGAGAGAGCGAGTCGTTCAGTCGTTGTCGTTGTAGAGAGAGAGAGTCGTTTTACAGAGAGAGAGAGAGCTGGAGGCAGATGGAGAATAATGGATAGAGTTTAGGTGAGTTGAGGATTATTAGATGATTAGACAAAAATATCCTTTACAATTTGAATTTAATATGTTTCTGTAACGGAGCCAACGTCCCCCGTTAGCCCCAGATACCAATATTATGTCGGGATCAAAAGATGGGATACCGTTTTGAAGTTTTTGAAAGTGGGATACAAAAACTTTGCTTCGTTAAAAGGTCAGATACGGTTTGGACTTTTTCCCCCTTTCATATATAGTCCCATCTCAGATTTCCCATGTTTGGCAACAAGGGACAACAAGGGAGACTCTTTTAAATGAGCATAGATAGTTTCAAATCGTCTGTGAGACCTTCTATCATAGACATCAAAAGAGCCCCCCTCGATCTTTGTGGGGGAGTGGAGAGACGTTGTAGCGAGCCAGCAACACTGTTTAATTATAGGCTTTCATATCTTTTGATGGAAGCCTAGTTCTACACTTCGCTATTCATCGTTCGCACGCCCAAAATCATCAACTTTCTCTCTCTTCAATTTCAGTCATTGTCGTTCTCATGCTCAAGTCATCAGTTTCAGTCATCGTTCTTTCTCACGCCCATAACCTAATCCTTACAAACTACAGTTCACGAGTTTCAGTTAGAAATTTCAGATCCTATAGTACATCAAATTTTAGTCACCAACTCACCAAGTGAATCCCAACTCCTCAATTTCAGTTCAGATTCGTCAAATTTCAGTTCATATCAGTTAAATTTCCTCACCGAATTCCAACCCAAAACTTGAGGCATCTTCTCCCTCTAGTCTGACGAATCTTGAAGTTTCTGCAAATTGAAAGCATAATTTTGTTGGGTATTGGATATTATGTTGTGTTCTAGAAGGGTACTGATTAGAATTGCATAATTTGGATTTGAGAGAAGAACTTTTATTATGGAAGTAGATTAAACTTGTGTGAGAAGAATTGTGGGTATCTCTTTGATCTTTGATACATATGGAGAATCTGAGAACGGGACACTTTGATGTAGATGCAGACTGGGTCTTTGGGTTGGCACCAAACATGGGTTAGGACAGGGTTCACATAAGGCAAGCTTCAGGTGTCGGGGACAATGAATGAAATTAAGCAGGGATATCACGAGAAATTTTTTGGTCTCGGGCTATTACAATACCATTAAACAAACGTACCCATATTCTATTTTTTTGTCCACGTGTCAGTTTGTGATTCATTAAAACATACTAAACTTATAAATAACTATTTTTCATTACTGCTGGAGTAAAATTGTTATATCAATAGCTAAATTTCCTAACTATTGCGAAAATTAAACAAAAATGTTAAATTTAGCTATACTGATGAAGATGCTCGGGCTTAATTTTCTACATGAATCCTACATGAAGCCTAGCTTAATTCCACAAGATGCCTAACTCATGTTTGGTGCTCATGCTTAATTTCTACAAGAATCCTGCCTTCTTAAAGCCTAGCTTATTTCCACAAGATGCCTGACTCATGTTTGGTGCTCTTTTTAGAGCTTAGACTAATGACAAAAGAAAGAACACAACATAACAACATAAAGAACCCATAAGGATACTCCAAAGGCAACATAACAAACAGAAAGAACCCATAAATGATACTCTAAATGTTACATAGGCCCGTAAGTCAATTAATCGGGCATGTGAAATGCTCCAATATGACCACTTTGATAGCTTGAGAGTTCTAACTCCAAATGTTACATAGGCCTGTAAGTCAATGAATCGTGACATGCGAAATGCTCCAACTATGAGCTCTTTAATAGCTTCAAGGTTAGAACCTTAATTGAGGAGCATGTCAAACTTGAAGATCATGTCGGAACGTTTCATCTTCTCTAGTCACCAAGAATAAATTGAGATTTAGCTCCAATCAACATCGATGAGATTCGAATCTAGATACGAGGGTTCTATATTTAAATTTTTACGAACTCGATCATATGAGGTGGTTTGACTAAGAATAAGTAACTGAAATAAGGGTAACCACAAGGTGTTAGGTCAGAACAAATTGAGAAAGAAAAAAAAATGTTGGTGGGGGTACTGGTATTCTAGGTGACGAACGTACCACGTGAATCAGCAGCGTGCGAATGGTAAGTGCTAAGGGGTAGGTGCTATAATTTAACAGTGTCGCTGGCTCGCTGTAACGTCTCTCCACTCCCCACAAAGCCCGAGGAGAGAAGAGCGCTTCCCACTTCATAGGGTAGTAGAGTATCCACTACTGGTTTGGTCTTTTGTTTTGCCGACGCAGCTAGCACCGGCCACCGCATCAATCATTGGATCGATCCTGTGTTGGTAGTTGGTAGCAATGGAAGCTGAGAACAAACAAGTGATCTTCAAGGGGTTCATAGAGGGCACCCCAAAGGAGACAGACTTACAAGTGATGCCTGGAATCATTATCAAGCTCAAGGCTCCTAAAGGCTCTGGAGCTTTCCTGGTCAAGAATCTCTACCTTTCTTGTGACCCTTATATGAGGGGACGTATGCGTGATTTTCGTGATTCCTATATTCCCCCGTTCGTTCCTGGCCAGGTATTCTTGTCCTTCACCCTCATTTCACTTTTTGTCCATTAGTTTTTCTTTTCATTTTCTCTACTTTATATTGGTGGCTCCAGAGGAATTTACCCATGTAGTATTTCACTTCAAAGTTCCAACTGCATGATTCATTTCCTGTTACAAGTCACAAGTGTCTCTTGAACCTGAAATAAAAAGAGTATATACATCTTTGGTTAATGCTGGCACTTGAACTCTGCTTTGACATTTTGGTTTTACTAATAGTTAAGGGTTTTTGCTTTCTGAAGCCAATTGAAGGTTTCGGTGTCTCCGAAGTTGTGGATTCTGATAATCCGAATTTCAAGCCTGGCGACTTGGTCTCTGGCATAACTGGATGGGAAGAATACAGCTTAATTCATAGAACTGAGCAGTTGAGAAAAATTAAGCAAGATGACATCCCTCTATCATTCCATTTGGGTCTTCTTGGTATGTCATTCTCTATAGTTTTTCCGTGCAATTTATGTTCTTCTCTTGGACACAGACCAGGCAGAGTTTTAGACCTTTGGGTTTGTTTTTCATTTTGCCCATGTAAAATATGCACATCACTTGGTAATTTCATAGCTATTGAATCTGTACTTCATATGTCAGTGTGAAAGTAAATTACTAATATGGTTAGAATAGAGAATATTGTTATTTTCTGGAATCAAAAGAACTTTTAATTGCATTAGATCAAATGTGGACAATCAAAGCTTAGTACATCACTAAGCAAATCAGGGGGAATGTTCTGCCAGTCATAATTTTGTGCAGATTCAAAAGCTTCAGCTGCTAGCTTATGAGGTATCGAGTAAGATTAAATATTGTTGTTTGATATTTAATCTTAAATATCAAACAACAATAGAGAATAAATATTGACCTATGATTAAGGAGTCGATGAATAAAAATTGTATATTGAACGTCAAGAAAGAAAACAACTATTTTAATCTTGTATCATGTAGTTTGCGAACTAAAGTATTACAACTTACAAATGATCTAAAGTTGTAGAGTATGTCCTACTTTGGAACTCTTACTTGTATAACAATATATATCATGTCATTTACCTCTTCAAACATTGCCAATTGCTTTACAGACAGAGCTTCTATAAGAATGCTTCATGATCACTAAATTTCAATGTTACATGTCCTCTGAAAAATTTGAATTTACACCTTTTTCTTTGTATTTTCTAGAACATATTTCTTTTTCTTTGAACTTATTTCCAGAACATTATATTTTTAGAAGGAACTTAGCATTGTCATCATTAATTCAGAAATTGTGGCATACATACTGATTTCGTGACACTAATAGCTTCATCATAGCTGATCTAAAGTGTGAACAATTCATTTCTCAAGTTAGTCCAGACTCCATATATACAGCATTAACATACTTTCTATGGGAATCAACATTCAATTCCCAGTTCTAAGAACCAGAGCAATTTAACTTTCATTCATTCTTTACATTTTATATTTTGGTACCCCCCTCCTCTTTGTTTTCCTGGCAATATAGAACACTTTTACTAGCTTTTGAGCCCACCGAGTGTGTCAGCCAGTGCATTCCTTTTTATGTTCAGGTTTGAAGTGTTGCATCTTAGCTTTCTTTCCCATGGACAGCAAAGGAGATGACGTGAAATCAGTGGTCTTCAGGAATAGCAAATAAATAAAAAGAACATATAAAAATTTCTGCTGTACTACTGTTTGGAAGGGCAGTACAGTACTTAGCCTATATACAGGTTTTGTTTTCAATTCTTGAAGAAGTAACCAGGTTATACGTTCCTATTACAGGTATGCCAGGTTTTACTGCATATGCAGGATTCAATGAGGTCTGCTCTCCTAAGAAAGGGGAATATGTTTTAGTTTCTGCTGCTTCTGGAGCCGTAGGTCAGCTTGTTGGTCAGCTTGCTAAGTTGCTTGGCTGTTACGTAGTTGGAAGTTCGGGTTCAAGCCAAAAAGTAAGCTCACTGCTGTTCCTTTGTCATACATATATCCCATCTTATGCATTAGTAGGCTTAGTTTTATTCAGCGATAACTTGGAATAGAATACCTGATACAAGGGATGAAAGCAAGGCAAACTATCGTATTGCATGAATTAGCGCTGAGAAGCAGTATATACAACTTACTTGGAATATTTGTTAGGTTGATCTTCTAAGGAATAAGCTTGGTTTTGATGATGCTTTTAACTACAAGGAAGAGCCAGACCTTGATGCAGCTCTGAAAAGGTTAGTTGATGAGTTAGTGAGTTGAAACTATCTGACAATTTAGAGCCTCTTTTGTTGCATGATTCAAGCTACACAGGCTCTTGCATGTAAAATTTGTACATGACATTCTATTGTTCTGAGTTGCATGAGATATTCAGTGATTTTAATCTTCTAAACATTAATAGGTACTTTCCTCAAGGCATTGACATTTACTTTGATAATGTGGGAGGGGAAATGCTTGATGCAGCGCTTGTCAACATGAGAATTCATGGTCGAATTGCTGTGTGTGGTATGGTGTCTGAACAAAATCTCTCTGATCCTCGAGGTATCCACAATTTATACAATCTCATAACAAAGCGCATCAGGATGCAAGGATTCCTGCAAAGTGATTACTTGAATATATACCCGCGTTTCTTGGAAGATGTTATTAGCCTCTATAACCAAGGGAAGATTGTTTACATTGAAGACATGAATGAAGGCTTGGAAAGTGCTCCATCTGCTTTTGTTGGGTTATTTTCGGGAAGAAATGTTGGAAAGCAAGTAATTCGTGTAGCAAAATATGAATGACCGACTCTCGTACATCAAAGCTGTATTGAATCTGACAAAAGAAGCCAATTCTTCACACAATACTCTGTAATGTAACGTAAGAGCATCTCTAACAACTTCTCTATAATTTCTCATTATAGGGAAGCAAATGTCAAATCTTTAAGCAATTTTTCTTCCACGACTCAAACATGTTCCCTTATTTTAGGGATTTCATGATAATCCCTCAAATATATATATTGTTTTTTGAAATCAGCTCAAATCTTTTTCTAAAATTATAGAGTTGTTGCATAATAGAGAATTTGGTTTTCTCTCTTCAAGTAACCCATTTTCAAGAAAATTATAGGGAACCTGTTAGAGCGAAACAACCAAATAATTCCTCAAAATAGAACATTCAATATTCAGGGAAATGTTGGAGTTGCTTTAAGTGAATCTGTGAATCTTTCGAACGACCTTTAGGGATGTGTTGTTTGATAAAGTACTATAGGATTCACGTCAAACTTTGGATCCACCTCCATATCAGTTTAAAATTCATCCCAAGCATCAAAGTCAGGAGGGAAATTTGCACTTTTCTATCAAAATGGGGAATCAAAGAAAATATACTTCTCTCTCGCAACTGTAAACTACAAACCCTATTTTGTTTTCTTAGCTTTGATAGTCATCAAAACTACGTTGTTTGGTGGCGAGAAATTAAAAAGAAAACACAAATAGTGTTGTCTTAGCTCGCTTTTTATGATTTAACCCGCCCCGTTACACGTCTTATGTGACAAAAGCCTTGGCGGGAACCCCAAACCCTTTGATTTGGGTTGTCTGCTTGGACCCAAATTGAACTACCCGAGCTTCAAGGGTACAATTTTGCTAGTCATGCGTATACAAAAGGGACTATTTGTTCATGATGTTGGTGAATGCTTTGTGTTTTATTTGACATGGTTTCAGATCGTCATTAAGCTTTTCATGGAGGCCGGATTCCGAGAAGCTTTCTTGGGGGGGTTTTGCACGGTTTTGAAGAGTGACATCAATATTATAATGTGCCTAAAAGCTAAGCCCAGATTATATGTGGAAGACATTCAAAAGATAGCCCAAACATTGATCCTAGTCAAAGAAGGAAACATAGTCTGAAAATGAAGCTATGAAGACTTGGGGACTATTTAAGGCAAAACCCTAAGATGTGAACGACTCTAAGCCATCTACTGCAAAAGCCGCCAAGACCATCGTCGATTCTTCTTCCATCCACAATTCTCTTTCTTTTGTAATCTTTAACTTTCGAAGTTTATTTTCTCTGTGTGATTTCTACAACGATGTGTGGCTATTTTTTCTTAGTTAGGGATGGAGGTTTGAAGCCCTGAATTATGCGATAAACCTTGTTTCGCAACCTTGATTTCATAATTGCTTAGTTGTGAATTGTCTATTTGGTTTTGGTTTATATATATCTTTTGCTTGTTTATGTTCATGGATGCATGCATAGAACATTATGAACTTGTGAGTGAGGATATAAATAGGTTGTTTAATCTTCTAAACGGTTAATACGGCTTAATTCAAGATAGTTAAACCTATGGGACAATAGGTGAAACCAAATAGAGAGACTTGCACGCACGCTAGGTAGGCGTTCCACAATAGTTTTGCATACTTGTTCAATCAAATTTCTGATCTGTTGATCTTAATGCTTGAAATAATTTGTTGATAGGATAACGTCTATACCTTGATCGATTATTCTAAAGGCTTGGTAACGGTGCGTTCATCTTGCTTAAGTAGTTAAGGGAAGTAGTAAGAATTTATGCAGTGTGTTCATGGTTTATTCTTGATTGAACTTTTTTACGACTTGGTAATTAGAATCTTGGTTGTATGAACATTGTTTTGAAGCATATTCGGTGGTGGATTTCCAAAGTCCCTAACCTCTTCTCTGTCATATTTCTCGAACTACAAAATCAAATTAGTTTTCTTATTCTTCTGTCTTCTGTATTTCGTGATTTATTAATATAGTAAACGAACTTGAAATCCTCTGAAATTTTGTATGCGTGTTCTTCTATGTGTCTAGTTTAAGTCTGTAAATTTTCATAATTTTCTAGGTAGTTAAGTAGATTTTAGTCTGCTATTCATTAGGAACAGTAGACATTTTTGTGACATTGTTGTTGTGTGTGAAATTAAATACCCTCAATCTCTGGCATCGAACGATCCTTGCTTCTTTATACTACAATTGACAATCTTTTGCAGGGTTAAATTGTAAGGCTATTTTAGCCGTAGCAATAGCGTCAAAAATTGTTACGGCTAAAATAGCCTCACAATTTAATGATCCACGGGTCACGCTTGTCCCTGTTCAAGTTGGTATCAGAGTGGGTCACTTTTCAATTATGTCTTCGAGCATAATGAGCCCAAATTTGGGTTTATCAAATTGCCATTAGAAAATTTTTGATTAGCTTCATACCATATCAAGTGTCTGCAGTGGGCCTTGAACCGTATTACCAATTTCTGATGTGAGAATTGGACCGAAAGAATTTCACGTGCAGACATAAAAGTTAAGTTGCATGTGAGGGGGAATGTTGGAGATGAAAGATCTCATATCAGAAAAGGGACAAATAACATACAACTTATAAGTCGACGGATCATACTTATAAGTCGACGGATCATACCCAATTGTACCATTTTGTGGTTAAAACTCAACACCTTAAAAATGGTTAAGTTGAGCAATATCGGTATAAGGATGATCCACATGTCACGCTTGTCCATGTTTAAGTAAGTAGAGTTGGAGAACCTTCAGAATTCTTTCTCCATGTTTGAAGGTGGATGGTACAACACAAGAATGACAAGCTGTCAATTTCCCCAAAAAGAAGAAAATTGGAAGGTTAAAAGCCAATAATTCTTTTAATTGCAGAATTATAAATGGTTGGTTGATAGTTGATACCTTAATAAAAGTTTTTGTAATTTTTGATATGTTTTAATAATGATGCTTCAAATCGTAAGAAAAAGATCTTTGTAATTAAAAAGTAGCTCTTGAATTTCTCCTGGTTGATGAATGTGTTATTGTGATACTGTTTGCTGACTTCATCATTGCTGAAAATTAGGAGCAAATATCAACACACACATCGACTTGTTTACTTGTTAAGTCACAATACGCTCATCGACCAACAGTGGCGGAGGCATGATTTTTACTTAAGGGGGTTCGAGTTTGACGAAAGATAACTAGACTTAAATTTATTTTAGTTACCTATATGTGTTAAATATAGCAATTTTGTGCATCATTTTCCACCTACAAGCTTATTAAAACTTTATTCAAAATCAATAATGATAATGTGATGATATCTACACGAACAAAAAGTTGAGCAAAAGATATATTGATGATATTAACAAATTAGAAGGTTTTTCCTTGTAGTTCATACTCACTAGAGATAAGAGAATCGGACGGCACAAAATTGACATAAAGTTAAAGAAAAATCAATACCATTAAACCCTGACTATGGAAATATTATCCGTTTCCTTCTATATAATGTTAATTACTCTTCAAAAAAAATGTTAATTACTCTTGTTTAACCGATCCAATTGAATAATCTATTAGTTACATAAAATAGTAGTTCTTTCTGTTTACTTTTCTGGTCTCTTACCTATCAAGTCAAGTGAGATTGGCTTGGGTTGGGGGGTATCTATGTTACACTGATACGGACTCGGATACGGTGACACGATACGTACCGACACAATGACACGGTAAAATTCAAAAACTGTATTTTCGACACGGCAAATATAATTACTTATTTATATATTTCTAATTAATAAAAAAAATGCTCAAATATGAATAAATTCATCACATTGCTTAAATAATGTTCTAAATTTAAGCAATTGTATAACTGTAACAAATAACATAAGAGAGAGTCAATATTTAATCTAAAAGATGATTACTAAATAGTTCTATCAAATTCAACACATTCATCAAACTGAATGAAAATCCGACTTTCCTAACCCCATGAAAATCCGACTTTCCTAACCCCATAACAACACCAACTGCCTAAAACCCCATAATTGAGGTATTCAAAATACAGAAGAGCAAAACATGCATGCATTGGCATCATCCTTTATCCTTGATAGATAAAATGATTTAAGTTCATAATTAACAACATAAAAACTAAAAAGAAGCAATCCATTAACTTTGAGCAGTAGCAATTCTCTGAAAAACCAAAAAAGAGATAGCATTCTTTGAAAAAGGAGGCAGTAGGCACACCAACAACTCATATGCATTTACCACCTAAGAAACATGAAGATGAGTAAATATATTTACATCCATACTTGATCTAAACTTCATAATTATTCAATAATTAAACTAATATAACATGAAGTTATGAACTGAAAATTTACCTCAAGTCTCCATCTCATCATCAAAGTTGAGATTAAGACTGACCTTACAACCAAATAGAGAGTTTAGGCCGCTGACGGCTGTAGGCGGAGGCGACATCGGCGGAGGAAGAGTCATTGTGACAGAGAAATGCGACGTCGTTCTCGCAGAGCGGTGTTGGCGGAAAGACGACGTTGTTCTCGCAGTGACAGAGAACGGCGACGTCGTTCCTTGGCTTCCTTTTTCGTCGTTTCTCTTCTATGCGGCTTCGTTAAAGTGGGCTTCCTTTTCGATTAGGTTTTAGAATTTTAGTTTTTTTTTTTCCAGTCAATACACGCTGACATGGTGTGTTGGTCGACATGGCCAAAAAGTCAACTTTTTTGGTTACATCACGTAACGTATTGGACACACATTTTAGTGTATCGTATCGGTATCGGTGTGTCAGGAGTGTCGGACACTCCGACACTCCGACACTCTGACACTCCATAGGGGAAGAGTATCGGTGTAACATAAGGGGTATTCACACATAGAAAAACTGATATCATGACATTTCAACAGGGTCCGGAACCCGTCAGATTTAAACATGTCGACCAAAGTGTACGTTGGCTAGCTTGCTTCTATAGTTTTTGCCGTGGTTTTTTTGATAAAACAGTTTGTTGTCCTTTGTGCTCCATTGCAGTAAAAAAAAAAAAAAAAAAAAAAAAATAACCAGCAGCGGCAGATCAACACACACATTGACTGATTGACTTATAAAAGAATCTAAAACAAAAACAACACTAAAATGAGTACATTTTTTTTTTTTAGAATGAAAAATGAAGTACATTACATGAAAGTCCTCAGCCTTAAAATCAGTTCTATTCCGTAACACATGAACAAAATCAAAGTTCGAAAATTGGAAGGCGCTACCCATCTTCAATATTCTCTCTTGACTCTGTTCCATGTCTGATTCTGTTCGATCTCTGATTCGGTAGTTCAAACTCCTCCAAGCTGTATGCTTTGCTCCCAGCAACTACACAGCTGCATCTACTAGCTTGGTTTTTTAAATCCCAGCACTATCCCTATATTGTTGAAAGCTCCAAACGTTTCCTATTTCTGTCAAAGATTCAATTTTTTGATCAAAGGGTAGCTGTTATTTCGTAGATTTCAGACAATTCATACCTTTACGTTTGCTATTCGAGTGCTTAAGGGTGCGAGAAAGTTAGGGTTTCGTGTTCGTAGTTGATTTGGGGATTTATAGAAGTAAGACTTTTGGGCTTCGGATGACTATTCGACCAATAGGCTGTGGTATGAATTTAGGGTTTCAATCCAGAGTCATGTAAATCTGTTGGATTTGAAGCGTTTCTACTCGTTTTTGATGATTTGGTACTCAAGAAGATGGTTTAGAGGCTTATGCTATATCTGGGAGCGACTATTAGGGTTTTAAAATTGTCGATTGGAGAGATTGTTATGTGAATTACAGGGTCTCTTTGGTGTATTGAGGTGAGACAAAGTACAGAAAAATGTTTTACTCGCAGTTTATATTGGCCAAAAAGGTCCACTTGGGACGATATGGATAGCGGCACATTTGGAGCGCAAGCTTCGCAAGAATCAGGTTGCCGACACCGATATTGGCGTCTCTGTAGGTCAGTCATATTTTACTGTGATTTTCTGTTTCTATTTATGATGCGTTCATTCGAGGAAAAAAAGGAAATCAGAGCAGCACAATTATGGTTATTTATTACCTTCTCTTTTGTAAGAAACTGAAGGATCCCATTTCTAAAAGTAAACCCAATACTTTTTAATTCTAAAAGTACCGTAAGAGCGATGCAACTTCTTGTAGCTTATGGTGTTCTATCGATTGTCTAAAGTCCTGAAGGTATAATTGGTCCAAAGTAACTTATAGGAAGTTGGATTGAAGAAACGAAGAAGATATTGGGTGAAAGATACTAAAATAGATCTTAAATCATTTACTCCAAGAGGATGCAACTCCCTTTAGATTGTGGTGTTCTATCTTTACCCCCGTTTACCCCCGTTTACTTCAGGAATATGGTGTTGTACTTTATCATTACCCGTGTTTACTTCAGGAATATGGTGTTGTACTTTATTCTCTCCAATTTCTGTTATCAAGCTGTTTATGTTAATTTTTCTATGTCAATTTCATGTAGCTGCTCGTTTTCTTACTTCCATACTTTAACATGTTGTGGTGCAGATTCTATTCTTTTTCCTGAAGTTCCGATTGCTCTCCGGTTGTCCAGTCATCTTCTGCTTGGTGTTGTGAGGATATATTCTAGAAAGGTGAATTACCTTTTTGATGACTGCAGTGAGGCTTTGCTTAAGATTAAGCAAGCTTTTCGCTCCACCGCAGTCGATTTACCACCAGAAGAATCAACTGCACCATATCATTCTATCACCTTGCCTGAGACTTTTGATCTTGATGATTTTGAGCTACCAGATAATGAAATTTTTCAGGGGTTAGTAAGTTCAATCATTTTTATTTAAGACTGAAGATCTGGTGTTGAGTCTGGAGATGAAGATTTGTGTATGTGATTTTAACATTCAGTTGTCTTGCAGTAATTATGTTGATCATCATGTCAGTACAAGGGAGCAGATTACTCTACAAGATGCAATGGAGGGTGTGGTTTACTCGACATCTCAGTTCGGATTGGATGGTTAGTACTCATCAGTTTATTGTGATGACATGATGGTATACTCAATTAATATTAAAGCTTAGGCGTACAACTTATTGTTGTTTATGGACCATGGCTTACTTATTATCAAATATTTCCTGCTTTATTTTCAGAGCGATTTGGGGATGGTGATACTTCTCAAATTGGTCTAGATTTTGATGAGGTGAATTTTTTATACCTGCTTTATACGCAAATCAACTTGATAAAACATTAGTTTATTGGTTAAAAAAGTCCGAGTATGCTCCACGTTGCTAGAGTCTTTACTGAATCTTCACTTTTGTATCTTCTTGTTAGCAAGTCAATGCACATTCATATACATATGGTTTCATTTTTACATGTTAAATTTTTCTTATGCAAGAATTTAGTGCATAAATATTGTCTTACATATCTCAGTGTCACTTAGAAATTCTTATTGTCCCATGGTGAAAAACAGGACTTGTTCTTAGGCCAGGCTGCAGCTCAAGGGAATGATGCAATTTCCGGGTAACTTATATATATCTCTATGGTGTCAAGCATCTCGCATGCATTCTTTGTTTGCACAAAGAGATTCTTAGAAGTTTGAATCATAACATGTTAATTTCTGCATTGGATTTTGGCCCTATATATATATCTGTCTCACCTATTGTCCAATAAGCAGAGCCTTATCTTCACTTGTATTCAGTATGATTGCCATATCCTTCAAGAGAGAGAGCTTTGGACCAGAGTAAAATTTTTTGGCACCTTCATGGGCTTCGGTTTTTTGGACCGAGAGAGAGAGGAGTAAAGTTTTTTGGGCTTCGGTTTCCTAAAATTTAACTGTTTGACTGGAGAACATCTGTACTTTAAGCACAGGGTTTAAGCGCGTGCACATATTATTTAGTGTTAGGGTGGAGGGGCCACAGAGCAAGGTTTTCTGGCAGCTTTATAAGCTTCTGTTTCCTCAGAATTCAAAAGCTTTAGCATTTCTCATATTGCTCGACTGGAGGACTGCTTTTAGCACAGGGTCTTAAGACTGTCTTGTCTGTAGTCTCCTATGTTTGGGTTTAGATTTAAAGAAAAAAGAAGGAAAGAGGAAAGAGAGAAAGTACTAATGAATTTGTGAGTAACATTATTGATGACGGACTGGACCATAATGAACGACCAAACAAAACCTACCATATCCTCCATACTAAATGAGGCCAGAACCACTCAGTTAACCCACAAAATGAAACTCATATTTACAAAAAAATAATATCCAAGCAGATCAACTTCAAATATGCTAAAGCAACTTCTGCCATCTTGGATGCTATATGTGCCTGTAGTTTTTGGGGTACTGGCTTTGTAGATTACTTTATATCTCTGTTTAAGGCATTCTGCCCCCTAGTAGACCACATAAAAAAAAAAAAAAAGAAGGGGAAAAGTTTTCATTTCTTTTTTGTATGAGAACACGTGGTCTTTTGATGTTGTTATTTTGTTTAACTGGGATGCTGTACTAGATTCTGATTATATTGTATTTTCTGATTTCTGTTTGTTTGACTTTGTTAGTTAAGTATGGTAATCAAGTCAACACCTGGTCCATAATTCTGTACTCTGCAGTAAAAGTTGGTTTGTTGTATAAGATATATTTTCACTTTTGTTTTTATGCTTGTGGCACTCTCCACTTCAAGTTGTAGAGGTTACCTGTTTGGTAGTTTCTTTACATTTTGTCTTCACTTAGAACATTCAGTTTTTGATATACCCTATTTATAATCTTCATTTCAGTAGCGATCCTCAGGCATTGACTCCGCCAGCAACACCCCTGGAAAAGCATGAAGTTTTTGAGGGAGTACCTGGAACTTCAGAAACTGTGCAAATGAATGAGACTGGAAACCAGGTTTGTTATGTTTCCTAAAAACTATATGTTGGGTATTATCCTAATTGCTCATCATTACTTGTGTGCAAGCTAGTTCTTTTATAATATTTTAGTTTTAGTTCTACTTTTTGGTTGTCGGGGATTGGGGGGACAACTCATGTATTAAATATGTAATACAATTGCTGCCCCCATCATGAACATTTTTATCCTTTGAACAGAATGAAGTCCTTGCTGCAAATACTGAATTTGTCACATATGCTCAGGCTCCGTCGACTCCCGGATTATTTGAAGAGCCAAACTTGTCTAGTGTTCAGGAAGCTATGGCCTGCAATGATCACTTGGATTTGGAAGACCATAGTTTATCAAATTTACCAGTACCGGAAGGCACAGAAAATGCTTGTAGCGAGTTAGGTCCACGCTGCGAGGATAATAATAATACAATAAATGTGCCTGAGAATGGATACAATTTGGGAGATCTGGAGATGAAACCACCAGTGCATGAGCCGATTAAACCTGTATCTCCAGCATTAGAATGTTCAAATGGGACGGTTGGTGCATTGGATTTCCCAAACAGGGTGGAAGATATAAACTGTGGTATTGTCATTAACAGTGAACCAACTATGCTCACAGAAAAAAAGGGTGAACAATGTGTAGAACCTGCAGGAGTTAGGCTGGATGAAACCGTTGCATCTCCTAGTTGCTCTCAGGTTACCTCCGAGTTGGAGGAGTCTGCTCGTAAGATTTCTTCGAGTGGTACCTGTGTTCAAGTGCCAGAGGATTACATGGAGGATCAACAAACATCTCTAAAGTCTGAAATTCAAAATGATATTGCTATTGCTAACTATACAGGAGAAGCATGCACACCTAACATTGTAGATTGTTTCAACCCTGTTGCTCATGAAAAAATGGCATCTGCTCAATTCTGTGTGCTTCAGGCATGCAACTCTGATCCGAGTCATCACAGTGTGGTATCTTCTTCAGATAAAAGTGCAGAAATTCCTTGCAACTTATCTTCTGAGGTTGTGCGGTTAAACTCAGTGGCCAACATTATATCTGGCGACAATCAACTGGATGTTTTGGATAGGTCTGCCACTTCTGACTCGCTTGCTCCTGAAAAGTTTCTATCTATATCAGAGGGGCTCACTGCTGAACCAAGCGGTATACCAGTTGAGTCTACACCTGAAAAAGAAGTCTTCGGTGGTGATAGTGGTGATGGTGCTGGGTCCAAACTCATCTCTGGGAAGAAACGCAGTTCTACTGAAAGTTGTGTAACAGTTCAGAGTTTAAATTCAGTCGAGTCATTTGGGGAGGCCCAAGGAAAGCAAACTGCAGATTCCATCCCTGATGATGATGATTTATTGTCTTCTATTTTAGGTATCAACATATCTCCTTCTGTCTTTCTTTGTGGAGTTAATAATTCATTTGCATCTCTTTTTGCCCTTGAATTTCACCGGAAAAATGTTGTGTTACTTACATGGTTTTGGACTGATTCATGTTTTTTTTTTTTTTTTTTTTTTTTCTTCAGTCGGGAGAAGATCTTCAGTTTTAAAACTGAAACCTACTCCGCCTGTACCTGAAATGAAAACCACAAAACGCCTCCGAACTGCTATCCGTACCACTGCTTCAAAGAGAAAAGTGCTAATGGATGATACAATGGTCCTGCATGGCGAGTATGTCGGTCTTCATATACATTATTCATGTTCATATACTAATTAGTTTTGACCACCATTTTCTCATAGGTTGTTCTACTTCATTGCTTGGCTCTTTCCAATGAAAGTGCGTATATGTTAGAGGATATATGATGAAATCTTTTTAAGACGTTGACACTACAGAAAAACCTTTACACTCAAATGGTCGATTCAATTCGTTGCATAAACCCCTTGTTAATACCGAGTAGATCTCTGCATGATCTTGTTTCATGCTCTTTAGTTGCAAACCTTCTCAATATGACTGCATTTCCGGTTCATAGGTCATTTCGTTGAATTGTTGTTTCTTTAGAAAAAAAATTTGTATTTACATAGATGGCAGCCGTTGGGTTCTTTGGCTGACCGGCTGTTCTCATGGGATATTTGTCATTTTGTTCACTATATAGGTAGTATTTATGTCTATGTTAGCACTCAGCAGAGTGTTTTCTTTTGTTTTCTGGTTTTGGTATTTGGTTCACTATGCAAGTATTTTGTGTGTACATTGTACGCACTTAGCAGTGAGACCTGGCTGAGTTAGTAATGTTGTAGATTAAAGCATACTAAGCATGTCAGGCATAAATTAATGTATGTATTATAATAGTATATCGCTCTTCGTATAAAATATACTAACTAGCCTGCCTCTCATATGAAGTACAATACGCCAGCAGTTGACAAATACCGAAGATATACGTCGTGTGCGGAAAAAAGCCCCTTGTACTCGCCCAGAAATTTCAATGATTCAGAGACAAAATTTGGAAGATGAAATTTTCACTGAACCCATCATCACAGGTAATAATAGTGTATTGCAAGAACACATACACTTGCAATACGCAGTTGCAGGAGACTTTAAGCCATTTTAATGATTACTCTACTCCACAAAGCTTTTACTAGCCACCTGAGTTGATTCGTTGTTTGTCAGGCTTGGCAGCGGAACTGATATTTCTGCACACTGAGAATTTTGATGCGAGTACAACCAGGTTTTCTGAAGATGATCAAGGCAACGCTTCTGACAAGGTACTGAAGGATGAACAATATTTTGTGAGGTCAAATGTTACTGAAGAAACTGAAATCCTTGGAAGCACCAAACCTGTAATAGTGAGAGATGATGCAGAAGCACAAGCTGACATTGTTATTGAGACTGAAAACCGGGGGATGCAAGATCATAACCTAAGATCTCAGGACTCTGATGCTCAAGGGCAGAGGATTACCAACCCTGAAGAATCAAAGCATGAACCCTTGGTGGAGATGAGCGAAATGGAAATTGATGTAAACAATGCAGAAGCTACCAATTTTGTTCCAGGAGATACATACGATATGCCATCTGAAGATAACATCCAGCCAAGGCACCTGAATAAAATTGATGAGGAAGATGCTTCTCGGCAGACGGGTACATTATGCATGTCCCCAGATGAAAAGGTGGATGGTCAACCTATTGATGCGGATGCGTTGGTAGTCGATGCAAGTATTCAGAAAGGAGTTGACGCTATTGGATTTGTTGAGCATAATGTTGAAATCAGAGCAGATGTTCAGACGGGTTTTTCTGAAGTTACTGACCTAAATGCTACACTTGCAACCGTAACTCTTGAAACTGGCGACCACAAGAACTTGAGTTTAGATGATCAACCTATGGATGAAATGGGACATGAGCTGCATATTGTGAATGAAAATGAGGTCCTAGATGCAACCTATGGTTGTGATGACAAGGACACTAAGTCTAGTTGTATGCTTGGTGGAGAAGACAACATTGGTTCTACAATTTTGTTGGAACTTGATGTGGACGCAAAATATAATTCCTTCAGTGATAAAGAAAACCTAGAACATGAGGAGGCTGATCCACGCAGTGGAACTGAGGCAGAAGTTACTGCAGACTACCCTGCTGGAAATCGTGGAGTAAGTTGTGAACATTATTTGTCATGATTTTCTAAATTTTAATTTGAGTTTACTCTTTTTGTTGAACCACTTCATTAACTGTGGTATAATGTTTCCTTAATGATCCTTTGTCCCACCTACTTGTCATCGTTCATTAGCTTAATGCCCTTGGGTAACCGTCAAACTTTCGAGGCCATTTTTTATGCTACTACTGATATTTCTGATAACTGGTATATTCTTGACTTCACAAGCAAATTACTCGATCTTATTAACTAATAGGAAATATTTCTTTATTTATGTATATGTTCTTTCTAACAATATCTGAAAGTAAAATATGAAGAGACTTTTTGATCGTCTTCCATTGGCTTGATATGATTTTGCTTGGACTGTAGAAACTTCTGTAAACATTCTATTATGAAATTAGGTCATTTTATTTATGTGCTCCAACATCGCACTAGGAAACTGTTTCCTTATAAGTTTTATATGTGCTTTTAACATAATGCTTTTGGCTGTGCAGGATTATGGCGATGTAGTTTTTGGAAACGATACAGGTCCACTTTTAATCATCTTCCTTGGTTGACGCTGTCTCATTTATATGATGCCAAGTTTTTTTTTGTTTTATTATCTTGTCTGCCTGAATAATACTCCACTGGGGATACCATATATATGAGTGGGCCCTCTGTACTTGGACCTTAAAGTTCAATTGTTAACTCTGTTTGATCATGTCTTGATGGAAAATAAATGTTAAATAAATGTTGCCAGCCACCATTAGATATGCTCTTTGCCATAATTACTATCATGTAGTTTTATATGTACTAGCGTTCTTTGAGTAACATATGTATTCTTTTCTATTTAGAATTTTTGAACGTAGATGATGAAGAGATAGCCGAGGAGGCGGATGATATGCCGTCTGCTGAAGACACTTGTCTTCTTGAAAACAGTGGATGGTCTTCCCGCACCAGGTGTGTATGCTCTAAATAGTCATAGATAAATGCAGCTACTGAATTCTTGTTTACTGCAAGTCACAATAGTTGCTTTTACTTGTTTTGCATCACTCGCTGTAGGTCATACTGATAAGTTTGTGTTTTGAAGCTTAAATGATTGAAATTGGACTTTCTGTTTAGGACAGTCGGTGTTTCATATTTTATTTAATAATTTTACAAGAAGATACTCTCTCTCTCTCTCTCTCTATCACTCACTCCTTTTAACATCATGATTATTGTATATAATTTATATACCATGTACTTGTGTGTGTGTATTTTATTTTAGTTTTGTTATCAAATTTTTTTTTATGACTAATTTGTTGTTATTGCTGACATATTTTTATTTTTTTTAATTTTTTTTTGGAAATTGATTATATCTATTGTTTAGGATCAAACCTTTTGATTTCACTACCATATTATCGATAACCGAGTGTTTCTTCTTTTCTTTCTTTTTTGATAGGGCTGTTGCCAAGTATCTTCAAACTTTATTTGATCAGGAAGCTATGCATGGGAAAAAGGTTCTTGGCATGGACAACTTATTAAATGGAAAAACTCGTAAGGAAGCTTCAAGGATGTTCTTTGAAACATTGGTTAGTGTTCTAATTGATATTATCTACAATTTCTCTTCTGTCTTTGTCATTCCTAAATGATAATCGTAGAGGGATTGTTTCAATATGTACTTGGTAGCTTCATTGTTCTACGACAGACACTACAAAATGTTGGGAATTCAAAAGGCATGTCAATGAAATTTTCGAGCCAAAACAAATCCTTGGAGACACAGTTACGATGACATGCACTTCTTCGTAAAAGTCAGTTGTACTCCTTTGAGGATTTAGTCTATAATCAATCTTGATAGAAGGTGTTTCATTTTTCTCTTTTCAATTTTATTTTTTTTATTTTTCTACTAATCTTTGGGTTGGTGGATGCTTGACACTTTGGGATGAGCGTTAAATCAGAGTTACACACGAGACAAAGATATAGTTGACCAAATTTTGGGCTACCTCCACAGCTGTTAATTGTGGTTCACTAATGTGAATAAGATTACAATGTTGTGAGCATAACAACCATAAAAAGGGATATTTTTGTAGTGGGTGAGAGTTTTTGAGAGGAGCGGAGCGGAGTTTTCTCCATTTTTCAGTATACCATGCGGGATAGTCAGGCTTGTAGGCCACTTGTGGGTGTGTTCCTCATGTAGTGTGCAATGAAGAATGCTCTTTTAGTTGTCAATCCGTGGTATAAATAGATGGTATATTGTTAACATAGCTTTAGTTGAGTTTGTGGGGAAGTTATTCTTGCCAACAGTTTGGAAACTGTGTGTTGTGTAATGAACTTGGATGGTTATTTTGCAACTATGTCTTTGATGTCTGTAGAAGTAGATTGCTAGATTGTGGGCAATACTATGATTAAAGTATCGATAAAGATAAAGTAGTAATTAAGTATTATGTGGAACTGGGAATTACTTGCTGAATCAGTTTTAGTTGGTTTGATGGCATTTCAGAATGGCTAATACGTGCGATGAATTCCAAATTCTGGGAAGCAGCACATATTTTAGACAAAAGGTCAAATGTGGGTTCTGACTGATTTATTGATGATTCACGATAACTTGAAAAATTGCACAATCTTTGTTTTTGACCCCTCATTAAGATATCTGCCCTATCACTTATGATAGTAGGTTAATGGCCAACCATGGTGGGGATGGGTGGCAGTGTTTGAATCAGACTCTGGAGATGGAACCTGAGAGATGGCTACCATATCCAGCAGCCGTGGTATTTCCAGAGTATTTAGGATTAGCTGGAATATGTTTCTTCTTTCTCTGATAAAAGTTTATCGTAGTATGTGCTGATAGGAATGATCTTTGATTATCTTTTCTTAGGTGTATGTATTCGAAAAATATTTAACTGTTCGGTAGACTTGTTTTGTGAAGTTGATGTTATACAAAAACTCTAAAATTCTCCATCTGCATGTGTTTCTTTCCTGATCTAAATTTAACTCATGGTTTTACTCATTGTTTTGCAGGTTCTTAAGACGAGGGATTACATCAACGTAGAACAAGCAGAACCATTTGACAACATTAACATAAAGCCTAGAGTAAAGCTCATGAAATCAGACTTCTGATATCTTACATAGGAAAGGTGGATACTGTTGAATACGCTCTTATAGCTCTAGTCTGATGTTCTGCTGAGAACTGAGATTATTCTTTTCCTTCATAGGCCATTGTCAAGAACTTTGTTTCTGGTTTTCATTATATCGAATCATTTCCCTTAGGCTAGGGATTATGTTCTCATTAGGTTTTGTAAGTGGTAGTTTGTCAGTGGGGTTGACATTGATTGTAAACACTGTTGTAAGGTTGTAAGGTGGATCATATCTGTCTGTATATATGTGTAAAGGTGTATCTTTGGCAATCGAAGTTGCGATTCTTTAGCAAGTATTGTAATTTTACTGGTTGCTGTTACGTGGGAGAGAGTTTGATTGTGTCAAGAGAAAGTCGTGTATACAAATTTTTACTCTTTATAAATTTTAGTATATTAAATTTTAAAAATATCAGACAGATTAGTATATATAGTCATTAAAATTAGTATATATAATTATTAAGATAATCAATTTATAATCATTAAGATAATCAATTTATCTTTATGTTCTCTTTTTTTCTTAGTTATTTAGTCGATCTCTGACTAAAATCCCTCTTTGCCAGATCACCTTGCTGCAAAATATAAAAACAACCGCATCAGATATCAAAATCGTCAGTTCACAAAACCAAAACCAAAGAGTTGGGTCAAATCGATAAAAATCAAAATCAAAGAGTTGGGTGATTGAGGTAACTTGAAGACGAGACCGGAGGCAGAGGACGGAGCTGAACAAGATGGCAGAGGCTTCGAGGCTGCTTGAGGTAACTTTGGAGATGTACTTCGTCGATTTGGGTTGGGTTTTGATCGAAATTGAATTTGGAGTCGTTTGGTGTAGGTGGTTTTAGGTGACGATGGCCGGAGCTAAACTTTCCGGCGAGGCAGTGAGGGAGGGAGAGAGTTGTCGAGGGAGAGGAGAGAGGGAGAGAGAGAGAGAGTGCGGCTGGAGAGAGAGAGAAGAGAAAAGAGAGTGAGTTTGGGTTTTCCCCTCTTTCCTTTTATACTATTAAGTGAAAAGACATCGATGATGCGCCAATTTTTTCCAGTCTTTTTTTTTTTCAAAAATTGCGCCTTTTTTCTTTACACTAACATATTTGTCTAGCTACAAAATCAAATGTTGGGGGGAACTAAACTCAATTGTTGATAGTATTTCCTTCAAAGATATTTCAGAAACTAAAAAGTAATTATAAGACAACACATAAATATACATAAATATTGTCTTATTAACAAAAAAATTTGTCTGCAAAATGAAATGGTTTTGAGGGAATCCACCTAAGTTAAAATTAAGGTTAGAGTTTTGTTTACCTTCAAAGTCAGAAATTACACTATTCCAGTATCAGCCAACGCATAAATGTTGTCTTATTAACAAAAAAATTTGTTTGCAAAATCAAATGGTTTTGAGGGAATCCACCTAATTTAAAAGGCTAGCTAGGGTTTACCTCCAAAGTCAGAAATTACTAAATAAATTTCAGTATAGCCAACACATAAATGTTGTCTTATTAACATAATTAAGTAAAATTTTCACACAAGTTGTCAATTCAATAAATTCAATATCATACAACACATAAATGTTGTCAGATTAACATGAGTAAAATTTTCACACAAGTATTGGTCAATTTGAAAATCCCTCCAAAAGTTAAGAAAAGATAACCTTCATAGCTAGACGACCTATAAGTGTTGTCCGAATGTAACTTTCATTTTGACAATTGAGACTAAAACATACATCTTTTTTCACCAACATATATGTATTGTCCCAAAAACATACCTTTTTTTCAAAGAAATTAGTATTGTCTAAGTGTATATTCCACCGACAAAAAAAAAAAAAAAAAATGTGTCGCCCCGAAGCCCCGAACCATACTTAATTTTGTTTGTGTCGCTTGATGGGTGTTTCCTGATGCAGGAAATGACATAGTATATAGCAAGAGATTTTGCCTGAAATGAAGCGGAACTCGTATACATAAATCCGATTAAGATTTTCGAGTTCCTTCAGTTAGAGAGATACCTTGAGATCATGATCTAATAACAGAAGAATTTTGGTTAAAATATAAGAACATTCAAATTTGACCAAAAATGTGTGTAGTAAGAGATTTTGGCTGAAACGAAACTGAACTCGTATACACAAATCCGATTGAGACTTTGTAGTTCCTTTAGTTATAGAAGTACCTTGAGATCATGATTTGATAACAGAAAAAGTTTGGTTAAATATAACAACTTTAAAATTTGACTGAAAATTCGTTTGCTATAACAAGAGATTTTGGCTGAAATGAAGCGAAACTCGTATACACAAATCCGATTGAAATTTTCGGGTTCCGTCAGTTTGAGAAGTTCTTAGAGATGATGATTTGATAATATAGAAAGTTTGGTTCAAAAATAAAAACATTCAATTTTTGACAAAAAAACCGTGTGCTATAACAAGGGGTTTTGGGCCGAAATCAAGCAGAACTCGTATACACTAATCCAATTGAGATTTTCGGGTTCCGTCAGTTCGAGAAGTTCTTAGAAATGTTGATTTCATAATAGAAAAAGTTTGGTTAAAAAATAACAACATTTAGTTTTGACAAAAAAAACCGTGTGCTATAAAGCGTTTTGGGTTGAAATTAAGCGGAACACGTATACACTAATCTCATAGAGATTTTCACGTTCCGTTAATTTGAGAAGTATCTAAAAATGATGATTTGATAATAGAAAAAGTTTGGTTCCAAAATAAAAACATTTAATTTTAACCGAAAAAACCGTATGCTATAACAAAAGGTTTTAGGTTAATTAATATCAAGCAAGTCTCTTTTACACTAATTAGATTAAGATTTTCACATTCCGTCAGCTCGAGAGGTACATAGAAATGATGATTTGATAATAAAAAAAGTTTGGTTCAAAAATAAGAACATTCAATTTTAACTGGAAAAACCGTGAGCGGAAATCAAGGGGTTTTGGGCCGAAATCAAGCGGAACTCGTATATATTAATCCAATTGAGATTTTCGGGTTCCGTCAGTTCGAGAAGTTCTTAGATATGATGATTTGATAATAGAAAAAGTTTGGTTGAAAAATAAGAACATTCAATTTTGACCTGAAAAACCGTGTGCTATCACAAAGAGTTTTGGGCCGAAATTAAGCGTAACTTGTATACACTAATCCAATTGAGATTTTCGGATTCCGTCAGTTCGACAAATTCTTAGAGATGATGATTTGATAATTGAAAAATTTTGGTTCAAAAATAAAAAATTTTGACCGGAAAAAACTGTGTGCTATAATAAAAGGTTTTAGGCTGATATTAAGCAAGTCTCATATACACTAATCGAATTAAGATTTTCGTGTTCCGTGTGCTCGAAAGGTACTTAAAAATGATGATTTAATAATAGAAAAAGTTTGGTTCAAAAATAAGAACATTCAATTTGAACCGGAAAAACTGTGTGCTATATTAAGGGGTTTTGGGCCGAAATCAAGCGGAACTCGTATACGCTAATCCAATTAATATTTTCGATTTCCGTCAGTTCGAGAAGTTCTTAGAGATGATGATTTGATCATTGAAAAATTTTGGTTAAAAAATAATAATATTCAATTTGATAAAAAAAAAAACGTGTGCTATAGCAAAGGGTTTTGAGCCGAAATCAAGCAGATCTCGTATACACTAATCCAATTGACATTTTCGGGTTCCGTCAGTTCTAGAAGTTCCTAGATATGATGATTTGATAACAGAAAAAGTTTGGTTCCAAAATAAAAACATTCAATTTTGACCAGAAAAACCGTGTGCTATAGCAAGGGGTTTTGGGTCGAAATTAAGCGGAACTCGTATACACTAATCCAATTATGATTTTCGGGTTTTGGCAGTTCGAGAAGTTCTTAGATATGATGATTTGAGAATAGAAAAAGTTTGGTTCCAAAATAAAAGCATTCAATTTTGACAAAAAAAACCGTGTGCTATAGGAAGAGATTTTGGGCCGAAATCAAGCGGAACTCGTATACACTAATCCAATTGACATTTTCGGGATCCTTCAGTTTGTGAAATTCCTAGATATGATGATTTGATAATAGAAAAAATTTGGTTCCAAATTAAGAACATTCACTTTTGACCAACAAACCGTGTGCTATATTAAGAGATTTTGAGTCGAAATCAAGCGGAACTCGTATACACTAATCCAATTGACATTTTCATGTTCCGTCAGTTCGAGAAGTTCCTAACTATGATGATTTGATAATAGAAAAAGTTTGGTTCCAAAATAAGAACATTTAATTTTAACCAGAAAAAACCGTGTGCAACAGCAAGAGGTTTTGGGCAGGAATTAAGCGGAACTCATATACACTAATTCAATTGATATTTTCAGGTTTCGTCAGTTCGAGAAGTTCTTAGATATGATGATTTGAGAATAGAAAAAGTTTGGTTCTAAAATAAAAGCATTCAATTTTGACAAGAAAACCGTGTGCGCAAGAAGTTCTAGGCCGACAACAAGCGAGTGACATATACACTAATCAGAATAAGATTTTCGCGTTCCGTCAGCTCAAGAGGTACTTAGAAATGATGATTTTATAATAGCAAAAGTTTTGTACAAAATTAAGAAAATTCAATTTTAACCGGAAAAACGTGGGCCGGGTTTTGGGCCGAAATTAAGCGGAACTCTTATACACTAATCCAATTGAGATTTTCAGGTTCCGTCAGTTCGAGAAGTTCTTAGATATGATGATTTGACAATAGAAAAATTTTCGTTCGAAAATAAGAACATTCAATTTTGACCAGAAAAACCATGTGCTATAACAAGGGATTTTGGGCCGAAATCAAGCAGAACTCGTATACACTAATCCAATTGACATTTTCGGGTTCTGTCAGTTTGAAAAGTTCTTAGATATGATGATTTGACAATAGAAAAATTTTTGGTTCCAAAATAAGAACATTCAATTTTCACCAGAAAAACCGTGTGCTA
Source organism: Fragaria nilgerrensis (assembly GCA_010134655.1). Taxonomy (NCBI): domain Eukaryota; kingdom Viridiplantae; phylum Streptophyta; class Magnoliopsida; order Rosales; family Rosaceae; genus Fragaria; species Fragaria nilgerrensis. The sequence continues at coordinate 146,128 of CM020982.1, read as the reverse complement.
TCGTAAGAGATTTTGGGCCCAAATCAAGCGGAACTCGTATACACAAATCTAATTAGGATTTTCGGGTTCATGCAGTTTGAGAAGTTCCAAGATATGATGATTTGATAATAGAGAAAGTTTGGTTCCAAAATAAGAACATTCAATTTTGACCAGAAAAACAGTGATAGCAAGGGGTTTTGGGCCGAAATCAAGGAAAACTGGTATACACTAATCCAATTGACATTTTTGGGTTCCGTCAGTTGGAGAAGTTCCTAGATATGATGATTTCATAATAGAAAAAGTTTGGTTCCAAAATAAGAACAATCAATTTTGACTAAAAAAAAAGTGTGCTATAACAAGGGGTGTTGGGCCGAAATCAAGCGAAACTCGTATGCACTAATGCAATTAAGATTTTCAGGTTCCGGCAGTTCGAGAAGTTCCTAGATATGATGATTTCATAATAGAAAAAGTTTGGTTCCAAAATAAGAACATTCAATTTTGACAAGAAAAACCGTGTGCATAGCAAGGGGTGTTGGGCCGAAAGCAAGCGGAACTCGTATGCACTAGTCCAATTGACATTTTTGGGTTCTGTCTGTTCGAGAAGTTCGTAGATATGATAATTTGATAATAGAAAAAGTTTGGTTCCAAATTAAGAACTTTCAATTTTGACCAAAAAAACGTGTGCTGTAGGGGATTTGGCCGAAATTAAGCGGAACTCGTATAAACTAGTCCAATTGATATTTTCGGGTGGCGTTAATTCGAGAAGTTACTAGATATGATGATTAGATAATAGAAAAATTTTGGTTCCAAAATAAGAATATTCAATTTTGATCAGAAAACCGTGTGCTATAGGGGTTTTTGGCCGAAATCAAGCTGAACTGGCATACACTAATCCAATAAAGATTTTCGGGTTCTGGAAGTTCGAGAAGTTCCTAGATATGATGAATTGATAATAGAAAAAGTTTGGTTCCAAAATAAGAACATTCAATTTTCACCAGAAAAACGTGTGCTATAGCAAGGGGTTTTGGGCCGAAATCAAGCGAAACTCGTATACACTAATCCAATTGACATTTTCGGGTTCTGTCAGTTCGAGAAGTTCCTAGATATGATGAATTGGTAATAGAAAAAGTTTGGTTCCAAAATAAGAACATTTAATTTTGGCCAGAAAAAACGTGTGCTATAGCAAGGGGTTTTGGACCGAAATCAAGCTGAACTGGCATACACTAATCCAATAAAGATTTTGGGTTCTGGAAGTTCGAGAAGTTCCTAGATATGATGAATTGATAATAGAAAAAGTTTGGTTCCAAAATAAGAACATTCAATTTTGGCCAGAAAAAACGTGTGCTATAGCAAGGGGTTTTGGGCCGAAATCAAGCTGAACTGGCATACACTAATCCAATAAAGATTTTCGGGTTCTGAAAGTTCGAGAAGTTCCTAGATATGATGAATTGATAATAGAAAAAGTTTGGTTCCAAAATAAGAACATTCAATTTTCACCAGAAAAAACGTGTGCTATAGCAAGGGGTTTTGGGCCGAAATGAAGCTGAACTGGCATACACTAATCCAATAAAGATTTTCGTGTTCTGTAAGTTCGAGAAGTTCCTAGATATGATGAATTGATAATAGAAAAAGTTTGGTTCCAAAATAAGAACATTCAATTTTGGCCAGAAAAAACGTGTGCTATAGCAAGGGGTTTTGGGCCGAAATCAAGCTGAACTGACATACACTAATCCAATAAAGATTTTCGGGTTCTGGAAGTTCGAGAAGTTCCTAGATATGAAGAATTGATAATAGAAAAAGTTTGGTTCCAAAATAAGAACATTCAATTTTGGCCAGAAAAAACGTGTGTGCTATAGCAAGGGGTTTTGGGCCGAAATCAAGCTGAACTGGCATACACTAATCCAATAAAGATTTTCGGGTTCCGTCAGTTCGAGAATTTCCTTGATATGGTGATTGGATAATAGAAAAAGTTTGTTTCCAAAATAAGAACATTTAATTTTGGCCAGAAAAATCGTGTGCTATAGGAAGGGGTTTTGGACCGAAATCAAGTGAAACTCGGATACACTAATCCAATAAAGATTTTCGGGTTCTGGAAGTTCGAGAAGTTCCTAGATATGATGAATTGATAATAGAAAAAGTTTGGTTCCAAAATAAGAACATTCAATTTTGGCCAGAAAAAACGTGTGCTATAGCAAGGGGTTTTGGGCCGAAATAAAGCTGAACTGGCATACACTAATCCAATAAAGATTTTCGGGTTCTGGAAGTTCGAGAAGTTCCTAGATATGATGAATTGATAATAGAGAAAGTTTGGTTCCAAAATAAGAACATTCAATTTTGGCCAGAAAAAAACGTGTGCTATAGCAAGGGTTTTTGGGCCGAAATCAAGCTGAACTGGCATACACTAATCCAATAAAGATTTTCGGGTTCTGGAAGTTCGAGAAGTTCCTAGATATGATGAATTGATAATAGAAAAAGTTTGGTTCCAAAATAAGAACATTCAATTTTCACCAGAAAAATCGTGTGCTATAGCAAGGGGTTTTGGGCCGAAATGAAGCGAAACTCGTATACACTAATCCAATTGACATTTTCGGGTTCTGTCAGTTCGAGAAGTTCCTAGATATGATGAATTGGTAATAGAAAAAGTTTGGTTCCAAAATAAGAACATTTAATTTTGGCCAGAAAAAACATGTGCTATAGGAAGGGGTTTTGGACCGAAATCAAGCGAAACTCGTATACACTAATCCAATAAAGATTTTCGGGTTCTGGAAGTTCGAGAAGTTCCTAGATATGATGAATTGATAATAGAAAAAGTTTGGTTCCAAAATAAGAACATTCAATTTTGGCCAGAAAAAACGTGTGCTATAGCAAGGGGTTTTGGGCCGAAATCAAGCTGAACTGGCATACACTAATCCAATAAAGATTTTCGGGTCTGGAAGTTCGAGAAGTTCCTAGATATGATGAATTGATAATAGAAAAAGTTTGGTTCCAAAATAAGAACATTCAATTTTCACTAGAAAAATCGTGTGCTATAGCAAGGGGTTTTGGGCCGAAATCAAGCGAAACTCGTATACACTAATCCAATTGACATTTTCGGGTTCTGTCAGTTCGAGAAGTTCCTAGATATGATGAATTGGTAATAGAAAAAGTTTGGTTCCAAAATAAGAACATTTAATTTGGCCAGAAAAAACGTGTGCTATAGGAAGGGGTTTGGACCGAAATCAAGCGAAACTCGTATACACTAATCCAATTGACATTTTCGGGTTCTGGAAGTTCGAGAAGTTCCTAGATATGATGAATTGATAATAGAAAAAGTTTGGTTCCAAAATAAGAACATTCAATTTTCACCAGAAAAATCGTGGTGCTATAGCAAGTGGTTTGGGCCGAAATCAAGCTGAACTAGCATACACTAATCCAATAAAGATTTTCGGGTTCTGTCAGTTCGAGAAGTTCCTAGATATGATGAATTGATAATAGAAAAAGTTTGGTTACAAAATAAGAACATTCAATTTTCATCAGAAAAAAACGTGTGCTATAGCAAGGGGTTTTGGGCCGAAATGAAGCTGAACTGGCATACACTAATCCAATAAAGATTTTGGGGTTCTGTCAGTACGAGAAGTTCGTAGATACGATGAATTGATAATAGAGAAAGTTTGGTTCCAAATAAGAACATTCAATTTTGGCCAGAAAAAAACGTTTGCTATAGCAAGGGTTTTTGGGCCGAAATGAAGCGAAACTCGTATNGAGAGAGAGAGAGAGAGAGAGAGAGAGAGAGAGAGAGGAAATAAGGAAGATGAGATCATGATTGATTCATGAGAGAAAGAGAAAGGAAGAGAAACGACTAGAACAATGGCCAGTCGAACTTAACAGCGCATCTTTGGCGTCAGGTGCGCTGAATAGGCTCTCATAGTCAACCATTATACTAAATGATCATTATTATGTATCTATCATTCTATCAATTTATAGACTGAGAACCATCCATCAAATATTTTAAAGCAAATGTAGTGCAGCTAATAATATAGCATGGCAGGTTTCCTGATCAAATAAAAATAAAGATTACGTATAAGAAAAGGAAATTACGTATCTCTGATCAAATAAAAATATAAATCTAGAAAAGAAAAGTGACAGGACAAGGAAATGATGCATTAGAAACACAGAACCTTATTGGGTGCTGACTGTTTATATCTGTTTCTTCAACTACACTTTAGCAAAATGGAGGATCTGGTTCCTCTCTTGTAATTGTGGCCTTTCTTCCTTAACCATGTTTAAATTCTGGACCAAAAAAGAAACATTAGACTAATAAATGGGAATACACATTAGTCTTCTCTTAAAGTGTCGAGGCAGAGATTTCCTTCAAGTAGAAAGTACCTCTGACAGAACTTATAACATGGGAGCAGCATTATCTAGACACAAACTTAGAGCAAGACTAATAGTGTCCAGTGTCTTGCACTTGACCTTTTGAGAGGTTATGTTTGGAGAAACATGAAATGTGAACATAAATGCAGCGCCACTGGGAAATCATCTAAAGTTTTAGTACTTGATACAGGAATCTACAATAGGAATCCATAAGGAGTAACAAATCAGTGAAAATCCTAGCTTACCTCAGAATGGCATGGCAATGACACAAAGTGCAGACATTAGTTATCTCACTTATCTCAGAACGGTAAAGGTATCAAGAAAATTTAGTCAGCTAGAATTGCCAGGACTGATTTAACTATATATGCACCCACTTGCCAAAGTCAAGCTTGGCAATCACTGAGTGGGAAATAAAAAGACCAATTTTGAATAGTTAGAAACAATAACAAATAACTTCGTCAATGCATGAAAGCACAAGAATGGTTGAGGCATGCAATGTAAAATTTCCGTAATGTAGCAAATGGCAAAATGATTCATACAGCCAAAATGATGCTAGAATATATATGAATACCTAAAGGAGATACACCTAGCAAATGGCAATGTGTAGGACTTTAGTTGCTAATCCAAATAAGAACGCAATTGATTCCCCAATCATATTTACAGAAAGCCAACAGGCAAGTAAGAGCAAGTAAACAAAACATGATGAAATTACAACACATTAATAAAGCACTCTAAGCAAAACTAGCATTCATCTCAAATCTCTAGACACTAAGAGCAAGTACGTAGTTGAAATACAGCGGAACACATATATTAACTGAACCAACAGGCTTGGAATTCAAGCAGTCAAATCGTCTATCAACCTATTCACCTCCGCAACCTCCTGATCAGAAAGCATGGAGCCACAGAGCCTACATTTTCAGCAATCAAAACCTTATATCAATACTAAACAAATCAAACAAAGAAGCCATCATCACCAGAGTCAGCACCCATCATAAACATGGATACAACAAGAATTCACCTTGACTAGCATTTATCTCATTTATTCATGAAACTGACAGTAAATATTCTACACTTTCACTAACCCCAGTAAAGAGTAATTGACATCGAACACACTTGTATTGATTTACACATTGACAAATTCAACTTGTATTTTTTTTTCAAAGAGTACTCCAAATTTTGTGCCAAAAAATGCCGCGTTTTTGAGTCGCGCCAAAAACTTTAGATACGCACATGTCGTGTCTCTACTACTATTAGAGACGCACTGCAATGGTCAGTATACTATTAAAGACAGTCTCAAATTTTTTGTCTCAAACTCAGTAGAGACGGTTGTATAATCTGTCACTAGACTTCATCCTTAAAAAGCTATTATTGGTGTAGCATGATCTCCGGCGGCGCTTCTCTGTTTAAGTCTTTAATAAGTGTTTAATTAAGACTAATATGAAAACAAAAATATCAAAACAAAAAATAAAGGGCAAAGTGGTTACTTTATGTCAAAAATATATGCCGTTAGTTTTTTAACGGAACTAACGGCTCCAGGTACTAATATTTAGTCAAGGTAATAACGTGAATACTGTTTTGAAGTTTTTTGAAGGTCAGATACTAAAGTTTTACTTCTCTAAACAAATTATAACAATATAAGTTATAACTATCGTTCTTTCCTCCCTAGCCAGCTGCTAGGGTTTCGAGCCCGACCAAACTTTCTCCATTGTTTTTCAATGGAGACCAAAGCAGGCTTCACCCTGCTAATCCTCTCCGTGTTTGCTATTCTCTTGGATGGCTATGGTGGAGTTTTTTCTCTATTCGGATCTGGTCTCTAGAGATCTCTTTGGGGATCGGTGGTGATTTTCGACTATGGAGATGGAGACGGCTGCCATGGCGACGACGGTATGGAAGTCTTTTCTTTTCATTCTTCGACTGTGATGGGGATCCTCCCTCCTCTCTTCCGTCGAATCTATTGGTGACCGCGGTTTGGCTCGCCAATTCTTATCTAATACAAGCTTCGACCTCTCTCCCTTCACTCATGGTGATTGTGATGGCATTGATGGTGGTTGTGAAACAATTGGATCGATCAGATCTTGAATCAATCTGGCAAGGACATAGAGACCCTGGTTTGGGCTATGACGCAATGCTTGGCTTTGATGGTGATGACGTCGGCGAAAAGGTGGAGGCGGCTAGGGCAACATCATTGGCTCCTCTTGGAATTGGCTCGAATGGGCCTTGGCTAATAAAGTTGGGCTTGGGCCCCTAGTTTAAATTTAGTTTGGTCCAGGTGGACTAGTGCATTCGTAAGATATGATAGTTTTCCCGCGGATCCTAATTTACTGTAAAATCGTGCTTAATCCTACAGGGTGAGTGTACTAGGAATTTTCTTGCTTATGCTTTGGGTAGTGGTAGGATTGGGGATTCTACGAAACGATGCTTTCTGACGACCTCTCTGGGGTGCGTCGTTTTTGTATTGCTTGCTCTTATTGAATCGTATGACCTTTTGATCAAAAAAAAAAAATTTACTTCTCTAAAAAGGTAGACATTATCTAAATCATTTTTCCTTTCCATTTCAAGTCTCAGATGCAACTCTTGATTTGAAGAAGAACAAAACTTTCAAAATGCATATAACCAAACACATCTTTCATCAGCACAAGAAGCTTCCAAAAAAACCCTAGAGAGAGTTAACCCTCTCGCCGTCAGCCAATTTCATCTCGATGACGTGATATTGTCTCGTAGTAACTGATGCAGCCTTTTAAAATTCTTGTGTGGAATTGCAGGGGGCTGAACAACAGAGAAACTCAAGATGCATTGGTTAGTTTGGTACGCCTCTACAAACCAAGTATCATCTTTCTCTCCGAGACTCTGGCCTCTCCAAGTCTCCTTTCTGATATTATGAGGGCAGGGATTTGATGGGGTAATCTGCTCACCTGTAGTAGAAAGTTGCCGTGGCCTTGGGTTGTTTTGGCGCAATGAAACACCAATTCGACTCTGACACTTCTCCACCAATTATATTGATGTGGAAGTGGGTGAGTTAGGATCTGTTGACGTTTTCAGGTTTACCCGGTTTGTATGGTTTTGCTGCTACTGCAGATAGAACAGAGACCGGGAATTATTACGTATGCTTGCGGGTGAAATCAAACATGGCTTGGATTGTGGCTGGTGATTATAATGAAGTCATGTGTTTGGCAGACAAATCAGGGGGTCCTCCAGGTCCATGGCATAGATGAACAGATTTAGACAAGCTTTAGTTGATTGTGATCTTTTGGATATGGGGTTTGTAGGAGCTCGATTCACATGGTCCAATAGGTATACAAAGGAACGCTTAGATAGAGCTTGCCAGAACCCTGCTTGGCGGGATAAGTTTCCTTATTCTAGGGTTGTTACACTTCCCTAAGCCAATCGGATCACTGTCCTCTCCTTGTGGGGTTACCCGGAGCCGATTAGTGCAGTACTCAGATCACCTAACAGGTATAGTTTGAAGAGATGTGGCTACAACATTCAATTGTTCGACTATTGTTGAGCAAGGATGGATGGCTCCTGTAACTGGGAACATATGCAACAAGTTAGCACGAAGATTACTCCGAACCGGGGATCATCTCCTCAAATGGCATATGGGTGTATTTCAGCAACGACATGTTGAAATGAAATTGATTCAAAGCAAGTAGGATCATCTCATGAGACTACCTTTTGAGATTACACACTTTGACGAGCAAAACTTTACATGTCCGTCATATTGAGCTTTTGTCTCTCAATGAGACTTATTGGAGGCAGAGATCTCGAGTGCAATGGCTCAAAGAAGGGATAGAAATACGGCCTATTTTCATCAGCGTGCTTCTAACCGGAAGTGTAGAAACAAAGTTAAACGTTTGGTTAATAGAGATGGACAGTGGACTTCTGAACCACAGGAACTTGCTGGAATTCTTGTTCAATACTACGAGAATATATTCAAAGCTGAGAGTGTGGACGAGATAGCATTGAATACTGTGCTGAATTCAGTTCAATCTCGTGTAACACCAGAGATGAACTCTGCTCTACTTGAAGATTATTCTGATGAGGAGATAAAGAAAGCCCTGTTCCAAATGCATCCATCAAAATCCCCAGGTCCAGATAGTATGTCCCCTTGTTTTTTTCAGAAATTTTGGTATATACAGGTTATGATGGTGTGTTTGGCAGTTAGAGAAGTACTAGTTACATGAAGATTTCACAGAATCCAACTTCACTCACCTTACGCTATACCAAAAATTCCAGAGCCTCAAGCTGCATCGGATCTCCGTCCTATTGCTTTATGTAATGTGGTTTATAAGGTAGCTTCCAAAGTGTTAGCTAATCGTTTGAAAAGAATTCTTCCGAGTATTATTTCCCCCCTTCAAAGTGCATTTGTGCCTGGAAGGTTAATTTCAGACAACACTTTGGTAGCTACAGAGGTGGCTCATTTCATGAAGAGGCTCCGACAACAAGTTGAGGGTTTCTTCTCCCTTAAACTTGACATATCTAAGGCGTATGATAGATTAGAATGGCCTTATTTGGAGGGTATACTGTTGAAACTTGGTTTCTCTAGAAATTGGGTGAATATTGTTTTGGCTACAGTCAAGTCGGTGAGCTACTCTATTTTATTAACGGTAACCCTACAGGTTTTGTTCTTCCTTCTCGTGGAATAAGACAGGGTGACCCGTTATCACCATATTTGTTTATATTATGTGCAGAAGGCTTATCATCTTTGATCTCTTCCTCTATTCAAAGTGGTGATTTGAAAGGTCTGGTGATGTCCCCAACTGCCCCAGTTATTCACCACCTCCTTTTTGCGGATGATAGCTTTCTGTTTGGACAAGCCACTTTACAGGAATGTCATGCAGTAAAGAATATTCTCGGCATTTATGCAAGAGCTTCTGGTTAAATGATCAACCTCCAGAAATCAAGTGTTGTTTTCAGTGGCAATGTGAGCCCCCAAGTTCAGAACCAATTGGCTTCGGTTCTAGGGGTAAATTGTGTCAAAGAACATGGCCTATATTTGGGTTTACCTATTCATGTGGGACGTAATAAGACTGCTATTTTTGCATATCTCAAAGAGAGGCTAACAAAGAAACTCATCAGCTGGAGGTCAAAAATTCTGAGTGCAGGAGGCAAAGAGCTACTTATTAAGGTAGTTGCACAAACTCTTCTAAATTATGTTATGAACTGTTACCTCCTCCCCAAGTCTTTATGTGATGATATCAGCAACTATGTTCTCAATTCTTTTGGGGTAGTACTGATGAGAAGAAAAAGATTCATTGGAGATCGTGGGAGCGGATGTGTGCCCCCAAAGAAGCTGGTGGTATGGGGTTTAAATGTTTATATGCTCACAATCTTGCTATGATAGCTAAACAAGGTTGGCGGTTATTGACAAACCCCAATACTCTGATTGCACAAGTGTACAAAGCTCTCTATTATCCACAAGGTTCTTTTCTCTCTGCAGATATGGGAGATAGACCTTCCTTTTCTTGGAGGAGCATTATGAATGCTAGACCGATCCATACAAGCTGGTTTACAATGGAGAATCGGCAACAATACTTTGGTTAATATTGGGAAGATGAGTGGATCCCTACTATTTCGTCTCATTCTATTACCAAGCCTCCAGACTCTGTGTTTGAAACTGTGTCCGACTTATTTGATTTGGAACATGGTAGATGGAATTTAAATGCATTGTATGCAGCTTTTGAGCCTCATGTAGTCGATCAGATTCTTACTATTCCTCTCAGTCGTAGGTTTGGTCAAGATAGAGTGGCTTGGAAGTTAAATGACAGGGGACTATTCTCGGTGAAATCAGCTTATACTATAGCTAGAGAATTGTTACTTGGTAATGTGTTTGCGTCCACTTCTGATGGGGATCCGTATGGGAACATCTGGAGAGTCCTTTGGAGAGCTAAGGTTCCTAGTAAGGTAGCCATTTTCGGTTGGAGATTAGTGCATAATTTACTCCCCACACGCACAACATTAACTGCAAAAGGTTATGAAGGCCTTCTGAGTTGTTATGTGTGCAACGAAGGGGTGGAGACTCTTGAGCATTTATTTCGTGATTGCCGGATTGCAAAGGAAGTCTTCTCTGCTTCTCCTTTCTCCTTTCCGACATCTTCAAGCACTTGGAAGGATTGGTTTCTCCTTCAATCCTAGGTTTTATCACCTATACTCTTTGATAAGTTTCTAATCTTATTATGGAGTATTTGGCTTAATCGGAACAATATTCTTTGGAGGAATAAGGCGCATTCTGTTCAAAGTCTTATTGCTTCTTCTATGGCATGGTATGATGATTTTATTAAAGCTAATCTATCACAGGGTGATTCGAAAGCTCATTCTGCTGAAAAAGTGAAGTTCTGGACTCGTCCAACTGCAAATTGCTTGAAGCTGAACACTGATGGCGCATTTCTCCCAAATTTCAGTTTTGGTGGCGCTGGGGGTGTGATAAGGGACTCCCATGGGCAGTTTCAAGCTTTTTTTGCAGCAAGGCAAGCATCTATTTCTTCTCCTCTTCACATTGAGTTAGTTGTGATGCAAAAAGGACTGCATTTGGTGCATGCATTACAGCTCCAGTCAATCACTATTGAGAGTGACTGCTTGGTGGTTGTTCAGGCTGTCAATGCTTTAGCTTGTGACCTATCTCCTCTAGCTGCATTAGTTAATGATATTAGAAGTCTAGTGTGTAGTATTCAAGATTGTAAAGTGGTCTATGCTCCAAGACAAGCCAATAGAGTAGCTCATAGACTTGCCAGTTTCAATTATGAAGACAATGTAACTAGAGATTGGTATGTTCATGCTCCTGATTTCATCAAAGATGCCCTCATGTACGACATTCGTACTCATTAATAAAAGTATTTCTTTCCTTCAAAAAAAAAAATTCTTTCATCAGCACAAACAACATTCATGGTTTCAAAACCATATCAACAACATAACCGGTCATTGCACAAAAGTAACTAGACTAACACTTCACCATTAATTTGTTAGTTTTCTTGTTTACCTAATTTAATTAATCTAGTCATAAAAGAAGCAGTATCCAACCGGTGGTCAAGTTGTCTAGTATAAAATTCATATGTCTAGGCTGGACAGTCTAACGTTCGAGTCTTAACTCCCACCTCTATATGGCTAGTAGATTGGACGCATCTTTAGGTTGGTGAATTCGTGACCGGAGATTAGTTAAATTTTATACGTACATAAATTAGTCCTATATACTCTTTTACACCTCAATCTTGATACAAACTTGTTAGGTGATTAGTTAGTCTAGCTTTGCTAGTCATACTTACAAATACACCCTCTTGTGGAGGAGGTCAATGAGCGTTTTACTATCTTGCTACCCATCTTGTGACGAAGATGACACCCAAAAATAATACATACACATAAAAAGAATACTTATACGTATACGTATACATATCCTAATAAAGACTCACTTCGCTCCTTCTTCTTCACCCAAAAAATTAACATGTAGAAATCTTTTAACAATTTCCGAACTTAGTTTGTGAATCAAGACACCCATTATGTACAAGCAGAAACATATATAAAACAAGAACAGACAATATATCAAAGTAAGAATAATACGTCTGTTATGGAGTATGGAGTAATCATAGACCTCGAGCATTCTAAATCCTAAGAAACAAAAAGCCTAGCAGCCACAAGGTTACAAGTCAGTGGAAAGATCCTGACATCTAAAAGTCTTATGACCTTTTATTGAGTAGGAGGAAAATTCTATCACGCAGCGCTGCTAAAATTTTCAAAACAAAACACCCACCCCCACTTGTAAGGCACGTGCACACAAGTCCTGTTAGAGGATGTATGGCATGCAGCGCTCCTGAGTAGGAGCCCCAACTACTAACTGTAGAGTTCCTTGGCCATATCATTGATTGAGTTGGGACCAAAAACAGAGATTAAAATAGAAAACGACGTGATGGAAACCTGGTCATGAACATCACAGATTGACCACATGCAATCAACATATCCATTTGGATCTCTTCCGTTCATACTGTAAGAAGTGTTATCAGCCAAAGAGGTCTAGGTGAAAACTTGACAACAACCTCGATACAAGCATAATAGAGTTGCATGTACTTGCATACCTTGTGGTGTGTCTATATATATATATATATATATATATATATATAGGCCCTTCCAATGAGGGATCCATTTTTTTGACATATATGAGGGATGGAGAATTACACCAACTTTTCGATTATATTTTTGAATCTCTACCGTTCAGTTTGTTGGTCCTTATATATAGATCAATTATGCAAATTTTCAGCCAATTTGGTGATCGTTAAGGTGTCGAACAAGATTAAATCAATGAACGAACCAAATCTGCCAAACATGAACCGTTCATGCTTATAATTATAAATCGTAGTTTTTGTTAACGATCACCAAAATTTCTGAAAATTTACAGAAGTGATCTACTCATATAGAACTACATATTGAACGGTGAAGATGTGATTTTATGATCGAAAAGTTGGTGTAATCCCTCATCCCTCATATATGTCCAAAAAATGGATCCCTCATTGGAAGGGCCCTATATATATATATCTCGATTAACTCGATTTAGATTTAGTTTTGATCGTCTTCCCGCTCGGAAAATTGATTTGCTAGCTAGCTAGACCAAGAAAGATAATTATTTGACATAATTGGTTCATGTTTTCTCGGTTTAGAGATGTAAGAGAGAGGAAGAGAAGTAGTCAAACGAAAAGAGAAAGAGGAAGAATGTCATGGAACCCACATGGAGCTAACAGTTAGCCTCTCTAGCCGGCTGTCACGTCCTCCTTCGGGTGGTCCTCCTTCGATCACCACGAGAGAAAGAGGAAGAATGCCACAAGAGAAAGAGGAAGAATGTGACGTCGTCGGAAGAATGTGATGGAACCCACATGGAGCTGGCTGCAGTTAATCTTTTAATATTTCCTAATAAAGAATCTTGACCGTTCATTCTAAATCAATGGTCAAATTGTCTCCTACCTTACCACAAAACCTATTTCTCATATGTTCTCCCTTCTCTCTTTGTCAAATTATCGTGTCCATCTCTCTCTCATCTTTTCTCCGTGGCGATGGCGATGGCCACTTTGGTGGGCTACCCACCATCCGCACTATTACTCCTTTGCGACGTCCTCCTTCGATCCTGTGTGTGGTGTGTATATATATCTGCACTGGAGCTGGCTGCAGACGTCCTCCTTCGATCCTCTGTGTGGTGTGTGGTCCTAGCTCCAAGTTCGAGTAGAAAACTGGAAAGCTGATTTTCTTCTTTTGAATGTGATCATATACAATGGCTTGGTGGGATAGGGATATAGAGCTCATGTTCATTCAGTTCAAAGATGTGCCTGTTGCATACTCGGTGGAGCTTGGTTCAAAAGAAGAAACGGTGAACGATATCAAAGAGAAGCTAAAGAAGGAATACCCTGATGGTAGACACCTAAGCCACAAGAAACCCTTGTTTACAAGAATCAAGAACTCAAGGGTGGAGACCTAATCACGAGTATCATCTTCCCAAGAACACTCTTCTTCATGTAGCTGAGAGGAACGCTGTCGCCGCTCTGACGAGTCCTAAGAATGTCAAAGAGAAAGAGGAAGAAGGTCCTTGGGATTTGGGTGTCGTTCAATCAGTGAAACAAGGGCAACTTCAGCCGGTGGATTTGTTAACAATGGACGAGCCATTTTACAACAACCCTTTTCTCAAGCCTAAAGAGATGTACGTCAACCGAAGTTCTAGTACTCCAGCTCCTAATCTCAATGGTTTGCGTCGAAAATGGTGTTGAGGATGAGACGACTAAGGTTTGTGACAAGAGAGCTCGAATGAGTCCCTACCTAATGAGACATGTAGGGTCTGTGACAGGAATTAGGTTTTGTAATCACTAGGTTTTGTACTCAACATTAAGCATAGAAAAGTGGTCTATGCACACATTAAGAGGGTATTTTGGTAAAGAATTCTATTTTGACCCGAGACTATTTTAATTGAACTGGATAAATTCTTGTATGCATGATGTGTGTATACACGGTGTAATCTAGTCATTTATAACGATTTATATATTCTTGTGTTATTTGATACATAAAGATTTTAAAATAACTTATAAGTAATTTTATCACACATCCCTAATTTATACGTACACACCCCCTAATTTCTTTTTTGCCATTTTTTCCCCTATTTTCCTTTTTGCCCTTCTCTAGCTTTAGTTCTAATCTCTCTCTCTCTCTCTCTCCCAATCGCCTTCACCTATTTTCTCTAATTCCTTCTTCTTTCTTATTAATAAAACATCATAACTTGACTTGGTTTATGATCTTATAAATTGATCAGAGATCCATACCAATTGTTCATGAAGAAACCATGAGCATGATTTGTGTGAGTGTTATTAAAACATGTTTGTATTCTCTTTAATTAATAGTGGTGGAGAAGACCTAAAGAATTTTCCTTCAGTTTAATTCAGAAGAAAATTATCAATATACAAAATCTAAAATGTCGATAGAATCTAAATGAGTTTTGTTGAGTTATAATTATACATATATATGGATAAGAGCAAATGAGATGAGATTTTGATGAATCAATTTGCTGGTGTTAGTGGCTGAAGAGGAAGGAGAAAGCTTTTTTTGATTATGTTTCATTGTTCATTTGGAAGAAGAAAGGGTATAAAAGGAATTTAAAATTTTATAAAAAATATAGGATGTGTATTAAATAAATTGGAGTGTGTGAATAAAATTTTTCTAATTTATATCGTGAAATCAACTTTTTTTGTAAGGGATAAGAATGTGGATTTGAATTCTTCTCTAGCTAGATAGATGATCAATTTCAACGGATTGGCAAATCTCATCTTTCAGAACCACACTCTATATAAAGGCACAAACGCCAAAGTTTGACTCCAAATTTTTGCTTATGGTATTGGGAGCCTATTCAGCGCACCCGTCATCTCTACCATTGATTTTGAAAAAGTCAAAGGTTCGCGTCAAAATCAACGGTAAGATGACGGGTGCGCTGTATAATTTTCGTCTGATATTTTCTCCTGCAGCTAAAAAGGTTAGGTTCCTACCTTAAACTTGCTATGGACAATTGTACTAGCCCTGACCCAGAGTCCAGTGCACCTTCAACCAAAGCTAGAATTCGTTGGATACAAGAACTTCATGAAGCTTTTGTTGAAGCTGTCATCCAGCTTGGTGGTAGTGAAAGTGGGTAACACAGATTATCATATTCTTTTTTCCATCATTATATCTTGTTATATTTCTACATTTCAGTAGGTCTGTAAATCACAAAGCTTCTTTTGTCATTGACTAATAACTTCAAGAAACAGGAGCCACTCCTGAGGGTATCTTAGATGTCATGAAGAAGGCTTGACAATCTACCATGTAAGAAGTAAATTACAGGTATATCATAATATCAATAGCTCCATCCTTGGCCAGTGCCTAATTAACATGATGGTGGTTAGTATATGTTTTGATGAAGCTCTTTTTCTTCTCATAATTTTCAGAAATATAGAACAGCCAGATACATACCGGAGTCATCAGAAGGTAATGCTTACCTCCTTTGTTCTTCTTATGACCTCAACAGCATTTTCAAAAGCTTTGATTTGCCAAAATAATCATGTGACGAATTAGGATCGGCTGCTCGAGGATTTATCTAATTAGTCTTCTGGCAGTGATGAACTGCTTTCGGAATTAACTTGACTGTCATCTGAACTCTTAGCAACTAAGCGGCCTTTCATATTTCAGTATCTAGCTGGAGCACGATGGGGATGACTGAAGCATTATGGTTGCAGGTAGAACTCCAGAAGCGGCTTTATGAGCAACTTGAGGTATGCAGTTGGAAGCTATGCATTGTTTTCATGTCTGTATACAAATGTACTACTGTTTACATGTTGGGAACTGGCTAGAGTGCTCAAGGTAATGTAGTAATGTGAGGGTGAAATGAAATACAGTCACACTTCCAAGGGGAGAGAGTCGGTGGGTGGGGGGTTTCACATGTTCTGATGTCATATTCATTCATGCAGACTCAAAGAAAGCTGCAGTTGCGAATTGAGGAACACAACAGATGAGCATAAATAAGTATGGGCAAAAAAGGAAGATGGAACACAACAGGGTGAAGCCGACATCAGCTACATCAGATGAGCATAACAAAATAGGTACAGGCACTCCTATGGATGAAGGTTCACTAGATGCAAGTATGAAACAGAACGCGCGAGTATCTGAAACTCATGAGAATCATGATCCCCCAGGTGATGCTGATCTCCCCGCAAAACGAGCTAGGCACAGGATAAAAAGGAACATTGCTGCTCCAGAAATTGTCTCCCTTTCCAAGCTTTGGTAGACAACATGTATTTATAGTAGGATGAACCAATCGCACTCAATTCTAGTTTCATTTTTATATTATCTAAACTTGCAATGCTTGCTTTTAAATAAAAGCGAAGACTTGATGGCTTGAACTTACTCCGAGTTTCCTGATTGTATTCACTAGTTAAGAACTATCAATAATAGATATATCCAAATTTCCAATCAATATATTTATGTTTTTCCTCAACTTTGACAATCAAGGTCCTCTCCAAGATTAATCACATTTTTCCTTTCTCTAATAGGGTTTTACACCCTAGTCCAGCTGGGATTAGGATTGCTCTTCCTAGTTGGACCAAGATTAAAATCCTAGTTGTGATTACGATTTCCTAGTTGGAATAAGTGTATAATCCTTGTATATAAATCCTAGCTCCAAGTTCGAGTAGAAAATCGATTGCTATATGTCTGTGTACGGTATATATATCTCTATGTGTACTGTATGCTCATACTGTTGGATGTTGATAGGTGTATGAACGGTCTTGGCTTTTGGATTCATACCTTGTTTAGAATGAAATGATCATTTTTTGTGGCCAGAAATATTGAGGAACAGAGGTCATTTAGATTAATTGAGGCAGATGATGACTACATATGTATATATGAATGTAAATCAATCAACAAAAAGTTCATTTATATCACAGTGAGAGCTTACCAGAGCAAACGCCACCAGAGGCGTATTTCAGTTGCCACTGCAGCTTCTCTGTTGAGAAGTCATAATTCAACTTGCTATGCATTCTAACAGGATGAACTGACTACATGGAGCTGGAGAGTGCTAATTTTCGCATCACACTTGGTTCATGAAGTTTGCCGGTGTCTGAACTCCATCTTTTGAAGTAAAACAACCCTCAAATTCTTGCATAGTCATACCAAACAAAAGGTATGAAGCTAAAAGAAAATGGTAAAATATACAAAATTAAATTCCCTTAAACAACTGAAACCTTTCAAGTTCCCTTAAACACCAATGCAGACATGGAAAGATTCCATAGCAAACTAGAATGCATGTCAATTGGACAGCTCTATGACCTCTACTTTCTTCTCATGCCACTACTGTGAAGTACGAGAGATTTATCAAGGGTTTGAAACAAAATTTGGCTGGTTATTCTTGTATAATCTACTATATGTGGATTCAAGCTACACATACATCATCAGACCCAGATTTGAGGAGGAACAAAAGATTTGAAAATGCATATAACCAAAGAAATCTTTCTACATAGACATTTCCATTTCAGGTTTCAGAAACAACAATTCAAAGGAGGCATACAAAATTTAAATATTAGACTCTAGATTTGAAGTTGAACAAAAACTTTCAAAAGGCATATAACCAAACACATCTTTCATCAGCATAAGCAACATTCATGATTTCAAAACCATATCAACGAGTCATTGCACAAAAGTAAGCATCCATATCAACTACATAAAGCACTTCCTACATAACAAGTCTTTGCCCTCAGATCAACCACATTAGTACCGTCCAGGTTTAAGCAATTATCTAACAACTATTTCTGTACCACATCTCTCAAGTTACAACTCAAAACCATACCCTACACCGAACACTATCCAAGGCTCCAAACTTCATCACCTGTCACATGTTAATAACAAACAGGAAAATGTAAGTAAAAATTCTACCACACTCTCTAGCATTGTCAATCAGAGCAAATGCAGTATCAACTTTCTGCGGTTGTAAATATTATAGAATTTGGAATTAGACACACATATATTACCTGGTTCCTCAGATGCTTGTGACACCCCTATCAAGCATATAAACCCATATTATTGCTTTGAAATTACATAAGATTTCATAAAGCTATATGGAGTAAATATTCAAAAACAACAGTAAAGAACTACCAGTCATCTCAAAATGAAGCTTCTTCCATTTCACTTTTTGTCTCGCTCTTTTCCAACTTCTCCTTAAGATCCTGCCAATCCTTAATCATTCTGACAAAAAACAAACGGAAAGCTGTAAACTTTACTGAGAACTGAAACTAAAAGAAGCAATTTCAGCTAACCCATGTAAGAATGATAAGGAAAGATGAAAACTTTAGCAAGAAATGTTGGATAAAACCGAATTATACCTTATGCCTTCATTTATGCGAGCAGCCAATCTGGTAGCTACCTCCTTCTCTTGATTTTCCACTTTTTGGGTAAGATGGTTGAAGTAGTAGGCGAGCAATAAACATGGTTGAGTCACAAGAGGATTCAATTTTGACATGGAAGAACTCATTTTGATGATGATGATGAGTGTGCTCTTACTATTCTGCTCTACAGTGAACAGTAGTGTGGGAGAGAGAGAAGTATTGAAGGCGCTGGCATTAAGTATTGTTTTCATTGTTGACACAAACAAAAAGTCAAGAGTTTTTTTTTCGATGAGCATAAAGTCTAAGAGTTTAATAATTTGGACATGTGTTTATTTTTGATACATTAACAAGAGGGTAGCGCAACCAAAGGTTGTTTTTTTTTTTTTTTTGACAAGTTGAATAATTCAATAATGAGGTAAAAAACCCAAACGACAAATCACAAGGAAAGCTCATGTTAGAGTGATTCTCGCTGACACTCGCAATTTGGATGGTATTGTTCAGAGTAATACTTTGGACATGTAATAACAGTGCCTTCACATTTTGGCTCCTTTTTGCATGAGCCTAAGTGAGAAAAGGAGCATTGTTTTAGTGTTATTGCAATGTTGTTTGGGAAAGAGGAATGTAGTTGGCCTGGTGAAATGAGAAGAAACGGAAATGTTTAACTTCGGACTTATAGGTTATGAGACAGTCGTTCATGAAATAAAACATATAATAGAGTCATCTAGTTATCAAATGAAAAAGCAGGACTCTGCGTCCAGTTACTTTACACTAAATCTGCAAGTCGTATGCTTAACATCCTTAGTTCAGTGGCTCTGCAATATTCATGATCACCTGTTGCATGTAAATAACAGAAAAAAAGAAAAAAAAAAAAAAAACGTTAAGGCAGCGATAGAATCAATTAGCATGTAATCAAAGGTAAGTCTTCCCATATCATGTCAATTGGCTGAAAGGTAAAAGAAAGAAACAATGAAATCACATAGAGAAAAAAGAACAACAGCAAGAACTTGGGTTCAGGGTAAGTATTTGAATCAAACAAATCTCTTAATAGTTTCCTCATCTTCTCCCTATTTCTCAAGTCTACCCTACACTCTCTCTTCTAGAACTCTTATTGCTGCCTTATGAGTTCACTGATGTTTCTCACTTCATGTATTTCAAACTATTTCAACAACCATTTGCGCCTAATCATACATATCCTACAAATTGTAGACAACCAACCAAATTATGTACTGCAATATGCCAAAACAACACATTTCAGTGTCTGCACTCTTGATATTCTTTTTGCTACCAATATATTCATAGCAAGTGGAACACAACTACCTGCATACCTCTATATAGACTTATCTTTTCCAGTACTCAATAGGAGAAGATAAAAGATGTTTCCTTTAGAGTGTGGGACAGTGGGAGGTACAACACTGGAGACATATGAAATGCTTGACAAAGTCGACTACGGACCTAAGATTTTGTTTCCCCAGATGTCAGCTTCTTACAAACGAACAGACATGTTATAACTACAAAAGGCAACACTTCTATAAAGCAAAACAACAATAGTGAACACCAAAGATACTAAAAGATGAACTAAACCATAAACAAGTTTGGGAAGTCTTGATCTTCCTCTATACAATGGACCAATAGGCTGAGGGTTAAGGAGTCTGAACCCTTTTCCAAGACCTATAATAGAGTTTTGTGTAGGCTAAATTTAAGGGTGCGGCATCAGGCTCGTGAGTTCACTGAAATGACTTCTACTTCATGTATTCAAACTATATATCTAGAACAATTTGTGCCTAAACATAGTTATCTTACATATTGTAGACAACCAACAAAGTTATATCCTGCAATCTGCAAAAACAGTGGATTTTAAGGAACTGTACTTTTTTAGTCACAGCGAATGGAAAAACAACTACTCGCATAATCTACCAATTGAATCAATGTAACCAAGAGACTTTGCCATCAGTAGATAAGAAAGGGTGGGACATAGTTTGGAGAAAGATTAGTGTAGTACAGTGGGAGGTACAAGTACAACATTTGGGGTTAATTGCAGCTTTGTTTGCCCAGATGTTAGCTTCTTACTCTTTAAATCAAAGAAAGAGCCTTATCTAGTTCTTCTAGAAAGCAAATGATGAAGTCTACAATGGCTCAATTGATTCTTTTGGAAGCCTTTACATCGACATTCTAACAGTGCCAGCTCAGCTCACTCATTCAGTTGCCATAAAGTTAGAAACTTGCTGAACAAGTGAGAAAATTGTTAGACTGTGATTAGTGTGCTGAAATCCCCTTTGGCTCCTTATTACTGGGACAATTAGAATTGGTTAAGCTGTCTGAGCAGGGCTTAGCCCTATTTAATGGCATAGACATGAGACTAATGTAACAACACACATTTCATTCTCATAATACAAAGCTTAGAAAACCATTACTATTCTCACAATATTCTGTCATTTCCATTCACAAATCCTTCAAGTTCTACAATTGAATGACTTGCAGTAATGCAGTATTTCAAGTTCTAAAATTGACAAGTTATAACTATGTCAGCAAACTGACATGTTAAAATGGAAAAGGCAATACTTGCTTCTAAAATAAGATCATCAAACAAGCAAAGCCAAGAACAGATAATGCCGAAGGGACTATAGCATGAAACTAAAACTTAATTAGATTTCGAAAGTCTTGCTCATTTTTCTGAATATCAGACCAGTAAGGAGTTAGTCGAAACAACACAGCATCTGAACCCCCCTCCTGGTTGCAACCTGACTATCTACTAGACTTTTGTGTTCCCTTAAATTGAAGGGTTTGGCATCATGCCTCAAAACCGGGTCCAAGAAACCGGTTTGCAATATATCAAGGCATAAAAAAAGTATCATAATTGCACAAAGTGTATGTCCCAAATAGCTGCCGATCAAACAAGGCCATATTTCCTAACACATTCATAAAAACGGAGTCTTGCAACACTGTGTTTCATCCTTTTCCAAAGCACCCATTTGGCAAACCAACTTCAACTTCTTCTATTCAAATTTCTTATAAAAACTACAACACGGGCCTATCATAGAAGCACAAAAGCCACAAAATTTTGATGCATTACCAAGCAGGAAACAAACAAACGAAAAAAACAAGCTTTACAGAAAGAAGAAGAAGCACATACCCAGAGATGAGGCTTGTTCACTTATCTGACATCAGCTGACGTCTCATCTTCTCCATCTTCCTTAAAACACCAACATCAACAACACATAAAAATGAGTACAAACTATTAGAAAGAAACCAAAAGCACAGAGCTGGCATTGTGTTCTGGGTTCATCACCTGTTCAAAGTTTCCTCAGCAGATTGCAATATTTGCTCAGCAGCTTGAAGCCGTTGGAGTCGATCAACATGCTTTCTCCATAGTACGAACTGAGCGAAGGCAACGCACGGCGGAGCCAGAAACAACACCGACCTCCACACTTTCCCCATCATTTTTGGTTTATGACAACAAGAAAGAGGAGAAGCCCATTTCATCTCTTTGTGTTTTGCTGTTTACTTTCAAAGTTCACAGTTTTTGAGGTTTTTACCTTTTTACCTTGAGCTAATGGTTTTGTCTTTACTTGCATCTTTTTCCTTTCACAAGATTTAGCTTACAACAAACCGAAATCAGCTCATTTGAGAGGAATGATATACATTGTTTACTACCTGCTAGCAATTAGGAATGTATAAACTATACCTAAAGCGAAAGAGGTATATTAAGAACATTGAACTTATAAGAACATTGAACTTCGTACTTGTAAGGCTCTTAGAGGTTAAAATACTTAAATTTATAACGAGTAGAAATTTTTACGTGATTTAGAGCTGGAAAAAGGATATGGCCTCAGAGTTCGAGGTAGGTTTTTGGATTCAGAAACAAAAGATTCATGGCTCTCTCGTCACGAATCCAAAATGTAGATACTCAAGCTCACTCAAACTCACCTATAAAACAAGAAAGAGACCCTAGTTTATCTAGCCATAGCAAACGTGATTACAAGTCGAATCACTCATCTAATCTTTGGTTGAGTAGCCTAGCATGAAAGTCTCATGTCTTGCATTCGAGTACATCTCAACTCCCATCATTTTGTAGCCAACAGATTTGAGACGTTAAGAATTTAAAACGTTTTGCAAATAACAACACTTCAATTCTTACACTGACTGACCTCGATCCGAATACAGACTAAACTGACATGTTATTCACCTATGTAAAGTGACTTATTGCTACCTCATCAATACGCATGCAGCACAAGCAACGTTCATGATTTCAAAACCATATCAACAACATAAGTCATTACACAAAAGTAACCGGACTAACGTACACTTCATCATTTATTTGTCGGTTTGTAGTTGATCTAGTTTACTAATAATAAAAAAAGAGGTGTCCAACCGTTGGTCGAGTGGCCTAGTATAGAATCCTCGTGTCTAATGTTCGAGTCTCAACTCCTCTCCTTCATATGATTAGAAGATTCGAAGCGTCTTCAGGTTATTGCACTTGCGACGGGGATTAGTTTCATTATAAACATATACTTTTGAAGACCTCAATCTTAATATTAACCCCCGAAGTTTTTTTTTTTTTGAAAGTTTGTTAGTCTAGATTTGCCTAGTTATACATCTATCCTCTAGTGGAGTGAGCTTGATGAGCGTTTTACTACTTGAGTAAGATATCTGGGATGACTTGCTACCTCATCATTCCGATCAAAATGACACACACACACACAAAAAAAACACTTGTACACACAAAAAAGATAATACTTATACATAGTTACATACATATAGACATATCCTATTCGAGCTTCACTCTGCTCATACAAACACACTCGATCTTCTTCTTCTTCTTCTTCTTCTAGCTTCTTCTTCCCCAAAAAGCTTGAGCTTCAAAAGCACGATGCTTTTTCAGGTGGGAGGCCAAGGGACTCGTCACAGGTGATGCTGATTCTGATGCCTTCTCCACAAAACGAGCTAGGACAGGATGAAAAGGAATAGTGCTGCTCCAGGAATTGTCTCGCCTTCCAAGCTTTGATAGACAACATGTACTTATGCAGTTAAGAGTAGTTCTAGTTTCATTATTATATCTAAACCTGACATGCTTGCTTTTATTCAAAAGCGAAGATTTGGTGGCTTAAGCTTTAATTAGTCCCCGAGTTTTCTGACTGTATTCTCTGACTATATGGCTAGATAATATATGGAATACTATTCAGTGAAGAACCTTCATCAGTCATCACCACCTCCAACTCTAGGTCAGTGTACGTAAAACCATGACCCTTCTCTTATGATTTGTCATACTCTCAAAGAAAGTCAAGTGGATTGTTCTACTTATCTTTTAGAACAATCGAGATCCCCCCCATTTTGGTATCTTCAGCATGATACACTTACGATCCATGATGTCTATCTGCTGGTGCATGTCTAATCGAACTCCAGATCCATCTTTAATTTCGAAGCAAAACAACTCAAACTTTTGCAGTCATACCAAAAGTCCAAAACAAGGTATGAAGCTAACAGAAAAGGGCAAAATCATTTTATGAGGATACTCTTTTAGACCTCAATCTTAATACAAAGCAACATTCATGATTTCAAAATCATATCAACAACATAACCAGTCATTACACAAAAGTAACCAGACTAACACTTCATCATTTATTTGTCGGTTTTGTAGTTTACCTATAGTTTAATCTAGATCAGTATCCAGCTAGTGGTTGAGTGGCCTAGCATATAATCCTCATGTCTAGTAAAATATATGACCTCTTGATTTTAGTGACATATCCGAGAGATGACTTGCTACCTCATTATTCCGAAAACAAAAAAAAAAAAAAAAAAAAAAACACTTTTACACACAAAAGAGACGTATCCTATTAGAGCTTCACTCACTCTTCAGCTCAAACAAAAAACTCCTTCTTCTTCTTCTTCTTCCCCAAAAAGCTTGAGCTTCAGTCAGACAGAGAGAAACAAAGCACGATGCTTTTCCAGGTGGGAGGCCAAGGGACTCGTCCCACCTTCTTCGAGATGGCCGCCGCCCAGCAGCTCCCCGCCAGCCTCCGCGCCGCCCTCACCTACTCCGTCGGCGTAAGTCTCCCTCCTCAAGGACCCATCTGTAATTTCCCACTCTTCGTTTTCTGGGTTTCTTATGGTTTTGGGTTGCCGTCTCTCTCAGGTTTTGGCTTTGCGGAGGCCATTTCTGCACAGGGTTCTTGACTACGAAGACGAGTTCTTCGCTTTCCTCATGCTCATTCTCGAAACCCATAGCTTAAGGACCACAGGTTTTGAAGGGTTTTGTTTTTTCCTGTTTGGATTAGGAGAGTTTGGGATTGAATTGGGTGTTGTTTTGTGCGAATTGGGTGATGAAAGATTGGTTCTTTTTTGTTTGTTGCAGATGCTTCGTTTTCGGAATCTTTGTATGGGCTGAGGAGGAGGGCTGTGAAGGTTAAGGTGCAGAAGGAGGATGCGAGGTTGAGCCCGGTGAGGAATTTCATCATTCCGGGTTGGAGAAGAGGCAGAAAGTACTCTCGGTTGTGTTTCTGGTGAGAATGTGTGCTTGTTTTCGGTTGTTATTGCTGTTTTTCGATGCAGGACTACTAGGAACATTTAAATTTTAACTGGAGGCGTTGGTTGTTCGGCCATAAGGAGTTTATAGTCTTAGTAATGCTGGTTTCTTGATAGTTAAACAAGCAGTAGTTATAGATATTGTATATGTCTTAAGTGTGGTATGTGATTGACTACTCGTAGATGGTTCGAAATGTTAAGATACCTTAAAAGTTTGGAACTTTGGATACCCTTTCGAGACCTTATTTATGAAACATTAAACTTTCTGAAGATGATGCTAGTGTGATTGCATAGGGTTGAAGGCTTGGTTTGATGTTAGGACGATGTTCGGTTGATCCTGGGTGATGAATTTCATCATTCTGGATTGGAGAAGAAAGCAGAAAGTTCTGTATGTAGTGTTTTTGGTAAGAATATCTGCTTGTTTTCGGAGCTATTGGTTGTTTGGAAGTGAGGAGTTATTGCTTTTAGAAATGCTGGTCTGTTATGGTTGACATGCGGTTGTTGTAGATTTTGTTTACCGTTGTTGTTTGGCATGTGATTGATAGTTTGATACTGATAGGGAGGTTTTGCTTTTTTGAAATGCTGGTTGTTATGGATTGATGACAAAAGAATGTTCGGCAAGCAGTAGTTGTAGGTTTCGTATAGCTTTTATGTGTGGCATGCGATTGATTACTCATGGGATAGTTTAAAATGTTGAGATTCCTTGACAAATTTGGAAATTTGGATGCCCTTTGGGACCTCGTTCATCGAATATGAACTTTTGAAAGATGATGCTAGTGTAATTTCTCTTAACTAGCGTAAGGTTGAGTAATTTAATTACTATAGCTGTAAGAAAAGAGTAATAATTTTTGAAATGATGTGTACCAGGTTGTATTGCCATACTTCAAATCAAAATTGCACGCAATCTATACTAGAGAAAGGGAAGCCAGACTACAAGCAACTTTATGGGGAGATAGTGGTGAAAGATTTGATGATGCTGATATAGTTGATAGAGGTGACGGTTCTGGTGTTTCAAGAGGAAGTTTCGATGCAGAAGCATCAGTTAGGACACATTTGGCAAAGAAGATCCAGAAATTTATAGGTGCTTGCTACCCATGGGTGCATGCTAGCAGTGAAGGTATGCATCTCCTAGCCAGGCATTTGCTTGCTACCCAGAAACTTTTTATTTTTGTTCTTAACATTTCCTCTAGCAAATATGACGATATGCAAGAATGTTTAACCTAGTGTAAGCAGAAAAAAGATGCTTATTTTGTGTCATCATGCAACTTTTATGTTCAAAGAAAGCACTTGCATGCCTTTTTCTTAATGTTGCTTGAGCTCTTTTGTCTTTCATTTTAAAAACAACAAAAGAACCCTGTTGTGGCAAACTTTTTCAGTGAATTAATCTGATAAAATTGTTTAGAATTAACAGAGGTTCTTATCCATGTTAACTGTCACATGGTGAGATAAATCATTCTAAGTTTCTAACCTGGCACTTATGATGCAGGATTTTCATTTGCTTACCAGATGTTATACTTGTTGGATGCGACGGGATTTTATTCTTTAGGATTGCATGTTCTTGGGATTCAAGTCTGTCGAGCTACTGGGCAAGAGCTGGTATAGTGTGACAAGAATTTAATTGGGTTCTTCTGTGTTCTTCTATAGTTTTAGTGTGAACAGTGGCACATTAGTTGATACTATATATATATATATTTTGTCTGTTGGCTTTTGTTATGAGAATGAATTGTTCATGACTTATTTCTGTGTATATGGTGCAATAGCTGAAATACAATATTTTGGTGTCAAGGTAGATGGATACATCTTCTAGAATTTCAAAAACAAGAAGCCGTGAACGTGAGAGACTCCGTGGTCCGCCATGGTTGAAGGTATAACTTCATCTGTTTTGTTAACAGCTCTAACCAAAACTTGATTCTGTTATATTTATTTGTGAAAAGCAATAAGACTAAGGATAAGGTCTATGGTGTATTAGCGTACACATAGTGATCTGGATTTGAATGAGACATTAGATGTGCAAATGATCAACTATTGAAATATGAAATGACCACTGGTTCAATTGCCCTTCATTTCACATTTCTTGTTATGTGACATTATTTTACATTCACAGGCAGTACAAGGAGCATTGCTCAGTGGTACGTACACAGTCCTGGATTATGCGCAGACTGGTTTAATCGCAGCAGTATTCTTCTTTAAAGTGAGTATGGCTATGTTGTTATATTGGAAAAATAATTAGGAAAATAGTATTAAGTTTGTAGGTTGCTCTTTCTTTGATTTTCACATGTATTTTGGTAGACACACAAATAGATTGATGAAACAAAAGGATTTTCAAATCTTCAATTGGACAAATCTTTTCCTCCGTTTTCCTGGAGTGGAAAGTTTAAAAATGCAAATATACAAAAAAAAAAAAGTAGAAGGTTCTTGCATATTTTCTCATATTCAATTCAGTTTGAATGAGGTATCTAATCTTCCATTTTTATTTTTCATTTGCTTCTCTTATGTGGACCATACCTGCTAACTTATATTGAATTGATTTAAACTTATAGATGATGGAATGGTGGTACCAATCTGCTGAAGAGAGAATGTCAGCTCCAACCATATACCCCCCACCTCCACCACCTCCTTCTCCCCAGGTGAAGTGTTCTGCAATCCATCTTAGCTTTCGCTCTACAAAGTTCTGAATATTTAGCAGCATTGAAGTATTTAGTGATGAGATCATAGATATAATGAGACATAAAAATGACAATCCTCCCAGATTAAAATGACATATTTTCTGCATAGAAATTGCAGCAGTATTGATTTAGTGAAAGATCTATAGTTCTTAGCTTTGATCACTCATTTCTTTGGGCTTGTTAGCACTTGAAGTTTTCAATGCTTGCTGTTTTACTTTTACACGTCTAATCCATTTGTTATGAACAGGTTGCCAAAGAGGGGATTCCATTGCCTTCCAATAGAACTGTTTGTCCTCTCTGTTCGCAGAAACGCGCAAATCCATCTGTCATTACAGTTTCTGGGTTTGTCTTCTGCTATGCCTGCGTTTTCAAGTATGTTACTCAGGTGAGGTTTCCTGTAGCTGTCAATCTGGAAAACTTGGTCTATGATATGTATCTTGGACCTCCTGCTTTAGTTAATGTTTTCCGTGCATGAAGCTTAATAACATCACTGGTGCTATCAGTAACTAATTGGGTTGTGTTGTTCTTCATACAGTATAAGCGTTGTCCAGTCACATTGATGCCTGCTAACGTTGACCAGATAAGAAGGCTCTTTCATGATGTGTAGAAAACCCAAATGGGAAACAGAGAAACAATATAATTCCCGTCTCAGAGGGTATCCCATCGAGTCAGACCCTAAGCTGATACTGATACTAGGAAGTAGTATGGGGGAAGAGGAAATAATAAAGAGAATTCCCTCTTTTAATGTTTTTTTTTAATTATGTATTTTTGATGTATATGGTAAATTCACTCAGACCCTAAGCTGATGCTAGGATGTAGTATGGGGGAAGAGGAAAGAATAAAGAGAATTCCCTCTTTTTAATTTTTCTTTTTAAATTATGTATTTCTGATGTATATGGTAAAGTCACAGATATACAAACTAATGAGATGTTTAGTCGTATTCCTTTTGTTGTTGGAATCACAGTTTACACTAACTTATGAAAACTAATGCAATGCAATAACTTGCTTTGGCAATATAGTCAGTTAGAAGTCACCAAATCTCCTTATTATTGATCATATTCTAGACAAACTGACTTCACACTAGGGAATTCAAAATAAATGGAACCACAATAGCACACACACAAGATGTGCTAAGCTCCAAGTATGCCCAAATCCAGAACTCTCTCCAATTTTGCCTCCAATGGTATAGTCTTCCATTTCACTTTCTCATCCTGCAGAATCAAAGCACAGCGCCACAGCCATCAGATTCTACACTGTGATTCGAGTAACTTATATGACATTTATCTGAAATAAACAAAACCTATAAAGAACTCATTCATACCTCTCTGCTCCTCCCTGATGCATTTTCCTTTCCTCTGCCCGAAGAGTTTGAGTCCGATTCTGTGGCCTGGCCAGTGTGACTCCAGTAGCTCCCTACAGTCCCTCTGATCGGTATCTGATCAGAGCTCAGGCTTGGCGATTGGTTTGGAGTAGAAGAATTAGACAACTGCTTAAGCTCTTCACTAGTCCATGCTCCCAAAACTACTGGTCTATCTCCCAAGCGTCTTGATTGACTCACTCCCTCACACATCAAGTTCCCAACAGAACTGTCACTACCATTCGGCTTGGGGGTGGATTCACATTCAACCAACCAGCTCGAAAGGCTAGTGTCGACCCCAGTTTCTTGTTCGACAAGCTTTATGTCATTGGACTCTAGTGGTTTTTGTTTTGACAGCTTCAGTGTAGGCTCTGGACTAATTGGTATGTCGAAATCCGGCTCAGCATTTATATTCTCCTTCTCTTGCTGTTTCGAATCTAAAGGAACTGCTTTCTTTACCTCCTTCCATTGACTAAGATTCTCAATTGGGCTCAACACTGAAGGGCAATGCTGACTCCTATTACCACTTTGGTCTGACTCAATTGGCTTTGCCTTTGGCATTGGACTGTTCACCTCCTTCTCATCTTCCTCAGCATCACTAACCCGCTTCCTCGAACCAATTGATATTGAAAACAAAGATTCTGAAGACTCTTGTTCTTGAATCACAGTCTTAATGCTCTCAACCTCATCATCAACACTCCCACCATATTCATCTCCATTCAAATCACTCCCTGATAAATCTATCAAACCTTCATCCTCATCCTCACTGTTTGAACAATTCTCATACCTATAATTCAATGAATGAGCTGATACCACAGTAACTACATTTGATCCAATAGAACCCAAAATTGGTTCAGTCTCTTTTGGTTTCTCATCAATCCTTTCTTCCACCAAATCAAATGTCACTTTCTTTTTAGCATCATTCTTGGTTTCTTCTTCAATAACCTCCCTCGGCACACTTATATAATGAACAAACATATAGATATAATCACAAACTTGAACATATAATATACAAAAGAGAATGAACACAATGTAGAACATTAACATTAATAACATAAACAACTTGAAAGCATTGCTTACTTGCAATCTGTAATGGGTTTGATAATGTCATCTGGCCTTGTGGGTTCAAATTGAACAGCTTCTTCAGTAGCTTCAAGGATCTGCAAGAAGTGGCAGTTCAGTAAAATTCAAGTGAGAGTGAGCAGTAATGAATCGGAGGAAGAGAAAATGTGAGCTCACTTGGTGTTGGGGTTGTGTACAGGGAGCTACAGCTACTGATTTTCGGTGCTTTCTGCGATTAGAAGAAGTGAAACAAGCTGGAAAGCAACCCATGATAGCTACTTTCTTTGGAAGCTGACTTTGTTTAAGATGATGAGAGCCTTTTGATTCAGAAAAGCTTGAAGAGGAATATGAAGCTTGAAAAATATGACCGTTGAGGTTGTGCGTGGCTTTATTTAAGGGAAGTCAGTTCCATCTGTTTTGGGCATGTGCAGTTGTGCACTACTGGCTCTAAATTATTAGTACAATTTAATTTTTTCGCCAAATAGAAATATAATTATTACCATTTCGTATTTTCGACAATGCGATCTCTCATCGACATGTATTGATTTCATATATGACCATCAAACACAAATTGTGAGGAAATATTCATATATGTTAAAGTAAAAGTTAAATTTTACAATCTATATAGACTAACGTAAGCTAAAAGAGATGATTGAATAGTTGAATTCGGATATTATTTTGGTGTAAAATGTTATGCCTGAATAAACTGAGTCATGGATCTAGACATCATAAATTGACCGAGTCATGGAATTTAAGTTTGCTAATAAAAATAGGTGTGTCAAATGGTCCCAAACTTTTTAAGTTTTGTGAGAATCATGGTGCTTAATTTCATTTTCAATCCTTCAATCAATCTATTATCCTTCCGGGACCTAAAATGAAAATTGATTGATCAAAATCGACAAAATCAAAGTAACCCTCAACCTGCTTTTTAAAATCGTGGTTAATTGAACTAAAAAGTTTTAAAAAAACACGTCTTAAGATTTTACCAAACAAAAAATCTATTCAAAATAGTGATTATAAGTGATTTTAATTCCCAAAACTCAATACCAAACTAGACTAAATATATAAAATGATATGGAATTCAAGTTTGCCAATAAAAATAGGTGTGTCAAATGGTCCCAAACTTTTTAAGTTTTGTGAGAGTCATGGTGCTTAATTTTATTTATTTTTTTAATAAACTACTGATAAGCATCAGACGACATCATGGTGCTTAATTTCATTTTCAATCCTTCAATCAATCTATTATCCTTCTTGGACCTAAAATGAAAATTTATTGACCAAAATCGACAAGATCAAAAATGAAAGACACAAAATTATATTCTGATTCCTGGTTAACATCCATCACTTGTGATAATGAAAGAAGTCCATGACGGCCTATTCTTAGCTCGCCAAGTGCGCCCCCACCAGCTTTGTTTGGTACCTACTGAAGTACTAAACCTAGCTAGTCTCAATTTGATTAGTCAGTGAAAATGAAAAGGACATTACAATGTGTATATATTTATTTACCGAGTTTCCCAACCACCTCTAATGATAAGTTAAATGGTTATGCTAAGACGTACATTTAAGCTTTGGTTACTCATTGAGATAAGTTAACTTTCATTCCAATTAGCAAGAAACACTTATTGGTTCCTTGCCAAGTTACACTTCCTTTTTTGGTAAATATGAGACCTCTTTCATCATAGGGACCAAAAGAAAGTGTGTCTAAAATAGTTCAAGTTTCAAGTCTACAGCAAGCTAAACATGATTAGATTGAACTTATCATTATAAGCTTAGAGCTAATCTTTATTATTTTTAAGCATGTCCAATCTTAAACTCTAAGCTTTGTTTATCATATTGAGTAACTGGTCATCATCGAATCAAACTTGAACAGCAAGAGGGGATAAAGTTACTCCACTTTCAAGTTTCACCAAACGAGCCACTTTTGTTCCTAATAGATTTGTGCGACGTGTCACTTTATTGTAAAGTGACACTGACAGATAGTGATTGATAGTGAGCTGATGATGATGCACCGCATAACAAGATATGAGTGAATGACTGCGGTTATTCAGAACAGGTTGAAATGTCCTGTTTCTTCTTGAACATGTCAAAAATGGTACCCAGTAACTAAACCCACATCACTCTCTTCTTTCTCTGTAGAACCCGTGAAGCAATCAAAGCATGGTCCTTTCTTGGATTTGCTGAGATTACCCAGTTGAGTTTCTGGTGCTGATAAGTTCTTCAAGGTACTCACATAGTTGCCTGCTTTTTGGGTTTTGCTTTGTTCTTTTGTGCTATGTGTCTCTCTGCATGGGGCTCTCTGTCTTGTGTTTTGTTCTTTTGCTTCTGCACTATCTCCACTTGGATTCCTATTTTGGATTTTTTACCTCACAGTGCAAAATGGGTGTCTGTAAAGTGTAAAGTTTGGTTCTTGCATATCTATATATCAAAGGTCTTGAATTTCTTTCTGTAATCCAGTTATGGTAATAGGATCTGTGTTTGTTTCATTGTTTCTGCAAGAAAGTTGAACAATTTGAAGGTTTTGTTGTGGAAGATGGTGTTTTTGAGTGGTATTGGAAGTTTATGGGGCATGAGTTTTGCATTTTCTGATAGGAAAGTTCATTTACTTTTGCAGTTGGAAGGAAGATGGAGGTGGACCAGTAGAGTTTAAAGGTGAAATCGACGGTTGAGATCGAGAGAGTTTTCTGATCTTGTTCCTTCTTTGGTGGTTTGGATTTTGGAACAAGTAAGCCTATTTCTCATGCTTTTCTGCTTGTGAAAATCACTTGCACAAAAGTAGTAAGCTTTGTAAAAGGAAGTTGAATTGCTTCATGTGATGGAAATTATGAGTTAGGTGAGAGGTGTCATGGAATTTTGGTGATAAAAGGGTTCAGGGTATCTGATCTCTTGAGTTCTTTGATTTGGGAGAAAGAAAGTAAAGAGGAGAAGCAGGATTGTTGTTGTTATAATGGAACCGTTAAATCAGAAGTCTATAGAGAGAGTGGTTTCACAGAAGGCTTTGCAAATGGGGAGTTCATTTCCTTGTCAAATTTGTGTGGTGGGTTTGCTCTATGTGGAATCTGTCTTACTTCTTTGTTTATGGCTGCTCTCACTTCATTTGGTACTTTCGAGTTTGGTGGGTTTGGGTTTTCGACCATTGCTTGGGGTGCTTCAGCTGGGAATTCTAGCTCAGAGTTCATCAGTGAGTGAAATTTTCTCCTTGTCTATATTCTTAATAGTTGTCAATGTTTTCAGTGGACTGTTCATTTCTGCTTTTGTTTTTCCTACTTGCCTTTGCTTTAAATCAAAGGAAACTTGGAAAGGGAATGAAGTAAATTATACAATAAGGGAAGTGAACTACCTGTTAAACACTTAAACTTAAACTTAATGAATTAGGTACTTCAGAAACACTTGAATGAGCAGAGAACAGGATGGGAAGTATTAAATAGTACATTCAAAAGACGAGGGATTAACTTTTTTTATTAACATGTGGTTCATTTCAATTTCAACTTTGACTGTAGTTAACTAGTTAGATAGTTGTATTTTCTGTAGTGTTATGCCTCAAACAGAACTGAGTTCTGGTACTTAAGTTCGGAAGCATGCAATCAGTTTTTTAAGTCATTGGTATTACAAAATCTAAGACAATTTGTGAAAGCTTAGTCTGTGGTGCTGAAATAAAGATATGTTTGCATGCACAGACTGCAGTTCTAAGCCAAAGGTAACAGAGAGAGTGGAAGTCGATTCGCTTAGAATGAAGAAGAAACCATCACCAGTGAGAGAGCCTCATTGTTGTATTCGGCTTGGAGTGCTTTACTAAATGAATCCAATTCTGGAGTAAGTGACTACTTGCTGAGACATGGACTAAACAAATCCAATGTGCCAAATGCCCCTCATTTGGAGAACTGCAAGTTGAAAGCACAAGTATACAAGCGCCTCGATAAGCATCCCGAGAATGAGAGCCTTGCAACAGCTGCAAAAAATGAGCACTCTAGCTATTTTAGGAATCAAGCTATGTCTGAAGCTGCTTCTGCTGGTTGGGTATGTTCCTAGTTAGCATTCAAAATCCAATTAATAAACTGTGTAATATATATGTCAATGTAACTATGCATGTGATGATGTTTACGTATGCACCAAACTTTCGATTTATGTCCATATGCACATTTTATTCAATTCTATATACCGGATGTAAGAAATGAACAAAGTTAAGATTCTGAGTCCTTAAATTTCATGACCTTGTCTTGGTGAGCTAAGATGATGTTGTTCTGCAATCTTGTTTATAACTATGAAAGTTTCTGTAGATTTCAGGGTCTGACGAAGAAAATTACCCCTCCACACGAAAAGTGCAACAGGACATATGGATGCATCAGCATCCCTTAAACTGCAGGGATCCTAGTGTAAAGTTTCTTGTAGCTGACTGGGAGAGATTACCTGGATTTGGTATTGGAGCCCAGATTGCTGGAATGTGGGGCTTCTTGCTATTGCAATGAAGGAAAAAAGGGTCCTTGTTACCAACTACTATAATCGAGCTGATCATGACGGTTGCAAAGGTATAACATAGCAATAAAAGCTTATCATCTCATTTGTATTACAACAAATGTTCAAGTATTGGTGATAAGTTCTATATACTCTAGGTTCATCCGCTCCAGTTGGTCCTGCTACTTTTTCCCAGAAAATCCCTAGAATGTCGAAATCGTGCATTCGAGCTTATGGAAAGTGAAGATGCCTGGATAAATGGCAGCATCAAGGCAAAAGAAAATTATACTTCAAAGCAAATATGGGCTGGACGAACACCTAGGTATTCAAGTTTCTCAACTTACGATTTCATCAGCTCACTTCTCCTTATTTCATTGTGCCAAGTATTTGATCCAGAATATGGGGTGAACCTTGGAGTTATTTGCAACCAACAACAGTAATAAATGGGACTCTGATTGCTTTTCATCGCAAAATGGATCGAAGGTGGTGGCGAGCACAGGTATCCAAAGCTGGTGGTATTGTTAATATTGGAGGAATATCCCATTTATTTTCCACACTGACTTGTGTGTTGTTTCACAATCTCAGGCAGTACGATACTTGATGCGATTTCAAACCGAGTACACATGTCACTTAATGAATGTTGCTCGCCATGCGGCATTTGGAAAGCAAGCTGCGTATATGGTTGTCAAAAGTTTCGAGGGGGAATGGTCTAAGGTTGTTAGTTACTTTTATAGTTGAAGTCTGACATGTTCTGCGTGCAGGATAGGTCAGAAGAATGAAATCGTATATTGATATCATGATCTTAAAGAATTCCTATTCATTTTGTGGCAGGATGTTACATGAATATTGAAAGGTCTGATATTGAAGAGTTTGTTTGGTCTAATCACAAGCCATGGATGCCTCGGCCACTACTGAGCATGCATGTAAGAATGGGAGACAAAGCATGTGAAATGAAGGTCGTTGAATTTGAAGAAGATACATGAGTCTTGCTGATCGCATTAGAAAGCGATTTCCACAGCTCAATAGTGTTTGGCTATCCACTGAAATGCAGGTCCATTTTACTTGCATGCAAAATTTTCCATAACATTAATGTTCATATAGCTCTAAAACTCATGGACTATGCTAAAAATTAACCAGGAAGTGATTGATAAATCTAAAGGGTATCCTCATTGGAACTTCTACTACACAAATGTGACACGTCAGGTTGGAAACATAACGATGGCTACTTATGAAACAAGTCTCGGTAGAGAAACTAGCACAAACTACCCCCTTTGTCAATTTCTTGATGGCAACCGAGGCTGACTTTTTCATTGGAGCATTGGGTTCACTTGGTGCTTTCTTATAGATGGAATGAGAAACACAGGAGGGAAAGTTATGGCTGGATACTTGAGTGTCAACAAGGACCGTTTCTGGTAGGAATTTCAGATTCATCTAAGCTTGGAATTAGTACGGTTGCATGATATGTAAATAGGTAGTATCAATTAGATTCAACAATTTTGTTGTTCTGTGCACATGAATGAAAGAAAGTAGTTTCCATCCTATTCAAGTAATGCAGCACCTCCTACTTCTTATGTAATCTAAAATGGGTGAATGAAAAACAAAAACTTTGATCAGAAAGGGTTTACAGCTCCAAAGG
Source organism: Fragaria nilgerrensis (assembly GCA_010134655.1). Taxonomy (NCBI): domain Eukaryota; kingdom Viridiplantae; phylum Streptophyta; class Magnoliopsida; order Rosales; family Rosaceae; genus Fragaria; species Fragaria nilgerrensis. The sequence goes on along the minus strand of CM020982.1, from coordinate 109,747 downwards.
GTTCTAGACTAACAGTGTCGTCAGAGTTACTGATCTTGGAAAAACATACGAGAAGCAAAGCTACCAGGTTAAACATGAATACATATGAGATATTTACCCATTACTCGATTTCAAACATTCAAATTCTACACTTTGGTACTTTACAGCCTTTACCTAGAGCCTAACAACCAGGGACTCAAAATTTAACTCAAAATTGAGAGAGAAAATGCATAACTTCCAAGGGACTCTAATTATAATCTGGCATTGCAGATGCTTCTTTTTCGAAATCGCTGTGGGTTGAGGAGGAGGAGGGCTGTTGTAAGGTTAAGGTGCAGCAGAAAGACAATGGGAGATCATGGAGATAAATAGGAAAATGAGAGCTATGGGAAAAACGCAAAGTGGGGTTCCTTTCCGATTTCACATCACATAACAATACAGCAACTGAAGAAGATACCCTTCTTCTAAATCAACAATTGATAGCCTAAAATGTATTCAAAGAGAAGAATAAAGGTCAGGACTGCACAAGAAGGGAGGCTTTACACAACATCTTTTTTGTCCCACTGAGTCCATCAGCAGAGGCAGAGTAAGATTGATTCATGTGAAACCTATTCTTCAACATCCTCGTTTGCCTGACGTGTCGCATCACTACTCTTGTTGTTGGTGTTTCCTGTGCTTCTTGCTCCGGGCTTCTTGGCTTTCATGCGGCGTTTCTTCTCATTGACATCAACCCATGTATAATCAGGAGGTATGAGGAAAGGGCAACCTCATCCTTGGATCTGTGACTATCATATATATACAGGTGAGCAATGCTGAATCAGGAAAAAGTAATAAAGCCTAATCAACAGAAGAATTGCATAAGCAACCCAAAAAGAAGAAAATTGAGAAAATAAAAATAGTAACTGGAGCTTAGTGATTACCTTGACAGGAAAAGTGCATGGGGTAGTTTAGTAGTCAAAAGCTCCCTGAGTCTCCTTATAGCCTTGACCTGTTTGCTAAGATCCAGTAAGGGAAGAAGCTCATCTGTTTTCAAAGGGAAATCTGGTGTCAACCATAAGACAGGTCTCAAACCTTTTTGTACTCACTCTCATGCTTAGGTTCACTAGATCCTTTCTTCTTCTTTTTCTTACTGCTTTGTCTTTCCCTATTGGAATCTGTCATATCATCTTTAGGAATTTCAGATGATGGTTTTTGATGATCAATTGATTTCTGGTTGCCACCTTCTGGGGCCAACTTTGAAAACTTCTTTAAAAGCTTTGGATCTTCAGAATCATCATTCCCTTTGACCTTTCTTGTTCCAACCAACCAACTTCTTGTCCTTACCAACACCTTTGATTCACAAATGGAGGATAAAAAGAACATGGAGGATAACAATCATAACTATGGCTTGCAAATGCTTACTCAAAAGATAAACCTACTGTAGTGTACTACGATACAGAAGTGAAACAGATGGTATATCAAACACACACAAAATGGATCTGCATCCAGTTCAATACAGTGAAAACTGGACGGAAGAATCAGAGGGCAGCATATAACAGGTTGCAGTATCCAAAACAAATGGGCAACAGAAGAGTAATCTATCAATCTTGGAGATGAATATAGTGCAACCAGGCCCATCCACTTTCTACTGCCACTAGCTGGAAGGTAAGCCACCTAATTTTATGCTTCATTCACAGAAATACAGAATACAGCTTAACAGAAGAACAAGAATCAGCAGACATCAATTCAAGAATGATCCATCAATTCAGCAGTAAACTTTGGTTATGCTACTTATTAGCAATCAGCCAATCACATGATCAAGAATAGACAGACCTAGGCCATGGTACGATCTTATGAGAATAATTTATATCCTCTGGAACCTGGAACTTAAAAGAAAAAATAATAGAAGTATTCAATCTAAGGCAGATAAAATAATCTTTTCCTGATAAAATGTGGCTGATATGATAACTGCAACCCGCATTTATTACAACAATATGGGACATTGAAAAAGGAATTAAGATACATTTACAGAGCAATATTATAAATGCATGCATATGGAAAGAATATGGAAAATATGTTCTTGGAAAACAGGTTTATCTCAAACATGCAAAACTGTAGTTCTAAAAGTTCTACAATAAAAAGTTAGTAGAGCATCTTGACTATTAGGGGTACTATGAGACTCAGTTAGTTCCTAGTTTAAAACCTTAGCAAGCAAAACCAAAAGAATGATAATAGTGAGCTCTTACTTCACCGCTATATCTTATTTCTAACTGACCCCCATCAGATTTAAAATGTATATTGTACAAGTTACTGCATAGCTAAAGTTGCCGCATATATAAATCTTTATGCAGTGATTAGTATTGACTAACTCTCCAGATCCATTTCCCTAGCTATTCCCTGGTACCTTCAATAATGCAAGTATCTTATAATGAAGAACTGGAGAAACCCCAACATGTCATAGTAGCTAATCCTTAGAAAGTAACTCAAATAGCCAGTGGCCATAATATTACTGAACACTAAGCCAGTTTGAAAATTCAAATCAATGCAGTAACTGCATGATTTCATATTCAACTTCCACTTGCTTTCTCTTTCATAAGTAACTTCAACTTCAACAGAGTCATAAGTCATAACTAGAAAATTTGACTACGGTGCATGTACCTTGAAAGAACAGAATGTCATGCCTTTCTTCCTGTTTGTTAGTTGTGCATCATGTGTTGCATTCTCCAGCTGCATAATGAATATGATGAGAGAGAGAGAGAGAGAGAGAGAGAGAGAGCCGGAACCTACTGTAGCAGCAGCTTCTTTGTCACTGTTGCTCATAGCCTCCTTGTGTTTTTTTCTTAAACGCTGCCTTCACTATGTCAAACCCCTCAATCAGGGGTTCACACCGAGAACCTGGTAAACATAAGAAATCACAAATACACAATCATCAATCAAATTCCTCAGTCACTTGCAAAACCAATTTCAAGGGTCTACAACATACGAACTCAAGTTACCTCATACAGATAGAAACCACTCTCGGAATTAGAACTTCCAGCTGCAGATGCAGCGGGCAGCGGCCAATACTATGCTTCTATACTGTAGAATTGCCCTAGGAAACATGATAAGCTTAATGCCGTGTTGCTAAAGTATACTTGAACATAAAAGCTCTTGTATAAACAAACCAACAAACTGAACAAAGCTCTTGTATGATAGTAGTCAAGTTTTCCTCATTAACCCTATCTCTACCCGCTTCTTATTTAACATAACGATTACCAATTTACCATTAACAACCACATTAATAAACATTTCAACCCACAAATAACCAATGAGCTTAACAAAGTAGTTGCATGATTCTTGACCTCACAAACCCAATAACCCAAACACTAACAATTTTGACATAAAGCCTCAAAACTTTAAGCATTTGAACAAAACCCGGAACATAAAAATCTGAACTTTATCCAAAATGAACTTGATTACCTGAAATTGGGAAGTGAGAAACTCAGGGGCGGAAGTTCCTTTGGGGAAACTGCAGTTTGGGGCAGAGAAGATCATGGGAAACTGCTAAAGCCGTCAGCTTTGGTAGAGAACTGAGATGGGTTTTGGGGTCTTATAAAGTTTTGAGCTTCCAACCCCTTCTGGTACGCTGACATCTGCTGGTAATCGGCGTCCCTGAAACACAAAAATTGTAAACCCTACCAGAATTATGGAATCAAAAACGAAACAAATTGAATTTCCATTTTACCCCTTGAGTATGAAGAGTTCATCATCATCCGTATCATCGTTACCCTCGCCGGAGGTGGCGCCTTAAAGTAGCGGAATCCTTTGAAAGGATCATCCGCACGCTCGTCCTCGTCGGACGACATCAGAAGCAGAAGCAGAGGCAGAGTGTGATCTCGAAGAAGAAAATGAATATCCCATCCCAAACCCTAGGACCAATATAAGAGCTCACGGGACGGTCGGATCGGGTGACACGTGTCACTCATCCACCGAAGACCTTAAGCAAATGAAGCAGGCAAGTTTCCTACTCAACATTAGCAACGAAAAGTCAGTATTGCCCCCATGTATTCGATACGTATCTGACGCGTATCAGAGCCGATATTTCGCTGTATCAGGCTCCATACCCTCACGTAGCCAGTGCCTTGTAGGTTAAGAATATGTTCTTGTATACGGCTGATATGGAGAAAAACGACTCTGATAGGGAAATATACGTATCCGTGAATAATATAATACGTGGAGGCAATAATAACTTTTCGTTGGAAGAAAAAAAGGAAATAAAATGTATCCGGGTGTTTCGCAAATCGGACTGTTGCTTCTTTTTTCTTTTGAGAGGAATCATCAATTGCCATGTCTATGTGTACTGTATACTCATGCTATATTGGTGCAGAAAATCATATATGGTCAGCCTATGTTGGACTCAGCCTGATGTACAAAATACCAGAGAATGTTGTTTGGACTTCTTGGCGATTAGGATCAAAGTTGAAAGTGTGTGTTGTTTATCCTGGTGAGCTTGGGGAGATCATAGCCAAAGTAGGAGATGCAATAGCTTCCTTCGACTCACAAAGACAAAGAAAGCGGCAAATACAATAAGGATCGCACATGAGATGACACCAAAGCTTGGACACACACTTTCTCGACGAACTGTTTCGACCAAAACATACATGGGAGATCGTTAATGAACTTAATGGAGGTGGTGGTGGTGGTGACGGCGGCTAGGACTTAGGGTTTAGCATGGTTTGCTTAAGTGTAAATAAGCTAGACCACGTACTCTGGTACCATGGTTTCCAAGCTAAGTACCGAATATCTCATCTCTAGGACTATGAGACTATCTTTCTCTTTATGGAACTTGAATTCTTAAGCTCTATCCTTAATGGTTGTGTTAATAATGTGTTAAAAGACCATAAACAACTACATATATAGTCATACTAACTTAGCTTGTGTGATGTTAAGACTTAGAGAGTGAGGAAATCACTTCTCTCTCTCTTATAACACTATAGGTGCACTCCAAGGCATATAAGAAAATGATGTACCTCATCATTGTGGAAAACTCAAAAAACTCAAACTGTTGGGCACAATCATGTTCAATGGGCATAGTTTTCTATAGTTTGCTATAGTTTTCAATCATTTGATGCTTCAATTGGGCATTCACTGTCTCATCTTTGTTGTAAGAATAAAAAGAACATGGAGGATAACAATCATAACTATGGCTTGCAAATGCTTACTCAAAAATAAACCTACTGTAGTGT